>FR997721.1:3750000-5000000 GCA_905475445.1 Ochropleura plecta | reverse complement strand
GCCGGAATCGTCTTTTGGCATATATTTCATATCGATAATCATTAAATGGCAGAATTGTCATATCGCAGAAATTTTATAGTTAGAATCATCTTTATCATTATTTGTTGTCATTTATTTTAATTATTTATTTCTTTAAAATAATGTCATTGCCAAACGATAATTATATCAAATAATTATTATGCCCTTAACATGTTCGTTTAAAGAAAAATATGCTAAGTGTGTTTTTCTAAATAAATTTCGGAGTATCAATATTCTGCCAGATAGAGGGAACCCTGTTGCGGGTCCACCCTTTACCCTTTATAGCAGAACTTTTTATGTTATACTTTTATTTTGCATAACAACGAATAGCATAAACTCCATGTCCAGGTCTTTTGCACAATATTATTTAAACCAAGCAGCTTTTACCGTGCGTATCCGTACTACATATAATTTTATAAATGCGAACGTTTGTGAGGATGTATGTATGTATGTTTGTTACTCTTTCACGTCAAAACGGTTGAACGGATCTTGATAAAATGTAGCACAGAGGTAGATTATAGTCTGGAATAACACATAGAATACTTTTTTTCGATCATCAAGCGGGTACCTAGAAGCCGCGGGTGCCAGCTAGTACGGTATATAGATAAATGTTGTCGTATTTTACCCAAAGGTTGACTGGTAGAAAATGCCTTATGGCATTAAGTCCGCCTATGTACCACTATTGTACATGAAGTTTAAATAAATAAATAAAGATTGCAAGCGCAGTTGCTAATCATGTGTGTTCGTGTTCCAGCTCAGTGTTTTCTAAAGGTGTGTCCAAACATTGAGCAGCAAGAGCGCGGCAGCAACACGCGGCATTTGTAGGACACATTTCTGCCGCGCTCTAGTTTGGACAAAGCCAACTAATGTTTGCGCGGCAGTACTGCGCGGCACAACCAAGATATGCCGCGCGCTTCAGTTGGCATCAGAACTAAAATGAAAGCGGTCGCATGTGTCGTAGCTCTGCTTATTATTAAAAAATTGCGTAAAAGAGCTAAGCAGAAACATATTTTAACGAGGAAATGCTGGATGAAACCACTTTTTCAACGGAGTTTACAGAATATTGAGTCAATCAATTATGAAATTAATTACCTAGTCCATTGAAATGTTACATTTTTTAGGCCTTACCTTGCGTTTTTTAGAGGACGCAATTTTATTTTTTTGATGTGTAGGGGGGGTCAATGTAAAACTAAAAACAAGTTTGTGGGGTCACACCCCTTGTCCCACGGCCGCCATCTTGAAAACAGGGGTTGAAATGGTTTTTACGATATATCTCTTAAACTATTTATTTGATAAAAAAAAATTGTTAAAATTTTTTGTTGCAAATTAAATTCTCTACAACTTTGGTCCAGTAACTTTTTGTCGTAGAACTATAAATAAAAAAGTTATAAGCGAAAATCTTCAGAAATTCCAGAAAAAAAAAAAATTTTTAGATGTAATTTTTTTTTATCATTTTACGAAAAAAATATATCTGACCATTTTTGTAGATCGTTTTTTGAGGAACAACTTTTAGTCGCAACATTTTTATATATTCCTTCTGTCGAGGATCCCATAACTCTTTAAAAGATCCATACATTTCAATTAAACGAATCGATTTTTCGTTGTCCATGTTTGTGCGCAGAAATACGTCCAAACACAATTACTGCCGAATGTTTACTAAGAATGTTCGCGCGCGGCAGGTAGCCATAAGCGTTCGCGCGCGGCAGTCGTCTAATCACAGCGCGGCGGGCCGCGCGCGGCAGCCGCGCTCGATTGCCGCTCAATATTTGGACACACCTTAACAGGAATTTCTCAATGGCAGCCACAAAGTTTGAATTTGTACCCGGTTGATAGCAAAACTCCTTTGCCTAATTCGTTAAAAAATGCAGGTCTGATGTTTAGTTAAATTACTTTTTTTCGCGGATGGTAAATCATCAACTCTTACCTTTTATTTTACGGGCCACGGTATCTCTTTGAAACAACCCGCAACCCCGGTGGGTGGTGGCGGACACAGGCTGCTTTGCTGACATCTCTTTGGGGCGCGCGTGGAACAGGAACGCGCCGTCGACGTGGCCTTTCGTTACTAGGCGTACGGACAGTGAGCTGCATTGCATTGCGCATTGCATACCGTCCACAGATCCGTATCTACGGTGGCCGGGAGTCGTCTCGCGGCGCCCGACGCCCGGAGCGTTTCCCGCTGTGGCTGGGTTGGTTTGAGGATCACTTGTCTAATTAATTTTCTGCCAAATAAAGCCGAGCCGTTATAACACTTCTCCAAGCTAGCGAAATGTAATAATCAATATACAACGATTCTTTAGAATTCGCCATACATTAGTGTTCTTTGTGTTTCATTTTCAGAAAACATATATCATCATCACAAAGGTGCAAAATAGCAGGGTTGGAATAGACAATGAATTTATACCTCTTTACATAGAAAAACCTTTGGTGGTAAAAACATTTTGTTATTTTATCATTGGCCGAAAGAACATTTGACGCCCGAAATATTAGGCCAGAAAGGAGTAGGGAGACACGGGGAGGGAGAGAGGGGAGTTGTAAACCTTTGAGAGAGTAAATAAATATTTTGAAATAAATCCTTAAAGGTTTTTAAAATATAGTGTAAAAGAAGTAAAGATTTTTGTTCTGTTTTAGATGAAAAACCAAACGATTCATTCAGAATATTTTTCGGTGTTTTTTCTAAAAGGAAGGTCTTATTTCTGATTCAGTTTTTTTTTACATTTTTTTTTGTTTTTTAATAGCATCGCGCGGGTCGACCATTGAGGTTGTTAGCTGATCAACTGGGCCATCCTGTGGGTGCCTTGAGAGTAACTGCAGCACAACATTAAAGTATTATTATGTAGCCTCTTCAATTCTTATTATATAGTTATTAAATATATATTTCATATAGGCCTACAAGGTACCTACGGGTTGGTTGTTTCCTATGGAGAAGAACCGGCAAGAATCTCCATGGTTACTCTTTTGAAGTCATTTGGTTTTACAATGTTGTTGTTACAGCGTTATTACTTAAGTATGAGAGAACAGTGTAGGCCCGACATTAAGTCATTGCTTACTTTACAAAACGTAAAATAAGATAAGTAGTTAACAAAAGTCAACAAGCATTTAAGAATCTAAAAGGTCAACAATGTCCACTCATTCACAAATAAATGGTAAAAAATAATCTATACAAGAATAGAAAATATATAGCACAAAAAATATAACTAAGTGAAACAAGTGACACAGAAGAACAGTGAAAGCATAGTATGAAATTTTTAAAACATCGATTTTCAGTGTAATTATTTTTTAATCATAATGGCCGCTAAACTGAAATATTAAAACAAGAAACGGAAAAAAAATTGCTATTTTCAAAATCCTCGAGGAATTCATAATTTTGCGAACTACCACGACGGGTCCTTTCTAAGATAAAACAGTTTATTTACGGAATAACACGTGTCAGCTGCTCGGCGTTACAAATGTAGACGAGAGACCATATTCTGTTACTATTGTGCTGTTCTAGTGTAAATATATACACTTACATATGTACCTAGTGTCCTTTTTTTGCGGATGGGAATTCATCAAATAACTTTCCCCGGAGTGGGGGGAGTGTCAGACTTGTACTAACTAAACATGTTCACACCCATGTATGTTCCTTCTATTGCCCTTTATGTTCCGGGGCCGCGGTATCTGTTTCGAACAACCCGCAACCCCGGCAGGCGGGGCGGCAGGCTCGTCTGCTTTGCTGACATTTCTTTGGGGCGCGCGTGGAACACGAACGCGTCGTCAACACGGCCTGTCGTCAATAGACGGATGGACGGTGAGCTACCCATTGCTCACCGTCCACAGGCCGCATCTACGGTGGCCGGGAGACGTCTCGAGGTGTCCGACGCCCGGCGCGCGGCGGCTGGGTTGTTTGAGGACCCCTCAAACGCCTGGCCACCTTATTCGCTAGCATGACTGCTTTACAGAATGTACCTAGTACCCTTATGCCTATTAGTTTAAGCAACCAAATCCAAAGTCGATCTCACGACAAAAATGTTAATAACTTGATCATCATCTGCCTAGCCTTTTCCCAACTATGTTAGAGTCGGCTTCCAGTCTTAAAGGATGCAGCTGAACACCAGTATTTTGCATGAAGCGATTGCCTTTCTGACCTCCACAACCCAGTTAGTACTGGGTAATACGATACTCTTTGGTAAGACTGGTTGCCATACTTTTTAATTACAACCGCGACTAACAGCTTAACGTGTTTTAAACTTAGTATGTCACGGATGGGCTTCTCAAAATGTTAATTAGGTACTTGATAATAAAACAATTTTCTTTTCAGAAAATACTGTAGCTTTCAATCCCTGTTTTCTTGATTCTCAGTAAAACTTGTTTTTGAGTCGATACTTCACAAAAATCTACCTGCGTATCGAAAAAATCGGCATTATCTTCTTAGCTCCTTAAATTGACTGTAGATGACTGAAAATAGCCCTGTGCAATAAAGAGTACCCGATAATTATTTGTCTTATTATTATGTATGATGCAAATACTTCTGTAACACGTACTAGATGTATACCAAAATGTACATTATATAGTATGTTACGACTAATGTTAAGAATACAGGTCCCTATCTATGCTATATATTATATGAATAATTTCTAAGCAGTTTAATGTTGCATTTACATCAACTCAGGCGTTAGAAAAAAAATGCATAGGTACCAACTAATTGTCTACGTAGGTATTAAAAATAGCTATATGTGTTATGATATAATTTTTCAGTTTCTTAAAAATCACTCGGAGCTATTAAAAATCATACCTAATATTCGTAGTTATGGTTAGACTATAATCTCAAAAACTAGTACCTACGTAGTTTTTTAATATATTTATTCTGCAGCTAGCCCTGCTATAAAATAAAAGATATCCTGCTATAATATAAAAATCATAAAAGATATCTCTATCATTAGTAAACACCTTCATGATTTTATTTTCGGAAAATTATGTATTGTAGTCTCCGATGTTCTTCAGGGCCAACAATCTATGGGTGCAGAGCATTGTCCTTTAACCACATGTAAACAAACCCACAATAGTAATTTCCTTTGCATTTAATTCACCGGTGACCTAGTTCCACATATCCACATTGGACGGGTCCCACGCTACAATGTTTTCTATAATAACATACTAACAAAGAAACGAACAATTATGTTCCTTTGTTTGATTGCAAAGTCTTTGTTTATGTTCAACCTATTCAGCTACAGTATGAGTACGTTAATATTTCAATTGGTAGATATTCGCCCTCCGTCCCAAAACGGTGAAGGAAAACTTAGACTAGCATCGAGGTTCATGTAAAATGAGCTAGCATATCTAAAATCAAAAGTTATTTATTCAAATTAGGCTGATAATCAGCACTTTTTGAACTACACATTCTTTTCTTCACTCTTCACTTTTTGAACGTCTTCTGTGAAAGCAAGCATCTTCAAAATAGAAGCCATTTGTAACAAAAGCATAGCGCATTTCTAAATCAATAATAGTATATAATAAACTATACATATGTATATAGCCGACAGAAATAAAAGTCTAGTCTATACAAGTGGGTTTCAGAATAAAATTCAGGTTCAGCTTAAACGGTTCTTGTTAAATAAGTATCTATATCCTATTCATGAATTATAAATTAATATAAAAGTCGCTTAATCATACATAGATAAATCTAATGGACTTCAAATGGAAATTTAATTGTTTTAATGAACTGTTTTGTGACATTATTTATTTTTGTTGCATGCTTTTGTCTTGAATTTTTGTGGAAAATTGTGGATAAGTGTATTATTTGGATAATTGTGGATAACACGTAGGTATATAGGTAGAAATTCAGACACGATGAAAAAATCGTTATTGAATAAATTAATGAAATGGAAACTTGGTTACGCCACCTTGTTTGATATTCTATTAAAACTAGTAAATTAAAAAGAAAAAGGGGTAAGTCATGTTGGCTAAGCACTTATTAGATCACTATTGATCAATTATTGTGTGCTTATGACTGCTGAAGTATACGTGATATTGAAAGAAAAAGAATTCTATGTGTTATTCCAGACTATAATCTACCTGTGTGTCATATTTCATCAAGATCCGTTTAGCCGTTTTGACGTGAAAGAGTAACAAACATCCATACATCCATCCCTCCTCACAAACATTCGCATTTAAAAATAATTAAGAAGCTACTTCCTGGATCCAGTCAGAGATTTTGCGACACTTCTATGCGCAAGACGCGGATTACCGATAAAGATTGTACTCAAAATAATGTGGAATATACTTATATTGCATAATATATAATCATGTTAATAATACCTTTAAACTATGATTATTCTTTATCGCATACAAATATTTTTAAACAAATATACAAGCAAAACGCAGTACGCTTATGTAGAACGGCGAGCTTAACCTAGAATTGAGTTTTCTTACATGAAACCTTATTGAAATTGAACAATGTGCAAATGAGGATATGGTTATGCTAATGTGTAACGCTTTAAATGTATTACTATTAATTAATATTATAATATTATACATACAATATATTCAATTAATATACATTTACATACTCATTGAATCCTGTAAAATACAAATTAAACAATTTGACAGAAAACTTCCCTTATTTCTTTCTAAACAAACTAATCTATGTAATAAATTGCTCAAACATAGTCCCATATTTAGTATAGGCCTCATTACCAGAGGTCAGAATTAGGTTGTAGGTCGGGATTTCGAATGGAAAATCCCGTGTGGCCAACAATATTACAGATAAATAATAATAAAAACAATATTCGTTTCTTTTTTATTTATTCAATCACGGAATTTTTTCTGCTCTCTAAAATTAATCCCGGGATTTGAGACATTTCCACATTATTATTTCACTGTATGAAATCAGTCTAAGTACATATATAACTCTACCTAATCCGACCTCTGCTCATTACAGGTTCTCTCAGTATTTTTTAAAATGCCAATGACATAATAATTATTATTATGTAGAAGTTCAAACAATTGCAAAATAAACAAAGCAAATTTCTTTCAGTTTATCTATTTAATTTGTCCCCAGCGCTTCGAATGGATGGTGATGCGCCCCATAGACCCTGGCGAGGTGGTGACCCTGCACCTCTTGAGCCGCGCTCGTTGGGGCTCCCCCCGAATCTTGGGGGTGTACCGACTCGGCCTACAGATCGTGGTCACCGACGGGCAAATTACCATCACTGACTCACTCGTCGATGATCGGAATAAGCCAGTTCCGGTAAGTACCCGAGTTGTTCTACATACATATATGTTCCCACATCTGGCCTTTTTTTTTGGTGTAGGAAATCATCAAATAACTTCCCCCGCTCTGGGTGGAGCGGGGGGGAGTGTCAGACTGGTACCTACTGACTAAAACCTACCCACATGTTTCTTCCATTGCCCTGAACAACTCGCAACAACCACATCTGTCCTTGGTTGTGATGTGATGAAATATGATTTTTAGACAGCGGTAGGTGCTGCAGAGGTCTGACAACAATTGATGCTGCAGGCTGGTCTGTAAAGACGTTCGAATACTCAGATTTTTAAATATAATCCTTACTATAATATTATTAAAGCGAAAGTAGGTTTGTTTGTTTGTTACGTCTTCACGCCCAAATGGCCAAACCGATTTTGATGAATTTTGGTACAGAGATAGATGGGACCCTGGAGACGGACATAAGCTAAAAAAGGTGAGAAAAGGGGTAAAAAAGAGGGAAGAAAAGGGGAGAGAAAGATATATTTTTTCGATCATCACGCGGGTTAAAGTTAGCGTTAGCCCAAAGTAACTATGCCACGCGGACGAGGTCGCAGGCGGAAGCTAGTTTTTATATATAAGAGAATTAACAAGAATAGAAGCCTTGCCGTAACAACAAGAGTGTAATGAGCACATGAGTTTTGCACAAAAGTCTCAGCAATATCATTTCCCATTGATCTCGTTAATAAGAATAAAGTGTTGATTGTTAGTCGTAACTCATATCGAGTATGCCTTTTTTGTTTATTGACAACCAAATATCGATATTTCGCCAAAATGAAATATGACAGTTCGACAAGGTGTGTCTTACTTGTGTGAATATCGTAACGGTGTCGTCCCGGTGTAGAAATGAAGAATGGAAAGAAAAAGCTTTGTGTGTGTGAGTTTGTAACAGTGTCGGTATTTATATATTTTACCCTCTCTGTTGCCTCAACCTCTTTCCTTTTAGAACAACATTGATTTTTAAATATTCATATTTCGAATTTCATTCTGTCATTTCATCTTCAACAGTCATTTTTTTCGCTCATTACGTCTTTGGATCTCGGCTTGCAGCCACTTGGCTAGTTATTGTTTTTTTTTTTACAAAATTTTACCTATTTGTGAATATCAGTTTGTGAAGTTTTTGTGCAGTTTTAGTTTTGTTAAGTTTGTGATAATAGCGACATGATATTTTACTTAACCAAAAATACACAAATTGTATTTTTTTCCTTGATAAAAGGTATGTGTAAAATTATTTAGTATTTGTTTTCTACCTCTTCTACGTTATTTTTGTGTTATAGTGTGTCCATTTTGTTATTTTCCCTCGGGAATAAAGTTATTAAAAACCTGTAGTGGTTATCATTTGTACACCTCTAACACTTGAAAACTACAACCTCGCTCGAAGAGCAACGAGCGACTGTTACAAGTTTGTTACAAAAGTCGGTGTATACTGGAATGGCATGCACTCGTAGTATTTCAGTGTTGTTATTTCAATTCAACACACAAACTGCATGTTTCGCTGTTGGGCTGTATTTTCTTTCATTTAAAAAAAGATCATAACAATGTTGTTTCACTTTGGTAAAAGTATGTTTTGTTTTTAAATGTCTCATTAACTATTAAATTGCAATGCCTAAACAGGCAATTAAGTTCTACCCTTTGTTTAGATCCAAATTACTACACTAAGTTAGCAATGAAGAATTTGACTTTGACTTTTTTTACTCTACAACAGTTTCATAATAAAACTAGCTTTTGCCCGCGGCTTCGCTCGCGTTTCATTCGGGGTAACACAGTTCCACTCTCCTGATTTGCAGGTACCTGCTACCTGTAGTTTTTGTCCTTGCGCCTTATTTGTTGTAATAGCAAAGCTAAGTTTTTCCTTTTCTTCCCTCTTTCTCCCTCATTTCACACATTTAAAAAAAGCCTGTTTCCGTCTCCAGAGTCCCAACTATCTCTGTTCCAAAATTCATCAAAATCGGTTTAGCCATTTCGGCGTGAAGACGTAACAAAACTAACAAACAAACTCACTTTCGTTTTTATAATATTAGCAAGGATGAAACTCAAACGCTTTTTATTCATGAAATTCAGAAGTTTTCAGAACTGAAAAACGAATGTGACTACGAAGTTGCAAAACCAAGGTTTTTCCATTATTGCAAAGCAATCAGCAACGTAGTGACGTCAAATGGACTATCCATTAGAACGGGTAAACTTGAATCAATCAAATTATTTAAATATTTATCATTTCCGTGAAAGGTTTTGGCCAGTTATTGTTGTTCCCTATATTTTGGCATACTGTAATACAAAGCAACTGGGAAACGGAAACAGTTACAATATTAATAAAAGGTTGTCTTTCAATTGGCAAAAGAGTACACTTTGATGCAAGTGAGGAAATTTTGTCATTGCGGCCGAGTCTGAAGCCACTAGGCGAGGGTGCTATAAAGCCGAGAAGAGCAGTGACAAATTGTTACGGGAATCAAACGACGTTTTTAATATACTTGCAGAGAAATTAAATAACAGAACTAAAAGTAATTTTGTTATTAATCAATATGGAACTAATTTCCCCGGACTTTGGTTTTTTCAGACTAAAGAGAAAACAAAGGCATGATACCGCTAAATAGCCTATTATTATGAAATTCAATTTTTTTTTTATTTAAAACTGAATTAAATGTCAATTTGTTGTTAAAAAAATATTAAATAAATGTTCATGTTTATTTAGGACTAGCTGGCGCCCGCGCACTAGGTATTTCTCCTGTATCGTGGGTGCGTTTACAAACATTTAAACTCACATACACAAACAGCCAGACCTGAAACAACCATCTGCAGGTCATACAAATATTTGTTCCGTGCGGGAATCGAACCCACGACACGCAGCACAGCAGTCGATCGCTCAGCCACTGCGCCAATTTTCACTATAACGCTTCGTAGGCCTTTGTCTTTTCTCAGTGGTGTAGTTAGTTATACTGGTATTTAGCTGATGAAAAGAATAGAATAGAATATAGAATACAATAATTTATTTGTGTAAAAACATGGTACATAAGGTCTTATAATATATTATAGTTGTGAACTTACTTGTTTTACCATAATTATAATGGTATTTATAATGGTATAATGGTTTTACCATAATACAATATCAGAGCATTTTGATATGAAACATTTATACTAAATCTTAATAATATTATGAGTAAATGAGTAATAAAAAACAACACAGAACACATTGAAGAAAAATAAACTTAGTAACCATTTATCTATAAGTCACTTTTTATCAAGAAATTGAAAAGGCTAGGCAGAATCAGATGGAACCCGTTGGTTAATAAATTCAATGCACATTTTAAACTTGTTACTTGCGTGAAAGTTATTTGGCAAATTAAATTTCTACAATCCATTCAAACTAAGTAAGTAACTAATTTGTAAAGTAGAATGAAAATTTGAGTGGTCTAGAAATAAAGGCAAAAGTTTAGTCAGGAATTTAATATGTTGAAGAAGTTTTTGCATATACAAATAAGTTTCCTCTGGTATAATTTAAAGAATAAGTGGTGTGAAGTCATTATTTTTACATAATTAGTACGTGAAATCTTACTCTAGAGCTTCTCTAATGGTGATTCAAGGTTTTGTTTACTAAAATCTTAGGAACTTTTTGGAACAAAGTTCCATATTGCGCGTTGCGAAAGGGGGCTAGACGGAAAAAATTAAGACCAAAATTTGTAACAACACTTTTTGCTATAGTAGTAGTTTGTTTATTGCTACGCGTGTTTCTCTGTATGTCTCTCTCTCATAGAAAGCAAGGCAGTTATTTTCGTTTCGTCTTTCTATTTCGCATTGATCAGTGTGGTGTCGCGACGATTATTTTTGTACATATTAATGGTTTTTGTACATAATAAATAATAACTTCGTTCCATCCGCATGTCCCTTGACACCGCTCAAGTTTTTTTCGTACTTATCTCAAAAGAAAAAAAAAGTAAAACATTTATAGGATCACTTTGTTTTCCATCTGTCTATCTGTTAGTTGAGGACCCATTATTTCGGGAGTACTGAGGTCTATAGTCGAGCTGTGAAACAATCTATTCTTAAAGTTTACGCAATCAAAAGATATGGCCGATATGTCACGTTCCCCAAACATGCGCAAAGAGAATCAAAATCATTCAGCCACTTCCAATTTAACTTAAAATCATGAGTAAAGCAATATCATACAGCACAGAAAGAAAAAAATTGTAAATTTGTAGATGCATCACAAACTGCAATTAAGTTTATAATCACAAAAATGGGATTACAAAGTTAATTGCAAAAATCAAAATCAAAAGTCTTTTATTCAAATTAGGCTGATAATCAGCACTTTTTGAACGTCACATTACAAGAGACAGTCCCACAAAAATGCCCTACCCTTCGCCTTTGCCTTCGCAGTTGGTAAACTATCCACGACCTATGTTTATGTATGAGGACAAGTTTTCCAACGACAAAGTTAAGTTGGTCCTTCAATACAGTCCTCGCCGCTCAAGTCCAACTTGCACTTTGGCAGGGTTTTATTTTATTTGATCGTATTCAATCCGAGTTGATTAGTGCAAATCAGTAATCAGCTGTATTTACTACGATCGGTCTTTGTAAAAAAGTCTTTAAATATCAAGAACTTATCTTACTTCCTACTATATAGTAATATAATATAAATGCGGATATTTGTGAGGGTGTTTGATACTCTTTCACGTCAAAACGGCTGAATGGATCGTAATGAAATTTGGCACAGAGGTAGATTAAAGTCTGGAATAACACATAGGATATTTTTTTTTTCGATAGCACTCGGGCGCAGTTGCGGGCGCCAGCTAGTCAGTAATATAAGGAAGTAATTATTTTGTAGGGAATCTTAATTTTTCTTATCACTAGGGTTCCGTACCTGAAAAGGAATAAAAACGGAACCCTGATTTTTTTAAGGGTTTTTACACATATTATTTCAAATTATTTTTCAATTATTATATTATTTCTTACCAAGTAGGTTTTACCTTATGTAAACTTTTTTGATCTGGAGGACATACTGGCCAGTTGTAAAAAAATCGAATATCATTTGTTTTTTTTTTCAAAAACTCTAAAGCGAATGCATTTGCTCGAATTTATAGCGTTTTTTTTTTTGGTAAAGGGTGGAGCACGCTTCCCTAGAAGAAACCCAAAATATGATAAATATGAGAGGTGTTGCATTTATAATGTTACGGAATGTAATATACATAAATGCAACCCCCTTTCGCGAGGTGTCAAACCATGAAAGTGAATAACTTTTATTCTAGGACCTTCCTTTCAGTTTTTTTTTGTTGTTACCCTACACTAGGATTTTGTCCTTTATTGTTGGTGCGTTTATAAACATATACACTCACATAGACAAACTCACATAAATAGCCAGACCCGAAACAAGTATCTGTAGGCAATATCAATATTTGTTCCGTGCTGGGATCGAAACCGCGACACGCAGCGCAGCAGTCGATCGCTCAGCCACTGCGCTAACCGTGTCATCGTTAGTTTAACCAGACAATGTTGATCCAGTTCCAACAGAAAGTACAATTTTTTCATAGTTCGAAAGTGCACAAGGGAGGGCTTGCGTTTATTATGTTACACCTTATTTATGTAGATGATATAGAACTCGTTATTATGCAGACCATAAAAACGACAGGCTCAAAAAATGATAGAATACTCTTCATAATATACGCCATAAAATGACAGGTACATTTACATATTATGGTGATAATAATTTAAGTGTCTAAGTACATTTTTTTTATCTTATTCTTGAGTTATTAGATCAAAGAGGAAGTTTTAGTAGAGTAGTATATTAAAGTAAGTGATCTTATAATAAAGTAAATTACGTTTTCAAAAAACCTTTTAGACTGTTAAGACAGGTTCTGACGTCAGTTCAGTCTTACTCGTTTCAAATAAATATTACTAGGAACTAAATATTTTGCAGTATTTTCTGGGCAAAATATTAAAAGAGTTTTTTCTAAAAATCAATAGAGGTTTTATAACACTAGCCAAACCTTAGAGCGTGCAGGCTGGTTTGCGTAGACGTTCGTATAATCAAATTGTTTAAATAGAGAATAGATTAAACCAGCCAATGGCGAGACCGACTCACGCACCAAGGGTTCCGTACAAACATGTGACATAAACGCCCATATCATTTGTCTGCAAAGATTTAGAGAATTGATTTGAAACTTAAAGGGGTTGTTTTTTTCACAGCTCCAAGTTAACCAAAGACTTGAGTTTATGGTTTTAAATTCAACTCGATACCTCTACGCGTTCCCGAGATAAAGGGTCTTGACAGACAGATGAACAGACAGACGGGTAACAAAGTGATAAGGGTTCCGTTTTTTCCTCTTGAGGTAAGGTACCTTAAAATAGTAGACGTGCAAAGGTTTTCTTATCAATATACAATATATTTCCTAATATTATAAAAGCGAAAGTGAGTTTGTTTGTTACGTCTTCACGCCTTAATGGCTAAACCGATTTTGATGAATTTTGGTACAGAGATAGTTGTGACCCTGGAGACGGACAGAAGCTTTTTTTTAAGAAAAAGTAAGAATTGAGGGAGAAAGAGGGAAGACAAGGGAAAACTTAGCATTGCTTTTATAATAAATAAGGCGCAAAGGTAAAAACTACAGGTAGCAGGTACCTGCAAATCAGTAAAGGGGAACTGTGTTACCCCGAATTTAACGCGAGCGAAGCCGCGGGCAAAAGCTAGTCTAATATATATTCTAAAGTATGCTATGCTTCTTTCATTACGAATAAATGCCTGCTATACTTACATCAAATTCCACAGTACTACTGCTGCTTTTATAAATTTGCATCTCCGGCATTTGATATCGGCAGCTGAATTAGTGTTTGAAATATTTATATACTTCAACAATTCAAAAATTTATATAATAATCATTACCATCTTCCTGCTCTTGTAACATTGTATTTATTTAACACCCTTTATCTTCCATTCTTCCCTATCGGACGTCACGGCATCATTTACTCCTTTCTTCTTCATATCATTTCTTACACCATCCATCCATAATTTCTTTGGCCTTTCCTCTCCTCTCTATCCATCAACATTTATAGTTATCAGTCTTTTAGTCACATGCGTTTCTATTTATATAGTATCTGTGTCAGTTCAGAAACGAAGCCTATGAAGAATTGTGCTTCTTGAAAATGTCTACAAACGCATAGGAACATCAGGAACAACTGAGCGCTTGCAACATACACACTCAAATTTTTAATCAATCAGTTTGATCAAGCTCTTTGATCAAAATAAAAACACGAAAATTCATATTTGTTCAGGCCATTTGATTACTCATTAAATTTGAACACATTTTATTACAGAAATGATGCCAATTTGGTGATAACTGTTTGAACGAAATACTTGAACGTCTATGGTGGCCATTAGATTCAAAATTGACAAGGCAAACATCAGCCAGTATTTGACATGTAAGTAATATTATATCCTGAAAAAAAAAACCGTCCATGTGCGAATCGGACGCGAGGACCGAAGGTTTCGTACAAACTTTAAAACCGACGGGCAACGGTCTCTGGCTTTGGATTAATTTCAATATCACTATTACCTATGTATGAAAGCCAATAGACAAAACCGAACGAAATGAGCTCGAAAATGTGACCATATCACCATACCATATCAGTTATGTTACATCAGGAGTACCTTTAGTTTTCCAAGACTTCGTACAAAAGAGGGGTGCGGAAACCTTAGCAAGAACTATCACAAATCAATCACTAATCAAACGACCTTGAGGCTCGAGCTTGGCCTAGTGGGGTAAGGAGATTCAATATAATAAGAGGCCAGTTCATACTGGTTTAGTCGGCCCTTTTTTACGGATGGCAAATCATCAACTAACTTCCCTCGCTCTAGGCGGAGTAGAGGCAGTGTCAGACTTTTACTGACTTAAACCCACTCATGTTCCTTCTATTGCCCTTTATGTTTCGGGGGGCGCCGTATATCTTTTGGCAGGCAGGCAGTGGCCCTGGCAGTCCCCTATGCTTTGCTGACATCTGTTTGAGGTGCGCGTGGAACACGAACGTGACGTTGAAACGACCTATAGTCACAAGACGAACGGACGGTGAGCTACCCATTGCTTACCGTCCACAGACCTACATCTAAGGTGTGAAAGCTAATTTAATTCAAATAGTATGTTATTGATGCAACCCACTGTACTTAGCTGAGCATGTTCAATATCTCATTACCAAAACACGAACGGGAGAAATGGTAATGATTTAAGCAGTAGTTAGGTATTTGTACACTTTGCAACATTAAACGCTATTTACAGAACATAATAACTTGGGAACTTTATCAAAGCAAAGAGCTTCTTATAGCAACCTTTACAGCGCATAAAATATTAAATATGAATGAATAGACTTACTGCTTACCAAGGGAAACTCGAACGAAAGGAGATTCTTTTATACTATAGTATAGTTGTAAAAAAATATTTTTTTTCTTTTTTAATGTGTATAGTTTTGTTAAGTGATAAAGCATGTCATGTTAGGGTGGGTCTATTTATCACTTCGCGATCAAAAATGTTAGCCACTAATGCGTCCTTGGGTGTCTACATTCCCTCGACCTAACTAGCGTCCCTGGGAATACAGGTACCAACGACATCTATCAGTAATTTCAAGTGGATTCCGCGTTCTGTACCGTTCCGCTCCTCGGAAAACTAAGATATTTTTGTTGCATTTTCATGTAAACCTTTTTGTGGTAAAAAGAATTGTAAACTGTTTATACAAAAAATTATGATCTCTATATTTAAGTATAACTTTTCGATCATGAACTGCTAATGTTTGGAAATTTGGACACGAGATTTGAGGGGTGTATAAGAATAAAACTTAGTTCTTAACGCCTCTCACGCATAAGGTTGTAGGTTCAAATCCAGGCCAGTACTATTGTGACTTTTAATTGATATGTTTTTTTTTAAGTTTATCTAAGACACCACCAGACAACGATTAAGGAAAACATCGTCCGGAAACCTGGACTTATAACTAACTAGCTTGTGCCCGCGGCTTCGCCTGCGTGATATCGTTAAAATAAGTATTCTATGTGTTATTCCAGATTATAATCTACCTCTGTGCCAAATTTTATCAAGATCCGTTCAGCCGTTTTGACGTGAAAGAGTAACAAACATCCATACATCCATCCATCCTTACATCCTCACAAACATTCATATTTATAATATTAGTAGAACATAAGTCTGAAATCGCTAACACGTCTTGGAGCTAGCGTGGTGATCAAAGCTCGTGGCTCCTCTGTATGAGAAGAGGCTCTTGCCCAGCATTGGGACCAGCAGGTATAGGCTTTTTTTTTTTTTCAGGTGGGAAATCATCCAATGAATTCCCCCGCTCTGGGCGGAGCGGGGGGTCATGTCAGACTTGTACTGACTAAAACCCACCTATGTTCCTTCTATTGCCCTTTACGTTCCGGGGCCGCGGTATCTCTTTCGAACAACCCGCAACCCCGGCAGGCGGAGGCTCTGGCAAGCCCCTCTGCTTTGCTGACTCTCTTTGAGGCGCGCGTGAAACACAAACGCGCCGTCGACACTGTAGCAGTTATAGGCTAGCTTATTAATAATAAAAAAAAACATATCTTTCCATCTCACAAAGAAGTTTTTTGGGGAGAGTCACGTAATAAGAGTTTATACTAGCTTTTGCCCGCGGCTTTGCTCGCGTTAAATCCGGTGTAACACAGTTCCCTTTTCCTGATTCGCAGGTACCTGCTACCTGCAGTTTTTGCCCTTCCTTATTGATTGTAATAGCAAAGCTAAGTTTTTCTTTTCTTCCCTCTTTCTCGTTCACTTCCAACTTTTTCTTTAAAAAAAAATTTGCCTATGTCCGTCTCCAGGGTCTCAACTCTCTCTGTACTAAAATTCTTCAAAATCGGTTCAGCCATTAAGGTGTGAAGACGTAACAAACAAACAAATAATCTCACTTGCGCTTTTATAATATTAGTAAGGGTTTTTAGTGGTGTTAATTGTTTTTTTTTCATGTTGTGTCTACTTGTGGTAAGTTCCAAATCAACCAGTTTTCTTTCTTCCTTATAAGCACATGTTCAAAGAATCACCCAAAATCCCTTTTTAAAGTTATAAAGCGAGTGTTCACACACTCGACAAACTCACGTACGCAAGAGTTTGTCTCGGAGAATTTGTACAAGAATTGTACTCGTGACTGCCAAGCTCGAATTTTCCGAGATAAACTTTTCGTATTTAACCAGGCATGATAATGTCTTGTTAAAAACGAAAAGTTTAATCACGGAAATGCGGTACGCATGACAAAAAACGCGCTCATTAACGTAAGTGCGATTAGTTCGCATACCGCACACAAGATTTGAGAAGCGAACTTCAAAAAGCGGTGAACAGAACAAAGAATTTAAAACATTCCGATATTTCAATAGAGAACGCTGTACAAATGGTTTTAAAAAAAAGGTCTTTTGACATTACAGTAGGGTTAAAAGGGGGAGTCCCTTAAACCGACTTAGCCGCCACGGGGGTGGGACACGAGACGATTCCCAGCCACCGTAGATCGCCGGGTCTGTGGACGATGAGCAATGGGTAGCTCATCTGGTGGGTGCCCTGCTCCGCCTCACCGTCCGTCCGTCTATTGACGACAAGCCGTGTCGACGGCGCGTTCGTGTTTCACGCGCGCCTCAAAGAGGTGTCAGCAAAGCAGAGAGGCTTGCCAGGGCCTCCGCCTGCCGGGGTTGCCGGTTATTCGAAAGAGATACCGCGGCCCTGGAACGTAAAGGGCAATAAGGAACATGAGTGGGTTTTAGTCAGTAAAAGTCTGATACTCCCCCCCGCTCCGCCCAAAGCGGGGGAAGTTATTTGATGATTTCCCATCAGTAAAAAAAGGGTTATTTTCTAATAATATGGCGTCGAACGCAGCACCGACCTCGCCCTTTATGTTTGATGCTACTTCAGCAATAAGTTCGCAAGCTGTATTCTTAGACAATAGGCTACAGTAGGTAAATGAGTACGCAGCCTTTATTAGCCTATTTTTAATGTCAAGATATCACATTCCGAAAAAAAAGAATTTTTTAAATCGCACGTTTCAGTAAAAAGTTATACGTGATAAAAAAAATATACTTGTCGAATTGAGAACCTCCACCTTTTTTTTCGTCGGTTAAAAAAAGAACAGCCAAGTGCGAATCTGACTCGCGCACCAAGGATTCTGTACAAACTTGTAGGGACCTAATTTAAGTACCGAACATTCCTCTAAAACATGATGTGGTTTCCTTGCGACCTTTTTGTATGACAAAGTGTATGACCACATCCTGAATTTTGATGAGGATGTAAAACCAGACTTTGTATTTACAAAAATCGGAAACCGTTTACCATAATGTTAGGTACACTACTAATTTGCGAGGCGATGTTTGCCAAATGAAAACTAAGGTGATCGCATATTCCTTAGTCGGTGTAGATTCGTTTTTGTAACCCCTTTTTATGTCAATTTAAATAATATATCGATCAATAAATAGTTTATTACAGTCAGATAGTTTTTATTCAATAAACTTTACCATAAATATTCATATCATTCAAAAATGATGAAACAGGAATATTAAATGGCAATGTAATAATTTAGGTTGGTATAAAACAAACAACGCCCGACATCACCTGCATCCGGTAAGACTGGAAGCCAACCTCAACATAACTGGTAAAAGGGTAGGCAGATAATAAATTAACAACGCATTGAATCAAGCCAAGTTCAAGTAGATACTTCCCAATATTTGAATAGAGAATGGAAAAACGTCTAAAGAAAAAAAAAGAAACGTTATGGAAACATCCTCTAGGTACATCGAGTCTAAAATTTTAAACATATATTTAAAGCGATAAGACCGCCATTGTAACCATAGAATTAGCAATTTTTGTAAAACACTTATGTTGAACTTTTGGTGCGCAATAAAGAATATTCTATTCAATAAAGCAATCATAAAAGTTTTACGCTCTACATCTACAATGCAATCACTGTAGTTTCATTGTCTAAATTAAATGAATTGTTTTTCAAGATGTGTAAGGCTACTATTCTGTACATCCTTACTAATATTTTAAAAGCGAAAGTGAGTTTGTTTGTTTGTTACGTCTTCACGCCTAAATGGCTAAATCGATTTTGATGAATTCTGGTACAGAAATAGTTGGGACCCTGGAGACGGACATAGGATATTTAAAAATGAGATATGAGGGAGAAAGAGGAAAGAAAAAGGGAACTTAGCTTTGTTTTTACAATAAATAAGGCGCAAGGGCAAAAACTACAGGTAGCAGATACCTGCAAATCAGGAAAGGGGAACTGTGTTACCCCGAATTTAACGCGAGCGAAGCCGTGGGCAAAAGCTAGTCCATAATACACAACAGTTGTGCACACGAGCTTGCCCGGAAATTAGCAGAAACGCTTCCCTTTGTGGAAGCATCTGTTAGGCTTTGAGCATGAGAATTTGCTATCTCGATTGCCATCTGGAGCCGAGTTGAGCGTTTCTGTTAATTTCCCGCCCGAGCTTAAGTAAGTCAAGCTTAAGGGTATAACGCACACCAGGTAACTGAGATAGTCTGTGATTAGACGTGTCTAAACCCTCTTTTTACACGCTCGCTTGCCTCAAACGGAGTAAGTATTTCGTGCAAACAAGGTGATATTTTTCCGCTGCAGCACTTAATGTTAGAAATCCCGAAGAAGAGAGTGTAAACGACGAACGATTTTTGAGGTTCCACTCCTCAAAAAGAAAATACGGAACCCTTTTTGGATCATTTTATTGTCCGTCTGCCTGTCTGTCTGTGACCCTTTTTTTGCGGGTGGGCAATCATCAAATAACTTTGGGGGGGGGGAGTGTCAGACTTGTACTGACTAAAACCCACCCATGTTCCTTCTATCTCCCTTTACGTTCCGGGGCCGCGGTATCTCTTTCGAACAACCCGCAACCCCGACTGTCTTTGCCCCTTTATCTCTTTTACGCGTGAAGTCATGGCTGTTGTTACAAGTTTGTGCGGAACCCTCGGTGCGCGAATTTGACTCGCTTACTCAAAAAATAAAATACTCCAAGCATTTATTTCAATTAGACCATAACCGGTACTTTTGAATGCCATAGAAATAAAAAAGATGCTGCTACAGTCCTGGTCACAACACACAACTTTTGAAAGTACGAAAAACCAATGGCAGGTTAACGTCGTTTCCAAGTAAATAAGTAAAATTGTTTTCATAAAATGTGATATAATATTGCGCCATAATTATAGCTTGCAAATTTAAAACAATGTTCCTTGACACTGGCATAATATATCTCTCATCTATACATACAATTATGTACATTAAACATAGACAAAAATAAAAAATACCCACACCAAGTTACATGATCAATTTTAAATGCTGACCTGAAAATTCCAAATTTAAACTTCCAATAACACTTGCGACCGCAGAACATTTTCAAAGAGCTTAACTTCATGTCCCTCACACGATACATGACCAAACCGTAGTTTCCGTAGTTTCTCTGAGATTTACATAATACATTATGAAGGTCGGTATCGTCTGAAGATTATTCTCTTTGATCACGGATTCTGAAACACATCGTATGCAAACAGAATCGTCGTTGCTATGTCGTGTACCACCAATACTGATGCGGTTTGAGTTTCATTCGATGTATCATCATACAATATGGTATTGGAACACTGTCATACATTCTAGTCATTGTACAGTTACAAGCAATAAGATGTATACAGTGACCAAAATTTATAAGATATATTTTTATCGTGAAAAAACAGTTTCTACTTTTAAATGAGACTTATTTCGCAATAGACAGCTTTCAAAATACTGTGTTCATGAAATCGTAATATTTAATCAAAACATTCACATCGCTTTTGTATTGTATTGTATTGTATTTCGGTAAGTGTATACATGTTATTGTACTTAATGAGTTGTATTTTAGCTACCACTAAAAAATGTGCCTGCCCCTACATTTTGCCGAAATAAGCAAAAATTTGGTCATAATATTATTATTTTCGTATTTTATTAGACCAACGCCTTTAAATAGGCCGTTCTAAATCTAGTTGCCATGTGTTTCGCTTATTTTCACGAAATCGAAGCGACACCTTATTGATTATACTTAAAATTTCAAAAATCGGTTGGTGTGGTGTTGTAATGCGTCTAAAAGCAGGTGCAGGTAAAGCAGCGTGTAATACTGCCATAAAAATATTTACGTTTCTCTTCACAGTTTAATAATATGCTTGTCATAAAATGAAAGTGAATTACCTACCGTACGATTGCCTGACATTGCAATTCTTCTGGGAGCTATTCTGTCATGCCATATTGGCCCTTGCAACGAACGTGGCTCGTTGGCAAACGACTGCTTTGGGAAAGCGCAGCTTACTATCCCCATCGTCATTTATAGGATACTAGCTTCAGTCAGCGACTTCGCTTGTGTAGCTAGGTCTGATATTGTCTCACTGGAACCCACTGCAAGGATGAAATTCATCGTATGTGCCTACCTAAGTCATGATGTTCTCGTGTGCCTTTTAACCAAATCTGTACTATTGTTAAGAAATCAGTCAGTACTTTCACATTTATAACTATAAGTGAATCAATTACAAATAATAGTATACTTAGTTTAAAAAAACGGCTAAGAGCAAGTGAGATTCGCGCACCGAGGGTCCCGTACAATCTTGCAACATAACCGGCCATATATTTTGACTGCGTAGACTTAGAGGGTTGATTTTTCATAACACAAAGGTACCACAGACTTTATACATCCACGCCTTCCCGAGAACAGTCTTGAGAGACACACAGACACTCTTCTTCCGTATTTTCCTTCCGTATTTAAGCTTTAGCGTGACAATTTTTTTTTTTTTCGTTATTAGTTAGTTACTGATGAAGCTAATAAAAATGCGATCAAAACGTTTTGAAAGTGTTCACCACTGATCACTGATCTGTTCACTTACGGAAAAATGACTTCTAACCCACACGTTTGCCATCGCTCTTTAGAAATATTTCGTGAATCCTTAATTTTATCTTTAGTTACATCTGCTTGTTTTGTGGTCGAAATAACCAAAAAGCTGTCGCTTAACTAATTTACATCTCAATAGAGACTAACAAATTAGCTAACCGCAAATTGATAAATAAGCCAAAAAGCCATGCTGGTTGGCTGATTAATAATCATGCGCTAACTCTCACGGGGAATACGATCGCATGGCTGTTCATGGATGGGTAAATTTGACCGTAACAAAATACAAAATTAAGGCCACCATCCTCCTACTGGGGTTGCGGGTTGATTGAAAGAGATACCGCGGCCCCAAGAACACAAAAGGCAAAAGAAGGAACAGTGATGGGTTTTAGTTAGTAAAAGTCTGACAGTCTAGTAAAGCCATTTTATCATTTCCCACAAAAAAGGTCACCATCCTGGTTGCATGATAATTTTCACAATAATAAGAATCTGCCTTCATTCAGGGTCCATTCTTTTTTTTTTGCGGTTTGGAAATCATCGAATAACTTCCCCCGCTCTGGGCGGAGTGGGAGGGGGAGTGTCAGACGTGTACTGACTAAAACCCATCCATGTTTCCATACAAACCTGTGAGATAAACAGTCACACATTTTGACTGCGGAAACTTAAAGGGTTGATTTTTTTCACAGCACAGAGAGACCATAGAGTTGAGAATATGGTTTTTATTTTTAACTCGATATCTTACTCGCGTTCCTGAGATCAAGGGTCTTGACAGACAAACAGACAACAAAGTGATCCAATAAGGGTTCCGTTTTTTCCCTATAAGTTGCGGAACCCTAAAAATGAAAGATTATTGAGTAAATGATTTCACGCTACGCGTTTTAGCTGAGAGCATTTCCATGCACCTTGAAATGGAAACAAGTGGAAAGCTAATTGTAATAAAGTATTCAAGTTAAGAGTTCACAACTAAAGTAAAGTGTTAGTTTTATGAAGTTTCTACATTAGTTTAAGAACTCGGGTGTAGTAGTAAGAAATTGTATTACTGATTGTTCACGAACTCGTAGTTTTGTACTTGAAAGTCATTCCTGCATATTTTTAACCGTCTTCAAAAAAAAAAAGGAGGCTATCAATTCGACCCTATGTTTTGTTTGTTACCTCATAACTCTGGTCTGGGTGAACCGATTTTGATGATTCAATTACAAATATGATATATTGATGAGTTTATTCGAAAGCGGTTTTATGGTGGTTGTCGTTCGGTCCTATAAAAACCTATTTTATTATCCCATAGGCGGAGCTAATGCCATAAGGCATTCTCTACCAGTCAACACTTTCAAGATCCGGTCAGTAATTTATGAGTAATCGTCTATAATACATATTTTTTCTCTATGTCTATGTAGGTATATGGATGATCTGTTAATGTTTTAGTAACAATGGAAAATGAATACTCGATATTTTTTTTGTGATAAATAAAATGCTGAAATAAAAACTTTTGTTTTATTTTTGCTCAATATTACTTACCGCATTTCTGTACAAGTGCATAATTACGTTTAATTGCACCTACTTCCAAAGGTCAGCTAAGTCCTGGTGTCCTGATACAGGCTTTCCGGTCTAGCTTAAGCACCAGTCTCCCGCAATATAACTAAATCTTGATTGCTTTTATGAGTGGTTTTAGGTGTACCTAATAAATAAAAGATGGCAGTTGACAAAAGTTTTTTACCTATATGTACAGACGCCAGCAGGTCAAGCTACCCGAAACTGTAAATTTTTCCCAATGAACCTTGTACCTTATACTTTAGAAATAAAGTCGAAAATCTATCAAAGAAATCTGACAGATTGTAGTAGCTTGATGTGCAGGCGTCTGTACCTAAATGAGGTATTTTTTTGTATACAAATTAGTAAAGCTATTTAAACCTTTCTTAGTTTGCAGTTATTCAATCAAACAACGTTTCTTTATTATGCGCAAACGCGTCACTCACGACGTCCCTTTCAATACTCTTTAACTACCTAGGTAACTTAATACATATCTCTGCTTTCCCTGTAACACGAATGTTTCCGACTTTTAGCTTTTGCCCGCGACTTCGCTCGCGTTATATTCGGGGTAACACAGTTCCCTTTTCCTGATTTTCATTTACCTGCTACCTGTAGTTTTGCCCTTGCGCCTTATTAACTCTAACACGAAAGCTAAGTCTTCCCTTTTCTTCCCTCTTTCATCATCATTTCCCACTTTAAAAAAAAATAGCCTATGACCGTCAGGATCCAAATTCATCAAAATTGGTTTAACCATTAAGCGAAAGTGAGTTCGTTTGTTTGTTACGTCTTCACCGTAACAAACAAACGAACTCACTTTCGCTTTTATAATATTATATTAGTAAGGATGGAATGAAACGGTGAAACATAAGTATTCGTTTTTAGTTTTTTTTTTTCTTGAAAACAAGATCAGCCAATTAGAGAGATAAATGTTTTTCTCTGGAACATTGAACTGATAGTATAAATATATATGTTAATAAAGGTTGTTATGTATATCCAGTAGTTCCAACATGACGTATACCCGACATTTAGTACGCCTCATAACCTCCATTAATCATACAACTCAGCCCTTTTTGTAACATCCACAAATACGTTAAATTAATTTCGGAAAGATTGTTCAAATCCAAGCTGTTTAAAGTTAAGACACAGTGAAACACACGGTACCATTGTGTCTCAGTTTTGAGGGAAGTTTTTAACACAGTGTTGATGTTGGAATGTGTGGATGTGCGTGTTGGTCTACAGTGAATTAAAATAATGGTGATTACCGGTGAACACGTAACTAAGCGTTGCTTGAAAGATAACGTGAACTTAAAACGTTGTATTTCCCCGAAGAGATGGAGATACAGTTTTTTTTTTTGGAAATCATCAAATAACTTCTCCCGCTCTGGGCGGGGCGGGCGGGCGCGTCCGAATTTTACTGACTAAAACCCACCCATGTTCCTTCTATTGCCCTTTACGTTCCGGGACCGCGGTATCTCTTTCGAACAACCCGCAACCCCGGCAGGCGGAGGCTCTGGCAAGCCCCTCTGCTTTGCTGACATCTCTTTGAGGCGTGCGTGAAATACGAACGCGCCGTCGACACGGCCTGTCGTCAATAGACGGACGGACGGTGAGTTACCCATTGCTCACCGTCCACAGGCCCGCACTACGGTCGGGAGTCGTCTCGCGGCGCCCGGCGCCCGGGGCGTCTCCCGCGGCGGCTGGGTTGGTTTGAGGTTCTCTCCCTCAAACGCCCGGCCTCCTCCTTCACTATCATGATGGAGATACAGCTTATAACGAAAGAACTTCTCCCGCTCTGGGCGGAGTGGGAGGGAGTGTCATCTTATTACCCATACATGTTCCTTCTTTTGCCCTTTGAGTTACAGGGCCCCGTATCTCTTTCGAACAACGCGCAATTACGGCAGGACTTTTTTATTTTAACTCTAAGACATTTAAATATCTACCAGCTTCCACCCGCGACTTCGTCCGCGTGGCATAGTTACTTTGGGCTAACGCTAACTTTAGCCCGCGTGATGATCGTAAAAAAAATATCTTTCTCTCCCCTTTTCTTCCCTCTTTCTCCCCCTTATCCCACTGTTTTTTTTGTATATCTCCAGGGTCCCAATTATCTTTGTACCAATATTTATCAACATCGGTTTGGCCATTTAGGCGTGAAGACGTAACAAACAAAATCACTTTCGCTTTTAAAATATTAGTAAGGATTATTACTATTGTTTTATTTCACTGCCATTTATAGTGTCATCGCATGTTTTATAATGCGTGCAATTTGGCGGAATAAAGTTAATGAGAGCTGTTTCATAATTAATCTTTATTTTAAATCAGCGTTCTTTGATATCCACTTAGCGCTAATAATAATTCAAAGCCAATTTAATGCTCTCTGATTAACCGTAAATTAACCTCAAAAGGAATCCGTAATAATAGGATTCATTAAAAGGGGTGCGTAAAATCCGTTCATTAGAAACAAATTCGTTTGTTCGTTGATCTTGTTAATATGTTCAGGATTCGTTTATGGAAAGTTTTTGTTGTCTTATATTGTTTGTTATTTTAATTCCTCATAACAGTTTTGCTTATGCATTATAAGGAATATTCAATGAATTTGTTAAAATTAGCTTCACTTAAGGAATAGAATTTCTTTTAATTTACCTAGAAATTCTAGAAGAGGTACAATCTTCTTCTTTTTTGTAGATACATTTTTTTTAAAACGTCGCCGTCGCTCCGCTTTGTTACCAAGTGGTTTGGATTACCGATTTTCTTCGTCTTGTCCCGTCTTTCACTGGTAAATATTTGAATGTCATTGCTAGCTACTAACAAATATTTTATGTCTATACAATCAGTATGAATTTATCCAATTTCTGCCCAGACTTAAACATTTTTTTTTGTGTCCAATTGCTTCCACTAGACTCATATTCGTTGCTGATAAAAACAAATGTCAGTAAAAGTTATATTCTTTTATACGCTAGGTTTTTTATGTAAAGAGTTGAGACATTGACAGTACCCTTTCTTATACCTAATAATAACTTCATCACTAATATGTAGGTACAATTGTATAGAATGCGTAAACGGAACGTATGGACAAGGTGTGGATTGAAACGTAATGGTGCGAGCGAGAAATAGAGAGAGATAGAAAGAAAAGGTTATGCGAAAATGGCGGTCGAAAGATGAAAAAGTGCCAGAACCTAAAAAAAAGAAAAAAATAAAAATAATGTTATAAAAATGTTTTGAAGACTGAAAATAAAAACCAACGGTTTTTTTTAATGAAAACGCGTTTCATTTGCACGAGTATTTCTCCGGAACGAAAGCGTATCATTGCATTTTTATTTCTGGAAAATGTTAATAGTAAACAACCCACAAAATTGGTTCATGTCAGTCATGTCATGTTCATTCGAAGGTAAAACCCTGAGGCTACGAATGACACGCTGACATTTTAATCAATTTTTGGCTTCATTTACGTGGATGGATTTTGCAGGATTATTACTTACTAGCTGTGAACGCGTTTTTGTTCAAGTATCTGTGTATTTAATTATTTTAGTTAAGATTTTATTACAAATTGAATGTACTAAAGAAAGAAAGAAAACATTTATTTGGCAGTTGCCTACAGTGCACACAACAGAAAAATAAAATAAAAATTTAAAGTCTAAACAATAAAAAAAAATGTTGTGTGTCTCACGGCTGCGCCACATAGGCCATAATGACGTTCTTTTATATTCAAAATTTAAAAATATGACTTGAGTATAGTCTGGTTGAGCAGCTAAACGACCTTAGAGGTTGACCAGCCAGATGCCATTATTAAAAAAAATGTGACATGGGTTTTCCAAATTCAACTTAACATCGCACCTGTAGTGGTAAAAGGCAATGGCAAAGGTGTTCCTAATGGTACACCCACTCTTCGCCCGTTATGTTTAAATCTCATGTAATAGGAGCAAGCCTATTGTCATCCTCAAACCAACCCAGCCGCCGTGGGAGACGTTCCAGGCGTCGGGTGCCGCGATACGACACCCGGCCACCGAAGATGCGGGTCTGTGGACGGTGAGCATTGGGTAGCTCACAGTCCGTCTATTGACGACAGACCGTATCGAGCGACGGCGCGTTAGTGTTCCACGCGCGCCTCAAAGAGATGTCAGCAAAGCAGAGGGGCCTGTCATACCGCGGCCCCGGAACGAAACATGGTTGGGTTTTAGTCAGTACAAGTCTGACACTCCCTCTCGCTCTGGGCGAAGCGGGGGAAGTCATTTGATAATTTTGATTTGATTTATTTAAACTTTACGTATAAAAAATATCTTCTTAATTTATTTCGGTTAAGACTGTAATAAAAAAAAAACAGTATAGATATTTGTCTCTCTAATTAATTTGTCAACTCCGAATACGGGTATTACGTATGTATTTGAATATTCAAGCTGTGCATATAAGCTAATGAATAACACACAATGTGAAGCCAACATTATTATTTGAAGAACAAATAAAGCGGTGAGACTATTATATCTTTTGTTTTCACGTTGCCTTGTTTAAAGCATTGCAACTACTTGTATTATTCGCAATCGAGACAAGGGTTAAGAAACACAACTGTGGCAGTATTCGGAAAAGCATGTGAATGTCGAGAATTTATTTATTTAACGATTTATGTACATACACACTGAATACAGAAAAATAAAAGACAGGAATAGAAAACGGGTACAAAGGTAATGCTTATTTCTACAGAAATCTCTTCCAGCAAACCTGCGAAAGGATACATAAATAAAAAGAGATGTAGGCACAGTGCGTAAAAAAAAAAGAAAACATAAACACATAACCAAATAATGACTAAATTCAATATAAGAATATGCTAACATTATATACAAGTACAAAGACAAATATATAACATAAATACATATTAAATATAAGAATAAATACATATGCAACTATTTTATTTTTATTCAAATGGAACAGCAAACAGCTACAATATAAAACATAAACATCATATAAATATACAAGACTTATTGACAATATTGCAGCCCACAACGCTGTTCACAGATTAATTAAAAGCATACATAAACTGAAAATAATAATCATCGCTACGGTAACAAAACTTAGTACAAATAGTGTATAAATGTGATATTCACGAAAGTTCGTTTAATATTAGACTTTTAAACTTATGGGGAGCAGATGTAAAAATATCGATGTGTTCAAAAGTGCTATTGTAGGAATCGACCATTCTGCGAACTGGCGAACGCAAGCCTGAGTTGGATTTGCAAATACCAACTGAAAATAATTTGCCAGCGCGGACCTTTCGCTTATGGATCGTCCTAGGAACCGCATAACATATCATATTGGACAGTTCCATGCAGTCAAACTTATTCCTTACAATATTATATAGATTCACAGTTTCCAAATACCTACGTCTACTTTCAAGTGTTGCGAGCTTATACTTCACAAGTAAATCTTGGTATGGTAAATAATGTCCGCAGCATCTATAATGCTCAAGTGCGCAAGAATTTGTTGAATCTATGATATGTTATATTTTGATTTCGAATGCCTTCCATTAGGTAGGTATTCACCAGATTCTTAGGTACGTTAAGCCGCTTGAGAATTAGTCTTCGGAACCAAACCAGGCGCGCGTACGATAAACTAGTTACAATAACCCGCGAATTATAATCGTAATTTCGACCGCTAACCGAAGTTATACGGGTGATATTTTTTGTTAACAGTTTTCTTCGTATTTTTGTCATATCTGGATGCAGCTGAATACCAGTATTTTACATGGAGCGACTGCCTATCTGACCTCCACAACCCAGTTAATACTGGGTAATACTATACTTCTTGGTAAGACTGGTTGTCAGACTTTCGGAACACTGACTACCTGTAACGACTGTCAAAGATCTACAAATGACAGCCGGGACCAACAGCTTAACGTGCTTTCCGAGGCACGGAAGAAACTCGGTATGTAACGGGCGGTCACCCATCCACAGACCAACCTAGGCAAGCACGGCTTAACCTATAGATTGACCTGAGCGGCTGCTATTTTTTAGCCACGAGCTCCTCACGAGTTTCTGAATTAACTATGATGTAAACGGACTATGCTTTCGAAGGCTAGAATGATCACGATATTTTTCGTATCTCTTACAGCGATTTTTTTGCGCTCACTTTGCAGAAACCGCGAAACAGTTAGGTACGTTTTGAAAATAGAATACGGAGCAAAATCAAATCATGATAGAGCATAGTCAGTTCGATTTAAAATTTAAATGTCGATATATTCAAATCTAAAATTGAACTTTAGACAGTTACTAAACAGTTTGGTTTTGTGTTATGGTAAAAGTTTTTACTCAGGTACTGTAACTTAATAAACACAAGATCTTCCGTGTGGTGTGTTGAATCATAAAACTGGACAGCGTTTGTTACACGTGTTCTAAAAATTTACAAAAAAAACTTTTGGACAAATTAATTTTTTTGTAAGAAAAACTAAAAATACTCTTACATGTTTACATTTTCCCATCTGTTGCAATCAACCTAGTAAAAAGCCAGATTCATGATCACCACTGCTACACTATCGAAGGAAAAACGCAATCAATTGGCACACATCTAAAAACGATTACGAGTTTTAAGTGAACATTAAAATATTTGGCTATCTAAAATATATCTACACCTAACTGCTTTTAAAATATTCGAGAACTTGGATCTGAAAAATATGGATGGATACAAAATCAAACGCTCTTGCCTTCTAAATTTATCAAGCAAAAATAAATAATTTTACAAAGGACCCTCCGACCTCTGCCATTTCACTTTGAAAAAGGAAAAGAAAGCTGAACATTTGGAGTGTGTGGAAAATTGGAAAATTGATCTTTTAGTTCGTTTGATCGCAGTTCGAATGTTGCTATTCTTATTTCTATGTCGATCAAATGTTTAAAAGATGTGTTTTAAACGTGGGTTAGAAATACAAATACAAATCTCTTTGTTTGCTTGATTTTTTTCATTTAAACTCCATTATACAAAATTAGTACAGGCGGACTTAATGCCATAAGGCATTCTCTACCAGTCAACCGCTGGGTACGACAACATTGTGATAGGGTACAAAAAATATATAAAGCTATTTGTTTCCGAGAACTTATACAGATGCTAATACGCATATACAAATAAAATCCTTACTATTATTATAAAAGCGAAAGTGAGTTTGTTTGTTTCACGCTTTAATGGCTACACCGATTTTGATGAATTTTGGTACAGAGATAGTTGGGAACCAGGAAACGGACATAAGCTATTTTTTTTAAAGTGGGATGTGAGGGAGTAAGAGGGAAGAAAAGGGAAAACTTAGCGTTGCTATTACAAATCAATAAGGCGCAAGGGGAACTGTGTTACCCCGAATTTAACGCGAGCGAAGCCGCGGGCAAAAGCTAGTAAAATTATAAATACAAAAAAGAGAAACAGTTATTACTATATACTTTTACTGGGTTCGATTTCTTATCGGGTTATCCCATCGTCATACGTCAGAAGCATCCACGGATCTTAGATTTGTACCTTATTACATAAGATTTAAAGTTGCAAAATGTGTGTGTTGAATAACGTTTATCTCTGCCTGTTATTAGGCGGATTACAGGCGCGATGTTTCGTAAAGCTGTTGGCTTGCTCCTGTCAGAAATCAAAAAAATATTGTTACGGTTAAAGATATTTATTTCTCAAAAGAATTACAAATTCACTTACAGAGAAAAACCTAATTAAATGGTTGCAAATAAATTATGAAGCTGCTTACAGCTTCATAATTTATAGTAGCTTAAAAAAAAAGAATACTGCGGCATGTTATGGTTTGTACATGTTTAAGTGAAACTTAAAAGTATGTTAATGTTTTGGCAGCAAACAAAACAAAAAAAATGACCAGGCAGTTCTAAAAAAGTTTGCTAGAGGAGTTTTTATTTTTTATTTAATTGTTTGGTTTAATTACATTTATATTAGTTAAAAACTTTCTTACTCCCATTCATCTAAGTTCGTCTAACTGTCGTGACAGGTAGTCATTGTCCCGAAAGGCTGACAACAAGTCATACCAAGAGGATATAAGATAAGATATTATTAGCCAGAGCTACATGGGTTATGGAGGTTTGATAGGCAGTTGCTCTATGTAAAATATGCTACAAACTATAATCTACCTCTGTGCCAAATTTCATCAAGATTTGTTTAACCGTTTTGAGGTGAAAGAGTAACAAACATCCAAAACAATCCTCACAAACATTCGCATTTATAATATTAGTAGCTGGTACGAGGCACCCGCGGCTTCGCCTCCGTGGTATCGAAAAAACAAATACTATGTGTTATTCCAGACTAAAATCTACCTCTGTGCGAAAATTCAACAAGATCCGTTTAGCCGTTTTGACGTGAAAGTGTAACAAACGTCCATCCATCCATCCATACATCCTCACAAACATTCGCATTTATAATATTAGTAGGGTTAGGTAAGACGAGTGGTCTGAATAGCTTCTTTTTATCGTGTCCACTCTTGTAAACGATCATTATCGAAGATTTTACACTAGATTAAACTTTACGTATTTTTCCCTCTAACATTTTTCCCTTATTCAAAATTTTTCCAACCAGTCGCTTAGTAGGCGAAACGTCGATCTCAACTTGAATAAATTATTGTCTTTTAAGACAGAACCCGTGACTGAGATAATGAAGATTGAGTTGAATTATATTTGATCAGCACTAGAGAATAATACCTACACTCTACCGACTTCTACTCCTACTCCTTTACTGTTCATGCTGTGCGGTTGTGGAATTCGCTTCCGCCTGACATTAGGGACTGCCAAACTGTTTCAGTTTTTAAGAGAAGAGTAAAAGAACATTACCTTTCTATTTCACCATAGTTGCATAGGTATGTTATAAATTTGTCTTTGTACTTGTATGTATGTTTGTTTTTCTTATATTGTATTTAGTCATTATTTGCTTATGTTTTTATGTATTTTTTTTTATTCTCTTTTTTTTTCTTTACGCACTGTGTCTACATCTCTTTTTATTTACTCCTCTTTTGCAGGTATGCTGGAAGAGATTTCTATAGAAATAAGCATTACCTTTGTACCTGTTTTCTGTTCCTGTCTTTTATTTTTCTCTATTCAGTGTGTATGTACATAAATTGTTAAATAAATAAATAATAATAATATTTTTCTCTAAACCTGCACATATTGTACTCGTAATTTTAAAATCCACTGCTTTTTCGCAATTTATTACTTATCTTATCATTTTAAGTGGAAGAGGAGCTCGTAGCTAAATAATAGCAGGTGCTGGGATAGACCTTTTCGGTCAAGCCGCGCTTGCCTAGGTTGGTCGGAGGATGGGTGGCCACCCTTTACATACCGAGTTTCCTCAGTGCCTCGGAAAGTACGTTTAGCTGTAGGTCCCGATTGCCATATGTAGATCTTTTACAATCGTTACAGGTAGTCAGTGTCCTGAAAGTCTGACAACCAGGCTTACCAAGGGGTATCGTATTACCCAGTGTTAACTGGGTTGTGGAGATCAGATCGCAGCCGCTCCATGTAAAATACTGGTATTCAGCTGCATCTGGTTAAACTGTAAGCCGATCCCAACAACGTTGGTAACAGGCAAGGCAATCATTTTTCAGTTAAATATATTCATCAGCGCTTATTTTTGTTTAACAAGCCAGTGAATTTATAAGTAAATAAATTTGTTTTTGACATTTCAGTTTTTCATACCACTCACTTGATTGTTTGAAACGAATTCAAAGTGAATCCGTTTCACTGATATTTTGTTTACAATATTTGAATAAATATGGCAGCATCAAAATAAATAACATGAAAGCTTTTAAAGTATTAATTAATTATTTCGGTTCGCGGCTACTGCCCATCCTTTCATGCCTTTTTCTGTATTTACTTTGAGAGTAAATAACGTATTTAATGCACGCAGCTTGATATTTTTGACGTGGCCTGTAAATTAACTGGCGCTATAACTCTAGGGCCGTGGTCTTTCGGGTTTGTAGGTAATTCCAAAAAGATACCGCAGCCCCGAAATAAAAAGGGCAAAAGAAGGAACATGGGTGAGTTTTAGTCAGTAAAAGTCTGACACTCCGCTCCGCTCCGCCCAGAGCGGGTAAGTTATTTGATGATTTCCCATGTTCCGGGGCCGAGCTATCTCCTAAAACTATGCTCAAGAAACCGTTTAAAAAACTTTTGTTTTAAAATAATGTTCTGTTTTACACCACAAATAACATTGCAAAGCAATTATTATTGTAATTAATTAGCTAGTCTAGGCAAATTATCATTTTTTTTCTGAATTGCATCTCGCAGTTCAACCTAAGAGGTTGTCGTCTGCTTAACCGGGCGATTCCTGTGGATGCCTTAACATTTCAGGCCTCCAGCCAAGGCAAAAAACTTACAAACTAAGGGACTACACGCTAAGGGCACCCCTTGTGAGGTACGAGCCTCGGCTTAGGGCGTCGCTGGGAGAGAACAGCAAAGGGACAGGCTGGATCTGAGTGATATTATTTGGAGACTAATTTGAACTTACTGGCTCAGCAACGCGGGCTAAATCTAGCAAAGGACGGGTGGGACAGTTACCGGGACGTCGCGACTGGCCTCGTCGGTGAGGACGTAATGACATTACTCAACACTAATTTATATCATGTATAAGTAGAACGCAAGTTAAATCAGTGGCTAACAATCCCGAGGTATTGCTGTTCAATTATTACGGTGGGCGTACGAAAGCCAAAGCTCCCGCCACGGGGTACAGTTCTGTCGTAAAATGTTGTATAAACAATGACCGACGGAACGTAAAGGATAATGTACAATGTACAGTTAACCGCACGTCCGTCGGAGAGAACACGGAAACTAACCACAAGCCGTCATAGATGTGCCTGTGAATTCAGCAGTTTCAAGTTCTGTGGATTCAAGCATTTATTTTTATGTTCATCAGTGCCGATAATAAAAAAAAATACTGATTGCTTCAGGGAAAGTCTTCAATCAGACATGGCAAATTTTTAATGCTGGTAAAACCGAAAAGCGAGTGAAGCATTTGAACCCAAACCTTTTTGTAAAAAATTAAAACCGACTTCCAAAACAAAAAAAAATTGCCACCGACTTCCGGAAGTAAAGTTATTTTCCACATTTTAGTTTTTTTTTAAAGTCGTGTTATTTAAAAAAAAAAACATTATTTTAGCACTTTTAGTTATGGTATAACGATAATATTTTTATCGATAAAATGATGTGATTTTTTTTTGGAAGTCGGTTTTAACGGTCGTTCTTCTTCCATGCTGTAATTCTGTACATGAAGCACGTTAATAAAAAAATTGTTTGTTATGCATTCAACGCAATTTTTGTAAATGGCATATTTCGTATATTTCGAACATGACTGAAGTTTTATTGGGCTCCGAGATTTCAATCAAATAAATACGCTGTTAGTATTTGTACTGTGACATTCGCCTGACTTTACTTTCTATGCGGTATCATAAACGAGCCAACTGTTGCGCATTTTGCAGAGTACCTAATATAAATTGAATAGACCTGTTATTCCTGCTAGAAATAACAAGGGAGCTACTTTATAGGTAACTAGCTTTCGCCCGCGGCTTCGCTCGCGTTAAATTCGGTATAACACACCAAGCAGACCCGCAGTTTTTTCTCTTGCGCCTGACTGATTTGTAATAGCAACGCTAAGTTTTCCCTTTTCTTCCCTCGTTCTCCCTCATATCCCACTTTTTTTTAATAAAAATTAGCCTATGTCCGTCTCCTGGTTCCCAACTATCTCTGTACCAAAATTCATCAAAATCGGTTTAGCCATTAAAGCGTGAAGAGGTAACAAACAAACAAACAAACAAACTCACTTTCGCTTTTATAATATTAGTAAGGATTGTCACCTTTTGTATGTACGTGAGGGATTTTAGACAGGTCTGTGTTAGGAATATTTAGCGTCGTTTTCGAATATATAAAATGTGGTGTATGTCCGGCCTTTTATAGTTGACTAATGACATTTTGTATTATTAATCTTCATAGGGCTTTGTGTTGCGGAAGGGCAATCATAGCTTCCACCGCTTTGGGCGGAACGGGGGCGGAGTGTCAGACTTGTGCTGACTATGTTCCGGGGCCGCGGTATCTCTTTCGAACAACCCACAACCACGGCAAGATTTTCATAGGGCCTTTTAAGAGGGTTTTTAAATGCCAAACTTTTATAACAAAACAAGATCTAATTAATATTAGATTTAGTTTTGAAACAGGAACGTTGGCATTTAAGATTATATTCTGGCTAAATTTACGGGTTTCGAACTCGTTAAATATTTGTTGAAAGTTTTAGCAAAACCATCCAACAAGTCCACTAAAATACTAAAGTAAATGTTTTATTTTGTGTTTCAAATACACCCGTGTTTTTATATTTAAACTAGCTTATGCTCGCGGCTTCGCTCGCGTTAAATTCGGGGTAACACAGTTCCCCTTTCGTGATTTGCAGGTACCTGCTACCTGTAGTTTTTGCCCTTGCGCATTATTCATTGTAATAGCAATGCTAAGTTTTCCCTTTTCTTCCCTCTTTCTGTCTCCTAACTTAATTTAAAAAAATAGCATATGTCCGTCTCCAGGGTCCCAACTATCTCTGTACCAAAATTCATGAAAATCGGTTTAGCCATTTAGGCGTGAAGACGTAACAAACAAATTCACTTTCGCTTTTATAATATTAGTAAGGAAGTAAGGATTAAATTGTTGTTCGTTTCTTATCGTGTGGTTAGCGACTAATCTAGTGTAAGAGTTTCTTTAAACCCTTTGGGGTTTGGATACAATATTTTACGATGTTTTTTCCTCACCGAAACGAGTGATAATTATACAATACTCATTTTGGCTCGAACTCGGGATCTATGACTTGATAATCCGACGATCATACCACTAGGCTATACTCAACTGTATTAATCTAGTTATCCTCATCATCTGCCCAGCCTTTTCCCAACTATGTTGGGGTTGGCTTCCAGTCTAACCGGATGCAGTTATTATTCTAGTTATCCTACTACGTAGTAAATCTCGTGTTTTTTTTTTAGTCATACGAGCAGTTTACTGAAGAATAAATTATTTTTTTATAAAAATTCCGTTTTTTTACAGATTTACGTTGACATGGAAGTATACTACAACCCACCAATTGGAAATATTCGTGCGGGTCCATTGAGTAGAACGGAGATGCTTTCTATAAAGAGCTCATCGTACAATATACCAGCAATCCAGGGCGCTGAGCCTGTACCAGTCCACGGCACCCAGGCTCAACCGCTGCCATCTGGCTCAGGATATGCTTCCACGGCTGGGTCCTCCAGAGGCTCAGTCACAGAGATTTATCCTAAGGATTCTGATGATAATGTCTTGGACGATGTGGAACGTAATATCGCGACTCTAGAGCAGTGCCTTCGTGACAAAGAAGTGACTATAGATATCGGTGTCCTGGAGGAACCAGAGACACGCACTCATAGGCTGAAATCAGTTGGAAAACGTTTTCTCAGGTAAGAATTTTGAAATCCTAACTAATATTATAAAAACGAAAATGAGTTTCTTTGTTTGTATGTTTGTTACGTCTTTACGCCTAAATGGCTAAGCCGACGGACAGAGGCTAAAATGAAAGTAAAAAAAATGAGGGATAAAGAGGGAAGAAAAGGGAAAACTTAGCTTTGCCATTACAATAAATAAGGCGCAAGGGCAAAAACTACTACCTCGTAACTAGATACCCCGAATTTAACGCGAGCGATGCCGCGGGCAAAAGCTAGTTTATTATATGCGAGTTGTGGCCAAAACACTCGCACATATACTATTAAGGAGGAGTCTAGGCATACTTATTAGCGCTAAATAGCATTAACATAATTATTCTTACTTGGTTTTCTGGATCTGTGATGCTGCCATTTAGTTTTTAAATGTATTTGTACGTTTACCAAACGGCTACAGTTAGTTGATGCTAATCCTGTGTACATAAAACTTTGTTGATTTCAAATGTAATACAAGATGTCTTCTTCTCTAGGCGCGGTTTCACCCTAGGTGGAGACCGCACCAGTCTTGAGATGCCAGAGCGCAAGCGCCCATCTACTCTGCATACAGTTAAAACGTTCATGCGCATCGGCAAGACCCGCCCTCCCCGAGGAAGCAGCGACGAGGAGATGGGACTTTTGGAGACTCGAGCGCCTTCCACGGAACCAGACCGCCCAGCTAGCCAGACTTCCATATCTTCAGACGAAGTACTGGTCGATGTTCATTCGCCAACTGATCCGCGAAAGATTAAAAAGACGTAAGTATTTTCAAACAATTCTTTCTTTTTTTTAAAGAGTGTTAAAAACCATCGCGAGTAGTTTTTTAAACAATCTCGTAGTGACTAAGATATAAGGGTAAAAGTGAAACCATTTTACAAGTTTATTTTAAAACAAAAATTAAAAAAACTTAAAAAAAGCTCGCCGACGTTCGCACTATTCTAAACATTTATTATCACACATTATGATTATCTATTATCGTAAATTTATTTAACAGCACAAAAAATCGTTTTCGGCTTAATGGACGAAGCAGGCTCAGTGTTTGTTGGTGAATTAGGCTATACTTAACTAGTCCAACTAAAAAACGTTTTTTTTTTACCCCAGACGCTCTGTCATTGAGACCGGAATCCCATCTGCCCTAAAGGCAGCTGACTTCCAAGTATGCGTCACAGTCATCGAAGCTCGTCAGCTGGCCGGCCTGAATATGGACCCAGTGGTCTGTGTGCAAATCGGCGATACGCGCAAGTACACCAGCGTCAAGGAGAGCACGAACTGTCCTTATTACAACGAGGTAAGGTTTAATTTGTATGGAATTTTAATTTGATTACTTATTGTGTTTAGTTTTTTTTTGAAATAATAATATATTTATATACTAGCTGCGCCCCGCGGTTTTACTCGCGTGGTTACAGAATTTACGATATATCTTTATGAATTGGCCTATGTGTTATTTTGATATGTAAGCTATACTATGTGAAGTTTTATCAAAATTCATTCACTAGTTTTTGCGTGAAAGAGCAACAAACATACTTACATACACCCTTACAAACTTTCGCTTTCATAATATTATAGTAGGATAGGATTTTTAAATTATGTTTCTATGCCTTTTTTAAATACAATAAAACTCATCAAATAAGAATCATGCCACTATTAAAATCATGATAATATTAACTAAATAAAGGTCAAAGAATTATCTACAGATCATACGTTGGTTATGAGGCAGTAGTATTCAGTAAACAATTTTAGCAAATCACAAACAACCACTTATTCCTGTGTTAGAAAGAGATGGTGCTAGAGACCCTATATAGCTCTGTCTCTTTCCCTCACTGGAATAAGTTCTGTTTTAAGACGTCATGATAGCTGACTTTGTGTTAAGCGCTACACATATTTAAAACAGAATTCAATCTCTAACATCTAAACGATTTAGAATAACTAAATGGATGCCCCCAAAACAATAAGTCGGTAATATGCTATTATGGTAATAAGGTCGTCATAACAGCAAAAAGTCCATAATATTCGGTATCTATGCATACATGTTAGTATTTTTTTTCAGATTTTTCCTTATGATGATGGCGAAGATAGAATGAATAGAACGGTATTTTCATAATGTTTCCTGTAGTATATATTTTCCAACATTTCAAGGTTTTGGTAATAGATAATTACATACTGGCAACACAAATATATTTCATAAAAAAATACACTTATTCGATGTATCCCAGATATAACTATAACTATAGGATACTAAAAGATATTCAGCAAAAACAGTGAATCTTTTTTGGATGGAAAGTTTGACTTTTCCGATTACCGACTTATTGCTTGCGGGCATCGAAATGCAGTTAGCAGTTACTTAATGCAGTTAGTTTGTGGTGTAAGTGGATCTTTAAATTAATCCTGACACCACACCTCACACAACACATATACTTATCAGCTAATTAATCGCAAGCGACGGCCAATTAACAAAGGTTGACTTTAGAAGTTTCCTGTGATCAGATTGTGCGAAAAAGTGTCTATATTGTGGCTAGATCTTAGAATTGATCACACACTGTCACAGAGTGAGAGTAACAAGATACGAGAGAGTGACCTAGAGCAGTACTATTAAAATGTGTTTGTCTTTGATATATAAACATGAGCCAGTATAGCGTAAAACACAGAAAAAATATAAATAATAAAAGCTAATATTATAAAAGCGAAAGTGAGTTTGTTTGTTTGTTTGTTACCTCTTCACGTTTTAATGGCTAAACCGATTTTGATGAATTTTGGTACAGAGATAGTTGGGAACCAGGAGACGGACATAGGCTATTTTTATTTAAAAAAAGTGGGATATGAGGGAGAACGAGGGAAGAAAAGGGAAAACTTAGCGTTGCTATTACAAATCCATCAGGCGCAAGAGCAAAAACTGCAGGTCTGCTTGGTGTGTTATACCGAATTTAACGCGAGCGAAGCCGCGGGCGAAAGCTAGTTATTCATATTGTTGTAATTTTAACACAAAGCTCTCTGTTCTCAAGTAAGGGACTTTGTGTTGTTAAGAAAAAATATCGTTGTACCTAAATCAAATTTTCAAAAATCTAGTCTGACGATTTGTAATATTAGTCAATGTTTCTAACAAGAGTCACAAGAGACGGTTTGACGGTCTTGCAAGATTCGCTTACAAGAACGCCTTTGTTATGGAAACTCAAAACAGTGCCTGTTTCACATTGACGATTAGGATATGATCAATATAATATTGTGGCGATCACTCGGCACGTTCCAGATTAACAACATGTTCGCATAATTTCTGTTGCCAGACCAATATACACTGAGTTTAAATTAAGTTAAGGATTATAGCATTATGACTTGATCCAACAGTTCGGTACAGTAATTAATAGATTTCTAGTGACGCAGTTGTTTGAAAGCAATCCAATGGTCCTAAAACATCATGTCCTTACCAATTTGTACATGATGGATTAAGGATGGATTATGATTGATTTGTTTGTAATAATGTGGACAAAATCCAGACATACAGATATTAAAAATTCAATTTGAACACGCGTAGCTGTAACGGTCGCCGTATTTATTTGAATAAAATATGTGTCAAGGCTCTCGGACAGCCTGTTGGGGTTGCGGATTGTTAAAAAGAGATACCGCGGCCCCGGAACACAAAGGGCAAAAGAGGGAACATAAATAATAGGCATGACGACAGTAAAAAAAATCGCTGATTCAGTGATGACAGGGGAGAAGTCATATTAAAAAAAAAGAAAACACAGGTTTAGTTTTATTTAAAAATAACAGATTATTAAGATTTTCAATAAAATAAAACATTAAAATACTGCAATCGGCCATTTTGACTGAAACACCGATCACAGCGTATGACGTCACGGTTATGTGATTTATGGGACGTTGCTATAGAAACAATGTCATTTTTATTTAACTGTGACGTCATGCCGACGCCATAACACATGCGAGCTGTTTTCGGGCACTATTGAAAATTTATGAGAAAAATGGCTTCAAACTTTGTTAAACTTAAGTTTATTACCGAAATAAAGGCTTTTTTGTAAATAGTAAAAGTGTACCCACATTATGGAACAAGATTTTAAAATCTTTCGTCACGCCTATTATTCACCATCATACATTTTCACTGTTATAATAAATTAAACTCATTTTGAAAATATTTACGTTCAATTACGCTATATACCGCACTATATAGCGCAATTGGTCGTGAATATTTTCTCGTGTACTTACGAATATAGTCTAATAAAAAAATGTAGGACATATATAACAGAGGGATTTGCAAGGGCCTCTGCCTGCCGGGGTTACGCGTTAAAAAATACGTGTGGCACTCCCGAGTGCCGCGGTAAAGCTATTGCATAGCATTTTTTTATCAACTTATGCAATAAATAAAAACAATCTAAATAAAATATTTAAAAAGTACTTCCAATGAAAAGAAGTCGCAAAAAGAAAAACAAGACCTTGGGTTTGATCCAGCAGCGTAAAGTCGATTGACTATCCGATTCTCTACCAAACACGCTATTAGAACATTAGAATCGGGATTGAAATAACTGACCGTATTGTGTAAACGACGTTAGACAATGCACGGCCTTCAAGCCACACCTCCGTGCCCGTCGGAGTGGGGAGCGTCAGGTTTTTTTTCGTTACGGAATTTCTGGATTCGGTCCCCGCGCTCAAGGCCTGCGATAGAAGCTATGTAATAGCTTAAAAAATGTAGGACATATATAACAGAGGGATTTGCAAGGGCCTCTGCCTGGCGGGGTTGCGCGTTATTCAAAAAATATACCCCGAACCCGGAGCATAAATCGCAAAACAAGGAATATGGATGGGTTTTAGTCAGAAAAAGTCTTACACTCCTCTCCGCTAAGCCTATAGTGGGGTGATTTGATGGTTTCCCACCCGCAAAAATAACATTCTGACCGCGTTGTTGATAAAGATGATTTATTTTTGTTGAAAGATAATGTACCCTCACTCTACATATGTTTACAATGAATACCCTAAATATCTCGTGTTCACACTAAAATACAACAGACATTTTTAAATAATTAACGCCATTCACCACTGCCATACATTTATCAGAAAAAAACCACTCAACCTTCACTAAAATTGCACGATTTGCTGAAACGCCAGCCAAACACAATCGAATTGATTTGACACACGGTTACATTTTCATGTAACTCAATCACAAATTCATCTCTAATCACTAGGATATCACACTTTTTGTTCACGCAAAATTAGACTTTCTGCTCCCACAAATACGAGGGCCTTTGATAAATTTCCATGACTTTCTGGCACCTTCTTCACAGCTCCATAGTCGAACTCTTAGGATTATTCTCAAATTTTCTACACAGTTCTTCCAATATTCTATTTGACATCTATCTTACATTTGAGAAAAGCCAGCAACTTAAAGATGTTTTGTCATTTTTTTACTAACCCCAAATGATCCACTCACTGGCCAAAGGGGTCCTTTATATTCTATCCAGGTGCTTTTCATGACTCTTGAACAATATTTTAATATAAAACTATTTTTGTCCACAGTACTTCGTATTCGATTTCCACATGCCACCAGTCATGCTGTTTGACAAGATTATTATACTTTCGGTAAGTCCTTTTTGGTCTCATATTTTACAGTTATATGCGATGCAAAAATTTTTTGCTACGCGAATTTTCGTAGCTGAAGTTATGTGGCGCGCGGCTATTTGTTTAAATAATAATATAGTGAACAACAGTGTGATATAATAACATTATTATGCACAATACAATGAGTTATAACGAACTTACGCAACGATACCTGAATTAAAACTTTTATGCATACTAAGAGGTGCTACAATCTGGCGTAGCATGTTGCTACGAGTGGGCGTAGCATGTTGCTACGAGTGAGCATAGTCGCGTAGCATTTCAAAGTAACTTAGCCGTATTTATGTCGGAACATTTGCTAATGTTAAGTTAGCGAATGTTCTTAAATTCACGTTATAATTAAAATTCCTTTGTTATTTCACATAAATTCAAGGTCTGTTTACTTCAGCTTCTGATTTCAAAACATGAAACTGAAAGTGTCGTAAATATTAATAACAAACGCCATTTGGCGTAAATCAAAGAGAAATCGTAAAATTTCAATGAAGGTCAGAATTAGCTTCAAATAAATATTAACGCGCTGCTTGTACTTAAATATTTATTTTAAGCAAATTCAGGATCTTAGCAGATTAATTCAAGGATAATGCGATATTAGTGACAATGTTATCGGAGAACCTGCATGGAATATTATAAATGTTATATACTTATATCTTATTAGATATCGATAGTAAAGAGTTTATATTTGCATGATCTTCTAATGATGCCGTATACGCAGCCGTAATCGCGTATTCATTTTATTTTAACATTATTGCTAACTTGAGACCGAAAATGTATCTAATTTCCAAACGACATAAAAATAGCAAACATCTAGGTTTTTTTTTTAAATCCGGATCTGAATACTGATTTTTTAACAAATAAAATTCACAAGTGCTGTACACAATAATGAGACAGCAAGCAATTGCTGTGTTTGTGAAGGTTTATCTCGTTTATCAATTTGGACTATCAAACCCGGTAACCTCAAAAACTAAATTCAAATATTATTATGCTCTTAAAATTGGCCACTGTACATATATATTAGTATATTTATTTTAAGAATAAAAAACTAAATAACTGAGTAACAAAAATAGTATATATTGTAAATATCCCGTTTCTAATGTTATAATAAATTAGAATAGAATATATTTATTCAAAGATCAAAACAATTGGCACTATAAATACCTAAAAATAATGACCTAGAAATAATGTTGGTATAACAAAATTCGACGCTTGTACTAGGTTAAAGTAAACCTGCATCACAAGCGGCATTTTCATAATTAGTGTTAGGACAACAAATTTCTTAATAATATTTAACATTTTGTGAAAAAGGTTAGATTTGGTTGTGGAAATAGTAATTATGAGAATATAAAAAACTTATTTTTTAAGAAAGTTTAGTTATCTTTATTTAAATTTACAAAATACGATTCTTAGCGAGTTAAAAAATGAAGTCGTTCATCATAAATTCTTCATGTCGTATACGTTAAATGACAAGTCATCCATCACTATATAGTAGATGTGGAAATATGAAAATGTTGCGCGAACCAAAAATATTTTTCAAACATAATAATTCTAATAATGTATACTGTTTTATAATACTTAAAGCCTTAGAAAATTTACAGCCGTTTTTAACACACTTTTAATAGCTTTACCTGTAACTAATTAGGTAATAAAACTTGGAAGTTAAACTAAGCCAAAATTTTGCTCACACGTTTAGTTTAGGTAATGCATGGTTAGTTAACTGACGACATTGGGAATCCAACATGGCGGATTCTCAAAGATGGTAGACAAATTATTTTTTAAGCGAAAAGAAATGGTTTGCTGATAAGAGAACTATAACATTTATTTAAAAGAGCATCTTTTATATTTCTACCGCGGCTTCCAACAAGATGTTTATAAGCTTTTAGGTAGCATAAATATGTTTGCCCTTACATCATCAATATCGCTGTTAGAAGTTCAATTAGAACCATTTTATAGCATTATCACACAGTTTGCAGGTCAAGGTGGCGCCGCTTCTCAAGAAAATACGCATCAAACGACAAACAAAATAAACCGTAGACAACAAACTTGATACTTTTGTTTTAGGTTTTTGTTTACCCTTATAACCATCATCGGTCATTTAAACAACTTTTAATCTTGTATTAAAAACTTAAAAAAAAAACTCTCATCTTTCTAACTCTGTAGTTATTTTTTCACAATTATAAAAATGCAAACGCAAAAAGAGGAGAGATAGTTAAAAATTTTCTTCACTAAACTGTATTCAATTTCCAATCTGATTTAAACTTAAAAACGACTTGGCTGCTGCCGTGACTATTCCATGCCCTAACATAAATTTATTCGTCGTTCGGTGATATGAAGCCATTTCGTATTCAAACACAACCTTGGAGTGTAATTTAATGTTTTTGTCCCGTCTTTATTTGACTTGTTGGCATATTTTAGTAGGTACATTTTTTCGAATCAAATTGAATTCCGGTTCAAAATTTCAAAAATATTCTAGTTGTAAGCCTAGCGTGTTTGTACAGACGCCTGCACATCAAGCTACCCGAAACTGTCAACTTTTCATGTGTCATAATATTAGTAATGATTTATTCTTAAGAACTTATCATGATATAATATTGGTAAAAAATAGTCGCACTTTTTATTCGGAAAAAGCTTGTATTATAAAACGTTTGCTCACTTCACGTGTTAATGCTAGGCCTACGAGAAAGTAGTTTTTCTTCTAACTGTGAAGCTTTTAGATCCAACGCATATAACAAGAATGTAATTTGTTCTTGGGAACTGGCGATGAATTCAACGCCACGTTTTCATAAAATTACTGTTACTGAAAATGGTAAAAAAAATCAAATCAAACGACACGGTTGGCGCAGTGGCATAGCGATCGACTGCTGCGTCACGTGTCGCGGGTTCTATTCCCGCACGGAACAAATATTTGTATGACCTACTGGTACTTGTTTCGGGTCTGGCTCTTTGTGTATGTGAGTTTAAATGTTTGTAAATGTCCCCACGAGTCAGGAGAAATTCCGGGTGTGGGGCAACGTTTTTTTTTTGTAAAAATAAAGTTTTCACGTGTAGCAATTTAATACATTCTCATAGGATTCAAATATACCAAAATATGCTTTATAAATTAAATAGTAATGTTATTATCATCATTGATCTTGATTCTCCTACCCTTATCCCAAGTTATTTGGTGGGTTGGATGCAGTTTGACTTCTCTTTCCACACTTCTCTATTATCGTCATTTCATCGGACACCTCCAATCTTGCCATACCGTTAAATTGTTATATATGTTAAATATATAAAAAAGTACCTACATATAAAACGTGTTGTGCCGACCCCAAATAGAATGGGCAGGAAAATGATGATGATATATGTACCTAGATATTATAAGTCGAACTATACCTCAGCAAGAACAAGACGTAGCGGAAATTTAAAAAAAATCTCTCTTTTGTAATTTTAAAATCTCTTTTCACGTATTATTTTGATAATCCTATGAATTTGTTTATTTTTGGACGATACTGATTATGCTTTTGGCAAACAATTTCACTTAGTGCTCTAGTCGAGCGCTCGTGTTTGGGCCTCCAGACTTTTTTATATAATTATGTGTAGGTACCTAAGTCAAATTGGTAAGTCAATTCAAAAAAGAATAACAGAATGGAGGGGGCCAGTGGGCAAAAGAAAGAAAGGGAGACCTTACAAGAGATGGGAGGATGAAATTAAACGCACCGCGGGTCCAAACTGGATGCAGACAGCGCAAATTAGAGAAAACTGAAATTGGGCCAGTTTTCTCTAAGTCCTGCAGTGGGGTTCCTACAGAATGCAACTATTAAAATAACATATTAGAATACAGCAAAATACTTTTTTTAACCTATCATAACTAATCAATTTGTGAACTAGCATATTCTGTAAGAAATAAAAGGCTTTTTTTATTTATTTATTTAAGTCAAATTGGTTGAAATCTTCATGGGGGTAGACCACAGCGAAGGTGGTGTGACGATTTCATCTTATAAGCGGGGCGAACATGGCTAAATTTCACACAGCACTAGGACAATGGAGCTATTAGCAAAACAAAAACAAATTGGTATCGTAATTAGATATCATTTTCATACAATGATATATAAATACGATACCTATTTGACTTTTTTTTTGCTAATATCTAGTGAAATTGTTCACTAGAATCTGTTTATCAGTGTACATTCTCGTTGCTCGTTTTATGAAGTACGTCATGCAAAATAAAGACAAATATGAAGCGTTGTTAAGTACAGTCAGCAAAAGATATAAGTAGCTAGTTCGTTAGATACAGTTAATATAATATTTTCTTAACTCCGTGATTGTTTTTGAATAAACTTAAGTTTATTTAATAGAAAACAAACATTATCTGCCTAGTCTTTTCCCAACTATGTTGGGGTCGGCTTCCAGTCTAACCGGATGCACCTGAATATCAGTATTTTACATGGAGCGACTGCCTATCTGACCTCCACAACCCAGTTATTACTGGGTAATACGATACCCCTTGGTAAGACTGGTTGTCAGACTTTCGGAACACTGACTACCTGTAACGACTGTCAAAGATCTACAAATGACAGCCGGGACCAACGGCCTAACGTGCTTTCCGAGGCACGGAGGAAAATCGGTAGGTATGTAACGGTAGGTCACCCATCCACAGACCAACCTAGGCAAGCGCGGCTTAACCTAAAGATCGACCCGAGCGGCTGCTATTATTTATCCACGAGCTCCTCATTTAATAGAAAACAAACAATTCATTAAATAAATGAAATTTGTGTATAATACATTCATCTAACGCTTCTAAGAAAACCGGCCAAGAGCGAGTCAGACTCGCGCACCGAGAATTCCGTACATTTTTTTTTAAAACGTTACCCCTGTATCGTGGGTGCGTTTACAAACATTTAAACTCACATACACAAACAGCCAGACCCAGGTCATACAAATATTTGGTCCGTGCGGGAATCGAACCCGCGACACGCCGCGCAGCAGTCGATCCCTCATAAACTGCGCCAACCGTGCCGCTAATTTGCGACATGAACAGCCATATCCTTTGACTGCATAGACTTATAGAGTTAATTTGTTCAAAGCACAAAGGGATCACAGAGTTGAGTATATGGTTTTAATTTCAACTCGATATCTCCACGCGTTCCTGAAATAAAGGCAGATAGACAGACAGATAGACGGAAAATATAGTGATCGATATAAGTGTTCCATTTTTTCCTTTTGAGGTAAGGAACCCAATAAAACAACCATATCTCACGAGCCCGGTTACTTGTCTTATTTGCTCTCTGTACAACTTGTCGCAAGAATAAATAAGATAACAAGTTACTTGCCACTCAAGAGTGGCACTCTAGACGCTCAGGAATAACCTCTAATAATTCATTACTACATTAAGAACTCTATTTCGTGCACAATAAGGTTTATGTTGAACATTTTACAATCTAATTAATACAGGTGAGCGGAACGAGGTTGTTTTTCACCTGAAGTATTTACGCGTAGCTTACCGTGAGAAGGTACGATAATATGAAAACGTAATGTTACCCTCTCTTCAACTGGTGAGCAAAACTACATCAGGAGACATAAAGAGTCACGTTACGGAGGCAATCGGAGGGAAGATCGCTACTTGAGATCGCGTATGATGTCAGAATGTTATTGTGTAGGTCGGTTGTCACCTATATTTATTATTATAGATGAGTTGCCTTTATCGATATGGCAGGACCCTGTATTAATCTTTTTGGAACGAAGTTGCTTATCGCGCGTTGAGAAGGGGCTTGACGGAAAAAAAATAAGACCAAAAGTTGTAACGACACTCTTTGCTATAGTTGTAAGTCGTGCGGCGTGCACTTGTTTCTCTGTCTGTCTCTCTCTCTATTATAGAAAGCAAGCCAGTTATTTTCGTGTCGTCTTTCTATTTCGCATTAAACAGTGTGGTGTCGCGACGATTAGTTTTGTTGAGTGTATACAGATTTTTTGTACATAATAAGTAATAATTTCGTTCCATCCGGGTGTCCCTTGACACCTCTCAAGTTTTTTTTAATGATTTATTTAGTAAGGATCTCCAAAAAAAGATGTACACAGATCATGTAACTTAACTTATGGAATACAATAGTATCACGTAAATGCACTCCTTCACTTACAAAACACCACAGCATGCACAATATAATATTCTTATTTAATTGCAATGGGTAAGTAACCCGAAGATTGTAAGAGTACCTATCATTCAACCTATTGTTTATTGATTTATTATATCAGCCAGATGTGAACACGTCAGGCACACACCTCCACCTCCCATTTTTCCTATCGTTCGCTGTTTGGGTCCAATCCTTTTCATAAAAGTCCAGCTCGCCACGCCATCTCTTTCTGGGCCAATCGGTTGTTGCTTTGGCCCAATTGTGTTGCGACATGCGGCAGATGTGGCCAGTCCAGTTCCACTTTAATTTTGCGGCTAGCAAAGCACACTGTTTCTTATACATCATCATCATCATCATCAGGCTATATTAGTCCACTGCTGGAAATAGTCCCCTAATGAGCGCCATAGCGCCCTGTCTTCAGCTTGCCGCATCCAGCATCTGCCTGCAGTCTTTCTTAGATCGTCATTCCACCTGGTCGGAGGGCGTACTACACTACGCTTGCCGAGTCGCGGTCTCCACTCAAGAACACGTTTACCCCAACGGTTGTCGATAACTTTGGTTCTCTGTCGGATGTATTCGTTGCGGATTCTATCCTTCAGAGAAACTCCCAGCATAGCTCTCTCCATAGCTCGCTGAGCGACTTTGAACTGATGGACCAACCCTGCCGTGAGTGTCCATGTCTCGGCTCCGTAGGTCATGACGGGTAGGACGCACTGATTGAAAACTTTTGTTTTCAAGCATTGCGGCATGGATGACGAGAGGACTCGGCGTAGTTTCCCAAACGCTGCCCAGCCCAGCTGGATCCTCCTCTTGGCCTCCCTCTCGAAACTGTTTTTACCTAACTGCAGAATCTGCCCGAGGTAAGTGTACTCAGAAACGATTTCGAGAAGGTGACCATGTACGACGACCGGCATCGGATCAATGTGGCCATTGATCATGACTTTGGTTTTATCCAAATTCATGCCAAGACCGATACGTCATGAGGCTGAAGTTAGGCCGTCCAGCATCTGGTTCAGCTCCTCTAGCGACTCCGCCATTAAGACTATGTCATCTGCGAATCGTAGGTGTGAGATGTAGTCGCCGTTTATGTTGATGCCCTTTCCTTTCCAGTCCAGCATCTTAAACATATCCTCCAACGCGCTGGTGAACAGTTTCGGGGATATAACATCCCCCTGTCTCACTCCTCTGCGCATTTGGATCGGTTTAGACTGCTGGTCAACAATGTGTTTTGAATTTGGAAATTAAATGAAATTTTCTAATTATCATCAAGATTCGTAATGCTCACATAATCTGAATTGCTTACATAATATCAATTTGCACTTAGGAAAACATGTTAAAATGACAAATGTTTTTATAACGAGCAGTGATCTCAATCTCTAAACATGAAACCGATAGCAGATGAAAAAGTTTATATTGTAAAACTAATAATTCCCCGTATTGTAACTAAATTATTCTAGTCTCAACAACCCAACTAGTTCTATCGAGTTTCAAATCACAACAGACCTTGTCACAATAGAAAGTTCTCGACGAAAAAGGGATTATTATTCTTTAGTCGATGATATTGCGTTGCTTCCCGTATTATATTTCAAAGGTGAAGTACGATCAAACCTTATGGGATCAAAAATAAACCACCATAGGAAACACTAGGCCTTTATGTTACTCAAAGTTGTAAATAAGAGTTACATTATGTTTCACTAGCTGCGCCCATTGGTGTTAGCCGCAGTGTAAAATCATATTTGAGTTATTTAAGCATCCCACGGGAGGCCCGCAGTTCTCTGAAATCATAGTAGCATGGTATGGTATGCAATGTGGTTTACAAACTATAATGGATGGACAAAATACAAATAAAAAATGTTAAAAAGACTTTTAAAGGTTTGATAAATTTCTGGCAACGTGCGGAACATGTTTCTAGTGATCCCTTTCTCATGTCAAGTCTGTATATATGTCTGTATTTTTCAACAATTTTTTATACACTTTTTGTATCAAAAATATTACATTTTACAAATATTTGTTCCGTGCGGGAATAAAACCCGCGACAAGAAGCGCAGCAGTCGATCGGGCAGCCACTGCGCCAACCCGTGGTTTTTTCTGTTCCGTGGCGCCAACCGTGTCATCAAAACCAACCGTGTCTTTTACAATTAGTTTCTGTGTCCCACTGTTATAGTAAACATTCGAACAGAAAACTTCTTCACGACATTTACCTCATATAGTCTATGTATTCCCCTAAGGAGGAGGAGGAGGAGGAGGTATAGGAAAGTTCTACGGATTTGCTAACATGAAAACTTAGCAAGGACAGTTTCGCAGTTCTATTTCCAACCACAAGATTGCAAGAAAGAAAATTAATTGCGTTTATTCAACACTAGCTTTTGCCCGCGGCTTCGCCGCGTTTAATTTGGGGTAACATAGTTCCCCTTTCCTGATTTGCAGGTACCTGTTACTTGTACTTTATGCCCTAGCGCCTCATTTATTTTAATAGCACAGCTAAGTTTTCCCATTTCATCCCTCTCTTTCTCCCTCATTTCTCTTTTAAAAAAAAAAAAAAAAAAGTTAGCTTATGTCCGTCTTCAGCAAAATTCATTAAAACCAGTTTAGCCATAGGCGTGAAGACGTAACAAACAAAATCACTTTTGCTTTTATAATTTAAATAAATTAGAAAGGATTATTAAAAACAATAAAAACCAGTAACACCTTAACATTAATGTAAATAAAATAAATAATGCCAAAAGGCCTCAGCTCAGCATAATGCCAGATGGCAACACAAGGCCGCCACCTGACGCTGATTTTCAGTTGCTGCCCACGAGTATCATACGCTCAAAAACATAATCAAACACAAAGGTATAAAAGTCACAGCTGGAAACAGTGATAAAATTGAATAATAAAATAAAAACAATATTTAAAAGTAAAAAATGTATAAAAAAATAACAATGCTAAAATTGAAAAATGCATACAGGTACAATACAATATTGCACACAGGTTTGTAGTAGATATAGAGAATATTTTTTTTAAATAATAAATTATATTACAATTTATATTATATGGCTGACATGTCGGCTCGAACATCCTGAAATCCTTACTAATATTATAAAAGCGAAAGTGAGTTTGTTTGTTTGTTACCTCTTCACGCTTTAATGGCTAAACCGATTTTGATGAATTTTGGTACAGAGATAGTTGGGAACTAGGAGACGGACATAGGCTATTTTTTATTAAAAAAGAGTGGGATATGAGGGAGAAAGAGGGAAGAAACGGGAGAACTTAGCGTTGCTATTACAAATCCATAAGGCGCTACCGAATTTAACGCGAGCGAAGCCGCGGGCGAAAGCTAGTTCAATATAAAAATAAAAGTTGAGCAAAACCAACTAGTAGACATAATAGCACGCGACGCGGTTGGCGCAGTGGCTAAGCGTTTACTGTTGCCTACGTGCCGGCACTTCTCTTCCTGAACGTATATTTGTATGACCTACAGATACTTGTTTTGGATCTGGCTGTTTGTGTATGTCGTTTTAATGTTTGTAAATGCACTCACGATACAGGAGAAATTCCTAACCGTATACATAATATTGTATATTGAGTATCCTGGGCAGCCGTAAACCTCCTTAATAACTAACGATTATAAATAAATAAATATCTTGGGACAACTCACACACGATTTATTTTTTATTTTATAAAAAAAAAAATTATAACCTGTCAGCGGGGAATGGAGAGAAGCATGCTCAGAGTCAAAAAAATAGATAAGATCAGGCACACAAAAATTAGAGCAACAACAAAAGTTATTGATGCTTTAAACTTCGCTTTAAAAGCAAAATGGAGATGGGCCGGTCACGTAGCCAGGCTCACGGATAAAAGATGGACCTACGCAACCACCATATGGAGAGGTCCGCTAGGCAAGAGAAGAAGAGGTAGACCCTGTATGCGCTGGGACGACGAAATTAAAAAAATCGCTGGCCCGAAATGGTGGCAAACAGCACAGGATAGAGATAGATGGAGATATTTGGAGGAGGCCTTCACCCAATCTGGGGACCTCAATAACTAGCTAAATAGCAGTTATAGACACTATTATAGATAAAAGTAATATTAAGTAAATATTATACTAAGAAAAGTAAAATAGTAGTTTTGTAAAAATGAACAATTTATTATTAGCTAGTTAAAAGAAAGAATCTAAAGTAAAGTTAAATAATAGTAGTTATAAGTATAAACATTTATTATGTACATATAAGTAATAATAACATAGTATGTAATCTAAGGAAAAAACTTTTTTTTGTAAGTGAGGTCAAATAAAGGCTTTTTTATTTTATTTTATTAACTCACACACGGCTATCTGATCCCAAGCTAAGCAGAGCTTGTGTTATGGTAACCAGACAACTGATATACATACTTATATAATTTATAAATACATACATATTATAGATAAATCACACCCAGACACAGAACAAACAATCATGCTCATCACACAAAGTTTGTCCTGGGTGGGAATCGAACCCACGACCTCCGGCTTAGCAGTCAGGGCCACTAACCACTAGACCAACAGGCCCGTCGATTATCCCAGGGGTTTCTCGACTTTTCCAAGTAAAGATTCGTATTAATGAAAATGCATGAATTAATAAATAAAGAAATACTGTTACCTAAGTACGCTATGTTTGCCTTGTGCTGAGTTAGTTTCATAACTATAACTAAAGAGCAAATATTCCCGGGTTTGTACACGGTGAGGAATGGTTAGCTCACCGTCCGTCCGTCTTGTGACGACAGGCCGCGTTGACAGCGCATTCGTGTTCCACGCGCGCTTCAACGAGATGTGAGCATAGCAGAGGGGCTCGCCAGGGCCACAGCCTACCAGGGTTGCGGGTTGTCCGAAAGAGATAGAAAACAAAATAAACAACATGGATGGGTTTTAGTCAGTAGAAGTGTGACAGACAGAGACAAGGGAGTGTTCCCTTGTCTCTATCTCTGTTTGACCTTTCTGCCCACAGCAGTGGATATATATTATACTAGCTTTCGCCCGCGGCTTCGCTCGCGTTAAATTCGGTATAACACACCAAGCAGACCTGCAGTTTTTGCTCTTGCGCCTGATTGATTTGTAATAGCAACGCTAAGTTTTCCCTTTTCTTCCCTCGTTCTCCCTCATATCCCACTTTTTTTAAATAAAAATTAGCCTATGTCCGTCTCCTGGTTCCCAACTATCTCTGTACCAAAATTCATCAAAATCGGTTTAGCCATTAAAGCGTGAAGAGGTAACAAACAAACAAACAAATAAACAAACAAACAAACTCACTTTCGCTTTTATAATATTAGTAAGGATTTACTCTTGAAAAGTTTTTAGTTAACTGAGTTTTTTAATGAAAAGCGATCAAACAACTTGACATGTGGGAAAGCAAGTAAAAGTGAAAGTGACTGTGATTGCTATGATTGACGCTATGATTGACGCTATTATTGACGCTATTATTGACACTATTGTTGACGCTATTATGGACGCTATTATTCCCTCTATAATTGACTATGATTGACGCTTTAATTGACGAGACAAAAACTTTAGAAAAAGTGTTGACTAGCCGTTATAGGCGGTATGTATACTATCATTATAACTCGTCAAGTGTGATTTCCTACAATCCGCCCTGTCCTCGTAAAAATCTATTACAACTCAATTACCTGTACCGATACCGATATTTACAGTCGATCGGTTCAAACGATATTGTCGAGTTAATATCTATAAATAATAAATAAATAAAATAAAATCGTTTATTTATAAAAAGGGGGCACAAATACAATAAAATAAAGCATCATAACAAACAATAGAGCACAGTTGCTTAAATTGCCTGAACTAGGTTGAACCTGTATTTCAGGCTAAAAAGAGCATTAATACTAATTTAAAATAAATAAATTAACAGTAATATAAACTTAGAGTACCAAAAATTATAAATTACACAAAATCTAGTGAGCATTTTATTTGCAGACAACAAGTAGATCTTCTGTCTGTGCATAAGTTAAGGTTTGAAACAATTCAATTATTGTTTTTTTACAGCTATAATAGTTTAACTTATAGATACTTAGTTTCCTATTTATTCTATTGTACAGAAATGGACCTAAAAACAAGAAAAATCTTTCCACAAAGGCGTGTTTGGAGGTTGCATTAAACGTGCATACAATATCATTCCGTCTCTTGTTAATATTGTCATTATTGTACGCGAGCTTAGTGTGCTGTTTTAGTACTAAGTGCATAATGAAAAGCTGGCGAACAGTCAATACATTGCAGGATTTATATAGCTGATCTGTGGGAAAGAAAAAAGGAAGGAAGTTTGCTACCTTTAAAATTGCTCTTTGAGCTCTTTCAAGTGGAAGCAAGATAGTTTTTGGTGCGCCACCCCATGAAGTAATACAGTATTGAATTATAGACTGACATAGGGCGAAATAAACTTGTGTAATTAATTTTGAGTCTGAAAAAGTTCGTATTTTTTTAAATACGTATATTAACTTGCGCACTCTTTTAACCAAACTTTCAATATGATTTCTAAAAGAGAGGGTATCATCTATTATCACGCCGAGGTATTTAATGTTAGAGGTTTTGAGGACAGAAGGACAATTGCACATACTGACTGATGGGTTACCACATTGATGGGCATACATGTGAAAGTTAGCAGTGTTTTGTTGTGGCTTGCGCATTGAAAAGTGAATATATTTGGTCTTGTCAGCATTTAATGTTAGTAGGTTGTTTTGAAGCCAATTTGTCACAGTATTAAAACTTAGTTGAGCGATTTCGAACAGTTCGGTATTGTTTTTAGCAGTAAATAATAACGCCGTGTCGTCAGCATATGATATGATTTTACCGTGCTTGAGATTTTGATTACATAAGTCGTTAATATACACCAGGAATAAGGTAGGGCCCAAAATACTTCCCTGGGGCACACCAAATCCCGTATTTTTCTGCTCATCGCTCGTAACATTACCAATTCTAACACATTGATAACGGTCGGCTAAATAGTCAGCAAGTAATGTCAGCGTTGTTCCCCTTATCCCTATAGCCTCTAGTTTGCTTAGGAGTAATGAAGCAGAGACAGTGTCGAAGGCTTTTGCTAAATCAAGGAAGATTCCTAAGACCTGGTTCCCTTTACCTAGCTCTTCTGAGACATAATCGGTCAAGCTATGCACCGCATCGGTTGTAGATAACTTGGCTCTAAAACCAAATTGCGCAGGTGATAAGAAGTTGTTTTTTTCTAGATAGCTAACTAGCCTGTTGTTTATAATTTTCTCAAGTATTTTTGAGATTGAAGGGAGTAATGATATTGGTCTATAGTTATTAACCAAGTCCCTATCCCCAGATTTATAGATAGGGATGACAACTGCCTTTTTTAAACACTTAGGAAAAATTCCTTTGGTCAGACAGATTTGAAATATATGCGTTAAGGGAGGTACCAATATATGCTTAAAGAGTTTAAGGATCTTATTGCTTATATTATCCCATCCAACTGCACAGTCATCTTTAAGGCCAGAAATGATGCGGGTTATTTCGTCTTCGTCGGTATCCAGCATAACAAATGAGTTCACAGAACAATTGTTATCTACATTTTTGAGAGGTGGCTGTGCGCAGTGTTTCGGAATCTGTTCGGCCAAAGTTTTCCCGACATTTATAAAAAAGTTGTTAACATTATTAGCGGATAGGAGAGGCGAAGGATTAGTAAGCAATAACCTCGAATTTGATTCACGTGGTTTAGTCATATAGGTGACGCTTTTAATATGCTTCCAAATTTGTTTGCTATTTTTACCTGCTTTAGTTAATTCTTTTTTATCATAATTACTTTTAACTTTTTTTAAGAGATTGTTGCAGAAGTTTCTGTATCTTTTATAGCTGTTTAGAATTATTAAATTGTCAGGGTATTTCTTGGTCCTCTGGTGAAGTTTATCCCTGTGTCTAATACACCGAATAAGTCCAGGAGTAATCCAAGGTTTAATGTTACGAAGACGATTAGGTACAGTCACAATGGTCGTGTTACGCAATATTGCTTGTTGTACATGTTTTATTAAGTACGATAAACTTGAATTAGCGTCAGCAGTATTATAAACTAGGCTATAATCAATGTTGCGTAAATCATATTCGAGTGTGTTTATGTTTAGTTTAGTCTTGTTCTGCAGTCGATTTTGCTTAGGCAGCGATAATTTTATGGCTAGTAAGACAGAATGGTGGTCGGTTATTGTTGAGTTAGTAACAAGCGTAATATATGAATAGCTGGTTTTGATCATCATATGGTCGAGGCAAGAACCGCTTTGATGGGTGGGTAAAGTATGAGCAGGGAGAAAACCATGGTATGAACAGATATTAAGGTAATCTTGGGCCCTGGCATCGCAGTTTTGAGTGCCAATGTTAATGTTAATATCTCCTGTTAGTATCACATTCTTAAATGGGCTAAGCGCTTGAAAGATCCGGTTAAGGGAACTGTGGAAAAAGGCTAAATTTCTCGCGGAAGGGGATCTATACATAGCAATAATCGCTGTAGTTGAGTCAATTTTAATGATTAGGCAGTTACTCATACAATCTTGTAGGTCAGGTTCTTCAACTTTGACCTTTAATGATTCCTTAGCAAAAACAACGACACCATCATTTTGATTATGGTTCATTTTAGTGTAAAATAACTTATATCCTGGTATTGCCGGGAGATTATCTTGGCGCTTTGTTAGCCAGCACTCTGTTAGAACCATGATATCACAAGTAAAGTTTAGCCTGTGAAGAAGAATGTTAAAGCTATCTATGTTCTTATAAACACTACGAATGTTTTGGGTTAGTACAGTTAGTGACTTTTGATGCTGGGAAAGAAGTTGTTTGCAGTCCTCAACATCGCATGACTTTGACTCAGTTAGAAATGAGTTGTCTATGTCAGTAATTAAACTAATATCCATTATATTTAAAAAATAACAACAAAGAATTACGTCTAAGATTTAAACAAATATGTGGCGCTCTTAGGCGCCTTCATAATCAATCGAGTTTATGTACCTGTATTCGGCGGCTATTTTGGCTGGACAAGTTGCGTCTCCCGTTTTGTGATTAGCTTGCTTTTTAAAGCGTAAACATGTAGCACATTTTGGGTCATCGGCTTTCTTAGTGCAGTCTTGGTTAGTATGGCCTTCTTCACCGCAATGTCCACAAGTGGGGGCAGCTATCTTGCATGTCTTAGCTGCATGTCCGTACTGCTGGCATTTGTAACATCTCGTTACCAGGGTGAAATCTCGTACCGGGCAGGATGTCCAATTTATAAATAGTCTGTCCTGTGTAATGAGCGCCTTGCGAATGACCGCTGGAACTTCTAATATATAATTGCAATTCTCAGCGTCTTTTCTGCCAGATTTGTGGCTAAGCTTAATTGAGTGCAAAAAAGATTCCAGGGTTATATCTGACAGTTTTTCTGTTATGTTTTGGTCATAAATGCATTTATAAACATCATTCTCAGCCATGGATGCGGGAACTCCAATAACAATAATACGAGGTTTGCGTTTTCGAGGTTCGTCGACGGTAAGCCCTGACGAAGCGGTTTGGACTGTTTTTTTGAGCTTATCTAGGTCATCCTTAGTCTCAGTGCTGATGATAAGTCCTCCTTTCCCTATTTTGCGTACGCCTCGCACCTTCAGTTTCAAGTCACCAGGGCATATGATTTTTTGCACCATGTTCTTGGTTTCGTCACTGGTCTTCGAGTTGTCGCACGGATATATCGCCACGGAGCTATGTTTATTGGGACGAATAAAACTGCTGGACCCCTTCTTTACCATATCGGCAAAAGATGTAGGAGATGCACTCTGTTTCGTACAGGACTCCTGAATAGTGCGGTTCATCTCCGTGAGACAGTCCGCTAGGTCTCGGGCTTCGGTCATGGTTTGCAGGGCAGTGTGTGTTTGTAGGGCTCTTGATTTTAGGGACTGGTATTGAACAGCCATTTGCGAAACGCCATGTCCAATTTTTCGGCAAATATTGCCAATTTTTTGCTTCTGGTCAGAATTTAGTTTGCCCTCAGAAGCAATGACACATATGTCATCAAGGTATTTATCAATGGACCCAAGCCAGCTCTGAATCTCCGAAGTAGAGACTGTAGCAACGGCTTCTTCTTGATATTGCTGGGGCTGTTGAGGTGGTCTCGGTGTTGGTGTCGACGGAGGGCTGCGTTGTGTCCGCCCACTTCGATTAAAGGGACTGCCTTCCATTTTTCAGATTATAAAACCTGTTTATAATCCAGTTAGTCCATAGTAATGGGTGAAAATCACTTACTACGTTGATTTGTATAACAGACTAATACACTTAAACTGGGTCAGAATTTATTGCAAGCGTTAATTTATTTTATTTAATAATGCATTGATGGATACGTCTGTAAGCGACGAGCGCGCGTAACAATTCAACCTAGTATCTATATTCGATATCTTGATTCGATTTGGGGAAAACACAATGAAAACAGACTATTAGCTTCACTTGTTGAAGGAACGACTAAAATTAGAAAGTCCGGTTGTCTCTAGCGATAACATCCGAATTAAATGAGAATTTCTTTCAACTTTGTTACTTTTGTTGACTAGTAAAGAAACATTTTAAAAGTTTGCTTGTCTCAACTTCGTTCCATCGTCTTCGGCAGAGGCTAAAAATAATGTTTTCATGAAAAATGTAAAATTTACGAAAATCGCAAAATGTAGATTTTAAATACTCAAGAATGTGTTGTGAAATAAACACCGGGAATTAATACTATTTTTCCTGTATTAAATCATTCAAGGTATTTTTAAATTACTAAACAAATCGACTAAATTGTTACTTAAGCAACATAACGTAACTTTTAAATGTTTATCATAAACGTCTATTTAGATTAACTTAAAACCTTATTAATACTTCATGGGTAGGCACCTAATATTTTCGAAACACCGAACCATTTGGTAAAGTACTGCAAGTTTTTTTGGTGTGTCTGTGTGTGTGTGTGAGTGTTTGTCCTCCATTCCTTTACTCTCATAGTCCAATGGGATGGTCGTCTGACCCGACCGGAGAGAGATCAGTAGGCGTACCATGATGTCTTAAAGCATAACTTATTCCATTGAGGGAAAGAGATGGTGCTAGACACCCTGTATAGCTCTGTCCCTTTCCTTCAGTGGAACAAGTTCTGCTTTAAGACGTCATGGTAGGGTAGCAGGTGCCAGGACCAACGTCTTAAAGTACTTTTCGAGGTACATGGCAATTCACCGCTAACTTCCAAACTCCAGACTGCTACACTGTAAAATTTATAATGAAAAAACCTTTTTGCCCAACGCGGGATAAAACCCAGGACTCTACGCTTAGTCGTCGCAGCTGAAGCATTATATCCTTACTTAATATTATAAAAGCGAAAGTGAGTTTGTTTGTTTGTTACCTCTTAATGGCTAAATCGATTTTGATGAATTTTGGTACAGAGATAGTTGGGACCCAGGAGACGGACATAGACTATTTTTTTTTAAAGTGGAATATGATGGAGAAATAGGGAAGATAAGGGAAAACTTAGCTTTGCTATTACAAATCAATAAGGCGCAAGGGCAAAAACTGCAGGTAGCAGGTACCTGCAAATCAGGAAAGTGGAACTGTGTTACCCCGAATTGAACGCGAACGAAGCCGCGGGCAAAAGCTAGTTATCTATAAACTGAAACTCAGCCGCTTGTTTACATTACATAATAACTCTTTTATAAACAAAAGGTCAGAAAAATAATTCTTCTTAAAAATCATAATTTCGTTAATTTTGAGGCCTGATGTGGTAAAATCACATAAGTACTTTTCAAAGGGAAAAATAACGTTTAATGTTTTCGTTAAAATAAAAACCCTTCTCAAAATCCTTATTTGAATTTCGAAAGGTTGGACTTGTAAAGGTTGGGTCACACTAGTGTAAAGGTACGGCAATATAATATCTATTTGAATATCAAAACCCTTCAGAATGTGGAAACAAATTGGAAATGCAGATGTACACATCGACTGAGTTTTATTATTTTAAATTTATTTTTCAATACTATAATTATATATAAAACTGGCTCTTATTGCACTACAATTAGGTTCAACATGCAATGTATTTCACACGCCTGCTTTGTTCTCCTTTATCGCAACAAAGGCTTTTATATTTTCTGATTTCACCACGTAAAACGGTTGAAATAGCCGACGGTGTGTTTTTTTTAGAACAAAGGTAGCGTGTACTTAATAAAAAATAAAAATTGTGTTTACCTTCAGAATATCACAAATAAATTGATCATTTATAGAATAATTTGCTTTAACCACTCTGCACGACAGGATTTTGACATATGACACATCAGCTGAATCGGTGGGGTGACGCGAATTGTCATGAAATTCAAGATTTTTCATCAATTTACAGCATTCAATTTTGTTATTAAAAATAAATCACAGCGGCTGTTTCATACGATAAGTTTGAGGTTTATATTTCCAAAAACCTCATAAGGTCGATAAAACGGCGTCAATCTATTGCAAAATGTGTGTAAAATACATATTACTACACCCTTCCAAAAATTAGGTACTTTAAAAACGCTGGAAATAATTACATACACAAGATAACCATTTGATAATAAAATCGGAAATCTAAAATAAAAACAGTGACATTCCATCTGCATTCTTATTTTTGCCATTTTACATATAAATTAATAAAAAAACACGATACAAATCTCGACAAAAAATACTACAAAATGTATTGCAATATGACATTTCTTAGTGCTGACCGTAAAACTAAGTTTCATCATTACGATTAATAAGTTGCATTCAACCTAATCGATAATCGTAATAGAGTAAACTTTAAAAAAAAGTTTTAGGACCATTGAGGAATTTACCTATGGAGGTGGCATAATATTCTACTATAGATATTATAGTTGTACAAATATCTATGATATCGATTATAAAAGAAAGACATTTTGTTACGTGCTTTTTTATTATGCTATAATTATTTTGTTATGCGCCCAGATTTGAGGTAGGTACATTTGCTGTCCAACGGTTTCGCGGTAAAAGATTTTGGCTGTTTTCTTGAATGACGATAAATGAAAATGGCGGCCAATTTTGTAGGTCATGCTAATTCTGTAGGTAGCCAGTCAGGCAGCCCAGCCGGCACAACCATACCGTACCGCACCTAGAAAGCCATGCCTCCGCAGTAGAGCCTTGATTTAGACATACAGGGACTCCGTACACAAGTACACATCGGGGCTCTAAAATATTGACACTTAAAGGTATTGGTTGGATAAAAAAATTAGAAAGGTATAAGGAGACCTTTGCGTAGCAGTAAGCGGTTCAGCCTATTAAAAATAGACCGGCCAAATGCGAGTCGGACTCACGCACCAAGGGTTCCGTACAAACTGACGACATAAACGGTCATATCTTTTCTCTACGTAGACTTGGAAGGTTGTTTTTTTCACAGCTTCAAGGGACCACAGATTTGAATATTTGGGTTTTGTTATTTATTATGAGGTACGGAACCCTAAAAAGTATTTTTAAATATCTATTTTTATTTCTATTTTTTGGAATTAAAGGATGTCTTTAGGAATTTAAAAGAGGCCTTCTCATAAACTTCTCAGGAACTTCTTTAGGAATTTAAAGGGCCTCCTTTAAATTCCGCCATTTATATCGGTCTTGCGCCACTTGGATGGGAAATCATCAAATATCCGCTCCTGTTAAACTTTTAACAAAAAGTCGTTGTCGTCTCGCGGCGCCCGACCCCTGTAGCGTCTCCCGCGGTGGCTGGCTTTGTTTGAGATTCTCTCCTTCAAACATCACCATCTCCTCCGGGACAGAGACAGAGGGGGTAGGTGAGGATGCCGTGGCGCCTCACTTCCCCCGCTCTGGGCGGAGCGGGGCGGAGTGTCAGACCCGCAACCCCGGTAGGGTCCTGCCGGGATTGCGGGTTGTTCGAAAGTGATACCGCAGCCCCGAGTAAAAGAAGGAACATCGATCGGTGGACATTATTCAGTAAAAGTCTGACACTCCCCCCTGCTTCGCCTAGAGCGGGGGAAGTTATTTGATGATTTCCCACCCCAAAAAAAACCCCGGTACACGACATTAAGAAAACTCCAGGTACAAAATGGACCTATTTTGAACCTGGAGTTTTCTTGATGTCGTGTACCGGGGTTTTTTTCCATCTCAATTGTGGTCTCCCTCTGGGCCATTTTTACCACAAGGCTTCCACTCCAAGAACACTTTGGCCTACGAGCCATGTTTTAGGAAAGAATGAAAACGTTTTCAAATAACTAATCCAACCATACTACAAACAATTTTGTCGAACAAATAATTATAATTTATCTTGGCTGTTTTTTTACTGTGCCTACAAAGATCATAAGGGCGTTCTATATTCAACCTTATTTATTTCTATTTGCAATTCACATTCAAATAGTAGGTACAAAAACAAATTATTAATAAAATAGCAAAAAAAACATTTTAATATAAATTCGAACAGCGAGCGCATTCCTTATTTGAATTTTTATCTGAAAATAAAATTGGCGCGAATTTAGCCATAGATCAGATTCTACTGTTTGTTGTTGAGTCGGTTTTAGTGGCGTAAAAAATATTATTATCAGTATTTATAGTATTTTACACGTATTACAAAATTATTCTTATTTTCATCTATCAATTTCTGATATTCCTTAATTTAATTATTCGAGTTGATTGATTTACAAAAAAAAAATCGATTGAAATAATCGCATCGACACATCACAAAATAAAAAAAAATAGAAATGGACGTCATTTTCGAAAGTGAATTTAGTAGTGGTTATGAATATTACGTGTTAATGGTCCTATTATTGCAAATTACTATAAGATCTGGGCATGTTCATGTTATTTATAATATTTGCAATGATATTTGTCTCATTTGTTATAGAATCTATTCGCGTCCGTGTGATATAATGTAGAATGAAAAATGTAAACAAGCACGATTGGCGCGAAACTTCGACTTTAGATTTCAAAATGTATCATTACCACTGCTAATTTAAGTTCAATTACGAATGATTTCTGCACGTAATAAAAGGACTAGTTAATCAGGCCCAACAATGTGGAGCTTATATGTCCGAAAACCATTTTTTTTATGATTTTTAGCGTCGACCTACACTGCCATCAAAATGGCTATGATCGTAATTTACGCACATGGATTTTATAAAGGATAATTAAGAAACTTACCCAATAATTAAAGAACTTCTAACGACGTTTACATATGAGATTTTTATTCTACTATCTTAATGAATGCACACCCATATTATTTTTTAACCAGAAAATAAAACATTTACAAAAATAATGAGGAGGTCGTATGACTTAAATGTTCGACCCCTTTCGGGGCCAGTACCGAGCCAGCGGAGGTTTGAATGTCGAGCCCCCGAAGGGGTCCGTACCGAACTATACGGTTAAATAACAACAAATAATTGTCATTTATTTGAGTTCTAATTTCAAAAATACTTGAATTTCTTTTTTTATTTGCCTTTCCACCTTATGGTATTCGACGCATTTAGCTGGTGGCTTACATAAGACGAGTTAGCATAATTGTAACTTTACTTGTTTGTTGCATAAAATGTACAAACAAATAATAATAATATTTTTATGATGTCGCGATTTTTGATGAAAAATTATTTCTATTAGAAAAAAACACTCCATTGCTAATCTTCTAACTGTTTCGATTAAGAGCTTATGTAGACTACTTGTCGTTTTTTTGCCGTGTTCGTCCCTCCGCCTGTCGCCGCAATAGCACTCAACAATAATCTACACGCAAAGAAAACGTACATTCTTAAAATGGGCTCTCAAAGATTACTAAATTTAATCATTAAGTATACATGAATCCAACTTCTGTGTACTTTACCAAAATACTTGGCTCCCAACCTCCCGAAAAGTGAGTCGATGAAGTTTTCACAACATATTTCGGCAACGTTATATTAAAAAAAGTTGCCCTTTCCTAGGAATTTCTCCTCTATCGTGGGTGCTTTCTTTAACAACATCCACTTTTTTTTAATGGAATGTCAAAAGTTAAAATTGGGGTTGAAAATTACAGTTTTCCTGGATGAATTGACTTATTTTACTGAATTAAACTTGCAATAAACTCACGTCAAAACGTTAACATAAAATAGTTTTTTTTCTGTAAAAATAGCTCCTGACAGCTGAAACACTACCACACAAGAAAAATATATTTATAATTTCCTGAATATGTTCCTTATTGTTGTGTAGGTACGTAGGGATACAAGTGAAACTACTGACAGCTAAAAGCACACTGGTTTATTCGTAGTTCGGGGCAGCGCAGGAGCGCGGCTCACGCACACATATAACATACTGACATACACATATATAACATTTCCTCCCCTTATTTGACCAAATATTACAAGTCATAGGAAGGGTTTGTAATCTACCCTGGGAATGTTTCTCAATAGCCGATCAGGATTCCTTGAAACCGGATCTGACAATACCTCTGCGTCTGCAGATGGTGGTGATTGCAGATTTGCCTCATCAGGTTCCTCTCTTACGGGACTTTGTACCTGTGGGTTGCTTGTTGTCGGTTCGTTATGACAGCTGTTATTGTCGTCGAAGTCGTAATGGTATTGTGGCAGTTGAGAACCATTACCCTTACTACCTTTATGTAATATTATTTGGTTCTTATGTTTCTTAATTTCACCTGACAAACTTAAATCTTGAATTAGGTAAACCACTTTACCCAATCTCTTTTTAATAATACCTCTGCGCCATTCGAATTTAACATTATTTAGAAACTTTTTATACATTATATCATCCCCTGGCTTAAACACTTGTTTATTATTTCTTCCACATGAATTAATTCGCGAACACTGTTGACGATTAACATTATTAGTGGTGTTTGTGAGAGAGGCCGCCGGTGGTTTTGGATTTATTAAATCTAAGCGTGACCTCAACTTGCGGCCAAACACTAGTTCAGCTGGTGAGAACCCTGTGACAGAATGAACTGAATTCCTGTAGTCAAAGAGATATTTTAACATTTTTAACTTGCAATCACCTTTATTGCTCGAAGACATTACACAGGATTTAATACCTTTTTTTACGATTTTAACAAAGCTTTCCGCTTGCCCGTTACTTTCTGGATTGTAGGCTGGTGACGTCAAATGGTCAATGCCGTTCCTTGAACAAAAGTTCTTAAATTCAAATGACGTAAACGCGGTTCCATTGTCACTTACTATTGTATGTGGAAGTCCATACTTGGACATAAAATCGTACAGCTTCCCTATGACGTTTGTGGAAGTTGTAGACATAGTAACGTCGTACAACTCCACCCATTTGGTGTGTGCGTCCACAACCACGAGAAACATCTGATTGTTTAACGGGCCTAGGAAGTCAATGTTTTGAACATCTAATGAGGGAATATGTGTTGGCGATGAATGATCTGGTGAACTCACAAACCAATAGCTGTGAGCACTGTCAACCAACTTCACATGTACTTACGCCAGACCATTCAATGACAACATGTAATGCCACCTTACCGCAGCCATGTGTTAACTTGCATATTCCTAGAAATAGTTATAAAAATCTCTGCAAACCAAGTGTAAATAATGAAATAGTAATATATTGTGATGAGATTGGAAAAGACCTAGGTAGTTTGTTAAAAGATGAATATCCAGGGCACTCAGTTATAAACAACTGTATGCCAGGATGTTCATTATATTATATAATGAAGGAAATAATTAAATGCAAATTTAATAAGGACACTGTATTAGTCATTTTGATAGGTAATAGAGGAAATGTGAACAAAGGGGAATTGCTCCAATATCATAGAACCTTATCCAGCTTGAATTTAAGACAAATTGTATTGTTTTACATAATTTGACATTTGATAGTAATGTATTCCATTTGATTGACACCAATAACTTTGTTGGTAACTATTTTTATTTGACAAAAGATAGATTTTTTTGTGGATCGGTACTATCTTTCAAACTATTGTAGAAGACAAGTAGCTGTGTCGCTATCATATTTTTTTACTATTACAGCCAAGAATTTGGCTAAGCGAGTTGCCTCTATTGAACATTGCAATACTCAGTCAAGTTACTCAGCCAATAGTTTGCTTACAATTAATGAATCCGATCATCATTTAAATTAGAGATTGAGACAATAGAGGCAACCTCTTGCAATAATGTAAGGAAGCCAGATAGTAAATCAGGTGAAAGAATTGGGAATTTTGATTGTATCAACCTGGTGCATCAAAATATTCAAGGATTTTTGAACAAAGAATTAGAAGTAGGGCTTTTCCTGAACTGTAACAACATAGATATTCTTTGTATCACAGAGCATTGGCTCAAAAGTCATCAATTAATTTTTAATTTTAGTAATCACCAGGTTGGTAGTTCATTCAGTAGAGTAAATGCTATACATGGCGGCGCATTAATCTTAGTAAATAATCAGCTCAAATTTAAAGAACGCAAGGATATTGTAAACCTGTCTGTTGAGAGAACAATTGAAATAGCCTGTATAGAATTGGAGCAGTTTATCATCTTAAGTGTGTATAGGCCCCCTTCAGGTTTGTATGATTGTTTTGAAAAGGTAATGGATGAAGTGTTGCATAAAATCTGTAGCTCAAAGAAATCTATAATCACTTGTGGTGATTTTAATATTAATTTGCTAGAAAAATCTGTGTTAAGTACTAAAATTACAAACCTGTTTCAGTCATACAACCTTGAAAACAAATTTTTGGAGCCCACTAGAATAACCCAGACTAGTGCCACTTGCCTAGATAATATTTATACAGATGTTATACCAACCCACAAAGTAATTATTAACTTATTAGATTCAGATCATTGTGGGCAACTGATCACAATTCCAAATGTAAAGAAAAAAGTAGTTAAAATGGATATCATTGTCAACCCAAAAACTAAAAGTCGCCTAGAAACTTTTAAAATTAAATATAGGTAGGTAGCTGTAGGAAAGACTTTTTCTGTTTTTTTTTTGTTCCTACGCCTTTATGAACTTGGAGGGTTGTATTGGTGATTTTGATGATTATAATTCTATAATTACATACGTCTTACAGCCGCGAATAATATTTTAATCAACATACAACCTAGCACTGGCCTGAAAATTGCAAAAAACGTAAGAAAATTTGAATTTCGCGGGTAGGTTGGAGCTTTCACCTTAACGGGAAAAGATCTCCCGGATCTGTAGTAAGCATGGGAGTACCTCAAGGCTCCATTCTTGGCCCTTTTTTGTTTCTTATTTATATTAATGACTTGCCTTACCTCATAAAGGATAATCATGATGTAGTGTTGTTTGCAGACGACTCTTCTCTTTTATTTAAACTAAAACGTCAGCAGCTAGCTAGTGACGATGTTAATAGCGCTCTGGCAAAGGTCGTTAATTGGTTTAACGTTAATAATTTACTTCTAAATGAGAAAAAGACCAAATGCATTAAGTTTACGTTACCTCATGTTAGACAAGTGGAAACTAGTGTACTAATCAAGGATAAAGAGTTAAAACCGGAAGATAACACAGTGTTCTTAGGCTTAACTTTGGATGCTAAGCTTCAGTGGGGCCCTCATATAGATAAGTTGTCAAAAATGCTTAGCTCTGCAGCATACGCCGTTAAAAAAATTCGTGATTTGACTGATTTGGGGACAGCCCGTTTAGTTTATTTTAGTTATTTCCACAGTGTGATGTCGTATGGTATTCTCTTGTGGGGCCATGCCGCCGATATTCAGACAATTTTTATTTTGCAAAAGAGGGCAATTCATTCAATGTATAAATTAAGTCCTAGACACTCCCTCAGAGAAAAATTTAAAGAGATTAACATACTAACTGTGCCCTCTCAGTTTATTTACGAAAACCTTTTGTACGCGCATAAAAATATAAAATTGTTTAAAAAATACAGTGATATCCACGACATAAATACAAGGAACAAACACAAATTTGTTGTTCCTGCAACGAGGCTCAAAAAAATAGGAGGTACGTTCACATGCCAATGTATACGTTATTATAATAAACTACCAAGCGATATTCAAACACTAAGCCTCAATAAATTTAAATCTTTTATAAAACGTAAGCTATGTCTGAAAGCTTACTATAATATGAATCATTACCTTGAAGATAAAAAGGCTTGGGATTAAGCTGCTCCAATTTAATTTGCTCTGTGAGTGTCAAGATTTTCCTTTGTTTCACCTATTTATTGTTTATTCCTTTATTTTATACAATTTGACATTACTTTGTTTATTTTTTTATTTTTACATTTCTTTTTATTATTATTATTTGTGACATTTTATTTTCCTTATTATTTTAATTTATGACATTTTATGATTTCATTATGATCTCATTAATTTAATTTTGTATTTTTTTTATTTTTATTTGTTTATTGTGAATGTGAAGACCATGTGGATTATTTCTTTTATTTACTTTGTTTTTTGACGATAGTCTGGCAGTTTGAGTACTATAAGCGACCTACACAAATGTCCTTTTTTTGGTATTGTTCGTCGTGTCGTTGAGCTCCTTGGGTTATGAGTTGAGCTACACGATAACTGACAAATGCTTGCACTGACTGGACAGGTCCACTCAATCTGTGTGGTGCTTTGTTAAAAAGACCATTTCAGACACTATCTGCATGGTCCTCATGTAAGTTGACCAAGATTATTTTGTCTGGACCTTAAAAGAGACTATGACCTCTGAGTTTGTTTCGGCTGTTTCTTCTCAGAGTAGTCGGGTATGAAACACCGGCCTCATCTAGTTTAAAAAAAAATGACGTGTAAAAGTGTTTGTGAAAACCTACTTGCAAAATAAACATCATTTATCATTTAATGTGTAACCTATAGAATGGCTCTGGCGGGTATCGCCACGAAGCAATCGGTGTTCGCGGCGGGGACGGCCGTAACTGTTGACAGATATCACACGAGTTAATCATTGCCTCCAACGCCGCGTCAACCCCTGGGAACCAAAATCGTGATCTAACCTCTGCTTTGGTTTTCACAATGCCCAAGTGCGAATTATGTAATTCGTGTAAAAGTTTTGAGCGCAACGTTTCCGGAATAACAACCTTATGCCCTCTCATTAGACAACCATTTTCGTATGATAATTGTGTCTTACACAAAAAATATGGTTTAATACACAAATCCGAAAGTAATTGTCTAGGCCAACCTTGATGAATGTAATTAATTACTTTCGCTAAAGTGATATCTTTTGCAGTTTCTTTTTGCAATACATCCAGCGTCACTGGCATACTACCTTCAACCACAAAATTAACATAAGCGGCCCGGTCGATAGGCGCTGCGGCTGCGGCCGCGTGTGCGCAGCTGTCCCCCCGCTCCTCTACCGATTCCCGCTCGTCATGTAAACTCGCTCGAGACAAATAATCTGCGTTATTATCGGCACTTCGGACATACTCGATCGAATAATTGTACGCGCTTAAAAACATTGCATATCTTTGTAGCCTGTTAGCCGATACCTCAGGTATGCCCTTATGGGGACCAAAGATAGAAATTAAGGGTTTGTGGTCGGTACGTAATATAAACGGTTCAGATCTGCCATATAAATGTTGATGAAAACGCTTTACACCAAATATGATCGCTGTGGCTTCTTTCTGTATTTGCGAGTACCGTTTTTCGGCTGATGAGAGCGTGCGGGACGCGAACGAAATGGGTCGTTCTAACCCGTCGCTACATACTTGTGACAAAATAGCTCCTAACCCGTACGGAGAAGCATCCACCGTCAATATTATTTTATAATTTGGGTCAAAATGTGTTAACACTTGTTCCGACGTTAAACATTTTTTAATTACATTGAACGCATTCCGATGAATTGCTGACCAGTGCCACTTAACTCCTTTCTTTAATAGATCATACAATGGACTTAGTATGCTAGACGCTCGAGGAACGAAATTCCGATAATAGTTAACAAGTCCTAAGAATGATTGCAAGGTGTTGACATTAGTTGGAACGGGAGCGTCAACAATGGCTTTTACTTTAGTCGGATCTTTCTTTAACCCGTTTTTGTTGATAACATATCCTAGGTAATTTATTTCATCTTTAAAAAATTCACATTTGTCCTTTCGCAATGTTAATCCCGCGTCCTGAAGCCTTTTGAGAACTATATGTAGTTTTTCAATGTGTAAATCTTCAGTTCGTTCTGTTATCAATACATCGTCCAACAGGCATAACACTCCATCTAATCCAGACAAAAGAGTTTCCATTGCGCGCTGGAATATAGACGGTGCGCTCGACAACCCGAATACGAGACGTGTGTAGTTGAACAATCCCCGCTGAGTGTTAATACATGTAATTTTTTGTGACTCATCATCAAGCAAAAGTTGATTGTAGGCCATGGACAAATCTATTTTCGAAAACTGCTGGCCCCCGTGTAATTTTGAAAATAATTCGTGAACCGTCGGCAAAGGATACTGTTCTATTATTAATTGTTTATTAATGGTCCCCGAATAATCCGCACATAATCTAACAGAACCATCGCGTTTGAGTACGGGCACAATAGGTGATGCATAGTCCGAATATTTAACCGGTTTTAATACTCCTAGCTTTAATAAACGTTCAATCTCCTTATCGACTTTGTCGCGCAACGCAAAGGCAATGGGACGCGCTTTAAAAAATACCGGTTTTGCGTCATTGTTTAGTTGCAATTTTACTTGATAGTTTTTAAAAGCGCCCAGTTTGTCTGAAAATACTTCAGGGAATTGTATTTGTAACCGCTCAATTGGGCTTTGACAACCGTTCATAAAATTAACTCGAGTTAATTTTAATTCAAATATAGATATAAAATCCCGGCCTAATAGCGGTGGCCCGCCGTGACGTATAACAAATACATTAAGTGTGTGTGTGCGCTGCATATACGTTATTGCTAAACGCACATATCCTAAACACTGCATCGGGTTACCCGTGTAACTATAAAAAACTTTGCTAGACGTATGTAATGGTATACTTGCAAACAATCTTCTATATGTACCTTCAGATATGACTGTCACAGCTGATCCACTATCTATTTGAAATTTTATATTCTGGCCATTTATTGTGACCGTTTCTGTCATAGGTTCCCCCCGAGCCGAACAAATGTTATAAAGCGACTTACCATCGTCGTCCTCGCTCACATTCCCCGTTGACACATAGTTAATTTTATTGCACATTTTACGTGAATGACCTACTGTGTCGCACTTTGTACATTTGTATTTTGCGAACCGACATTGAGACGACTTATGATTAGCACGACCGCACACAGAACACTTTTCTTTCTCGGCACTTTTAATCGGGTTGGCACTACGTCCTTTCGCTATCTTGAACACCTGTACTTGATCTGCTGATGTAGAAGCAGACGCGGCAGCACCCGCGCGCGCGCATCTTACGCTCTCTGCTAGCTCCACCGCCTTCGCCAAGGTTAAGGTCTCCAAGTCCCGCGCAAACAGTTTCTCCCGTTCAGGACCCGCTACCATCCCCATCACGAATCGATCACGCAACGCCTCTTCAACATTGCTAAAACCGCAATGCACCGTTAGCCCACGCAACCTTGCTGCCCATTGCGTGTACGTTTCACCCGGCTGCTGCAAAGCTGCGTAAAAGTTGTGCCGCTCGCTAAACCCGCAACGTTTTGGAGTGAAGTGGTCATCCAATAACGTTAGTAGGTCTTCATATGGCACCTCTTGTACGTCTTTTGGCAGGGCTAAGTTTGTTGCCAACTTGTAGGTACTATCATTGAGTGCGCTAAGTAGTATCGCTCGCCTCCTGGTTCCCGTCGCATCACTTTTTGCATCGATGTCATTTGCGATGAACCACTGTGTGATACGACCTTTATATGTCTTCCAATCGCTGACACCATGGAAGGTCGATAGAATGCCACAAAATGACTGTGCCATTTTTCGCAAGGATTTATAATTTGTACTATTGTGGGTAAACTCGTCGCCACTGTTGTGTAGGTACGTAGGGACACAAGTGAAACTACTGACAGCTAAAAGCACACTGGTTTATTCGTAGTTCGGGGCAGCGCAGGAGCGCGGCTCACGCACACATATAACATACTGACATACACATATATAACACTTATAATAATTATTAGGATCAACTTCGTACAGGTGCACTGTAATGTTGAAAGAAAATATTTCAAATTCAAAATATTTCAAATATTTATTTTCTACAAAATATTTCCGGGCAATATTGCAGTCTGTTACTAACAAGTGGACTGTTACGGACAATGAACTCTTCTGAAAATGAGTTAGAATTTATTTCCAATTTTTATTTCCAACGGCTTTCAATCCGTACACAGGTCCGGTTCACCATTGTTGGGAGGTCAGATGCAGTTCCAGCGTACATGCCTCTGTGTGCTACCGCAGCGACCGGGTCACACTAATTCTTTATAGAAATCAACCAAAGCGCAACTATTTTCTGGGTGTATTTACTGGAAATTTTAACGAACACAAAGAACAAAAATAATCTAAAGGCTTTTCGTCAATATTTGTAGAACAACGGCCCAACCCGAAGCAATCACTCATATTCGCCTTTTCCCGACCGATATTTGTTTATTCGATTTGCAAAATCTCTTTTTTTTTTAAATTGTTTGAGTGTAGATACGGACGTTGAGCGTGGCCTCGCGCATGCTCTCTATTCAACATACCTACATTTTTGCACGCCGGAGGCAGTGCTCTACTCTCGACATGTCATAAAACCCAGTCTTTCGAAACTTGAATGACTTTTTTCTCACTAATATAACACTTACAGGATAATAATGAGTGCACTAAAAAGTTAAATAATCAAGCACATATGGTGTTTTTTATGAACAATTATTTTGTTTAACATAGTAAATAATAACATTAAAATCAATCATTCTTGGACGTCCGTCAGTCTGTGTTTATGGATCCATGTATGTGGCAGAGAAATTGGTCGAAAAATTTATCGTACCAGAATACTTTTTTTCTTATTATATAAAGTTATACCCTGGGCTGATTCCTAATTAATATTAGCGTTCTAAGTACTGTCGTTTAATTATAATTTGTAAAAAACTAAAATACGACTGTGTATTTGTTTATCTATATAAACATTTATTTGTTATTTTGTTTTAAAAAACTTGAGTTTTAGATTTTTTTTTTTAAATGTGAATGACCGCTATGAGGCGTGCACTTTTGGATATTCCAATTTTTTTTAAATGGTGCTAGTAATTTGTTCTTGCATTATTTCGTTTTGTTCAAATTGACCCTCAGTCTTTTGATTCTCCTTGTTCATTCTCTCTGTAAAATTCAATTTATTTGATCACTTAACTTGTAATATGAGCTAGTCATTACGCTTTAGTAATTTCCTTTTGATCTGATGAGAATCAATTATCTTCAGAAAATGGAATCAATGGAGTGGAAGAAGAAAACCACTATATAGGTACTTGAATTGACATTAACAATTGGTCGTTGTAGTCGACCATAGTGTAAACTGTTGCTTTTTTGTGAACTTTGAACAAAGAGTTGCAATAACTGGGATTGGACGTAACGGTAGGGACAGCTTTTGTTCTAACGTGGACGTCGCTTCGCTGATATAATGATGTCAATCTATCACCTATATCTATATGCAGTGATGAAGTGATCAGTCAATTTCGTTATCAATACATTTTGCGAAGACGATATGGCATTAAATTTGTCTTATATTTTAAATTATAATAATTATAATACATTAAACCTGCAAATTAAGAAAAGTTTGACCAAACTTGACATGACCGTAAATCCATAGCCACCACAATAATAGCTTATTGAAAACCCCGAATTAACAAAGACTTTTGTAATACCGTCCAGTAAGGATTAGGTAGTAAATTATAGAGTATTTACACAGGGGCGTATCAGGAGTAGAGTATTACAGCCCCTCCCCCCTCCAACCTCGCCGGGCTATAGAGCCCGCCGAATAATAACCAGGAAAATTATTATCCAACTATTTGAAATTCGTATTTTTGCTTAAGAGGCCCTTCATTAATTAATTACCAAAACCATAATTTGTGGTTTCTTTTGAAATGTTAAAGTACATTTTGCCAACAAAAGGCGAGGTGGGTATTCACCGAGATGTGGTCGCAGTGGACAAGGGACTCACTCAAGGGTTTTATCGTGTCCTTCATGAGCCCGATGTAGGTTTTCTAGCATATAGGTATCCGTCCGTCTAGTTACGACAAACAGTGTGGACTCGTTCGTGTTCCATGCGCGCGTCAAAGAGATAGGTATCTGCAAAGCAGAGAGTTGCTGGTTGTGAGACTGAGATACCCAGGTCCCAGAACTCAAAGAAAGAACATAACAGGGTTTAAGTCAGTTTTTACTATCTAAAACCCATTCATGTTCCTTTTTTTGACACTATCTGGAGAAGTTATTTGATGATTTTCCATCCCAAAAATAAAAGGAAATGATTATTCACCAGCAATTTGCCTCGAAATACAATCTTGTGGCATCTAATTTACCGTACAAGTATGTGCACGACCCAGTTCTCGAGAAAGACCACGACACCCTGCACTGGGATCAGTATATCATTTCAGCAACATTGCACCATGCATCTATTAATTTAATAAATTCTTTTCTAATCTTAATTTTAAAATACTGTGCATATAACTATTGTATTCAGCCAAGTTTTTATTCATCCTCATCGATCACAAATATAATTTTCTAGGATATCAATTCTAAAATCGCAAAATGTTTCAAAAAACAACTATTGTGTTAATTTTGTGCCCATTTTCCTCCCCACAAAACTACCCTTTCAAATTTATTTTTTTCCTTTTTTTTATAAAGGTTGCCCCACACTAGGACACATTTCTCCTGTATCGTGGGTGCGTTTACAAACATATAAACTCACATACACAGACAGCCAGACCCGAAACAACTATATGTAGGCCATACAAACATTTGTTCCGTGAGGGGATCAAACCCGCGACACGCAGCGCAGCAGTCGTTCTCTCAGCCACTGCGCCAACTGTGTCGTCAAATGAGCAGTAGATTCAGTTCTTTTAATTACGAAAAGGTTTCCAGAAAATAAATAATACCCTGCTTTATGCATGCACAGGGTACCCAACATGATACATCCATTTTTTCACGGATTCTGATAACTGCTGTCACCAAGATTATATGAAAAATCTGTAACTACTAGTAGTTGAATATTATTCATAAAATTTCACTTAAGTAGCTTAGGACATAGCATACGTTTTATCCCGGTAATACATTCTTGTCGAACAATTTTAGACCTCCTGGAGAGCAAAACCGAGGGCTTTCACTAATAAGTTTGTAAGATGATGTAATTGTAATGAAAAAAAAATAAGTGCGTTTATTTTGTTTAAACAAAGTACCCGCCTACTTAAATAGTTAACGGTCATGAGTCATGTGTCAAACTTAAGAAGTAGAATGTTGGTTTTCTTCTTTGGCGATTTATCAAACTACGAGTATTATAACTACATTCCAACTACTTCTTGTTCTGGTGCTACGCTTGTGCTACGAAAACCGCTACGAGATCTAGAAAAGGCTAACGTGTTTGCAAATTGCAATGGTGACTTGTGAAGCAGTTGCTAACAACTACTGCAGCAGCTATCGATGGAAGCTTCAAGCAGTTGACTTTGACTGCACGAGCGTTTCATCTGTCTTGATCACTATGCCACCCGCCCGATATTGTGTTCAGTGAGGATCTGCGTCAGGTGGCAAGTGAGGACGCTGCGGCGCCTCTCCAGCCACTGCTCGTATTGTAGCGTATCCTGCACGGGGTTGCGTCAGTCAATTTCTCCATGCCAACATGAAATTGCACTGCAGGTCTGTCTGCTGAACAGCGATTTGCGTCGGAGCTTTGAATACAAGATCTTTGAAAGGTAGTTCATTTATTTTTTTACAACCTGCCAGTATGTCCTCTAGATCAAAAAAGTTTACATAGGTATAACCTACTTGGTAAGAAATTATATAATAATTGAATAATAATTTAAAATAGTATGTGTTTTTTTATGTGTGTATTAATAAAATAAATAAATAAATACATATAAATAAATATCTTGGGACAACTCACACACGGCTATCTGATCCCAAGCTAAGCAGAGCTTGTGTTATGGTAACCAGACAAATAAATACATACATATTATAGATAAATCACACCCAGACACAGAACAAACAATCATGCTCATCACACAAAGTTTGTCCTGGGTGGGAATCGATCCCACGACCTCCGGCTCAGCAGTCACTAACCACTAGACCAACAGGCTCGTCAAATTACAACTTAGGTGTTTTAGAATAAACTACATTAACCACTTAGTTATATACTTCTCGTAGTAAATTAATAAGCATTTTAGACTTAAAAGGGAGCTAAAGAAAGTAAGAAAATTAAATCATATTATAATTATGAAAGGGAGAAGTGGGTTATAAGAAAAGCCGCGTGAGTAACGTTATTATCACCCTTGCTAGAAAGCCGCGCTACCTTCAGCTGTCTAGCTAATCAATTTACAACCCAGCTTTAATTCTAGCTCGTGTTCCGACGAGCCAATGGGATAAACATCCCTTATCATTTTTATTATACCACCTGTATTACAATTTATTCTTAAAATATACGGTTTAATCAGCGTGTCTGTTTCAACACTTTTAACCACCTTTCATCCTCTTGTCGGCTACTTATTCTTACTTTCGTATGTTAAGAACAAAAAGTTTATACGATTTCAATTAAATACTAGATATATATTTTCTCTTTCTCTTCAAACTTTTGGACACCCAGTACTTAGTGTAAACCTCTTCCATATTTTGTCATTTATACCGGACTGGTTACATATTGATAACTGCAATATCGTCAACAAATACACAATTAAAAAGCCTTATGATTCAGCTGAATGTTAAACAAAAATTGTTAAACATTGGCATTTTAATTTTAATAATATTGAATTTGATTTGATGTATGTCTGTATTATAATATTATACCTACTGGTTTAAAGTTTAAATGGGACTATGCCACCCGAAATAAAGTTAATTCATTCAATCATTGGCTTGAAGTATCGTAAACAAACAAAACAACTTATATAAATATAATGGGAACAATCCGCATAGTGGACATCGGGGACGTTATTAAAGCCTTTTCATTGGACGCGAATATACAGAAGTTGAATTGTTTGCTGGTATCTGTGTTCCTTGATATATCTCACTACATCTAAAAAGTGGTCAATCAGCGGCTACCTTCTGCTGAGACAGTGGTCAAACTTATGACTCGTAATATTTAACCGACTTCAAAAAAAAGGGAGTTTCTATGTTCGACCGTTTTTTTTATTTGTTTTCCGAATACTCCGCCATGTGAAGACCGATATTCATTATTATTTTTTTGTTCAAAAGTGTATATTTCCGAGGTGGTCAATGTTTATGATGTATTTTTTTGTTCGATTATATGGTTTCGTCTATAATACATATTTTTTATTTCGTGTTTGTATGGATAATATCTTTTAGTAACAATAAAAAATGTATATTCCATAACAATTTGTGTGACATATCATCATACCATAACTAAAAATGCTGAAATCAAAACATTTTTGTAAAAAATTAAACGTCTTCCATAAAAAAATAATAAATTGAAAGTAACTTTAATTCAGGAAGTCGGTTGCAAACAAGTCAACGAAACAAAAAGAACTTTCCGTCTTCCGGAATCATAGTTATTTTTAACTTTTTGGTTTTAATATCATATTGGTTCCATAGAGAAGAGTGACGGGTCATATTGGTTCCATAGAGAAGAGTGACGGTTTTTTTATCTCTACAAATCAAATGACCCAAATACATAACGGCTGTAACCTACTCTTGTGGTAACTTTTCCAATTATCCTTATTTTGTGTTATATCTGAAATCAATAGTGCTAATCTTCTAGAATATAATATATTTAACACTATTGTAAAACAAGATCTCAACTCGACGATCTTTCACACAAACATACAAAAGGAGAATAGAGGATAAGATATAGAAACAATATATGCTTACATTACTTATATATACAGAGATGTAGCAAGAGAAGCAACATAAACCTTCCCTAAAGGTAGTATTGTTAACAAAACACGGAAGCTTGTTAGCGGAATGCCTGCGGCAGGAAATTGTTATTTAATAAGGGTGGAATACGTCTAATTGCATAGTGTTTTTTTATTACACTTCTTTTCGGGTATCAGTCAAGTTTTTTCAAAAATCCGAAGCTGTCGGCTTTACCTGAAAAAATAAAACCGACTTCCAAAAACAGTGGAAAATAACGTTACTTTAAGTTTTAGTTGACTTTTTGCCACCGGCTTCCGGAAGCAAAGTTATTTTTCTTATTTAGGTTTTTTTTGGAATTCGAATTAGTTTTTTTCAAAAAAGTTTTTTTTATTCCAGCATTTTCAGCCACCCATAAGGTTGTGTGTTGTAAACCAATTTGTCAAAATTACCCCAGAAGATAAGCGCCGAAAATTTCATGTGCTAAAATTCTCTTAAAACTTCCCTTGTTTAACGAGGCAGGGTACTTAAAATAAATTTAACACATGTAGTACAAATTACAGGAAAGAATGTCTTGTTTTATTAGCTTGCTATAATGGCAACACAGTTTCATCTTTTAGCGTGATACCTGAGAAACCCGGTTGTTCTTGACAAGGTAGCATTTTAAGGTAGTATAAATAAATAAATAAAATAAATAAATAAATATCTTAGGACAACTCACACACGGCTATCTGATCCCAAGCTAAGCAGAGCTTGTGTTATGGTAACCAGACAACTGATATACATACTTATATAATTTATAAATACATACATATTATAGATAAATCACACCCAGACACAGAACAAACAGTCATGCTCATCACACAAAGTTTGTCCTGGGTGGGAATCGAACCCACGACCTCCGGCTCAGCAGTCAGGGCCACTAACCACTAGACCAACAGGCCCGTCAAAAAACCTTGTTTCTGATTTTGTCTTAGCCAGAGGGTGGTAATGGCTATGTGGCTATTTAACTTAGTAGTAGTAATTATAAAAAACACTCAAAAATAAAAATATCAGAATATTACAGTGTTCAAGAACACAAGCTACTGAAAAATAACGCTCTAAAAATTATGAATCAATAAAATATTCTCGTCTGAAATCGTTCCGTACCTACAAACCATTAATTTTTTATCGCCTAATAAAATGTTAATTCATAGTCCTTATCCCAATTTATCTAGGATCCGCGCAGCAATACTTTTTCCTCCATAATTCTCCATTACTCATCGTATTCAGTAATTACCTCCATTCTAGTCATGTCATACTGTCTTAATACTGTCCATCTATAGTTCCTTCAGTCTTTTTCTACTCTTATAAAAAACACAACCAAAAGTAATTTTTTCAAATTAGGAAAATTTTCAGCACTTTTTGTACATCAAATTACAAGAGACAGTCCCACAAAATCGCCCCGCCCTTCGCCGCTTCCTAGTGTTTTAGCTGGGATGAAGAAGTGCGGAACAAACTCCCAAGCAACACATAAGTCTGTATCAGGTTAGAAGAACCAGATTTTATACAATTTCGTTTTTCACAAGTTAACTTTAAAAATAATTGATTCATTGTCACATGACAGCTAGCAAACACCAATGATAAATATAAAAATATACCCAAGCATAAATAAATCCTTCAGTCTAACGTGTGGGCCCGCTTACACGTGCAGTACGTTATTCTAGTTCATACCCTACTTTCTCAATATTACATGCCCATCATGATAGCAATGTGCTAATAGGTAAATATCAAAACACTTTTTAGTAACATGCGCCACTTTTATGCTTAACTAGCTTTTGCCCGCAGCTTCGCTCGCGTTAAATTCGGGGTAACACAGTTCCCCTTTCCTGATTTACAGGTACCTGTTAACTGTAGTTTTTGCCCTTGCGCCTTATTTATTGTAATAGCAATGCTAAGTTTTCCCTTTTCTTCCCTCTTTCTCCCTCAAACCTCAATCTTTTTTTAAATAAATAGCCTATGTCAGTCTCCAGGGTCCCAACTATGTCTGTACCAAAATTCATCAAAATCGATTAAATTTAACCATTTAGGCGTGAAGACGTAACAAACAAACTCACTTTCGCTTTTATAAATTAGTAAGGATAGTAAGGATTTAATAAAACCGACCAAGAGCTAGTCAGACTCGCGCATCGAGGGTTCCGTACAAACTTGCGACATAAACAGCCATATCTTTTGACTGCGTAGACGTAAAGATTTCACAGCACAAAGGGACCACAGAGTTGAGTATTGGGCTTTAATTTCAAATCGATACCTCTACGCGTTCCAGAGATAAAGAGATTTGACATATAGGCATACAGACATACGGTCAGACGGACAACAAAGTGATCCAATAAGAAAGAAAGAAAGAAAGAAAGAAAAAACATTTATTAGTCGCAAATTACGACGAGCAACAAAATAACAAAGAAATAAAAATAAACATTCAACATGCAAAGTATCACAAACATTTACAAATACATATATGGGACTAAATAAAAAGGGTTCTATTTATTACTTTTGAGGTACAGAATCCACAAAAACTAATCCTTACTAATATTATAAAAGCGAAAGTGAGTTTGTTTGTTTGTTTGTTACCTCTTCACGCTTTAATGGCTAAACCGATTTTGATGAATTTTGGTACAGAGATAGTTGGAAACCAAGAGACGGCAATAGGCTAATTTTTATTTAAAAAAAGTGGGATATGAGGGAGAACGAGGGAAGAAAAGGGAAAACTTAGCGTTGCTATTACAAATCAATCAGGCGCAAGAGCAAAAAATGCAGGTCTGCTTGGTGTGTTATACCGAATTTAACGCGAGCGAAGCCCCGGGCGAAAGCTAGTAATATAATAAAATTGAAACTGTTACAGGATACCACGTTCTGTGATTTCTATTTATTCCTACCCTAGATAATGGAGTCAAAATACCCGATTCGCCATGATCTCCTAACAAATGGAAATCAGTTAAAATCCTTACTTCCTTACTAATATTATAAAAGCGAAAGTGAGTTTGTTTGTTTGTTACGTCTTCACACCCAAATGTCCAAACTGATTTTAATGAATTTTAGTACAGAGATAGTTGGGACCCTGGAGACGGACATAGGCTAAAAAAAGTGAGAAAAGGGGATCATCACGCGGTTTAAAGTTAGCGTTAGCCCAAAGTTACTATGCCACGTGGACAAAGTCGCGGGCGGAAGCTAGTAGTGCTATAAACCGTTATAGGTTAAAATAATGTTTAAACTAATAATATATGTCCAGTGGAAAACCAAAACAACGGTACCAATATAAACATTGCCAACAAAAGCAGAGAACAGGCAGAGGAAATGTAAGGTAGTTCTGACAAAAGTGGGTCAGCGAGCCTCGAGCGCTCTGGCCATATGATCATTAAAATTCCATGAGGACTCTGCCTCACAGCGACGTCATACGTTTTGTGTACCCATTTCCAGAGATTTCAGAATCACAGTTTTATTTATTATAATAAAAAACAACGAGCATTTTTTGCCTCAATGAAATTGGACTCTAAGGACCAGTTTACTGTCACCACTTGTATTTAAAATATCAAATATGTTGTTGGTACCATGAAGGGTGTAAGAGTACCCTTGGTGAAGCCGAAAAGCACGTGTTGTCCTCACCATTGTGATATTTTTTTTGTTCTAGACCTATACCTTTTTTTTTGGGGCGAGAAATCATCAAATAACTTGGGGGACTTTGGGGGGAGTGTCAGGCTTGTAATGACTAAAACCCACGCATGTTCCTTCTATCGCCTTTTACGTTCCGGGGCCGCGGTATCTCTTTCGAACAACCCGCAACCCCGGCAGGTACTAGACCATACCTGGGAAAGCTATTCACATTTTTTTTTAAATCGGAGGTTTTAATGCATAACTACACTTTGAATGTGCTTTTGACTTTCATACTATGCAATGCGTTCATCAGAAAAATGTTTTAAGTGCGTAAGATTGAGCTGCAACGTAAACGTTTTTCACCCCAAAACAAAAGTCGTTTTGTTTCAATAGGTTGGTTTACACCATGTATATCAAAATACAACGCCCGCCGTTAAGTTTGAGAAGAGGCATGTGGCTACTCGATTCTCAATTCAATTATATTCGAAAGCAACGATCTCTGAGGTCAGCAATTGTTTGCAAGAGTGATCCCTTACATACCGAGAAAATGTTTCCAAAAGCAACTATACAACTATCCCGGCTGTTTTTTGTAAATCCCTGACTGACTAACTATTGCCAGATTTCAGACCAGTCTTCTGAAGGGGTACCTGATTACGCAATAAATGAGTAATGCAGGACGAATAGGCAGGTGGTCTATATAATATACTTGTACTAGGATGGAACTGCAAACTCCAACATAGAAAAACTCGGCAGACGACGGAATCCGGTGGACTTCATTTGGGCCAACCCAAATGAAGTCCACCGGATTCCGTCGTCTGCCGAGTCGTCGTAGTCGAAGTCTCCAATTGTCCAATGCCCTTTTTTCTTTTACTCTGCTCTCGCTCCTAAGTTCATATCTGTATAATCTTAACTGCAATGAATGATTTAACCATGATCTTATAAAAAAAAATATATTTAAGAGTGTCCATAGAGTTTCTTGCCAATTCTTCTCCATAGAGATCAACGCTTTGGAATGGAGAACTACAGTACTTTCACAAGTTATTAGGCATTGTGCCTGGGGCTGTAGCATCGTTCTTTTGTTTCTTGACATTCAAAAGTACCTACCTGTAATGATCTAATTGAAATAAATGCTTTAAGTTTAAGTTTGAGATATGTATCAGCAACGGTGATTGACTAGTTTTACTGTTACCTTTCTCTTCTTGACTCAGTTTTATCTGAGTTCCTTTTCATACTGGTAGACTAATACTGATCTTTTAACGAGTACCAAAATATCTTTTTTTTTCTGCCATTTGTATGCTAATGGTCTTATAATATTCATTCAGACCCGTTCCGGGGAAATCTTTTGATAGCCCAAATGTCTCTGTTTTTTCTTTGGTTGGGCAAAGGTTTGTAAGAGATCACGTTATACGATTTCTGTACTATTTTTAAATTGTTTTTCATTTTTGGTTTAGATGGAAATATTGTGTGAGGAAAGATATGAGAATAAAACGAGCAAATAATAGCATGACGGTTGACATAGAAGGATGGGAGAAAAAACGTGTTTCGCTGACCCAAACCACAAGAAACAGGAAAATAATGATGATTATGTTTTTCATGGTACCGTAACCAAAGGGTAAAACGGGAAACTATTACTAAGATTTCGCTGTACTTAAGTCTGTCCGTCTGTCTTTCTCTCCATCCGTCCATCTGTCCGTTTGTCTATCTATTTGTCTGTCACCAGGTTGTATTTCATGAACCGCGATAGTAAGACAGTTGAAATGTTCACATATGATTTGTATTTCTGTTGCCGATATAACAAGAAATACTAAAAAACATATTTTTGGTCGTTTTTATAGACAATGGAACGAAACCTTTCGCACGCGAGTCGACTCGCACTTCATCGTTTTTTTAAATATATTTTTAATATATGATGGATAACTTTTAAAATTGGTAGGAACCGGACGGCATGTACATTGTACTTACTAACAGTTTGATAAATATTTATTCGCATAACGTTAGCATTGCATACAATAAAAATCACATTCCCTCGAACACAACGCCTGTCCAATATGACATAAGGTGGCTTCTTTATTTTTCAGTTGTGAGTTACTGCCCATGGACGATGTAATTATTTATTTACAATTATTTGGATATTTCAAAACGTTTGGTTGGCACTTCCCGTGACCCAATGACTAGCTTTTACTTTGGCCAGAGGCTTAGCGTTGCTATACATCGTGGCAACGCGGCCAATCTCTTGGGGATATTGCCAACTGACAGCGTTGAGAACCAATTTTTCGACACTATTTTTTAATTTATTTATAAGTTATTTTCTCTAAGTTATTTTAATTAATATAGCCCAAGCAATATTTATTTTTATGTCCCGTATTTACAATTTATTTTTTATATTTTTTTCATCATAATAACAGTTATGCCCCGGGATAATGACATATCAATTTTTTTTAAAGTGATAGCATTTTAAACAACTTTGCACAAAGCAGTAGTTAATTAACTACTGCTTACCTATAACTAACAAGCATTAACAGTTTTTATCAAGTATACAAATGTCTGTATAAAGATGAATAAAACATTTCGTTCAATTAGAAATCAAAACGTAATTATTCCCAATATCAAAACGCAGGACCGGGCTAGCAGCAATGTTGTAACCTTAGCCAGAAAAAATGACATTTTTAAATACCTAAAACATAAATTATAATATTATGTTAAAAAAGAAACTCTACGCGATCTGTGAAGGTATAATTTGGTATAAAAATAATTTATCTATAATAATTTATTTTTTTTAAAACAAAAATGACAACTATACGGGAACGAGGGCGGTGACTAACTGGGTAGTGTTAGTCAGATAGTAGGATAGCTCGCCGTCCGTCCGTTTAGTAGCGATAGGTCGTTTCGACAGCGCGTTCGTGTTACACGCGCGTCAAAGAGATGTCAGTAAAGCAGAGTGACTAGCCAGGGCTACTGTCTTCCGTGGTTACGGGTTGTTCGAAAGAGATACCGCGGCCTCGGAACACAAAGGGCAAAAGAACATGGATGGGTTTTAGTCAGTAAAAGTCTGAAAATCTCTTCCGCTCCGCCCGAGAAGCTTCTCCGCCGGAGAAGTGATTTGATGATTACCTGCCCATCCAAAAGAAAAACGGTACGGAGGAAACTCGGTACGCTATGGGTGGTCACACATCTACAAACCAGCCTAGAGACGCGCGGCTTAACTAAAGGATCGATCCAAACGGCTGCCACGCCACGAACCTTCTTTCTGTATGCACTTGCATATTCCTAGGGGATCGTCCGACCTCCAAATAGTTTCAAAGTTTCCTTTTAAAATCCCTGTAGAACCATGTCGGGATAAGTTAGAGGATTTATTGGTTTGTGCCTCAAAAGAGACTGTATACTTCAATACCTTGCGGCCGAAAGTCCTTGACCTACTTACCTGGAATAAAAAAAACAACCCAGTGGGTTCCGTACCGTACCGTCAGAAGGTTGCCATATAAACGGCCATACCTATCTTTTGAAAGCCAAGACTTTAAGGATTTATTTGACAACTTCAAGGAACCACATTCTTGATTTTTAAGCTATTGCATAGCTTCTATCGCGGGCCTTGAGCATGGAGACCGAATCCAGAAATTTCGTAACGAAAAAGCCTAACAAGAAATTTCATTACGAAAACGGTCAGTTATTTCAATCACGATTCCAATGCTCTATTAGCGTGTTTGGTGGAGAATCAGCGACCCTACCATGACATCTTAAAGCAGAACTTATTCCACTGAGGGAACGAGACAGAGCTATACAGGGTGTCTAGCACCATCTCTTTCCCTCAGTGGAATAAGTTCTGCTTTAAGACGTCATAGTAGGCCTACAGATAGTCGATCGACATTACTCTGGATCAAACCCAAGGTCTTGTTTTATCTTTTTGCGACTTCTTTTCATTGGAAGTACTTTTTAAATATTATATTTAAATTTTTGATATACCTATTTATTGCATAAGTTTTTTTTTATTTATTGCATAAGTTGATAAAAAATGCTATACAATAGCTTTACCGCGGCTGTCCCCGAGTGCCACACGTATTTTTTTTTTGTTTTTTGCGGGTGACAAATCATCAAATAACTTCCCTCTAGACAGAGCGGACTCCCTCTGGACTGTCAGACTTGTACTGACTATAACCCACCCATGTTCCTTCTATTGCTTTTTACGTTCCGGAGCCGCGGACATTCTTGAGTATAATGGTTTCAATTTTAACTCGATACCTTCACGCGTTTCCGAGGTAAAAGGTCTTGATAGACAAAACGGACGAACGAAAATGACCCTTGAGATCCGTTTTTTTCCTTTTGAGGTACAAGGACAATCTTCTAATATATAAAATTTCCGTGTCACAATGTTAGTTACCGTACTCCTCCGAAACGGCTCGACCGATTCTTATGACATTTTGGGTACATATTGGGTAGGTCTGAGAATCGGCTAACATCTATTTTTCATACCCCTAAACCTCAGCGGGTGAAACCGCTGGGCACAGCTAGTAATGTATATAATGCAGTTATTCTAGTTTGTACATTCCTACTTAGGTTGTTTTATAAAAGAAAAAAGATGTACACAAATAACAATAAATACGAACTCAGCACACAGATAAACAATTTACAATTATGTTACATTACATAATATGTCAATATGATCATATGATGTCATAAATACGGATCAAAATCATCAAAGCCTCAAAAAGCTTAAGAGAAGAGGTAGGATTAGTTGTTGCTATGTTAAATTTTGATTACTATCAGATCAGTCTTGTCTTAGGTGACACTTACTCTACCCGCGACCGACGCGTTTAGTCCATAGAGATCACAAAGAACAAACATATCTATAAAGAGTGTGTATACATTCCCCTCCACCAGTGTCGGTAAGATAAATAAATATTTCGGCCTGACGTAGTCAGTAGGTATCTATGGAGTTTTAATAAGACTTGGAGGTTGCTATGCAACCGTTTTAAACTTTATTTTCATTTACATACAAAGTTAGTCCGAAGTAACGTTCCCTCGACAAAGAGATGCGTACATGCCTTATCTCGACTTCCGGCACAAGATAATGGGGCGACAAAATTTTGTCGAGCCCGGTTTTTAGAAAGTTGTTGCCACTTAAAAATAACGGGTGTCCCGATTTTTACGCAAGATTTGAATTTGCCACTTTTTCTTAGATAAAGGATTGGCAAACAAAAAAGAAAAACTTATCGACAGCTGACAGTTAAGGAATAGTAAAAATGGAACACAATACGACAGAACAAAACTATCAAATCCGTGAAATCATTCATTTACTGTATGTGATATTTCTATACCCCCCCTCCCCCCGGGTAGTTTCATTTAACAGCACTACATTTCTTTATATAGAGTAATTTGAAGTCACAGATGCTAACAAGCCTACAACCACTAGTGCTTTAAAGAAAAGCGACACCGCGTCAAAGAAATTTAGCCACATTTAAATGCAAAATCGTCTTGTAAAACGACGTGTCGGCAAAGCCGTTAGAATGATAATCAGCAGTCCCCCAAAACAAGAAGAAGAAAAGTCAGATTTTATACAATTTATAGTACTCACAGATGATAAACTAGGACCATAGACAAAAAACCCCGGCAATTGCAAGTCGTACTCACATGCAGGGTACTGTAGCATCAAACAACGCAGTAAAAATATTTTTAGTGCTCATTAAAATTAAATGGAAATCGACACCGAACCGCAAATCTAAACTTGTAGCTCATAGTATCTTTGTTTTTTGTACGAAAATAAATATTTTGAGAGTAAAGTTACTGTATACTTTAACAAGTTAATAAACTGAAATAGTTCAACTACCAACAAAACAAAATGTAGAAGGGCAAAAGTATGGCCGCGTTGCCACATTGTATGGCACTTAGCCTTTGGTCAAGATAAAAGCCAGTCCTTCAGTCAAGGGAAGCGTTAACTAAGCAATTTGACTGGCAGAGCCATTCAGGAAGGAGAAAACGGCTGTGACCAACTCTCGAACTATAACGGTGAGGTAGTGAATGTCCGAATCAGGAGGGTTGCGTAAAGAAAGGCTATCTGCTCCGGCAGGGGGTTTGGTCTCCAGAACGGCGAGTGTTGGACCACGGAGCCACTACATCGCTGAAGAGGATCCTGGTATATATTAGTGTCGCCATAGTAACTTAGTGAACAATGAAGTTACGGCAGCAAATTTAAATTTATTTCGGTTCTAATATCAAAACTATTAGGATCTTAATATTTTATTAATATTCGGATCATCTACTCTCCAAATTAACAATGTGGTGCTAATAGTCGCGGAGTAAAATGGCTGACATACGGACAGACAGGCAGACGGACGGGGCAAATCTATCAACAAAGGGTTCCGTTATTTCCATTTGGCCATTGAACCTTAATCAAGAACAAAGCTAAACACAAACAGCGTGATTAATGTCTCTTTCGAATTTTTCAAAGTCTCAACGTCTATTAATAATGTTTTTAGGATATTGTTGGGACTTCTGAGATTCTGCAATGCAACGGATTGATGGCATTGATCATGAGAATGACGGCAGTCTCATTGTTGGTATATGGACAACAACAGCATATATTTTACTGTTGTAAATCAACATTATTATTATCGCTCTCCCCTTTTCTTCCCCTCACGATTTCCCTCCATCTCACGATTTAAAAAAAATTGCCTGTGTCCGTCTCCAGGGTCCCAAATATCTCTGTACCAAAAATCATCAAAATCTGTTTAACGGAAGTAACAAACAAACAAATAAACTCGCTTTCGCTTTTATAATGTTAGTAAGCATTTCAAGTAACAAATGACTCATTTTAAGTAACATCAAACACAATTTCCATATTTTATTTTTTATGTTCCGGAGCCGCGATAATTATCACTTTCAAACAACCCGCAACCCCGGCAGGCGGTGGCCTTTTTTTTGGGGTGGGAAATCATCAAATAACTTTCCACGTTCTGGGCGGAGCGAGAGGGCGTGTCAGACTTTTACTGACTAAAACGCACCCATGTTCCTTCTGTTGCCCTTTACGTTCCGAGGCCGCGGTATCTCTTTCGAACAACTCGCAACCCCGGCAGGCGGAGGCCCTGGCAAGCCCCTCTGCTTTGCTGACATCTCTTTGAGGCGCGCGTGAAACACGAACGCGCTGTCGACACAGCCTGTCGTTAATAGACCGACGGACGGTGAGCTACCCATTGCTCACCGTCCACAGGCCCGCATCTACGGTGGCCGGGAGGCGTCTCGCGGCGCCCGGCACCCGGAGCGTCTTCCGCGACGGCTGGGTTGGTTTGAGGTTCTCTCCCTCAAACGCCCGGCCTCCTCCTTCACTAGCATGAATGCTTCGCAAAAGGAGGTGGCCGCTTCCCATTCCCTCTCGTTCCGGACCATGGACTGAACCAGAACCGGACGCGAGAGATGTGAAAATAATAAACCCTCTAAGTCTACGCAGTCAAAAGATATGGTCGTTTCTGTCGCAAGTTTGCACGGAACCCTCGGTGTGGAAGTCTGACTCGCTCTTGACCGGTTTTTAGTCATTTTTTTATATCGTGAACTCCCATTACGAGTTTCCTCGGTGCTTCGAATAGCACGGTAAGCCAATGACCCGACTGACATTTGTTAATCTTGGACAGTCGTCTGCAACCAGTCTTACCAACTGAAATCCAAGTGAACCACGAAACCCTTCTCTTGAAACTTGAACATTACGGCCCAGGGAAGCTTGCCCTTAGTTTAGTAAAATCGTATTTAAATGATAGACAGCAGCAAGTACAAATAAATGGTGTCAATTCAATGGTTTTAAATGTAAAGATGGGTGTACCACAAGGATCGATATTAGGTCCCTTCCTCTTTTTAGTATATATTAATGATCTACCCCATTTATTTAAAAACCAACCACAAATGGTGTTGTTTGCTGACGATACCTCTTTAATATTTAAGATAAACAGACGTGCTACAAATCTTGACGACGTAAATAATGCCCTAATGCAGGTACATAATTGGTTTACCGCTAATAATTTAGTATTAAATGGGAAAAAAACGAAGTGTATAAGATTTGCTCTACCAAATGTCAAAAACAGTGAGTGTGACATAGTATTGAATCAAGAGAAACTAGAATTCGTCGAAAAAACTGTTATCTTGGGAATAACACTCGATTCAAAGCTACAATGGGGTCCGCATATAACATCTCTTGCAGGACGCCTTAGTTCAGCAGCATATGCTGTTAGAAAAATCCGTCAGTTTACTGATGTAGATACCGCGAGGCTAGTCTACTTTAGTTATTTTCATAGTATCATGTCATACGGTATTTTACTTTGGGGACGGGGTGCAGACATCGAGTCTATATTTATTCTGCAGAAAAGAGCCATCAGAGCCATATATAACCTACGTAGGCGAGATTCTTTAAGGGAACAGTTTAAGGATATTAACATCATGACAGTACCTTGTCAATATATTTATGAAAACATCATGTATGTCAGGAAAAACTTGCATATTTTTAGTAAAAGAGGTGACAGACACAATTATAATACTAGAAATAGGGACCAATTAGTTCAACCAGGTTTCAGGTTAGCTAAAGTAGACTCATCTTTCATGGGGTACTGTTTGAAATGCTACAATAAAATACCTCCCCACATTCTTCAACTGAATGAAACGAAATTTAAATCTTGTATTAAACGCACACTATGTAGGCAAGCATATTATAAGTTGGGGGATTATTTTGATGATAAAAATGCTTGGCTCAATGCTGGTCCTGCTCCACAAGAATAGGGGTAAACTCATTGATTGGTATCCGAAGCTATAGTGGAAGCTGCAGAAGATTGTAAGACTATCTTTGCAATGTATAGAATCAATTCTCTAGTATTGTATAATTATTAAGCCCATATGTGAGTGCTTTGTATTATTATTGACTTGACGAAGCCCTGGTGGTTGATAGTGTCACGCTCACTTAAATGTCTCGCTGATGGTGGCGGGTGTGTCGGGTCATTTAGCTCCCTTCAAAATGGTCGAGCTGAATGGGGCTGATCCATACGTCATGTTCGTGAACGGGCGCTGTCAGTTGGGATTGGTCAGTTTTTTTAGCTACCACGGTTCATTTTTAACTTTTTTAGATTTAAAATTAAATTTTGCTTTTTATTTACTCTGGACGCTCTTACTGTGCACGTCGTTCTACATCGTTCTCACATATTTGTATAATCTCAACATGAATGATGTAAATACAATTTTGTAAAAATATTATAATTTAAACGAGTGTCCATGGAGTTTCTTGCCCATTCTTCTCCATAGAGATCAACGCTTTGGAATGGGCAACTACAGTACTTTCACAAGTTATTATGCCTTGTGACCGGGACTGTAGATTAGTTTTGTTTCTTGACATTCAAAAGTGCCTGTAATGGTCTAATTGAAATAAATGGTTTTTGAATCTAACTGGATTGTAGAGGTCAGATAAGCAACCGTTCTGTGTTTAATACTGGTACGAAGTTACATCTGGTTTGACTGGAAAACGAACCATCACAGCCTTATTTGAATAAATGTCTTTTGATTTTCATGAAATTAATAGTATATTCACATTTCACTAGCTAAATCACAAAACTTCTCTCGAAATCCATTTATTTTTAAGTAGTTATGCACTTCATACATAAAGCTGAGTCACTAGAAAATACAATGAAGAAGCTTCCCGAAGATTGCTGCATTGTTGATTCGGTAAGATAGCTTAAGTAAACTTGTGCAAGTTTTATCTTCTCTTTATAACTGACTGCACATGCTGACGGTTATCAGTTTTGTAAACTCGAAGTACTTATGCTTCCAAGTCGGTATAATATGTTAGTCTTAACAAAGCCGGGTTAATTATATTTGAATAAAGAATTCGTAAATTAAAAACGTTTTCTTTCAACCAAATTAATATTATGAAAAATTGTACAACCTCTTTTTAAAACAAAAAATACTGGTCATTTGTGTTCTATTTTTAAACAAATACATTTGGTCTTTTGTTTGTTCTTTCAGTTATATGCGTTATTATGTTTTTATTCATTTATAAATTAGTAGATAATTATGTCATAAATTAGAGCAAGAAGACAAAATAATCAGGTATTTCATAATTACTATTCGAAATTGCTTTGTTTTAAGCCTTTACATAAAAGATGTTTCAACAATATAATGTTATTAACCATACTGTTGTTTGTGTATCTACTAAAATGTTTACGATTCAGTATATCAAAGCGAATGTCAACTGCCGAACATTCAACATTTCAGAAGTGCCAACATTAAAATAAGTCATATTCTTATCCTTATTGCGCAATAAACTCGAGTATGTCATGTGGTAATGTTGGTATAAATGGTTTTTTTTTAAGTTGTTACTGTTTTTCTGTGTCATTCCATTACTGGATAAAGGATGACCTTTACCCGACAATGGAATGATAGGATCGAAAGGTCGTGGGGACCATTCCCCACGTCAGGCTACTGTGGTTTCGACAAGCTCGTCCCCACGTATTTGCCATGACGCGTTTTGCTTGTGGGCCAAAATGGTCGCTTTCAATAGTGATTATTTTGGTTCTCTTTGGCTTAGCGGCTCTCTCGGTAACGTCAGTTTGTGTTATGAGCTACTATGTGTTTTTGTCTGCGAATGCCATGCAATGTGAGATTTGTTACAGGTGCTGCAATCTCGCAACATACTGCGAGCCAACAAACTCCTGGGCAGCTTCAAACTGGATGTGGCTACGGTGTGGAGTCAACCTGGTATGTAGCTATTTTTTGGTAGAATGCACCACCGTAACCATGTTATATTTGTTACTTTCGTAGACTTTTGAACGCCATTGTTGACATAAGTTGCGAAACGATCACGTGACTGAGACGCTACCGACGAGCAAACATGTCTAAATATTAATAAAATGGCTCATCACTAGCGAAAATAGTGATGGTACATATATTTTTTAATAGGTTTGGCGTCGGTGGTGAAGTAACGTAAAAAGGCGCTGGCATGCAAAAGGGCGGTTTAAGACTAGTTTTGTAATCTACGCAGTGTTATCTGTGTCTATATATAAATTTACGGCTTAGAGAACCCCTTAATTTTTCACACATACCGTTGTTTTTCAACCATTTCCCTCCCTACACGATAAAACATCATGTTAAAAAAACTGGTGTCAATATTATTTGTGTTTTCGACCACTTTCTTTCACGTACATATATCACATATCTTGTTTTGTCGCTTTCAATAAAACTTAGTTTTACGACCAACATTTCACGTTCACGGCCACCCACGGTAGCTTCATGAACCAACGGATAAGCTTATTATTTTCCATTTTATGTGGCAATGTAAAGCAAGACACTACGTTATAGAAGATAGATATTTGATTATTTTTACATCTAGGCAACACAACCTTTTTTTCTTGGATCAACCCCGTATAATATTTCCACAACACTGCAACTTCTAAAAACCTAACAGATTAAGATATTGTAGCTGAAGACAGAAAAACAGTTAAACTGTCTTCGATCCCGCAACGAAACTAATCAGAAAAGAATTACGGTAGAAAAACATATTTTCTATTTCCTTCCATGTCTGTAGGAGACAGAACAAAACTAGGCCAATAGGCACAAAGGGACGTTACGTCTGAAATGAAAGTGAAGTTGCCAGCACCACAGATAAATACAATCATTAATAATCTGCCATTGGCTTAATTGTGAAGAGCCTCGACCAATACCAAAGGAGGCTATCGTTAGGCTGCTGGATCAAGGGCTTGATACAGAAAGCGGTACTCTTGTCACGGCTCGTATTATTAGGAGCTTCCTTTCCCTGGAGCCTTAAACCACCGGTAGTTTGGACCCTGTTTCTGATACCGGGTGGGGTCCTATTTTTTGTTTATCATTATATTTTTTTAATTATTGGTGTATAATATAAAAAAAATAATAAATATAAAGAATATGTGTAAAAATATGAGACTTGAATTGTTAGCCGTTTTTATTATTTGATTCCAACAAACAGTTTGGTAAAAACGCTTGAACGCGCGGGTTTTTTGTTAAAGTTTCTCCACTATCCAAAGTAATATTGCGTTCATTTCGCCAAAGATTCCACTTCTATAGTTTTATGAAAAAATGTTGGAACCGCAGTCAGATGTACATCTAGGTACATACTGTCAAATAATCAATTTGGACTCCACACATAATTTCAGATTAAGGTTTAGGAAAACACTACCGCACTGATATTAAATTTACAACTATGGTTATGCCAGGGACGGTACAAGGCTTTACAAGCAACCTTTTACAGTATTTAATCCCTAAGCAGATTTTTTCTAATAAAAGAAAAAAAAACTTAACTGAGAAAAATCCTCCTTTAATGATTGAATTACGAATCACCATGCTGGTATGGTTAACTTAACTTAGAGGCTAACGATCTAAGCCCCGTTCCAATAAACAAAAACGAGTCGTTTTGCATACGGATAGTAGGATTTTGACATAAATAAGTCTCATAGAACTTATGTCAAAATACTACCATCCGTAAGCAAAACGAGTCGTTTTTGTTTATTGGAACGGGGCTCTAGTCATCTGCATCCTGTCTTGACAGATAGATATCAAGGTGTTGACTTAACACAAAATCCTAAACGACTTTCGCCGATCCTTGATCGGACCCCTGAAGAAACGATACAACAGTGATAGACTATTTTGATAGAATGATTGGGTATCACGTCGTGTCGGAATTAAGTGACTAGTCAGTCACCGTATTATGTATTTATGTTTAGATAGTGCCCGTCTAACTGATGCTTGGAACAATTTATGTCGTACGCAGCCACACGAGGATAGAGTAGGCAATTTGCTGTGCACATTTTAATAGGAACCGTCAGTGGAACAAAGACAAATTAAAGTTCCGTTCCTTAAAGTTTTGTAATCTTCATAAATCTAAAATGTACACCTAAATGTCTGAGAAATAGAACTTAAACGATTACATAATGGTCTGGAAAGTAATCCGACTCATTACAAGTGAAAATGAAGGTGTTCTACCAGGGGATTCCATTACAAAAGCTAAGTTTAACCGTAAAAAATGAACTTAGGGATGTAAAAAACATAGGTAAAGAACATCTGGACGTTCTACCCTGAAAGGGGAAAGTTTTTAGATGAAATTATAATTGTTAGTTGTGTGTATTTGTCACATTGTCACATTGCCTACCAAATTGTAATCTGCACAAATGACACTGAAGTGCACTGAAGCAGTATTTGTGAAAGCGGCAAATTCTTACTAATATTATAAAAGCGAAAATGAGTTTGTTCGTTACGTCTTCACGCCTAAATGGCTAAACCGATTTTGATGAATTTTGGTACAGAGATAGTTCGAACCCTGGAGACGGACACAGGCTATTTTTAAAGTGAGAAATGAGGGAGGAAGTGGGAAGAAAAAGGAAAACTTAGCTTTGCTTTTACAATAAATAAGGCGCAGGGGCAAAAACTACAGGTAAGAGGTACCTGCAAATCAGGAAAGGGGAACTGTGTTACCCCGAATTTAACGCGAGCGAAGCCGCGGTTAGTTAAAAACCTAAAGCTATAAAACTTAATTCGGACAAATTCTAAAAGGTTTTATCCATAAACCGCGACCAACAAGCAATTAATTAACAAATTAAACTAGACACAAACAAAACAATCTCAGTTTCATTGCTACACTTGACCAACAGGTAGGTATTATTACAGTTTAGCACACATTACACAAGCCAGATAATTAAACCCAGCAAGTTGGGACTAAGCCAGGCTTGGGCCAACATTTAAATATTTATGAATTATGACTAACACAACGCACCTTTATTATTTATGAGCTACCAAGTCGTACTATAAGGAGGATTTATTGTTTAGTGGTTGTGTTGTTTGGTTATTCTGTTTGTTGTGTTTCATGACGCAATATAAATTCAGCATCTTCATCTGCTTGGCTTTATTTCCAACCAAGGGCGGATCCAGGGGGGTCAAGTTACAAAAAGTTATAATTTCATTTTGGAAATAATAGATACAGGTAAAAAGTAGGTATTTTACTAATGTATGTAATTATTGTCCCTAAAAACGCTTATATTTAAATAACAACATTATTTTTTCTATTATGTCTTCCAACCAAACGCGTGGTTCTGCAACCCAGCCCCAGAGAGATCATGACCCCCGTGGATCCGCCCTTGTTTCCAATTCTGGTGTGGTTGTCATATAGTCTTTAGATGCAGTTGAATAACAGTATTTTAGATGAAACCGCTGCTTTTCTGACCTCTGCAACCGCAACGCAGTTAGAGCGAGTTCACATTATGTCGTACCCGGCAGTTTTACCGGAACCGGTGTTGGATGCGTACTGGCATATATGGCGACCCGATAAAACTGTCGGCGAGGACCACCCGGCCACGATTTCTGACGAGACAATGGTGGAGAATATAGACATACTGCTTTGTATAGGGCGGCTATAGCTTCTTGTGTGAACAGTAAGATCCGGTGGTCGGCCAACGGCAAAACTGTCGGTCCTAATGTGAACCTAGCCTCACTGGGCAGTGCTTACCTCAGGTCAGACTGGTTGAGAAGACCCGTAATTAGTGTCAAAGTTATGTAATTTTCCGGAAGGATAAACATTTTGACGCGTTTTTCAATGCTGGGAGGAATGGGCTTAGTATGTAGTTAAACGTCGACCAACCGGCAACGAATAATAACTTTCGCATTTCACATTTTTGAAAAGGTAAAAACGGAACCATTATTGGATTATTTAGTTGTCAGTCTGTCTGTCTGTCAAGCCCCTTATCTCGAGATCGCGTGGAGGTAATGGAAGGAGTTGAAATTAAAACCTTCTACTCAAGTCTGTGGTCTTTGGAGTTGTGGAAAACACAACCCTCTAAGTCTACGTAGTCAGAAGATATGACTGTTTATGTCTTAAGTTTGTACGGAAACCTTGGGGCGCGAGTTTGTTTTTAATAGATGATATGTGTTGTTACCTTTTTTTTTAATATTTGATTTACGTTTTTAAAACCGAATTAAATAAAAACTAAACAACTAACCGTAGCCTAGCTTTTAATCGACTGGTTAAGTTGTTATTATTTAGCGAAGTCCTTGACGTACCTATATTAAAAGGATAAAAATATGTCACTCGTTACCTACAACTCTTCGACTAGGGTACATTTGGGATTTCAAGTAATGTTTTATGTTCTCTTTGGAGAATTATTTATGTTGTGAGGGACTGTCACTCCCAACATAGATATTATTCTATATCTATTTTTGGAATTGATTCTACATTCAGGCTTCATTAAAGAAACATATGGTTATAAATATTTAACTGAAATCTGTAAACAGACCAAAACAGAAGCAAGATCTCAGTTTGAGTGAAGTCTTGAAACCGGTTCCCAGGCTGGTGAAAAATGTTATTGGGTTTTTCCATCTGGGACTTGTCAGTAGTAGCTCGTTTAGATATGTATATTTTCGGTTGACAGTAATAGACTAACCCCCTGAACACAACGTTAGTTGACAACATTTCAAAAGGTGTTAGACAGGGTTCTGTTACGTCTCCTTGGCTGTTTATTCTATACATGGATACACACTAGAGCAATGTTTCTGGGTCGCTTAAAGAAACCTATACATCTCGAAAATAAAGAATGGTTTTACTTAAAAAAAATACGTCGCCCCACACAAGGAATATCTCCTGTATCGTGGGTTTACACACGAACACGGTGCGAAACAAATACCTGTAGGTCATACTAATATTTGTTCCGTGCGGGGATCGAACCCGCGACACTCGGCGCAGCAGTCGATCGCTCAGCCACTGCGCCAACCGTGTCGTCTACAATAACTAAGAAGTTTTAATACCTTAATTAAAGACACGTATTTAATTATCTTTAAACAATTTTTTTAAGCTAGCATTTTTCGTTTACGAGGTTTATATGTATGTCTTTAAATATCCCAGAGTTATTGCTTTCGAGTGTAGTTATTTGTCAGAATTGATAAGAAATAAGTGTGGATTGAGAATGAATAAGTTGTCTGTCAAATATCTTCTGTAGGCAGTTGATCAAATTGTTCTTGCATCATTGAAGAGATTGCCTTTTCAAATTATATCGAAATCAAAAATAACTTCCGTAATTCTCACAGTCTCAGAAAACATTATCAAGAATTTAGTAAAAGCTGTGAGAGTGATTGTGAGTGATTTTCAAAGTAATAATATCTTATTTGTCAATGAATTTGCTCTATAAATAACAGAAATTCCTGGTCTTTATTAAATATTGAATCCTGTTAATATCGGACCATTTGATTTTATATTGCATTCCTGTATACTAGTTCCAAGGATCGTAATAATGCAATACATCATAGAGAACGTCAGTTGTACGTGGGAAAGCCGGAGATATTACAAGAATAATATCTAGAACCGAGATTATTGCATATCACTGACTTAATAGTAGCAATAGTGGCTTTAGTATACCTGCACAGACTATTCAGAGAGTTGAGTCGTTAAATATAAAACAAGAATATGAATAAAGAAAAGGGAAGAAAAAGAGAGAAAACAAAAGAAAATAAAATAAAAAAGAAAGCAAATAAGTTTATTTGGCACACAACATTAAACAAAAAACTAAAATCTAAACACAAAAAGGAGATAATTATTGTGAGTCTCACGGCTGCGGCAAATAGGCCCACTTCAGCACACTACCGGGGAACTAGTGTCCGCCACTGGTTTTAAACTCAGCCTGAGATGTTGTGATGTAATGGACCTAAAACTTGAGTTCGTAATTTACTAGCTTTTACCTGTGGCTTCACTCGCGTTAAATTCGGGGTAACACAGTTCCCCTTTCCTGATTTGCAGGTACCTGCTACCTGTAGTTTTTGCCCTTGCGCCTTATTTATTGTAATAGCAAAGATAAGTTTCCCCTTTTCTTCCCTCTTTCTCCTTCATATCTCACTTTTTTTTTAAAAGCCTATTTCCGTCTCCAGGGTCCCAGCTATCTCTGTACCAAAATTCATCAAAATAGCCATGTAGGCGTGAAGACGTAACAAACAAAAAACTCACTTTCGCCTTTATAATATTACTAGCTGTGCCCAGCGGTTTCACCCGCTGAGGTTTAGGGGTATGAAAAATAGATGTTAGCCGATTCTCAGACCTACCCAATATGTACCCAAAATTTCATAAGAATCGGTCGAGCCGTTTCGGAGGAGTACGGTAACTAACATTGTGACACGGAAATTTTATATATTAGATGTAAGGAAGTAAGGATTGTTCTCATACTTGAGTTGAGGAGGGCGAAATGACACGTTTCCGGCACATTACTATAACTTGGTTAATCTCTTTTATCTTCGTTACCAGCGAATTATGATGACTGTCCGTGATTTAAAACGCTACATCCAATGGTACTGGAAGGCTTTGCCCGGCATGCGTTGCAATGCAATTTTTCTACCCTACCTACCCTACTTACCCTGCCTACCCTATCGATTTTTTCTCGCCGTAAAACCATTCTTAAACTTCAACAAACATTTCTTAAAAAAAAAAGAATTGGTAAAATTGGTCCAGGCGTTGTTGAGAAATGCGCTTTACCAACACATTTTGCGATTCATTTTTATAATATACATAAGAAGTAGATAGATAGACTACATGGGTATGTGTACTCTCAAGATTCAAATTGAATGCATAATAGCATAGAATTTTATACCTACATATTTTGATTTGCTGACTGCTGTTATGTCTTTGTGTGCGCATAAAGAGTTAGCTTGAACATCGGCATCGTATTGTTAGTATATTGAACCTTTTGAAGAAAAATATCACTTGACTCAAGAAGACTTGTAAATATTTTGCATATCATGAGGAGTTTTCCGAATGTTACTATTTGACCTAGGCTCCATATTGAAATATTTACCCTTATCATAGTAGATATATATTTCTTCGTCCCATCGTAACACGAATATACAAATATCGGACACTATCGGTTGCAATTTCTGTACAAAAATGTATGTTTTTATCAATATTTTACCTGGGTATATATATTTGAACTCAAAATAAGATAGCATCACGCTTGTAAGTATGAAGAAATTAAGCAGAGGTAGGTACCTACAGTACACCCTCAGTCTAGTTTCGAATCTAGTTTTTGTAACGTTTGGACTTTTGGAACGACGGTTCCTTATCGCGCGTTACAAAAGGGGACTACACGGAAATATTAAGACCAAAAGTTGTAACGCCTCTTTTTGCTTAAGATCAAAAGTTGTAACGACACTTTTTCCTATAGTTGTAATCGGTGCGGCGTGCGTGTGTTTCTCTGTCTCTCTCTCTCTCTCTCATAGAAAGCAAGCCAGTTATTTTCGTTTCGTCTTTCTATTTCGCATTGAACAGTGTGGTGTCGCGACGATTATTTTTGATGAGTGTATACCGGTTTTTTATACGTAATAAATAATAACTTCGTTCCATCCGGGTGTCCCTTGACACCTCTCAAGTTTTTGTTTGTCTTTTTTTCATAAATGTTAATATACTAGTTCTATACTCTATATATCGACACACTACTCATGCATAATGTTAATGTACCTAATAAGTTTACTAAATATTTTTCTCCGATGTCAAGAATCCTGTTTACCTTAAATTTAATTAAAAACTCTTCCAAAGACTTATTTCCATTTTGTGGTCATATTTTTCTTTTCGTTTTCATAAATTAGTTTTCCACAGTCACTTGTTATTTTTTTGACTTTCAAACGTATGTAGATTTAAACGCGGTGGGCGAGGTTCTCAAAAGATCCCAGAATTCTGAATTGTTTACTTTAACAGTTCCAAGAAAATGGACGAAAATTTCAAAGAAAAACAACTTTTATATTGAAATAAAATAAATGTACAGTTGGTTACCGGCTCACCGCCCTTAGGTCTAAAAAGCTTTTTTTTCTACCTACGCCAGAAAATACGGCTAGGTTCAATGGCTAGCACATAAATAGAACAACATAGAAGAGAAACAAGATTTCGGTAATAAATAAAAATAAAAAAACTTTTTGCAATATTTTGCAACTTATACATAATTTACTTATTTAAAATAGCCTACAGTGCATAAATACGTTTAAAATAAAATGGTATAGTTATTTTATCATTATTAGCATGTTGATTGATTCTCTGTACAGTACATTCACAATCAATAAAATGTATACAATTAGCAAAATACAACAGCTTTTTTTCTCGTGAAATATCAGGTTCCAATTCTACTAAGAAATAAGACTTATTGTGTAATAGTATAGCTTCCAAGATGGTGTGTTCGAGAAAATCGTATAACTTTAATCAATACGCTAGGAGAATAATGATTTTAAAAGCTAAACGCATATACGTTTTATTGCTGGTGACTCTACTGATGACATCGAAGAACATCATCATCTGCCTAGCCTTTTCCCAACTATGTTGGGGTCAGCTTCCAGTCTAACCGGATGCAGCTGAATATCGAAGAACAATGTCCAAAATGGCTCTGTGCTATCAGAATACTGGATAATTAACTGTATTTTTACAATGTAAGTTGCAAATTGGCATACAGGTAGACGAGACGAGCCAGTATAACGAAATGTACATTTTATAGGGTTTCACGCGATCAATAACATCTGCAAGCCGCCATCTACGCCTAATGTTAAGAATACAGGTACCTAACTATTTTATATATCATTATATGAATAATTTCTATGCATTTTAATGTTGCGTTTACATACACTTAGGCATTAGAAAAAAATAATAGAGACCAACTAATTGTCTAGGTAGGTATTAAAAAAGCTATATTGAAAACATTTTTCAGTTTCTTAAAAACCGCACAGAGCTATGCAAAATCATCTAATATTCGTTGTTATGGTTCGCTTAAAACCTTGTAACTAAAAGAGTGATGGATCTGAATGTTGATGGACGGAGAGCGAGAGGAAGGCCAAAGAAAAGATGGATGGATTGTGTAAGGAATGATATGAAGGAGAAAGGAGTAAATGATGCCGTGACGTCTGATAGGGGAGAATGGAAGAAGAAAACGTGTTGCGCCGACCCCAAATAGAATGGGACAAGTGCAGGAAAATGATGATGATGGTTCGCTTAAAACCTCAAAATCCTGTACATTTTTTTTAAATAGGTTTATTCTGCAGCAAGTCCGCTATAAAATAAGATCGATAGCATCGAAAACCACTCTTGGCACTAGGGACAACAATGTATGGGCGCAGAGTGATGTCCTTTAATATCGTGAGGGGTATTCCTGTAACCATGTAGTGTTCTAGAGTTAATTACTGTTCAACATCCTTATTCATGTACATAGTGTCTTCTTAACTATGCGACCCAAAGCAATCTCACTAACATCCATCTCATTTACTCTGCCTAATCTCCACTTGAAAGTAATTTTCATTAATTGTGTATGTTGTGTACATACACAATTAATGAAAACTACTTAACTTACTACGGCACATCAACCTACAGAAAGCATTTTAACCTGATCTCTCTACTACGGTGTGCGATCCGTAGTAGAGAGATCAGGTTATAATAGTTTAGAATAGGTTGACCTGCCGTCGTGTGTTTTGCTCATGATTTCATCGTTTATTGGAGGTTATAAAATATCCACGGGGATGTATTACTGAGGTAAAAAATATCCTGTCTCATAACATGAAAGACAGGTCGACTCTGTTAGTCAAAGATCATCCAAAAGCATTCGGGCGTGAAGAGTTCCACATCCACAATTACTTTCGCATACAAGATAGATTTTCAAAACAGCATTTTCGTTACATTTGGTATAGCCTTTAATGGACATTGTTGTCAACAGGGAGGTCGGAGTGCTTGGACGCAATTTTACAATATTGTGCAAAACGTTGTCAGCTACCAACATTTTTTTTGGGGTTGGAAATCATCAAGTAACTTCCCCCGCTCTGGGCGGAACGGAGGGGAGTGTCAGACTTGTACTGACTAAAACCCACCCATATTCCTTCTGTTTCTCTTTACGTTCCGGGGCCACGGTATCTCTTTCGAACAACCCGCAGCCCCGGCAAGTGGAAGTCCTGGCAGGCCCCTCTGCTTTGCTGACTTCCCATTGAGGCGCGCATGAAACACTAACGCCAATCTGTCGTCAATAGACGGACGGACGGTGAGCTACCCATTGCTCATCGGTGGCCGGGAGTAATCTCGCGGCGCCCGACGCCCGGGGCGTCTCCCGCGGCGGCTGGGTTGGCTTGAGGTTCTCTCCCTTAAACGCCCGGCCACCTCCATCGCTAGCATGACTGCTTCGCAGAAGGTGGTGACCGCTTCCTATTCCCTCGCGCCCCGGACCATGGACTGAACCAGGGCCGGACGCGAGAGATCGCCGCCGCCGATCGCCTCTTCGAGGGCACGGCCGTGCTCCGCCCAAGCTGGGCAGACTGCCACTGTGTGTTTCACCGTGTCCTCCGGGCGATCGTCACAATGGTGACACCCGAGCGTTTCTTCCCGCCCGATTATGTGCAGGAAACTCCCGAAACTTCCGTATCCGGTGAGGATCTGCGTCAGGCGGTAGGTAAGGCGCCTTTCCAGCCACTCCTCAAAGAGGGGACTTACCGCCACTATTGTGGCGTGCCCTACATTTTCAGCATCAATTTTAGATTTGGGCAGTTTTATCTCTGTTTATGTATTTTAAATAAGTAAATACTAAAGAATTAAATCACGTGTTGGTCGACTACAGCAATATTTATGGTAAATAATATTGACTTGAGCAAACAGTACAAATGATAAATTTGACTAAATAAACCTTATTTACACAAAATGATTAATTTGCGTAAATAAGGCTTCTTTAATCAAATTAAATTATTCGTACAGTTTCTCATCCCCCGTCCCCCAACCAATGGTCCACCAATCGGTCGCATGAATACGCGATCGTCGATCATCATATCAACAAAAAAAGTCGTATTTGATAGTGTACTTAAAATATGCGAGATGAAAACACACCCACACAAGTGGCATTCTATTCTGTAAACAATCCTCTTAAGAGAGTTCATAGCCTTATAATAATAATAAAAAACGTAAGTTTTATACTCACAAAATCTAGCTGTATCGAACCGCGCTTTTTACAGTCGCTTTTTCCTGTTGAGGTAAGGAACCCTAAAAGGGCGGTTCCAAGTTTTTTCCATTTTTTTGTCCGTTTGTCTCGGGAATTCGTGGAGGTATCAAGTTGAAATTAAAATCATATACTAAAGTCCCTTGAAGCTGAGACAAAATCAACCCTCTAAGTCTATGTAGTCAAATGATATGGAAGTTTATTTCGCAAGCTTGTACGGAACATTCGGTGAGCGATTTGCAGTCCGACTCGTAATTAGCATGTTTTTAATATTGTTTAACCGGTGTATCTCGTATTGACCTCAAATGTTGAGTCGTCGTTGAGGGGGTATATCGGGCTGCAAACACGACCAGAGTTAGGATGTCGTGTGTACGCGCCATGTTGGTCTTCATTTAATAAATTATGTTTACTAATCATGCAGCACATGTAAGGGCTGTTTTATTAGTGATTTCCAAAGTGGGTTCTATTGAACCTAGTGAAGAAAAGTCAAAAGGGCTCCACGAAATTATTGAATACAACCGTTACTAAGTAGGTACACAATAAAAAGTAAAAGTACGAAAAAAAAGTGTGTGTGTCAGCTCCGACGCACGACTGGAGTTTACTCCTTAAGTACAAAAAAAAATAAATAAAAATATCACTGACGGACGACAAATTTCATAAGCGCCATCTAGTAATACTCAACTGTACGTCTCTGATGAGGTCATTCATCAGTAGATTTTACACCTCACATTTTTCTCATACCGGGCGCCTTATATATGAAAATCGATTGTTAAGGAGTAAACTCCAAAAATTAATTTACGTCCGTAAGTCTGCGATTTTGTTTGATTTATCGTTTTATTTGCCAATTTTTAGTTTCCGATTTTTTACTGTATTTTTTTTTTCTATTTAATCCTACTAATATTATCTCGGATCTTGATGATTGATAGTAAGCCTAGAATCCGTACTTACAGCCTATCACGGTTACGTTGCTTCAACACTCAGATATGGCGTAATGTATTGGGACAATTCTGTAGATAGAGAAACAGTATTTAGAGCCCAAAAAAGATGTGTCAGAGCTATGTGTGGCCTTAAAAGCACAGACAGTTGTCAACCGTACTTTAGACGTCTGAAAATTCTTACCTTGTTCATTCATCATCGTTCGTCGTTGTACTTATACGAAACGAATGTGTTTATCAAATCTAACATTACGTCATTCAAAATAGCTACTAAAAGTTACTACAGAAAACTACGCGATAAAAATAAGACAGAACTCGAAGTGACTTATGGCAAAACTACACTAATGAATAAAAGCACCTTCTGTATGGCCAAAATAATACTTACTAATATTATAAAAGCGAGTTTGTTTGTAGAGATAGTTGGGAACCAGGAGACGGACATAGGCCAATTTTTATTTTAAAAAAGTGGGATGTGATAGAAAGAAGGAAGAATAGGGAAAACTTAGCGTTTCTATTACAAATCAATAAGGCGCAAGGGGAACTGTGTTACCCCGAATTTAACGCGAGCGAAGCCGCGGGCAAAAGCTAGTATTTAATAAATTACCTGAAGAAATTAAAACGTTAAACTTGGAAACTTTCAAAAAAGAATTATTTGAAATTTTGATAAATAAATGCTACTATTCACTAAAGGACTATTTAGACGACAATTGTATAATTACTGCCTCAGAAAACCGTACCTTACCTCACCTATTCTGACGCTATTTTATAGATATGTATTTTTTTGATTTTGTTTGACATTAGCATTAACATGTCATGTAACCTAATCCTTTTGACATCTATTGAAATTGACTATATTTTAAAATTTTATTTAATTGAATGCATGCTTATTAAATATATTATGTTTTTTTATATATATTTTTTATTGCTATTGTGAACAGTTGATTCTACCAAATTAATGATATTTAAAAATCAAATGTGATAAATAAGATAAGAAAAAATAACGTCATGTTCATCAAATATATTTGTACGCCTCTGGGCAAAACATAGAGGTCTACCTACGTGTCTGTAACATCTCACACATTGTAACTTGACCTATGTTTACAAATAAAGTATTATGATCCTGATTCTGATGAAATTTGTCTGAGAGGTAGATTATAGTCTGGAATAACACATAGGTAGTTATTCGATACCACACGGGCGACAGCTAGTCTGTAATATTTCTCACACATTTCTTTATCGAGCATTCATTTTTCATTTTAGACTGGCCTGTTGGTCTAGTGGTTAGTGGCCCTGACTGCTGAGCCGGAGGTCGTGGGTTCGATTCCCACCCAGGACAAACTTTGTGTGATGAGCATGATTGTTTGTTCTGTGTCTGGGTGTGATTTATCTATAATATGTATGTATTTATAAATTATATAAGTATGTATATATCAGTTGTCTGGTTACCATAACACAAGCTCTGCTTAGCTTGGGATCAGATAGCCGTGTGTGAGTTGTCCCAAGATATTTATTTATTTTTAAGATATTCATTGCTACTAAAAGATATATATATATATATATATATATATATATATATAAAATACATAAAATAATATAGTACCACTTCAGGAGTACATTTTTTAGTTTATAAAAAGAATTTTGAAAATCGGCTCACAGTAAGTTGACGAAGACACCGCGCGACAATCATACAAAACAAAACAAATTCCTCCATTTTTGAAGTCGTTATAAAACCGTAACTTTTTACACAACCAAATCGCAGACACTCGATTTAATTGTTAGCAAAACATGAAGATATTGTAATCGGCTTAGCATTTTAATCGTTAAAAGCTTGCTTGCTTGATTTGTATTGTTGTTACATTTTTCGTGTAAAAATAAACTGTCGTGTTGATTCCGGTAACAAGGTACCACGATCAATAGGCAATTTGTATAAATGGATACAAAGTTCACACGATAGAGCAATTTGAAACAATGTTTGATAGCGTTTTAAAATTCAGTTAAAGGTCATCGTAGTGTAACGTAACTTGTCATCAGTTTTCATTTTTACTTATGTAGAACTATAATTTAAAGATATTATTATCAATATTGACGACACGTTTGGCGCAGTGGCTGAGCGATCGACTTCTGCGCTGCGTGTTGCGGGTTCGATTCCCGCACGGAACAAGTATTTGTATGGCCTACAACAGATAGTTGTTCCGGATCCTGGCTGTTTGTGTATGTGAGTTTAATGTTTGTTAACGCACCCACGATACAGGAGAAATTCCTAGTGTTGGCAAGTAGTGGCAAGGTTTTTTTAAAATAAAATTAAAGATAACATCGTGAGGAAACCTGGGCTTACCCAGTATATAACATTCTCATACCGCGGTGTTTATTACCAAACTCCTTTGAAACGGCAGGACCAATTTGTATGAAACTTTGTGTGCTGATCGGGTAGGTCTGAAAATAAGCCAACATCTATTTTTCATAGCCCTGGTGATTAGGGTGACTCAGTTCAGAAGGGAACCTGAGCAGCGGCAGAAACCGCTGGGCACAACTAGTCTATACTTATATATTATATTATAAAGGAGAAAGATTTATTCGTTTACTAGCTTTTGCCCGCGGCTTCGCTCGCGTTAAATTCGGTAGCGCCTTATTGATTTGTAATAGCAACGCTAAGATTTCCCGTTTCTTCCCTCTTTCTCCCTCACATCCCACTTTTTTCAAAAAAATATTAGCCTATGTCCGTCTCCTGGTTCCCAACTATCTCTGTACCAAAATTCATCAAAATCGGTTTAACCATTAAAGCGTGAAGAGGTAACAAACAAACAAACAAACTCACTTTCGCTTTTATAATATTAAAGTAAGGATTTGTATCGAATACTTAGGCTCCAAACTACTAGATCGGTTTTAACCATTTTTTTACTAATAGAAAGCTATATTATCAGGAAGGCTTTACAACATCTCGCTACTACTATTTTCATCAAAAATATTTTAAACATAAACGAAAAGCTACTTTAAAACTCTTTTCTATCCTTTCACAATATTGTTTCAAGCTTTATACACGATTTATAAGTATATTTATTAACAATTATAAACTTAACATCCCACACTAGGAATTTCTCCTGTATTGTGGGTGCGTTTACAAACATTTAAACCCACATACACAAACAGCCAGACCCGAAACAACTCCAAGGTCATACAAATATTTGTTCCGTGCGGGCATCGAATCCGCGACACGCAGCGCATCAGTCGATTGCTCAGCCACTGCGCCAACCGTGTCTTACGGTCACTTAAGAGATATCTTCCGTGATGATTAGTTATTGTTGTATGCCTCCGATATTTCGACGCTGTTGCAAACGCTATGATTGCGGGGTGGTAAAATGGCGCAGACATTATGTCGAACCTCTTTCTTAAGAACGTCAATATATCGGGAGCCACCAATAAAATCCTAATCAAATAAAGGGGTTTATAATGGCCGTTTTAGCAGAATCATTACACGATAATAATTTGAATTACGTTAAAATTCCTATAATGGTCACATGCGCAGTTGATATGTTTAATTGCCACTTTGGGAACATTTTACGAATGGTAAAGTAATTCATAGAATTAATTTTTGTTCAGGTGTGTATAAATGAAGATTTGTAATTGGCTGCCAGTCTTTTTTGCAAAGTTTTGTTATGTTTATGTTCTCTTTAGCTGTTAACCTTCCATGTTTAATAAATAAATAAAAAATAAATAAATTCATATTATTAACCCATTATGATTCTGCTTTATCGGTCATTTTAGACCCCCGATATCCCGGAAGTGACAGTTTGATGTACACATTAAACTAATGAAAAAAAAAGAAAAAATGCCACTAAACATGTTACTAATATTTATTTGTTGATTATTATTTATTGTTTTTGTATTTTTTCAATTCACAATTTATTGTTTTTTTAGGTTTTTCTAAATAATTATGTAATGTATTAATGTAGGATTAATTCAAACACAATGCAAACTGTTAAATGAATGAATAAAAATAAATAAAATTGTACCTTCCATTTTTTTTCTTCATACTAGCATCCATACCTTGTGCCTTCTTTCCGAATTCTTTTGCATGTGTTTCTAATCTCTGTTCTACTTTGATGCACCTATTATGAAGTCCTTCACGCTTTCAGGACCACCAAGGGACGGACAGGGCCTGTCCTCGCTATTGTGATGAGTATATAAATATTCTTAAAGCTTCCTGTCATGTGACTAATGCCATTTTTGGACTAGATTTTAGTTGTAGAATTAGAATTTGTTTAGTTATAAACGCTGATTAAAGTTAAATATGTTTTTAAGTGAAAACGAGTATCAGACATGGGGCCTTCCTTAGTCTATTTGAGGGACATAAAGGGAAAGTTAAAAAAAAAGGGTCTGACAAAAAATTGTCGTTGAACAGCCGTTAATCGTTACTTAAGTTTAAGCCGCGTTTAATAATAAACTACAGTTTTAACTTAATATGTCTGTTTCAACGATCTGCAAACATATTGTACGAGAACTTATCTAAATAGTTTAATTTATTTAAGTACTTTAATTAGCAAATTTTAATTAGAGCTAAGTAAAATAGTTATTACTATTAAAATTAAAGTGTGTTAGTACTTACTAGTTAGTTTCGTTCTTAGTTATTTTGAAAAGGAATAAGTAATTATAATTTAGTGTAACTAAAATATGTACAATTCCCAAAAAGGGAAAACAATTACAGGCGCGTCAAAACATTCAATTACATCGCTGTCAAAAAAAAGTGCCCAGAAAGCTGGCAGCATTACTACGCGGGATGGCAATGCTGATTATTTGGCCAAAATAAATAAATAAATTATTCCGTTTTAGGACTTGTAAGTACATATTTTTGTTGATTACTGACATTAAATTATTAAAGATTGTATAGTCGTTTAATAAATAATACCAGATATAAATTGTGAAAAGATTATAATTTGGCGATATCATAAGCATACATAGACAAACCATCAACTTCGGAGTTTGAATCGATAGAACAAATAGTAGCTTGTTCGAACAATAGGGATGTACCCACATTAAGTCACCGTCTCTCCCATTGTATAATTTCATAATTCGTAGATATATTACACCGAGATAATAGCTCCGCAAACTTGAGAGCACTCAAGCATAATATTAACTTAAAGCTTTCACAGAATTAATTAGATTTAATTCAGGACATGACTTTTAACTCCACATATACTGCAAACTGGGAATAATACTTTGGTATTTACATTGTGTTGGTAGGTAACAAGGCATTATAGATTTTCATGAGAAAACGAATCACACAGCTTTTCAACATAAATGAGCGTTCATTATTGACGCTTTACAAACATCTGCATTGATAAGAGTAGTACTCTGGTCTAATAGCATAATGACCTCAACTTAAACGACGGAGTCGTGAATCCAAGCAAAGTACACACGACGGCACATCAACCTACACAAAACCATTTTAACCTGATCTCTCTACTACGTGAGCGATCTGTAGTAGAGAGATCAGGTTATAATAGTTTAGCATAGGTTGACCTGCTGCCGTGTGTATATAGATTTGTATAGTTCTTATTCTTGAAGTTCGATGGCGCGTTCGTGTTCTACGCGCTTCCAAGAGATGTCAGCAAAGCAGAGGGGCCTGCCAGGGCCTCCGCCTGCCAGGATTGCGGATTATTCGAAAGAGATACTGCGGCACGGAACATAAAGGAAAAAAGATGAATATTTTTGAGTTTTAGTCAGTAAAAGTCTGATAATTTATTTGATGTGATATAATCCGCAAAAAAAGCAAAGTACTTCTGTTAATTTAACTTCTGATCTTAAAATGCTGAAGGTTTATAGTCGATAAACCGACTTGTCCTAGAATCTAAAACTCTAAGATATGTGACATCTACCCTACTTTGCCGCCTTCGTGGTAGAGGGTTACTCCATCTTGTAAAGAACTGTATTAACATTACAGTGGGCACGTTATTATAGTATATAATAATAATATCAGTGTCAAACAAAAAATCCTAATATCTAAATAAAATAAAAAATCTTTATTTCAGTTGTAATGTCAAATTTTTCATTGTTTTTTTATTACTATCAAATTATTGTTCAGAAAATTTGCCCTTTCTCTTAATCCTTATCGTGAAAAATAATGACTATGACGAATTCCGACACCATTTATCCAGATGGAAAACTTCTAAAAGTTTATTTAAATATTTTATCAATTTATTACTGAAAATGGTCTGGCAACGTAATCTTTGCCGCAACTTGGTTTTGAGAACTGAGTCAAAGTTCACGTCTAGCAGAAGATAGCTAGATTTATCTGAATACCTACTAGGTAAGACTAGCTTGACTAAGAACATTTGTAATTAACCTTTGAGCTTTACTGTCAATCCGGTGCGGCTGTACCTACCTAGGCTAACACAAACGAATATTTTGGTTAAATTATTTATTTATTTAAGACTAGCTTTTGCCCGCGGCTTCGCTCGCGTTAAATTCGGGGTAACACGGTTCCCCTTTTGTGATTTGCAGATACCTGCTACCTGTAGTTTTTGCACTTGTGCCTTATATATTGTAATAGCAAAGCTAAGTGTTCCCTTTTCTTTCTTTTAAAAAAAGAAGTTAGCCTATGTCCGTTTTCAGGGTCACAACTATCTCTGAACCAAAATTCTTCAAAATCGGTTTAGCCACGTAAGCGTGAAGACGTAACAAACAAACAAACAAACTCACTTTCGCTTTTATTATATTACTAGCTTTCGCCCGCGGCTTCGCTCGCGTTAAATTCGGTATAACACACCAAGCAGACCTGCAGTTTTTGCTCTTGCGCCTGATTGATTTGTAATAGCAACGTTAAGTTTTCCCTTTTCTTCCCTCGTTCACCCTCATATCCCACTTTTTTTAAATAAAAATTAGCCTATGTCCGTCTCCTGGTTCCCAACTATATCTGTACCAAAATTCATCAAAATCGGTTTAGCCATTAAAGCGTGAAGAGGTAACAAACAAACAAACAAATAAACAAACAAACAAACTCACTTTCGCTTTTATAATATTAGTAAGGAAGTAAGGATTATTAAGCATAAACCAAGTTGTTACCAAGCTAAGACTTGTCAAATATTTACATTATTAGGTGATTTGTAGTCAACTTTGCTTAGCAATGAATCACAAACCAAATGTTGTTAAAATATTAAAGGACATTGCTTTGCGCCCATACACTATTGGCCCTGGAGCCAAGAGCATCGGGAAATTATGTATTGTCTCTATCATTAGTAAACTCCTTTATGGTTCTTTAAAGCGGACTAGCTACAGAATAAATGTTTAAAAAAATAGATTTGTAGGTTATAGTCGAACCATAACAACGAATATTATGATAATATTAAGGTATGATTTTTTATAGCTCCGAGTGATTTTTAAGAAACTGAAAGATTCTAGGTATCATAATACATTTAACTATTTTTAATACCTTCTTAGACAATTAGTTGGTTTTTTTTTCTAAGGTCTAAGTGGATGTAAGTACAGACGCCAGCACATCAAGCTACTACAATCTGTCAGATTTCTTTGATAGATTTTCGACTTTATTTCTAAAGTTTTGGGTTCAAGGTTCATTGGGAAAAATTGACAGTTTCGGGTAGCTTGACCTGCTGGCGTCTGTACATTATTAAAATGCATAGAAAATATTCATTTGTGTTAAAATAGGTACCTAAATTCTTATATGTGTAGTAGGCGTAAATAGCGGCTGGCGGATGACATTAGTCGTATAAAATGTACATTTTAGCAAACAGCTAGTCCGTGTTACAGAAGTATTTGCAACTTATATAATAAAAAAAAAAACAATTGATTATCGTAGATTCCGATACTCTTTAATGCACAGGGCCATTTTGAACGTTGTCCTTTTATGACTGAGTAATGATTTCCAATTTCCCCGTTTACGTTGAATATAAGATGTCCTCTAAATAAATTGATTTATGACGGATAATAATAATAAATAGAAAAAAAGGTGAACCTATGGAGTAATAAATATAAAATGAGATTGCCCATGTATGCCATGATGTATCACGAGAATAGCTCACATACTAGCAGACTTCCCTAGACCGGTCGAGTATTTGCTATATTTGCACAAACCTACCCATCATCTGCCTAGCCTTTTCCCAACTATGTTGGGGTCGGCTTCCAGCCTAACCGGATGCAGCTGAATATCAGTATTTTACTTGGAGCGACTGCCTATCTGACCTCCACAACCCAGTTAACACTGGGTAATACGATACCCCTTGGTAAGACTGGTTGTCAGACTTTCGGAACACTGACTACCTGTAACGACTGTCAAATATCTACAAATGACAGCCGGGACCAACGGCTTAACGTGCTTTCCGAGGCACGGAGGAAACTCGGTATGTAACGGGTGGTCACCCATCCACAGACCAACCTAGGCAAGCGCGGCTTAACCTAAAGATCGACCCGAGCGGCTGCTATGATTTAGCCACGAGCTCCTCATTTGCACAAACCTACCCACTGCCTAATAATACCAGCCTGGAACTGTCCCATAGCTGGGCAAAGGCCCCTTCTCATACAGAAAAGGCACGATCATTGATCACCACGCTTGCTCAAGATGAGTTGGCAATTTACGACTTATTTTAATATAACTCCAGGTTTCCTAACGATATATTCCTTGAACGACACCCGCTAACTAGCTACCGCTAGCACTAGCTTTTGCCCGCGGCCTCGCTCGCGTCCACCTCCCATTTTAAGGAAGTGGGGGGTCAGAAAGAGACAAAAATAGCCTAGATGTCAATCTTCATCCCCTCAAATCTCTCAACATAATAATTCACGTCAAGTCGTCGTTCCATTTTGCCGTGAAAGACGGTGAAACAAACAGAGACACACATACACTCTCCTATTTATAATATTAGTATGGATAACTTAGTATTCTAATAGGACGCACATTTTGTCTGTTACACATACACAGGGTACACACACACACTTGCATTTTTGTCATTGCATATTTATTTAAAAATACAAAAAATAGTAACTTACTGGAATCGGGAAGGTGGTCTAAGCTACTGGTAGTGACGTCTCTGTCAGCAAAGCAGAGAGACATGCCACGGCCACCGCCTGCCGGAGTTTGCTGGTTGTTCGGAAAAGGGGAACCGCGGCCCCGGAACATTAAGGGCAAAAGATGGAAAAAGGCTGGGATTTAGTCAGTAAAAGCCTGACACTCCTCCAAAGTTATTTGATGATTTCCCATTCGCAAAAAAAAGCTACTGGCGTTCAGGGCTTCAGAAAACCCTCTTTATTATTATGAAGTTATTATTAATGTAAAATTAATAGTTGTTAAGATACCATCCACAATATGAATTCCATGTGGGTTTTAAATAAGTTTTTCTCCCTCTCTTGTAAGTAAAATGTAAATTTATAAGTGACAAGGGAGACACATTAGGTGGGTGGTAAATGTCCAGATTCTGTACCTGCAAATAGGCTTAACGGTAATGAGGTAAATCGTGTTTACCAGTTCAAGTATCTGGGACATTACGTGACCGACGACCTTAAGGATCATGTAGATATTGAGCGGGAACGTAGGGCGCTGGCAGTACGATGTAACATATTGGCACGCAGGTTTGCACGTTGTAGCAAACAAGTTAAAGTAACGCTTTTTAAAGCGTATTGTCAAGTGTTTTACACGTGCAGCCTGTGAACCAACTATACTTTGCGGACTATGCAGGCTTCCATGCCATCATTAGACAGAAGTCTGCCTTGCTGCTCTGCAGAGTGTGGGCCAGTTCCAACTCCATCCTGAAAACCATTGCAGGTACGATTCACCTATATTGTATGATATTGTGCGAAGATGTATCTCCAACAATAGGCTTGTAACTTTATAAAATACTAACATAGTTTTATGATATCTTTTTACTAACCCCTATGGATGGGTTCACCCTTGTTTGGTCGAACAACGTTTAATACAATATTACTAAATCGAACAACGTTTAAGAAAATCATCACTTAGTATAATATCGTTTGACAGAATTTTCAGTTCGTCGAATATTTATTTGCTATAACAACATTTGTGCTAATGATCAAAAGGTATAATGTTCATTTGATGTAATGTTCAGATGGTATAACATGTCTGGACTTTAGGGCACCCCGACTCGGATAGGTTAGGTTAGAAGGGGATGGCGGGGTCGTGTGAGCGAGCGAAGCGAGCGAATAGACCCCGCCATCCCCTTCGTGGTTATTTTTTTATAAACCACCCAGAAGTAGGAGCCCCGCGAAGCGGGGCTCCGTCGACCAAGCCCACCCTCGACCATGCAAAGAATATTTTAAGGTTTGCTTAAGTGCCATTTGAGTTAGGCTAGAACTGTGCCCATTAAACATGAATTTTAGGTCAAAAGAATATATGCATAAAATTAGTGCATTTGAAAATTCGGTGAAATGAAATTTGTTCAAATGAAATTAGTTCAAATAAATAATTATGCAAAATAAAAATTTACCAATGAATTATTCGGTCAAATGAATAATTCTACGAAATGACTTTATTGCAACTAAAATTCGCCGAAGTGATTTTCGACGAAACATTGTTCGACCAAACAAGGGTGAACCCTATGGATGTACTTGTCCGAAATAAAGATTTTTTTATTTTATTTATTAGGAATGTTTCATAAGAAAAAAAAGTTTTTTGAAAAAACAAAAAGCTTTTAAAGATAAACTCACATCTTATCCTGCAGAATTATTAGTAAGAATATAAATGTCCCGGTAGTGCTCCTTCTGGCCTCTAGGACAGTGTTACAACAGTACAGTGATACAGCTACTCCTACATCTCAGCTCTAAAAACTTCCACCGCCCTTTTCGCTTTTTTCTTCCATTCTTTTTCTTTCTTTCACCTTTTAAAATGTCATTCCCGTTTGTTACAAATGGTAGGGCCATTCTTTTAACGTAACCATCTTTTGCTACTTTCCGTATGCAATTTGTCTTTGCCCAACATTATCTTACAGATTTTCCTTCCATATCTCTAATGTCAATCATCTTATCTACCACTTGACACGTCATGCTACTTTTCTTTTTTCATAAGCCACCAGGTTTTGGGTGGAGTCGTTCTTTGTTCCTGCTGGACGAGACACTGGCTCTTTTCGCCCAATATGGGAAATTGGTGTTGGGAAAGAGTAGTCTTTGCTTGCAAGCAATTTACAGTTTTTGAAGTATTTAAGTTTGTTCCGTTTTAGTAAATCTGCTTAATGTGGAGGTCAATTTTTGAGTAATGAGATAATTGTATCTTTTTTTTTTAACTACGTATTTGTTATTACCAGGTCGAAGGCAGACGCAGCTTGGAGTGTTCTTGTCTAGCCGTTAATTATTCTCATACCCATTCTTCATTCTTCGTACACGCTCATTAACATAACCGCTACATACAATTATTCACTATTTTGCTTGTAACATCATTACCCCATCAAAGTCTCTCTAAAACTTTTATTTTATGTTATTGTCACTTCCTTTCATCATTTGTCACTTTCTTAAACTTTTATTTTATGTTTTGACTAGGATGCATGCACACACAATATTTAGCTTTAAACTGTTTCGAATCACTTTATCAGTTATCACCTTATCGCTCACTCTTTTGACATACTTCACACATTTATTCTTCAAAACCAAAACACTTCCCACACATTTTGCTGGCCACCACTGCCACAGTAATTAACCTTCTTAAATCCTTCTTGCTTTTTCACCGTTCTACTTTCTCTTGCTGGACTATGGTTTTACATTGCACAGTCGTTTAGTTCAAGAGCGAAATAATTATTATTTGGCAGCAGATTACTATTTTGTTAGTATATATTGTTTTTAAATGTATTTGACTTTAAACAACCATGGTGTTAAGTTACATAAATCCCAAACATTGTCCCAGAACGTTCGTTTGTGTAATTGCAAAAGTCAACATTAATTAAATTCGTACAAATAAGTCGCGTGACGGTAATTTAATTTATTCATTGTTGGCGTGTAGCTATGCGATGCTTGCAATGCGATCTGTTGTCTCATTTCCAATGAAAATGATAAATGTGACCTAACGTGAGTGTAGCTTATCCTGAAAATGGAATTCAATGATGATACTTGATTATTTCTTGTTATTGTTTTAGGTACTATGTTTATTGTTTAATGCATAACTAAATTAATTAATTTAATTAAGTTGCTTTTAAAACAGTAGTGGAAAAGCAGAGCCTGTAACACAATGACAAGTAGTAATTTCTTCATCGTGTTCAACAAAATTGACATTAAGCTTATCGTTAGTTAGTGTCAATCCCATACATTTACATCTCTGCTATAGTTGATTGAATGTCACTTTGTCAATGTGCCTAGGTTTCAGTTTTCAACATTTCCGCCTACATTCGGAGCTAACAAGCACTTTCTAACTAAGAACCTAGTTCGAGTTGCGGTTTGTTTGTTGAACCGTATTTGGCGCAGTAGTTTGATTCTCACCGCATGTCGTTTGCGTCTTGTTTAATTCTTTTGATATTCAATTTGTATTTGATGGAATTCTCAGCAGGGACTCCGCTTCCAGGAAAACGAGTATAAGATGTGCCCTTGACGTAGTAATTGGATGACTAAGGCTTTGAATAAAACACAGAGATTTTAAGACTTATTAAAATATACTTATATTATGCTATCTTGATGAATGTTTGTGTTTTTTTAGGTGAAACGTACCTTTAATTAATCTAGGTTTGCATTTGCGTTTGTGGCTAATAAAATCAAAGTTTTATCTACTGATGGTAAAACTTATCTTTAGCAAATTTAGGCTCATGTAAAAATATTTTGTATAAATACCTGCTATTCATCAATTTAGATTTTATACTAAGCTGCTCTAGGTAAAATAAAATATATAAGTCAGGTACATCTCATACAAAATAATTCTTTTAATAGGCGTGACGAATGATTTTAAAATCCTCTTCCATAATGTGGATACACTTTTACTATTTACAAAAAAGCCTTTATTTCGGTAATAAACTTAAGTTTAACAAAGTTTGAAGCCATTTTTCTCATAAATTTTCAATAGTGCCCGAAAACAGCTCGCATGTGTCATGGCGTCGGCATGACGTCACAGTTAAATAAAAATGACATTGTTTCTATAACAACGTCCCATAAATCACATAACCGTGACGTCATACGCTGTGATCGGTGTTTCAGTCAAAATGGCCGATTGCAGTATTTTAATGTTTTATTTTATTGAAAATCTTAATAATCTGTTATTTTTAAATAAAACTAAACCTGTGTTTACTTCTTTTTTAATATGACTTCTCCCTTGTCATCACTGAATCAGCGATTTTTTTATACTGTCGTCATGTTTATCCTTATTCTTACTAATATTATAAAAGCGAAAGTGAGTTTGTATGTTTGTTACCTCTTCACGCCTTAATGGCTGAACCGATTTTGATGAATATTGGTACAGAGATAGTTAGGACCCAGGAGACGGACATAGGCTAAACTTTTATTTAAAAAAAAGTGGGATATGAGGGAGAACGAGGGAAGAAAAGGGAAAAATTTGCTTTGCTATTACAAATCAATAAGGCGCAAAGGCAAAAACTGCAGGTAGCAGGTACCTGCAAATCAGGAAAGGGGAACTGTTACCCCGAATTTAACGCGAGCGAAGCCGCGGGCAAAAGCTAGTATGATATATATTTGGTAAGTCTGAGAATCAGCCAACATCCATTTTCCATACCCCTTAATAGGGGTATTATATTATTATTATCTCTTGATATTATCTCTTCAAAAGGGGACCTTAACAGCGGGTGAAACTACTGGGCACGGCTAGTATTTATTATAGAATCAACATAATTAGGTGAATAATAAAGTCGTTTTCACACAGATATTGGAATAATAAGGTCAGACAGGCGCTTGACTTGCTACATACAGCAAAATTTATAATAAATCAATTTGTAATCGTTTAAAAATCGTCAAAGAATTGTGCTCGTTCAAGCTTTTATTTCTTCAATTTTGACAGTCGTTACAGGTAGTCAGTGTTCCGAAAGTCTGACAACCAGTCTTACCAAGGGGTATCGTATTACCCAGTATTAACTGGGTTGTGAAGGTCAGATAGGCAGTCGCTCCATGTAAAATACTGATATTCAGCTGCATCCGGTTAGACTGGAAACCGACCCCAACATAGTTGGGAAAAGGCTAGGCAGATGATGATGACCTATATTTATCTTCCCCCTTTTCTTCGGATGAGAAATTACCAAATGACTTCTCCTGCCCTGGGCGGAGAGAAAGGGGGAGTGTTAGACTTGTACTGACTGAAACCCGTCTATGCTCTTTCTATTTTTTTTAAACTTTGCTCCACACTAGGAATTTCTCCTGTATCGTGGGTGCGTTTTACAAACATTTAAACTCACATACACAAACAGCCAGACCCGGAACAACTATCTGTAGGCCACACAAATATTTGTTCCGTGCGAGGATCGAACCCGCGACACGCAGCGCAGCAGTCGCTCAGCCTCTGCGCCAACCGTGTCGTCTTTCTTTTGCCCTCTTTGTTCTGAGGTCACGTTGACTCTTTCGAAACAGCCCCCAGTCCTTTACCTAGGTTACGTTAGCTAGGCTTTATATGTATTTATGAAGTTTTCTCAAAGAGAAAATGCCAAGTTCAATTAGTTGATTAAACGCATTGTAAAAAGTTGTCGTAAAAAATAACAAAGAAATCTCCATTGGCGTTTCACAAGATAATGGAAATGGCTTACAATGGGAGTTCAGTGCAGTGGAAGAGTCTTAAGCGCACTTAATTGGATTCCTGATATGAAATGAGGGGAGTCTACGTGTATGCACGCTTCAGGACTTCCTTTGTTTACGTGGAGTTGTTCAGGTAGGTACTGAAAGAAAGAAAATAAGTTCATTTAGCACATGTCCCAAGTGCACACAAAAATAAACAAAGAAAGAAAACAAAACATAAACATAAAATTTCATCACAAAACGAAGATAGGTAATTATTGTGTGTCCCAGAAGTAGGCCCAGTTCAGCAAACTGCCGGGGAACTAGACGCTCCGACGCTGGTTTTCAACTGCACCTGTGCTGGTCTAATGTGACGGACGTAAAGCAGTCTTATACTTGAGTAGTTTAGTATTTAATACCTTCTGCAGTTCTCAAATTCTTTCTTTTAAGAACACATAACATATTTTTATAAAGCATTTAAGAAAGAATTATTTTATTCATTTTAATTAATCCTTACTAGTATTATAAAAACGAAAGTGAGTTTGTTTGTTTGTAACGTCTTAACGCCTAAATGGATTAACTGATATTGATAAATTTTGGTACAGAGATAGTTGAGACCCTGAAGACGGACACAAGCTACTTTTTTTAAAGTGATAAATGAGGGAGAAAGAGGGAAGAAAAGGAAAAACTTAGCTGTGCTATTACAATAAATAAGGCGCAAAAACTACAGGTAGCAGGTACCTGCAAATAAGGAAAGGGGAACTGTGTTCCCCGAATTTAACGCGAGCGAAGCCGCAAGCAAAAGCTAGTTATTGATAAATTAGTATTAAAATGTTAACGGTCTATTAAGAATAATTTAAATTTTGTCAATTTCACATTAAAATTCTGTATGTCATGTGAGGAAGCTGCGAGGCCGAATGATTGAGTCAAACAAAGCAGATAACAAACTCTAATCCTTACTAATATTATAAAAGCGAAAGTGAGTTTGTTTGTTTGTTACCTCTTCACGCTTTAATGGCTAAACCGATTTTGATCAATTTTGGTACAGAGATAGTTGAGAACCAGGAGACGGACATAATTTTTATTAAAAAAAAGTGGATTATGAAGAAAAGGAACGAGGCAAGAAAAGGAAAAACTTAGCGTTGCTATTACAAATCAATAAGGCGCAAGGGCAAAAACTGCAGGTAGCAGGTAATGTGTTATACCGAATTTAACGCGAGCGAAGCCGCGGGCAAAAGCTAGTTAAAAGATAAATTTGCTCCTAAAGTTACTGTATAATCTTCATATTTTTACATAGTTATAAAAAAACTCAGAAAAAAAAGCTAAATAAATTCTACCCTCTAGTATGACGAGATAATTCCACTTGATTACAGACAAGGTTTTCCCAGCCTCCTATGAAACATGTTTAAGTAGTTACCCTCCCATTTTATAGGGTGTTAGCTGGTAAAATGAGGCTTTATATATATATATATATATGAAAATCCCACAGTTTTCCTCATGACAGCATGATTGATTGGGATTTTTGATATGCTTTGTCTTATGCCCATCTCCCATTAAATAATTTGGTGCACTTATTATATTTTCTAATTCAGCACTTATTTTACAATTTATTATTAATTGCTGCATTTTTTTGGTGCAATGGAACGCAAAATCAAAACGCATCGTCTAGGATAATGCTAGCAATGACGTCATAGTCCATATGTCAAAGAAACACTTTTATTTGAAAAGTACTTAAATTTTCACTAAGATTTTATAACATTATTGTAATTGCCATTTTTGCTTGAATAAAGCAAATACGTTTATAACTTTCGGTATAGTAAGTTTATTAAGGGCTAAAAATTTAATTTAAAAAAGGAAATTGTGGTAAATGACGTCACACCATGGCCACAACAGCCACAGGCGTTTGAACTGCTGTAGAAAATTGTAGGAAATTAGTTTTATTTTTTGCCACAAGTAGTAGTTGAAATTAACATTTAATACTTTTCTTGGGTTGGTAGTACTGTTTTTCATTGATTAAAGTAAGGAATAAATTACATGCATATTCCCTATTGCCCGGTTGCCTTTGCAGTCGGTAATTGTAGGTATGTACCTACTTGGAATCTTAGTGAATGAGCACAAAATCAAATTGCGGCACTCTTTCTTTTATTATTTGCCTGGATCAACATCAAAACCTAGTCTATTTAAAAAAAAACTCTATATATTTCTACTGGTTCCAATAGTTTGTGCTGTTTTCCGTATACCCACATTCAATATTGATTTTATAATGGAAAATCCATGCTTCGCTGAACCATTTTAACACAATCGGGCGTTTACGACAAGCTCAATCAGAATTAGTAAAAAATCTAGTTTGAATCAAATTATTAGAGGTTAGCCACAAACTCCTTGTCTTATGCGAAGTGGACGTCAGGTCAGCAAGACTCGTGATTCCGGTCGTTTGCAAACGTTTCCCAGTCCAGACATTTTTTTCAAATCTCACTACATTTCTCCAGTATTTTACCCATTATTTTCAACTGGTATGATAATTTTGATACTATCCTAGTCACACCTCCCGTGCTTAAAAACATTTTAGCAGCCTGCAACTTCTCTTTGCTCCAAAGGCTGCATGTACTTACGGTATTGGTCCATTCATCATAATAATTAAGTGGTGTTACAATCATCATCTGATTTAATCATCGATCATTCTTGTCTTAAAAGTTCCGCCTTGCGCTACTAGATGGCTCTTTGCTATTCCGTTACGATCCTGTATCTGACGTGGTTCCTTCAACGTGTGATATCTTCCACTATCACCTACTACAGTAGTCAATTGTGACTTTCTACTTCCAGAAAGTACAGATTTACCGTACACAGATAGGTTGTTACCCAACTATCGATCCGGCTTGTCCATATTGCAAATCTGTATCTTATGCAGGCACCCCTATCCCGGGTCAAAACCAAAGTAACTTGTTTCTGTCCAACATTGTCAAACTTAATGTGAACAAGTAGGGTTCAAACATCGGTTTAATGTCGTAATTTGTTGCAAAACTATGGGTGTAATGTCGTGTAGTTACATACATGATTATGTATCACGAAAATCCCAAGTTTTAATGACTTTTAGAGAAGTTACAAACAAAGGCTCGACTAATACATTAGATTATGGTCAGGCAGAATCGTCAAATTACATAACTAAATGGGTCTTATTTAGCCCATGAATACGTATATTCGAGCTCCTGGCTCACAGTACCAGTATTTTAAATGGAGCGACTGCATATCTAACCTCCACAACCCTACACAAGTACTGGGTATTTTGATATACCCCTTGGTAAGACTGGTCTGCTACTTAGTATTAAGTTATAAAGACAAACCATTATTTACTTAGCTGTCATCTTAGCGAAAGGTGACTTACCCCTGCCAGACAGTTTTCCCAGTGGTCTTATCACAAAGACGTAATTGTAAGCAACAATAACAAAATTATTATATTAGTCAATATAAATTTTGTATGGTAGTTTCGGGTCTGGCTGTTTGTCTGTGAGTTTAAATGTTTGTAAACGCACCCACGATATAGGAGAAATTCCTAGTGTAACTACGCTAACGTTTTTTTTTTAAAAACTCTCAAATCATATTTAGAGTAATAACATTAAATTAAATTTACTACCTAACTTATAAATAAATTAAAAAATAGCGTCAAAAGATTTGCCCTCAACGCTGTCAGTTGGCAATACCCCCAGAGACTTGCCGCGTTGCCACGTTGTATGGCAACGCTAAGGCTCTGGCCAAAGTAAAAGCCAGCTTTTGGGTCACGGGAAGTGTCAACCTAACATTTTGAAATTTCCTTAAAAACGCTGGGGAACAAGGACCCCACGGTCCCAGAGTTTCAACCCCAAACGGCTCGAAAATATAGTTACGAAGACGATTTTATTCTTTATAAATCTTTATTTTAAAAGTACTCGAATGTCTATCACAGTACAAGTGTGTCTATCTGTACTATCACAGGTTTGATCAATGTTACCAGACCTCTACAGTACCAAGTCGAATCATCATCTGCCTAGACTTTTCCCAACTATGTTGGGGTCGGCTTCATGTCTAACCGGATGCAGCTGAATATCAGTATTTTACATGGAGTGACTGCCTATCTGACCTCCATAGCCCAGTTAGTACTGGGTAATGCGATACCCCTTGGTAAGACTGGTTGTCAGATATTCGGAACACTGACTACCTGTAACGACTGTCAAAGATCTACAAATGTCCGGATCGATCTTTAACCTAAAGATCGACCCGAGCGGCTGCTATTATTTAGCCACGAGCTCCTACAGTACCAGTACAGTCCTACAGTACAGTCTCCTAGCTACAGTACCAAGTCGAATGCAAATCGAAATAACCTCTACACGAAGCTGCGTAGTTCACTATCTACTCGTAAATAGGGCACCACCTTATGCTTGTACATTATTAATGTACCCACTGAAATTGCGAAACGAATTCATGAATTAAATATTGAATTACGAGCTATTTCAACTGGCTATAAATATTAACGAACTAACAGGCGGCCGGGGCTTCGACCGCGTGATATTGAAAAACAAAGTATCCTATGTGTTATTCCAGACTATACTAGACCTCTGCTCCAAATTTCATCAAGATCCGTTCAGCCGTTTTGACGTGAAAGAGTAACAAACATCCATACATCCTCACAAACATGCGCATTTATAATATTACTAGCTTTCGCCCGCGGCTTCGCTCGCGTTAAATTCGGTATAACACACTAAGCAGACCTGTAGTTTTTGCTCTTGCGCCTGATTGATTTGTAATAGCAACGCTAAGTTTTCCCTTTTCTTCCCTCGTTCTCCCTCATATCCCACTCTTTTTTAATAAAAATTAGCCTATGTCCGTCTCCTGGTTCCCAACTATCTCTGTACCAAAATTCATCAAAATCGGTTCAGCCATTAAAGCGTGAAGAGGTAACAAACTCACTTTCGCTTTTATAATATTAGTAAGGATTAGTAGGATTACCTCTTGGCATATGGCAAGTCATACTATTTTCATTTACTGAATATTTAAATGAATAAACCGTTGGTCTCGCGGTCTTGCGACCGCGGTGTTGATTACGGGGTCCTGGCTTCGATTACCGGGTCGGGCAAAAGTGTCACTAGGTTATTCCATTAGGAATTTCACAGTAACAGCCTGGAGTTGGGAACTTGGGGGTAAGATACCCCCGTGCTTTGAAAATCCGTATGTCCTTCGCCTGATGTCTCTCCGATCGTATGGGATTGCCGTTCCATCGGACTATGAGAGTGAGGGAATAGAGAGTGCACCTGTGCCTGAGAATACACTTGTGCATAATATCTCCCGCGCCGATGCATGGCTAATCTCCGCTGAGAATGGCCACAGCGGCCGAAAACGTTCAGGAGGACTATAATTAAATAAAAAAGAACTCGATGAACTTTTTTCGGACAAGCCAAAATATATTTGTACTAGCTTCCGCCCGCGACTTCGTCCGCGTGGCATAGTTACTTTGGGTTAACGCTAACCTTAACCCGCGTGATGATCGAAATAAAAAAATCAAATCTTTCTCTCCCCTTTTCTTCCTTTTTGTCCCCCTTTTCTCACTGTTTTTTTTTAAACCTATATTACCTATTTCCGTCTCTAGGGTCCCAACTATATCTGTAACAAAATTCATCAAAATCGGTTTAGCAATTTAGGCGCGAAGACGTAACAAACAAACAAATTCACTTTCGCTTTTATAATATTAGTAAGGATTTCATATTGCTCGAAGCGACTGAAAAACAAAAATGTATTTTTGCCCTTGTATATTTAACACTATCTTATTACTCAAAAACTTCGTTCAATAAAAAGTCAATTTAATCACTAACAACAATTAGTTTACACTTATGGCGTCTAAACTTGTGTACCTGGACAAAAAACAATCTTCTAAGTTCTAATTAGTGTGTAAAAGCTGTATTTTGTTTGCTCATTGTTAGACGTAGGTACGGTCGGGGTCCCTTCAATTAAAAGTCTTTTGTTGATGCCAGCAATAAAAATAGCAAGCTCAGCTCTTTCTGTAATGAAGTATGACCCAGCATACATCTGGAATAGCATAGAATAAAATATAATTTATTTGTGTAAAAAATGGTACATAGGGTCGTATAATAGGCTAGTTTACAAAAAAATAAAATATTAATCCATCTTTTAGATTATTCAAAAATAAGGGGAGGGGAGGGAAAATAAGGGAATAATTTACAAATAAAAAATTCGTGTCCCTTATTTTTGATTAACCTAATCTAAAAGACCGACTAAATAGAATGTAATTACTTTGCCCTTGGAAACTACCCTATTATAGTTGTGAAGGTTTTACCATAATAGCATACTAGTATTAGACTATATTAATAGGTAACAATAAAATATGAAACATTAATACTAAATCTTTACAATAATATGAGTAATACAAAACAACACAGAATACTTTAACTTAGGAACTCACTATTATCACTATATTTTTAAATCAATCAAATTAAAATATTTTTATTTCACATAGAGCTACATGAGCACTTATAAAATGTCGAGAAAAGATGCTCGGTTCGGGTTGGTCGTTTCCTATGGAGAAGAACCGGCAAGAAACTTCATTGTTACTCTTTTATGTAACTATTCAAGTACCTAGTAGTTATTAGATATTGACAGGGTTGCATTGCATTGCTTTAGTGTAAAATAGACGGATAAATGCTTTTCTGGTTGTATTTGAATCAGTAAGGTAGACATCATAAATTATGTTTATGCTAACCTCATTCTTGTCGAAGCTTTAATAGATTTTTCGAGAGTTTTAGACGTAGTAGTGTATTAAATTTAGTAGACCTCCACACCGTATTAAATAAACATGCTGAACTTATGATTGTTTTGCCAACAGATCGCCAGTTTTACCACAAGTGGGCCCTGCTAACTGACCCTGAAGATGTGGGCGCTGGAGCCAAGGGATACCTGAAGTGCGACATCAGCGTTATTGGCAAGGGCGATAGCATCAAGGTTCCTCCCAAGAGTGAGAAGGATGAAGACGATATCGAAGCGTAAGTAACTATTGCAGTTAAGTAAAGGTTCAGTTAAACCAGGATCGACGAAAGGTGGATACGGGATTCTGGAAACGGGATTCTGATAGATACTAAACATAAGGTAAGTAAATGACCACGTTATTCCTTCAATATATTTCAGCGCTGTTAATAATAGTATCAGAAAGTAGATGGATAGTGTTTTTTTCTACTTATAAACTCCCACCCGCAATAATTTCAAGTTATCATGGCATTTGCAACAGAAATATCGGGAACTTGAATTTAATAATAATTTGACAACACGGTTGGTGCAGTGGCTGAGCGATCGACTGCTGCGCTACGTGTCGCGGGTTCGATTCCTCAAGGTAGTTGTTTCGGGTCTGGCTGTTGGTGTATGTGATAAATGTTTGTAAACGCACCCACGATACAGGAGAAATTCCTAGTGTGGGGCAACGTTTTAAAAAAAGAAATAATAAGCATGGCAAATATCCCGTCTCAAATTTGTATCATAATGTGAACTCGGCTGTCATTGTGCCGATTGTCTTAACAGCCAATAGCCTGATAGCCAAGAGCCTCGATAAACATCTGTCGACGCTCTCCTTACGCAGTTGTATCAAGGGCCTGCAGCCACTCCAGTTGAATATAAGAGCTATTATAACATGAGATATAATATTTCAGGTTACAGTATCATCACTCGCTGTGGTTAAATTGATAAGCACTTGCATACCATATCCTACTTATTCTTTTTCCTACTATCTTATCTTCCTAATATTATAACTGCGAATGTTTGTGAGTATAGTATGGATGGATGTATGGATATATGGTAGTCTGGATGTATGGATGTTTGTTACTCTTTCACGTCACGACGGCAGATCGGATCTTGATGAAATTTAGCCCAGAGATAGATTATAGTCTGGAATAACACACGCGATAATTTTTTGTTCGATATCACGCGGGCGAAGCCGCGAGCGCCAGCTAGTAGTTTTTATAAATAAATAAATAAAATAACTGAAGCTGTGGCGATTTCATAAAAAGCCCGTACTCACCTCTCCATTACTGCATGTTAGAGTATAACAGGTAGCAATGCTAAAAGATGATCACGGGCTTACGTATGTATACAAAGCCGTGCCGCTCCCGAGAGGGATCGAGAAAAAACAATTTTCATTCTCATTTCACCCCATATTTCGCCTGATGTTCTGTATTATATATTTATTATTTATATGATGGCAGAAGTTGATAAGGTAAAAGTTACGTTGATTTGACGTCGTACGGGTTGGCTGGTACGGCCCACAACGGCCTAGTCGATCAATGGAGCTAAACAAATTAATTCGTCATTTCCTCTCTTGCGCTTTTCAAGTATCAAATCCTAACTAACATTAAAAAAGCGAAAGTGAGTTTGTTTGTTACATCTTCACGCCTATATGGCCGAACCGATTTTGATGAATTTTGGTACAGAGATAGTTGGGACCCAGGACTTTTTCTTTAAATTAGCCTATGTCCGTCAACATAGGCTAATTTAAAAAAAAAAGAAGGATAAACAGAGAAGAAAAGGGGAGAGAAAGATATTTTTTTTTGATCATCACGTGTTTTAAAGTTAGCGTTAGCCCAAAGTAACTATGATGCTACGCAGACGAAGTCGCGAGCGGAAGCTAGTTTTCAATAAGTATGATTTTTGTTTATTTCCCCTAACATATCCACGCTAATAGACTGGTTGCGACATCTGTGGTCACAAAAATAAAGCTTGACACATCGTCATAGATTTCCTGTTGCCCTTCTCCTTGATTTTTGTATTACTTTTCATTATACTGTAGCCATTCAATGAAATTTTCATCCTAAAACTAACGCACAACTTTTAATTGCCAAAAAGCTATAAAATCATATCAACACAACTCTTCCATCACCGCGCTCACATCGTGTTCTCACTTCAGCTGCTACAATAATGCCCTTCTATTGTTCGTGCATCATTGAGGAGCTCGTGGCTAAATAATAGCAGCCGCTCAGGTCGATCTTTAGGTTAAGCCGCGCTTGCCTAGGTTGGTCTGTGGATGGGTGACCACCCTTACATACCGAGTTTCTTCCGTGCCTCGAAAAGCGCGTTAAACTGTTGGTCCCGGCTGTCATTTGTAGATCTTTGACAGTCATTAGAGATAGTCAGTGTCCCGAAAGTCTGACAACCAGTCTTACCAAGAGGTATCGTATTACCCAGAACTATTTACGGGTTATGGAGGTCAGATAGCAGTCGCTCCATATAAAATACTGGTATTCAGCTGCATCCAGTAAGAAAGAAGGAAGCTAGAAGCCGACAGATGATGATGTTGGTGCATCATTTGGATTAGATGAGGTTGTAGCAGCATATTGTTCGGATATTCACTTTTATTCATTACAGACACATTGGTCTAGTGGTCACAAGCACGATTACTGAACATGTGATTCGATACCCGTGTCGGGTAAGACGTTGTTTAGTTTTTCCAATAGAAATTTCTCTCAGAGTCTGGATTTACCTGGGTAATGACAAAATCCCTTTATTTACTGCATACTATTGGGTACACCTATGTAAAACCTTCGGAGGTTACAGATGTAATGTTATGTTATTACAGAATCCTTACTAATATATATATGTATCCTTACTAATATTATAAAAGCGAAAGTGAATTTGTTTGTGTTAGTTTGTTTGTTACCTCTTCACGCTTTAATGGCTACACCGAATTTGATGAATTTTGGTACAGAGATAGTTGGGAACCAGGAGACGGACATAGGCTATTTTTTTTAAGTGTAATGTGAAGGAGAAAGAGGGAAGAAAAGGGAAAACTTAGCATTGCTATTACAAATCAATCAGGCGCAAGAGCAAAAACTGCAGGTCTGCTTGGTGTGTTATACCGAATATACTGTGTTTAACGCGAGCGAAGCCGCGGGCGAAAGCTAGTAATATTATAAAAGCGAAAGTGAGTTTGTTTGTTTGTTACCTCTTCACGCTTTAATGGCTACACCAATTTTGATAAATTTTGGTACAGAGATAGCTGGGAACCAGGAGACGGACATAGGCTAATTTAAAAAAAATGGGATTTGAGGGAGAAAGAGGGAAGAAAAGAGAAAACTTAGCGTTGCTAAGTTTTCCCTTTTCTAAGGCGCAAGGGGAACCGTGTTACCCCGAATTGAACGCGTGCGAAGCCGCGGGCAAAAGCTAGTTTTATCTAAATAACATTTTTGTAAAAAAATAAAACTACACTATCTGCAAAAAAGTTCACAGTTTATGTGGCATTCGTATCTATTATCAAGAAAGACAAATGAATGTAGCTATTGTTTTGGCCGTTTTGGTAACTTGATATTTTACGTTAAAAGCCGTAACATTACTTGCCCGTCTGGCCCTATAGCCAAACAGCAGTCGGCAGCAGGCGACAATCATTATCGCTCAGCAGTCACTAATACATTTTCAACTTTATAAGCGCGTATAATATAAGTTGAAAATCTATTGACGTTTACATGTCGTTTTCGTTCGTTATCGCTCAGCAGTCATTAATAGATTTTCAACTTTATGCGCTAGGGTATAAAGTTGAAAATGTATTAGTGACTGCTGAGCGATAACGATTGTCGTCTGCTGTCGTCTGCTGTTTGGCTATAGGGCCAGGGGCCTTAGACAAAGTAACAATTTAAAAACGATAACGAAGTTAGAAATCGTTATCGCTCAGCAGTCACTAATACATTTTCAACTTTATACCCTAGTGCATAAAGTTGAAAATCTATTAAAGACTGCTGAGCGAAACAAACAAAAACGATATGTAAACGTCAATAGATTTTCAACTTTATTAAACGCGCGTATAAGTTGAAAATGTATTAGTGACTGCTGAGCGATAACGATTTCTAACTTCGTTATCGTTTTTAAATTGTTACTTTGTCTAAGCCCCCTGGTTCGCCATAGTTACAATTAATTATCTATACATACGTGCAGTTTTATACGGATGGGAAATCATCAAATAACTTTCCCCACTCTTGATGGAGTGGGGGGAGGGGGTTTAAATTTTTTACTGACCCACGCAGATTCCTTCTTTTGCACTTTATGTCCCGGGGCCGCAGTATCTCTCCTGAACAACCTGCAACCCAAATAAAATAAAATAAAATATTCTGAATAAACCTATTGTCGTCTCAGTAAGACCAACACTGAGAGATATGATTATTTTTTGTACACGCATAGAGAATATCTAAAAATGGCAGCCAAAGTGAATTAGACCCAAGTCTGTATCGTAATAGTATATTAAAACACTCGTTACAGAAGTATCTAAAATATCGCTAGTCCATGACCAGACACATTGTATATGAGATAAACAAAGTCAATGAGTTAATTACATTTTATAGATAACTGATGGGTCTAAAAACGTGAAATAGACTGCATTACTTGCACATTCAGTATGGATTTTAGATTTAAATATTTCAGTGTCCATTTCACTAACAAGCTGTATTACCTATAACTAGCGCACAATACATAATTGTGTTTGTTTGCTGACCTCGCTTTCAAAGCTGTAAATTATTCGCTTATGTGGTCCCTAACCGACTGAAAATTATGAAATGAGTTGTTTAAAAAAACATCACGGAAAATTCTGGCCATTCTGGGTGCGAATCGTAAATATTTTTAAAATCTTCCTTGATTAAAAGTAAACAACTTGTTTTTATTATCGATTCGGGTCGACGATTATTTGCATAGTTACGTCCTTGAATTTGACGAGGATGTAAATCACATTAATTATTAAAAAAATATAAATCACTGTGTTGTCCGCCTGTCTGTCTGTCAAGGTCCTTTGTCTCGGGAATGCGTGGGGGTATTGAGTTGAAATTAAAACCATATTAATCAAATCTGCTGTCTCTTGACGAAATCAACTCTCTAAGCAGTCAAAAGATAATAGCCGTTTAAGTCACAAGTTTGTGCGGAACCCTCGATGCGCGAGTCCGACTCGCACTCAGCCGGTTTTCTCCTGTGTACTTTTGTTATTATTTTATTCATTCAGTTGCTTATGCATACAAAACTCAGTCATTCTTTTAGATCAGAGAATTGAGAATTTTGACGTGAAAGACTAACATAATATTAGTAAGATAGATGGCCCCCGCGGCTCCCCCGCGTGATAATTATCGAAAAAAAAATTATCCTATGTGTTATTCCAGACCATAATCTACATTTGTGCCAAATTTCATCAAGATCCGTTCAGCCATTTTGATGTGAAAGTGTAACAAACATCCATACATCCATCCTCACAAGCATATATAATATTAGTAGGATTAATACTGAAAATATAAACCCCTTCTTTTATTTAATTCATCCGGCTCAGGAGCAATTATAAACTCAACCTATTATTAACAATTTTTATAGAAACCTGCTTCTACCTGATGGGATTCCTATGGAACGCCAGCGTGCTAGATTCATCGTTAAGATTCACAAAGCTGACGGTCTACCGAAGATGAACTACTCAATCCTGGCCAACATGAAGCGAGCCTTCACAGGGGAGAGCCAGGACCTCGTGAATGCTTACGTTCAAGTTTCATTTGCTGGAATGACCGTGAGTATTAAATTGTCGATTTGATTATTCAATAGTTTAGTTTCTAAAAAAACAAAATATTAGTCCGTCTTTTAGATTATTCAAAAATAAGGACACGTATATTTTATTTGTAAATTAAACCAAAAATTACAAAGATATAGCCCATTTAAGTTACGTGAAAAGGCTCGCGTTGCTGCATCTTTTCGCAACCAGTGACGTTAAAAAAATGATGCATTTTTTGTACCTACTTAATTCTCTAGGTAGGTATTAAAAATAGCTAAATTTTTTTGGATTTCATTTAAGGATCAATTTCTTAAAAATCATTAGGAGCTATGAAAATTATACCTGATATTCGTTGTTGTGGTTTGATTATAACCTCAATCTGGTACATATTTAAAACATAAGATCATAAAGGAGTTTATTAATGATTGAGAATACAATACAACATTTTCCGATGCTCTTGGCACCAGGGCCAATAATGTATGGGCGCAGTGCAATGTCAATTCAATTCAATTATTTATTGCATCTCACATGTGTTTTACAAGGTCTTAAATAATAATAAAAATACAGTTCACACCTGTCGAGCACAACACTTTTTTTTAAAAAAAAAAAGATAAGTCTAAATAATTCACGTAAAAATAAATCATTATAAGTACCAATATCACAGGTTAATTAGAAAAAATATCAGGTAGTTCAATAATAAATAAATAATAAATCAATACTCATTACGTCACTACAATAATAATCCAATACATTATGTCAATACAAACGAATGAAATACATTAAATCAATAAAAATAATGAATTGAGGAATCACCTTGAGGAATTGAATTTTTAATTCCAGGGCAACACGTGCGTACGCAAGTACTCATACACTCCGGTCTGGAACGAGCAGATTGTGTTCACGGAGATGTTCCCGCCGCTGTGCCAGCGCATCAAGCTGCAGCTGAGGGACAATGACCCCGTGCATCCCAACATCATTGGCACGCACTTTATCGATCTGAAGACTATTTCTAATGACGGAGATAGAGGTAATAATATTTTTTTCTGGAACTTTTTCCGGGCATGAAACCATTAAGCCGTTTACACCGCTGACAATTGTATTGTCCTGAAAGCGGAGCTCGTGGCTAAATAACAGCTGCACCGTTCGATCTTTAGGTAAAGCCGCGTTTGTCTATTCCACCTGTTACATACCCAGATTCTTTCGTGCCTCTGCGAGATGGCGAGATAAGCTGTTGGTTCCGGCTGTCTTTTGTAGATCTTTAACAGTCATTACAGTTAGTCAGTGTCCCGAAAATCTGACCAAACAACTTATTAATTGGTTTCGTAATACTTATTACTAACTGGGTTATGGATGTCAGATAGGCAATCGCTCCATGTAAATTACTGGTAATCAACTGCATCTGGTTAGATTGGAAGCCGACCACAACAAATTTAGAAAAAGGAAAGGCAGATGATAATCTATTTCAGACTAGCTGGCACCCGCGGCTTCACCCGCGTGATATCGAACAAAAAGTATCCTATGTGTTATTCCAGCCTATAATCTACTAATACTATTGTATTCGTATTACTTCAACAATTTACTGCAAGACTGTAACAAGACAATATAAAACCTGTAGTACTACAGATAGAATAGACTTAATATCCTATTATAAATGCGAATGTTTGTGACGATGGATGTATGGATGTTTGTTACTCTTTCACGACAGAACAGCTGAACGCATCTTGATGAAATTTGGCACAGAGGTAGATTATAATCTGGAATAACACATAGAATACTTTTTTTTTTATTATCACGCGGGCGAAGCCGCGAGCGCCAACTAGTTTAAAATATAGGTTTGGGTATGACGAACATCTCGAGCCAAATACACCGATATATCAGTAATAAACGATACTATGAACCGGACTGCCGACGTCTTTCAGGTTTCCTGCCGACCTTCGGGCCTGCCTACATCTACTTATACGGGTCTACCCGTGACTACAGCATGCTGGATCAGCACGCAGGCCTCAACACCGGCATGGGCGAAGGAGTATCCTACAGGGGAAGGTAACTATCATGCATAGGAACTTGTCATGTTAAGAACATTAAAACATACAACGAGTTCAATGATATTGTGGGCTACACAGGGCTGAATATGGGGATAATGCAAAATTGCTCACCCGTTTTGTTATTCTCGCCAAATTTCATAACGAACTGATCAGCAAAAGTTGACTGGTAGAGAGTGCCTTATGGCATAAAGTCCGCCGATATACCCTATTGTACATGAAGTTTAAATAAATAAATAAATCAGCCGTTTAGTCCGGAAAAGGTTAAAAAGAAACAAACAGAATTACTTTCCCATTAATATGGAGTAATCAAGATAATCAGTACTTTGATCACAATACACGTAAAAGAGTACAGACTCATTGATGACAATCTGCATCTGGTTAGACTGGATGACGTGACGTCCCCCACAAAATGTGCATGAGAAAGATAACAGTGTTATGCATATGTGGAAAACTTAAACATCAAGTAAATTTGTAAAACTGTGATGTACCAAAAAACTTAGCCAACAAGTCTTCAATTAATTAAAATATTTGTTACAGAGTACTCATCTCAATTCGCACGGAAATAATCGAAGGAATCGAATGCCCCCTCTCGGATGTGGAAGTGGAACCCATCCCGCCGATCAACGAGACAAGTTTTGAGAAGCACGAAGAATTCTTCCTGTTCTCCAGCGTGTTCGAAGCTAATCTCATAGACAAACGACTTGCAGACAAACCCTTGCAATTTGAACTTAGCATTGGTAACTCCGGGAACTCGCTAGATGGACACCACGAGTCGCTAAAAAGAGCTCACGACTTGGAAGTCAATCTAGGTATGAATTTTATAGAAAAAAAAAACAGCAAATGTATGCTAGAAATCTAAAGAGATTAAAAAAGTATGGGAACGAACATTGTGACAGGAGAACTTTATAAATTAGATATTTATTTTCAATACAATTTACTTCAAGTGCCAAAAATCGTTGTTTATGTCTGTCTAATATATAAAATTCTCGTGTAATGTATAATATAAAAAAAAAAAACGTGTGTGTGGCACTCGGGGTCTGCCGCGGTAAAGCTATTGCATAGCATTTTTTATCAACTTATGCAATCAATAAAAAAAAACTAAATATAATATTTTAAAAGTAACTTTTAAAAAAAAGAAGATGCAAAAAGAATAATAAGACCTTTGTTTTGATCCAGCGTACTGTCAAATCACATACCGATTCCCTACCAAAAACGCTGATCGAACATTGAAATCGTAAATAGAAATAACATTCGTAATTAAAGTGTTGGGTTTTTTCGTTAAGAAGTTTCTTGATTCGGTCGTGATCAAAGCCCACGATAAAAGCTATACAATAGCTTAAAAAAATATATAATTAATAATATAATCTTTTGTACACAGATGACATCAGTGCCGATACCGGTTATTGGCAGAGCACGACTCAGCCATCGAAGGCGTCGTCTTCGGATAAAACCTACTACTATCTGCCGTACTGGGAACACAAGCAGTGCATGCATGTGCGCAGCGTATGGCCCGACCACCGCCGGCGCATGTACAACTCCAACCTTATAGCTAACATCATTGAGAAATATGTTAGTATATTTTATATGTACTAAGAGGCAAACAGGTGTATGAACAGGTATATAACAAGAGACGTTCTATAGTTTTGCGGATGTGAAATCATCAAATTAGTTCCCCGGGAGTGTCAGACTTTTGACTGACTAAAAACCACTTAAAGTGGTAGAAATGCGATACAATTTAAAAACGATAGCCACTTATTTATTCCTCTATTCTGATGTATCTATATTGCCATAAGCACTTTACACCAGAACAATTTAAACGATGATAGACAATAACTAATAAAAATAAACTTACTTCATGGAATAGCTGATCAAAATTCCAGATGAAAAAATTCCTTCCACAGACTGAAATCGCGTACCTACCAAATATAAAGACAGTAAAAGTCTAACCAATAATCCGATAGAATTATACTATTTATTATCTATTGAATGTCAAATCAATGTTTATTTTATTTCTTCATCATAGAATTAAATTAATTACTAAATATATAAAACCTATAAATAGACACAAACTAATAATAAAAATATATACAAGTAAAAAATGGAAAATTACAGGGCGTCAAAAAATTCGTCTGTATCGCAGTCAACAGGTAAAGTGCCCAGAAGGCTGGCAGCATTACCGCGTTGGATGGCAATGCTTATTTTTTGTGCAAAAAAAAGGCCTTTAATAAATCTATCTATTAATATATCCTTACTAATATTATAAAAGCGAAAGTGAGTTTGTTTGTTACCTCTTCACGCTTTAATGGCTAAACCGATTTTGATGAATTTTGGTACAGAGATAGTTGGGAACCAGGAGACGGACATAGGCTAACTTTTTTGAAAAAAAAGTGGGATGTGAGGGAGACAGAGGGAAGAAAAGGAAAAACTTAGCGTTGCTATTACAAATCAATAAGGCGCAAGGGGAACTGTGTTACCCTGAATATAACGCGAGCGAAGCCGCGGGCAAAAGCTAGTATATCTATAGATTTAATAAAGAAAAGGGGAAATATTTTTTTTCGATCATCACGCGCATAAATTAATATTTTTATTTAAAAAATCCTAGTTGCATGAACAGTATCTCAAAATATAAACAACGCAATCCTTTAAATTTCAGGAGGAAGGCCTCACTGACTGTCAGACAGCGGTGGACGCAGAGCTCATCCCGGACAGTAGTAGCGTGCTTCTGCTCAAGAGTACGCTTGAAACCGTGAGCAGCGCGTGCAGCGGCTACGTGCGCCACATGACCAACGCGCCACCTCTGGGCAACACGAAACTAGACAAGGAACGACAGAAACTATGCGTCTTTGAGATTGTGAGTATTCAAATCTTTTGTGGTTTCCAAGAGAAAAAAAAATTGTGTTCGGCACCTTCTTTTTGTCAAATAATGCCTGTAGTAGAAGACTCCGCTCCTCCGTGATAATTAACACAATAATTAAAAACATAAAATAAATTTAAGTTAAGTTTAGAATCGTAGTCTAAAAAATTAAAAAGAGAACATGCTTATAGATGTGTATGTAGAGAAGTTGTTATTACCCATTAATTGACATAGTTGTATGAGCTGCTTATCCACCTTGATATTATATTAGACTTATTAAGCTTAAAGTACACTAGTTATGGTTTAATATACAATCAACATCTGCCTCCCCTTTTTCTAACTTTGGTGGGGTCGGTATCCCATCTAAATGCTGAATAAAAGAGTACATGGAGGCTGTCTTTCAGACCTCCACAACCCTTTTAGTACTGGGTAAATACGAAACCCTTTTTTTGCTGATGGAAATTTCCTGCTCTGGGCGGAGCTAGGGGTAGTGTCAGACTTTTACTGACTATAACCCACCCATGTTCCTTCTTTTGGCCTTATAGATTCTTAGACGCTTATTAACTTTTGTTGACGTATTATTTTATTTTACGTTCTGTAAAGTAAGCAATGACTTATTAGCCATCTTTTCAGCATGTCAACTCAACCTCTTTCCTAGCCATGTCAACCATCACACAATCCACTCATTGTGTATTTGGTTTGCTCTTAGTCTAATTCTTATTCTCCCTATATTTAATTCCACAGGAACAAATCGCCTCAATGTCTAGAAGTCTACGGGCGTTGATCACCAAACATTCGATCAAGGAGCGTCTACGCACTGCTTTCGACTACTTGGCCAAACTGAAGCATATCTGCGAAGATGTGAGTATAACTTCTTATTGTCTTATTACGACGGGATCAGAAGAAAATTCATTGTAAACCAATTTATGAATTTATATCATCATTTTCCTGCCCTTGTCCCATTCTATTTGGGGTCGGCGCAACACGTTTTCTTCTTCCATTCTCCCCTATCAGACGTCACGGCATCTTTTACTCCTTTCTCCTACATATCATTCCTTACACAATCCATCTTTTCTTTAGGCTTCCTCTCGCTCTCCGTCCTTCAACATTCAGATCCATCACTTTTTTAGTCACATGTGCTTCGATTCATGAATTTATATATTTGTTTATCAATTTGTGGGTATAAGATACTCTTATAACTTTACCCTGTTTATCACCTTTATCTATTTTTATTATTCTATTCTAATTCAAACTAATGGAGGTAACACCACCATTAAATAACTTAAGCATGTGGCTATATAAAATCAGTCGCTCATGTCAATCTTTGGGTTAATGCCATCGGCCACGGCCGTCGATCTCGGCTGTCATGTGTAGATTTTTGACAGTCGTTTAAAGTAGTCAGTGCTTCAAAAGTCTGACAACCAGTCTTACCCAGGGGCATCGTTAGTCTCACCAAGGTACTAATTGTGTTGTGAAAGTCAGACGGGCTGATGATGATTTATTTAACTTAAGTAATGGTAGATTACTCATTGTTCTTTCTTTGCCTTTAATTAAAGTTTATCTGGCAGATAGAGCCGTCGATAAACAAAATAATTAAATTAGGCAACTTAATATTATGTGAGAAAAAGTAATATAGACTAAATCCCTCACTTCCTTTAGGATTTTAGTGTTATCTCTTTAACTCTCTCGCTGTGCTCAGGAGTTAACTAAAGACTCTTTCAAAATATTAGGTAGATAGGTAGGTATTCAAAATAGTTTCCTGACATAGGACACAACTTTAACCCCTTTATTTATAATCTACTATTTATTTCTCTTCTAGGCTCAGCATGCATTGCCAGACATATTCATCTGGATGATAAGCAACGGAAAGCGCCTAGCGTACCAACGTATTCCAGCCAGGGATATTATCTACTCTGGTTACACGGACGAGTCAGGCAAATATTGTGGCAAGATGCAGACACTTTTTCTTAAGGTAAACTGGTCAATATTTTGGCGTGTAGTTAAATCTGCAACTACCATCGCCTACCGCCGCCTGTTTTTTCATTAAAATATATTCTATATAAGTCTCTACACAAAGGGCACGCGGCTGATGCATTCGACTCACGTAACTTCCCCATTACAATGGATACCTATTATAATGTCCCATTATGAATTACAGTGGCCCGGCAAAAAATCAACAACACCAAGCGGTTGGTCGATCCCGGCCAAGATCAGTGTTTATTTGTGGCTGGGCATCCTGCAAGACAAGCCACATTACCTCGATGGGCTGCCTCAAGGATATGAAGTCAGCTCGGAATTGAAGAATGCAGACAAACTTCGATCCAATGCCCCGTCTGCCATATTTTACGCCGAAAAACATGTAAGTATAAGGAAGTTTTTTTGCTTTGATAAAGATAAGCTGTTCGACTAAACATTTTTAAACAGCTCAACTTTATCAAAGCAGAAAAAAATAATAATCCTTGGTCTGTTTCAGAATTTTCAAATGCGGGCCTATATCTACCAAGCCAGATCATTGATCGGATCTGATTCGTCTGGTCTCTCTGATCCATTTGCCCGTATCATTGTCGGCGATTGTTCCGCAACCACACAAGTTATTGACGAGACACTCAGTCCCACTTGGGATGAACTTCTTGTCTTTGATGACGTGCTACTCTACAGTACCATTGAACGGATAAGGGCTGATCCACCCACAATCGTCATAGAAATATTTGACCAGGACAAAGTCGGCAAGTCAGAATTTATTGGTCGGACTCTAGCTAAACCACGCATAAGAGCTTACGAAGATGTCCAAAGAGGATCACATAATTTGCCCTCTTTAGAGTGGTATGAAATCACTCGCGGTGACGATGGGGCTGGAGAATTACTTGCTACATTTGAAATGCTTGAAATTCCTCCTAAACAAAATGCCTCAATTCTTCCTAGTCTACCATCACCCAGGGATGGGAATGGGAAGCCACCAATAGATATCAACAAAGGCCCAATACTCCCTGTACCAAAAGGGATTCGTCCAACACTATCAAAGTATCGCATTGAAGTATTGTTCTGGGGCTTACGTGATTTGAAACGAGTCCATCTTCTGACGGTGGATAGACCACGAGTTGATATCGAATGTGCTGGCAACATACTTTATTCTTCCGTCATACAGAATGCAAAACGAAACCCCAATTTTACAAATCCTATCAAGTTTGTTGACGTAGAGCTCCCAGACCAAGATTTATACAGACCACCTCTTACTATCCGTGCCGTTGACTGTCGCAGCTTTGGAAGAATCACTCTGGTTGGAACTCATACTATTAATTCTATTCACAAATACATTTATACTCCGATGAGCAAGCGTGAAAGAGACATCGAAGAGAGAAAAAAATCTCTCATTCCTTTACAAAATATTGATTTGCGAGCTAATTGCATCATACCAGATGACAATTTTGCCATCGAAAATGAGAAAGAAAGTTGTCCATTACTGTTGAGGGATGGAATGGGGGCTACTTCTTATGGGTCAGGTACCAAACCGAGTCAAGGTGCTCGAAAAAAAACTACCAAACGCGAGTCCATAAAAAAGAAGCGTAAAGCTAGCACAGATTCAGTGCTAGATGACGATGAAAGAAGTAAAGATTGGTGGACTAAATACTTTGCTTCAGTGGAATCAATGATCGAGGAAGAAAAGGAGGCAAAAAGGGAGAGGCAAGGATACACGCAACCCTCCCAAGGAGCTTACGCTTCTTGTTCAGAAGTTCGATCACCCCGAGTAGAGGAAATTCTTTCACCCAGATCAGATCGCGATAGAGAACGTGACAGAGAAAGGGACCGAGAAAGGGACCGAGAGAGGGACCGAGATAGGGAGCGTGACAGGGAGCGGAGAAAACGACATACGTCATCACCAAAGATTATAATCAGCCCAACAATGACAAAAAAAAATGAAATACCACGTTCAGCTTTAACTAAAGTAAGTAGAATTAATTTTTCCAAAGCAATTTACATGATTTTTGATCGGCCGTTATTAAAATTGTGTTGTTTTTTCAGATATACCCACATGAACTGGAGGCAGTGCCTGAATACGATGAATTTAAGGAATGGCTACATTCATTTGAGCTCTATAGGGGAAAGAAGACAGAAGACGAATCTGATAATGAAAACCGAGTCGTGGGAGTGTTCAAGGTACGTGTGTTGTGAAGCTGAGTATTCTGAATAGGTACACTGTGTATTGGATCTAACAACCTAAGATCATAGTGCTCGTTCTTATCTTATCTCCTCATTCCTTGTTCCAGGGCGCTGTCAAAGTATACAAATGGCCTCTTCCCAAAGGCATTGATGACCATACCGTTATGGGATTTGATCCAAACTTTGGATTCTTCCAAGGAGTTCCGAATAACGAACCCATTCACGTGCTAGTGCGAGTATACATCGTAAAAGCCACTGATTTGCATCCAATGGATCTGAATGGAAAAGCTGATCCATATATCGTACTGCATTTAGGCTCAAAGAGGATCAGCGATAAAGACCATTATGTTTCTAAGCAACTAAATCCAGTATTTGGAAAGTGTTTCGAAATAGAAGCAACGTTCCCTCAAGATTCCTCTCTAACGATACAAGTTTTAGATTGGGATTTACTCGGAGCTGATGATCTTATTGGTGAAACGAAAATTGACCTTGAAAATCGTTTTTATAGCAGACATCGAGCTACTTGCGGATTGCCCATGAAATACGAAGAGTAAGTATTATTAAATCTTTGTAAGGACACGTATAAGGAGGCCTATCAGAACATTTTTAAGTTTTACTGTTGTTGCATTTCTGTGTTCAAGCAACCGACTCATCGCATTAAGTAGCAATTTAGAAGTTGTAATTCCGTTTATTTTAAGCTTAAACTTTTCTTTTTTTTTAACTGATATTGAAATGTACATGTAGTGTTAATATTTTAAAATTTTGAGTCCTCTTTGAACTAAACCAATAAATAAAAGACATTATTAATAGTATCTTATAGAATTAAATAGGTATATTTTATTTTTACCAAAATATTAACATAACTGTTCTGCAATATTGCCTAATCTATAGTTACAATGGCGGTATTATCGCTAATTTGTAATTGAAGAATAGGAGACTGCTTTTCTACAATTACACAATTATTTATGTATATAGGTACTTTACTATCGAGTAAGTAAACGTTGTCCAAATCTAAATGTAAATGAAATTGAATAGTCCTTTTAACACTCTTAAATTTTCAGGCAGGGTTATAACCGATGGCGGGACGCCATGAAGCCGACGCAGATTCTGGCGAAGCTTTGCAAGGATGGGAAGCTTGATCCTCCGATTTACGAGTACGGCCGTGTCAAGGTCGGTCGCACTGTTTTCAACATGCCTATGAACGACCTGGAGCTGTTCGGGAACCCCGACACCATAGAGGAGCAGATGGCACTGGTAGTGCTGCGCCGCTGGCAGGAGGTGCCTCGCGTAGGCACACGACTGGTCACCGAACATGTTGAGACCAGGCCGCTATACAATCCTAGTAAACCTGGTAAGGAGAATATGCATTACATTTGCTTTACATTTCACCATTTAGCTTACTTTTAATTGAACTCTTTTTTACTTTTTCTTTTCCTTGTTGAGCAGGTTTTTGTATTTTTTCTTTTGTTACTGTTATTAGTTAATCTTTTTATGCTTAGCTTATTTCTTTTTCACTGTGGTCCTAGTTTATCACCTGACTTCTTCTCTGCACGTGTAAGCGGGCACACCCGTTAGACTGGAGAATTTATTATTTAGGCTTGGGTAAATTTTTATACACATAATTGGTGTTTGCTAGCTGACATGTGACAATGAATGAATAATTTCTTAATTTTTAATTATTTCGTACCTTGTGATAAACGGAATTGTATAAAATCTGGTTCTTCTAACCTGACAGACAGATGTGTTGCTGGGGACTTTGTTCCGCCACTTCTTCTTCCCAGCTAAAACACTAGGAAGTGGCGAAGGGCAGGGCGTTTTTGTGGGACTATCTCTTGTAGAAATTGCTGATTATCAGCCTCATTTGAATAAATGACTTTTGATTTGATTTTAGAACCAGTGGACGTGGTTGTTTTTTTTTGTTTATTTGTGGCTCATCATATTTTTGTTTGGGTCATTTTTTTATTTGCTTTGTGACTTAAACCTTCATTGCTACTAAACCTCTGACGATCGTTAGTGGTGGAAACCTTTATATGCCAGTCCACCTCGCACATGTCGGTTTTTTCTTTTGACAATTTCTCCACAGTCTTCCTAAGTCACTAGAACTCCTGAAGTCCAAAATAAACAGTGGGCGCCAACCAAAAAAGCACCGAGACGATGAAATCCCAGAGAAACAGTTTAACTCTATTGGGTCCCGCAACTATTTTAAGTCCCGCAACTATTTTTCAGAAAAGACTATCTTTTTCTCAAAAACAGCAAAGGACAAAAATATGTAATTTCCAAAGCCAATATTTCGATAGTTTACTAAGCACAACGCAACAAGGCCAAAAATAAGGCTCAACTGTACCTAGGTAGTAAATTTTGAGCTAGTAACTATATTTTAATCAAATAATAGGTATTTAGGGTAGGGTAGAATTTTTTATTTATTGTCTAAGTTTTTAATTATTTCACAGTCTATTTTTTAAATTAAATGGATTACCCTATATTAAACATACTAAATAACTTACAAATAAATTAAAAAATAGCGTCAAAAAATTCGTCCTCAACGCTATCAGTTGGCAACGTCCCCAAGAGACTGGCCGCGTTGCCACGTTGTATGGCAACGCTAAGCCTCTGGCCAAAGTAAAAGCCAGCCCTTGGGTCACGGGAAGTGTCAACCAAACGGTTTGATATTTCCTTAAACAGGCTGTGAGCACAAGGACCCCACGGTCCCAGAGTTTCAACCCCAAACGGCTCGAAAATATAGTTACCAATAAGGTTACTATATTTACGATAATATATTTAAAATTCAACACAATAGCCCCAGATATCAAAATTATTGATAAAAGTTCTCTTCGTCTCCTTGGGTCTCCTATCTTCGAGAATTCCTTTCTAGATTTTATTGATGAAAAAATCCAAAAATTTAATGATGCCTCAGAAAGATTGCTCCAAATTAACATGCATTCGGCTTGGACACCACGGTTGTTCAAATTTAAATGTTGGCAGACAGATTATTTAGATGTTGAACATTGACAAAAAGGCAAAGCAACAAGCTTGAAGGAAAATAATTTACTCTTTAACTCGTTGCGTGTCTTAATGTAACCACGCGGCTATGTATGAAGGTATTCAAGAAAATGTGAGTCCATTATAGATAGAATAGAATATAGGTACTTTATTGCACACCAAAATTGAAGTAAAACTGTTTTACAAAAAAAATGCTGAATCTATGGTTACAATGGCGGTCTTATCGCTAATAGCGATATCTTCCAGACAACCTTTGGATGGACTGTTCGAATATAAAAATACAACGGGGGGTAGTTAATGGTGTACCTACTGCTAATACTACACAAACAATAACAATATAGATATAATAATATGTTATTCGTCTACCTACAGGTATTGAACAAGGTCGGCTTCAAATGTGGGTGGATATGTTTCCCATGGACATGCCTCTCCCGGGGCCTCCGATGGACATATCCGCACGCAAACCAAAGTCGTACGAAATGAGGGTCATCATCTGGAATACTGACGATGTAGTACTGGAAGACGACGCGTTCTTCACGGGCGAAAAGATGTCAGATATATATGTCAAAGGGTACGTATACTTACTATATATATAGAAATGAATACTGTTAAATTGAATCAAGTTTTGTGTAATCTTGAAAGAATGGTCAGCCAGTAACTTGATTCTGAAGATCAGAGTAGGAGTTCTATGCAAATTACAGGTATTCAATACCATCTTTCGTTTATTGATTTATACACAAATAAGTTTACATTTTTAAATATTTCTTAATAAAAACATTTAAAAAACTTTAGCCCTCCGGTATCGGGAACAGGGTCTAAGCTACCGACAGTTAGGGCTCCAGAGAAAGGAACCTCCTAACAATACAAGCCATGTCCAACAGTATCGCTTTCTGTAGCAAGCCTTTGATCCAGCTGCCTAACGAGAGACTCCTCAGGTGTTGGTCAAGGCTCTTAGCAATTAAACCATCTGCTGTAACGACTATCGGCGCAATGATCGCTGAATCCACATCCTACATGTCGACAACCACGCGAGCCAAGTCAATAATTATACTTGATTCAACGAAACACCTTATTCTTAGATGACTCTGCCCTGGAGTGTAAATGTGGCGTTGCTCCACAAACGATGGGACACTTGACATCGTGTCCTGCTTGTCTTGTTGCTTGCACATCACAGGAGTTGATGGACGCTACTGAAAGTGCCAAACTCGTCGCTAACTTTTGGGCTGACCCAATCCAGATTGTCATCGACACGCTAAAAGAAGAATAAGACCTCGTTAGCTCAGAAACCGACATTACCATATGGCCACTTATAACTTATATTGTAAATTGACTGCCAGTAAAATCCAAAAAAAAACAACTAAAATAAGGAAAACGATTTCTTTTAGCATAAAAAATAGGACTTCGTCGTTCTCCCATTTGCATTAATAAAAAATCCTGTTTTTCCGCAGATGGGTGAAAGGTCCGGACGACTGTCAATCCACAGACATACATTACCGCTCTTTGACCGGAGAGGGTAACTTCAACTGGCGATTCATATATCCTTTCGACTACCTGGAGGCAGAGGAACGCATAGTGATATCCCGCAAGGAGTCTGTGTTCTCCTGGGATGAGACCGAGTGCAAGATACCAGCGCGGCTTGAACTACAAGTGTGGGATGCTGACCATTTCTCGGCTGATGATTTTTTGGGTATGGGGTTAATTGAAAAGACTAAAATACCCCTGCTCCAATTTTTTTTGTGTCATACTTTTACTGACTAAAACCCACCCATGTTCATTCTTTTGATTTTTTTGTTCCGGGACCGCAGTATCTCTTTCAAACAACCCTCAACCCCGGTAGGGCGCTGGGCGATGGCCCTGCCAGACCCTGTATGAGACTAGGCTAAGATTTTTATTTAAAGATTTCTTTAATTTACTGTGTAAAATATTGATGTATGATAATGTCATACGAGGTTTTGAATTTGAATTTATTGTTACTATAGTCATAACACCTGATATTCTGATATACCAAAAGGATAGCAGGGCGATAATAGGACTCACACACTACATGCATGCATGGGTACACAGAGGCCCTTTGGCATTTCACCTTCAGGGGTATAAAGAACAGGGTGTATAGCTATACACCTTTTCTATAAGGGATGTAGAGGTCTACATACCCTATAGAAAAGGGAGGATCCTCCGACCAGATGGGTGTCGTGTCTAGTGGGCCACTGCCTGACAGTTGTTTTTTGCTGATGGGTATCTCGCAGTTCAACTTAGGAGGTTGTCGTCTGCTTAACCGGGTGATTCATGTAAATGTCTTAAAAATTAAGACCGCCAGCCAGAATGGGCCACTGCCCGACAGCTGTTTGTTGGGTTGGTATATACGCATACCTCACGGATAACTCTGCTTGCGAGATGTAGGAATTCGCAGTTAGTTCTTCAGTGGTTGCATAGATGGCGCTGTAGTACTTTTGGTCACGTTCATATTTGTGTCGCTACATCCCCATTGCATAAGATACACTAGGGGCGGTTAGTCAGAGACCTGACTCTTCGGGTAACCAACATGATGTTAGGTTACTGTAACTCATTACCCAATTGAACCTTGTTCATCTTTCCAGGAGCTATAACACTGGACTTGAGCCGATTCCCTCGTGGAGCCAAATCTTCAAAACTGTGTACCTTAGACATGCTGAAATATGACGGCTCTGTACCTATGGTCAACATATTTAAACAAAAGCGCGTCAAGGGCTGGTGGCCATTCTACATCAAGCGTGATACCGAGGAGATGGAGCTGACTGGCAAAGTGGAAGCAGAGATACATCTTCTGACCCGAGAGGAGGCTGATAAGGTGCCGGCGGGACATGGCAGGAGCGAACCGGATCCCTTAGATAAACCAAAGTGAGTAATCTTCCACTCAGACATGCGCGGTTGTTTTTGCACGCACGCGTGTTTGTAATGTTTTTCTTTTTAGGGTAGGGTACCTCAGAAGGAAATCGGAACCCTTATTGGATCACTTTGTTGTCCATCCGACTGTTTGTCTGTCTGTCTATCAGTCTGTTAAGACCCTTTATTACGGGAACGCGTGGAGGAACGGAGTTGAAATTAAAACCATAAAGTCAAGATTGTGATCCTTTTGTGTTTTGAAAAAAAATTACCCTCCTTTGCAGTCAAAAGATATGGCTGTTTATGTCGCAAGATTGTACGGAACCACGGAGTCTAACTAGCTTTTGGCCGGTTTATTTTTTTACTCAAATCTACATCTGACTTTACTTTGAAGAATAGAAAGCCGTAATCTAAAAGTGTTAAAATTTTCGGCTCTACAAAACATCCGTTTACTGAATATGTGTAATCGTTATATCCTGGTTAAATTTGTTTTTTTTTCCCCTTAGAGCCTGAGTGTTAAACTCTTTTTTTTCTGATTCCAGCCGCCCGGATGCTTCGTTCATGTGGTTCCTGAACCCGTTGAAATCTATTCGCTACATCGTGTGGCATAACTACAAATGGACCATCTTGAAGGCAGCGATCATCATAATCCTGGCTGTCATGATTCTTCTGCTCGTATACGCAGTACCCGGATACACGGTCAAGAAACTGTTAGGAGCTTAAACTAAAGCTACAGCTGATGATATATAAAATGTTCAATTTAACTAGAATAAGTTCAATGTCTATAAACATATCACACAAAAAACTTAAAAAAAAACCACAAAAAATATATTTTAATCCAAAGGAAATTAAATTACAGTATATACTCATAAATATATATTTCAAAGTAAATATAGTTATAGAAAATAAATATAAGACTTCTCACACATATCTTATCTTAAAAGAACCTAACAATTTTCTACCCTTTTCTATTAATCAATCTTTATTTCCCATCACAAATTCTGTAAAGAACAGTTTCCATTTATGTACATTTCCAAAACTGTTTTTGTATATATTCATGATCTCATAGACACACAGGAAAAAATATATTCAGCCTCCTTTGCATTAACATATACACTTATTCCATGACGGCACCGCTTGCTGATATCAAGTCTATAAAAAGAAAAAATAACATAGATATCATAGATATCAGAAAGGAGTTTTTAATATCTCTATGGTAGCTAAACAATGATTACTAGCTCAATACTCATATTTAAACCATCTAATATTGCAGGAAACATAAAAAAATAAGTATTAAGTAATCATTAATGGTTAACCACTAAATAAACAAAAAGTAAAAAAAAAAATAGTAAAAAGTATTAATCTTATCCACAGTGATTGATCAAACATTCCTTAATCTTAAAATACTTATAAACAAAATAAATGTAATATAATTCTGACCATAGAAATAGTTCGCATATTTTAAAACCCTATCATACAACAAAACATACAAAACACGCAAAAAAAAATTAAAAAAACACGCATTTTAATAAAAAACAAAAAAAACACCATATACAAAAAAAGCTTCACAAAAAAATATCCATAGCATATAAAAATATGTGGCTAAATAATAACTGCCGCTCGAGTCAATCTTGAGATTAAAAACGCTTGCTTAGTTTGGTTTGTGGATGGGTGACGACCCACATTCCGAGTTTCCTCTGTATGTTTATTTTGGAAGTAGGTTTTCACAAACACCTTTACACGTTTTTTTAAAAATAAACTATTGAGGCCGGTGCGAAACACCGGCCGGTGTTTCTGAAAGACTCGCTCTTCATCACTTCCCAGTGTTTAAGATGTTATAAAACTTGATCTTAATACATAAGTTAAACTCATTGTTTTGAACTTAAGCTAAACCTACACCACGACTGTAAACAAAGGATACACATAATATGTAACTCTACTTTTTAAGGCTAATAGAGCAGAGTTATCGGAGTCCTGGTTTATATGGGATCGCTATCACCACCTTTGATGATCATCCTTCATTAACATACATCGAAAGGACCTCCATCACACTGGCTACATCAATAATAATCTCTGTGAATGTGAAATGTATTAATAATTAATTAATTATTAACATTTTATATCATGACACAACATACCAGATCATTGAAAAACTACTTTTACTAATCATGCCATACTTAATTGAATAAAAAATATAGAAAGTCACATGACCACAGTAATTAATGACTATAGTAATTTCTAGACGAATAAAAAAGGAAAACAATAGCAACAGTTTAAAAAAAATTATCTGTCAATTTTTTTTGTTAAAAACCTTATAAAAATGTAGGTCCTTCTTTTCCCTTTTTACAAATACACTTTGGTAACCTCAGGCAATAGATACACAAGATTCCTGTAGAATGAGCTTCTTCTTAACTAGATTGGCCCAAAAATAATGTTCATTCATAAAATAATTGTCATTCTTATACTATACATTTTACATATCGAGTTTATTCTTAAACAACGTAGGATTCATGTATTGTGCAAACCTATATGTATACAATTCATAAATCATTATTTATGTATTCACTTGAACAATATATTTTATTCTTAGCTGTAAGTAAAATGGTGTTTTATTTATAGCCTTTATTTGTTTAAAATCCGAAAATAATAAAAGATTCCCACATTTCGAAACCAAACAAACTTTACATCGTTTTTAAAATCATAGGCGGCGCATGGCGTCGGGTCTAATTTAAAAATCTGATTAATACTATACTCTAAAATAAAGTCATAAGTTTATGTATGATGTTTATTGCGAAATCTTGAAAAACATAAACTTTAACTCAAAGTACTTAAGATCATTGTAAAAATACAAGATGAAAGATGAAGCTGCAGTCCCAGGTCACAAGACAAAATAACTTGTGAAAGTACAGTAGTTGTTCATTTCAAAATAGATCTAGAACACTGTTTATTTCCGTTTATTACTTTTCATAAATATATTTTTTTATTAAAAAAAAGAACATTCAGAAATACAACAAAAATGTAACCCGCCAGTATCGGGAACAGGGTCCAAGCTACCGGCGCGGCGGTCAGGGCTCCAGAGAAAAGAACCACCTAACAATACGAGCCGTATCCAGGAGTAACGCTTTCTGTATGAAGCCCTTCATCTAGCTGCCTAACGAGAGCATTCTTAGTCATGTGTCGAGGTTCTTGGCAATTAGGCCATTGGCAAATATGACTATCGGCACAGTAATTACTGAGTCCACATTCCTCATGTAGACAACCTCGCGAGCCAAGTCAATGATTTCATGAGGTTTTACAACCTGGCACTAACCTGCAAATAGCAAAAAACATAAAAAAATGCATTTCGCGAGCCACCCTGATACTTCAACCTTATGTAAGATTTACTGAAAAAGTTGTACAAGTTCCTGCAAGCCATGATATTTTAGTTGTTCCCCTTTCTCAGCTTTCACGAGATTCTCTTCATGCGGCATGGTGACATCGACTATAATAACACGACGCGCTAATCGGTCTCATAAACCTGAACCTGAACCTGGCCTAGACCTGAATTCGGGGCTAGACAGAACCAAAGTGTGGTCACACTGTCACCCTGAAATAATCCCCACAGGCTTATCGTTCCCCTGGATCTGTCGACATCCTAGATATAGAAAGACAGTCCCCCATTACCCCATACAAATCTCAAGGAAGATACAACTCCAGTGCCCATGAGCCATGTATGAGGCACCGAGTCGCAGACCTTCTTAAATATCCAACAAGTCGACAGATCCTTACGGGATCGACGAACCTGTTGGCTTACGGCCATGCCGTTGGCCGTAAGCCGTATGAATGTAAGAAGTTTATAGACCTTCGACCTACGTCATTTTAAGTATTTTTTATTAGCCCTTTATTCATTTCTTTATCTTTTTGTACTTAAATATAGTTAAATCGTAGCAGTCTACAGCTGCATTTTTGGTTTTCTACCGATGTATTCTTGTCGATAATATTATAAGGTGTAAATGGTGGTAGGCATCATTCATTATTACCAAAGGATATTGATATACATTTTTACAATAGTAGTATAACATAGTCTTAAGGATGACTAACAAACTAAGTATTAAAATAAATACAAATGTATATGACTATTATCCAGTAGGTAAATATTAACCAGGATAGAGGAGTCTGAAAGTCTATTCAGCTGCATTCGGTTAGACTGGACATTCAACTAAAATACCTCGACTCGCACACGACGTTGTCGAGACATGGAATGTGGAGTCGGCTATCAATGTGACGACTGTCGTAACGGCTAATGGCCAATGGCCATGAGCCTCGACAACCATCTGTCCAAGCTCTCCTTAGGCGATTGGATCGAGAGCCTGATTCAGAAGGCGCTAAAGGCAATACACCTCGATACGGCCCGCATTGTGAGGAGGTTTCTGTTTCTCGAGCCTTAACACCGGTAGCTTGGACTCTGCTCCCGATACCGGCAGAAACCTACTTTTTACATTTTTATTTATATCATTTTAAAATCCTTACTAATATACTTGTTTGTTTGTTTGTTACGTCATCACGCCTAAATAGCCAAACCGATTTTGATGAATTTTGTTACAAAGATAGTTGGAACCCTGGAGACGGACATAGGCTAAAAAAGTGAGAAAACGGGGAGACAGAGAGAAGAAAAAGGGAGAGAAAGATCGGGCACCGCGAGACGACTCCCGGCCACCGTAGATGCAGGCCTGTGGACGGTGTGCAATGGGTAGCTCACCGTCCGTCCGTCTATTGACGACAGGCCGTGTCGACGGCGCGTTAGGGTTTCACGCGCGCCTCAAAGAGATGTCAGCAAAGCATAGGGGCCTGCCAGGGTCTCCGCCTACCGGGGTTGCGGGTTGTTCGAAAGAGATACCGCTGCCCCGGAACGTAAAGGGCAAAAGAAGGAACAGGGGTGGGTTTTAGTCAGTACAAGTCTAACACTCCCCCCGCTCCGCCCAGAGCGGTGGAAGTTATTGGATGATTTACCACCCAAAAAAAAGGGGAGAAAGATATATTTTTTTTCAATCATCACGCGGGCTAAAGTTAGCGTTAGCCCAAAGTAACTATGCCACGCGGATAAAGTCGCAGGCGGAAGCTAGTAATTAATAAGTGTGAAAATGAATGAACGGGATAAAGAGGTACTAGAATATACATTCTTAATTTGAGACGGAACAATGTGCGAAGTGCACTAGCACTTCGCACATTGTTCCGTCTAAGTAAGTAAGTAAGTAAGACCACTAGGTCTTGCACATATTTTCTAGAACTTCAACAACAATTATCTAATTAATTTAATATTGGAAATAAAGTTATTTTGTAGTAAATGTATAAGAGTGCGCTGTATGTGTGATGAATGTGGCGCCAGTGTGTTCTTGTAAGTAGTTCTAGTTACATAGTTTATGGGAGCTTAAGTGTCTTTTTTACGCCTTGCAAGTACAATGCGAACGGGTGTGTAATGTTTGGCATAATAACAAATGCTCTAATTTCACTTGAACTAACGTTCATATGACATAATATCAAATGACATAAATTCATATGACCTAATGTTTCATATCATATAATATTCATATAACATAATAACATTTAGCATAACGTTCATTTTATATAATTTTCAATATGTATAATATTCTTTTAATATAACGTTCATTTGACCTAAAATTCATGTTTAATGGGCACAGTTCTAGCCTAACTTAAATGGCACTTAACCAAACCTTAAAATATTCTATGCATGGTCGAGGGTGGGCTTGGTCGACGGAGCCCCGCTTAGCGGGGCTCCTACTTCTGGGTGGTTTATAAAAAAATAACCACGAAGGGGATGGCGGGGTCTATTCGCTCGCTTCGCTCGCGCCCTTCTAACCTAACCTATTCGAGTCGGGGTGCCCTAAAGTCCAGATTGCATCCAGTTTCTCCTGGTAACAATAGTTGAGGGTGGCAGGTGTATAGGGTCTATGGTAGATTTTCTAAATTATATTAAAAGTTACTTGGAGATTATGAATATTATAGTAAATGAATAATATGCTAAATGAATATTATGTGAAATGTGCATTATAGGAAATGTTCATTATGTCATATGAAATTAGGTAAAATGAAATTATATCAATAATTCATTATGTCAACTGATCGTTATGTTTAACAAAATTATATTAACTATAATGATGTCAAGTGAACGTTAGATATTTTGTTATTATGTCAATCGTTACACACCCAATGCGAACAGTATCAGACCGAGAGTATGACCCTGTGATACACCAAAAGATTATTAAGAGCATTCTGCCTTGATGACTGCTAAACGTCATCTTCTCGTAACTGTTGTCTCTCGATTTCCAGATGACACGGTGGCCAATGCTTTTGTCAAATCAAGAAACCTGCCTGATATAAGGATATACATAGTATTTTTGTTTTTTTATTCATGATAGGTAGGTAGGTGAGTATACGAAACTATTGGATATTTAAAAGAAAACACCAATAAACTTTCTTTATTTATTTATTTCACATTTAAACATTTTCAAGCTATCTTGATTTAACTATTATACAATTATTATGATCTTTTATTAAAACTAAACAAATAGTGCTTAATCATAATATAATTAATATTAACAATAGATTATAATAAGGTTGCTTTAAGCTAAAAATCATTTGCAGATAATATCTAATCATTTAAAATCGATAAAACATCGAAATTAATAATAAACAGCTCTATAAAACATACCTTTTTAAGTATTTCCTTTAAACGTCTTTAAAAATTGGGTAAATCAATTAAGTAAAAATACTAGAAAAATGCTCATATAAAGGAAGTATTCATTTGGCACGTTAGATAATTATATAAACAACATTAACAAAAAAAAAAAACAAGAGGAATGACCATGGTAAAAATAAAAGAAATGCATAGATACTAAATAATTGTTAAAAACAAGAAAATAAAAGACAATTCCTTATTGTAAGATTAGTGATTTACGTTTACGATGGCTAAGCTTATTTTTTGAAAATACATTTTTTCTACACAGTCATATTTTCTATTGCAATGCCCAAAAGTACAGCAATTTGAGCTAAAAATAACAAACAGGGATTGAATATTTTCGGCTTGCCTAAATTCCGCCATTTTATTATCATAGTTAAATTCTTGTCTATTGTGTTAGCAGCTAAACAAAACGTACGTGTTTTTTTTTAATCTATAAATCAAGTTTTTAAAACCTATCTAATAAAATCAAAGTTTTAGTGACGACGCCACCAGTGAATATTAGTACTTTTATAAATGCCAAAGTTCCTGCCAAAACTACTGAACAAATTTGGATAAAATTTGGCACACACTTTTTGTTGAAATAGGATCCCTGAATTTTATTACTGAACTCCACGCATATTTTGAAGATTTTGACAAATACTTTTTTGTATCATTGGATTGTACAAATTTTATTCCTAACTGTTATTTTTTTTAATACATTAAAATAGCGGAAGTTAGGCAGACCAAGCTAAATACAAAAATATTCAAACGCATTGTGAAATAAAATATTTCGACAGTTGATTTTCGCATGAATGGTTTTCCAAGTGCATACTTAGTCATTTTATTTGTGATTTGCAACGAACATTTAAAAAAGCGCAAACATTTAGTTTGAATAACAAATAATTTTCTATCACTAATGTTCTAGATCTATTCCATTTTTCTAATGTAGATAATATATTTCGAGTCTAAAAATAAGGTTATTTAATACAACAATATTTTATAAGTTTTAATTTTTTTGTTGTTTGCTAATACGCACATATTGATAGACTTTCTGGTTTGAGTATGAGTAAATGCCTATAATTATCTAATATTGTTGACGGTTGTGATTAAATGAGGAATTTTATCAAAAAATCTGAGCAAAGACGGTTTAAATATGGGCATTATGATTATAAATAAATATTAGCATGGTAGGAAAGTAGCGAGTTTGATTTCATTTTGATCAATTCTTATGCATTTAAATTAGGTAACTTTTTTTATCACAGTCGATTTATAATTCCGAATTTATATAATTATTATTTTTTATAACGAGCCGTCAAGAATATTAAATAGTTCCTATATTTTAGTATCAGGTAATTTTGTAACATTTGTAAGTAATACAACTTTCTGTTCGTTGTATCTGATGGCGTTTCAAGGAACCTTTAGTGTCAGCCCGTGTTAACGAATCAATCTCAATTAAATACTCTACTGTTCTTGTACTATCTGCCAAATACCTATGTTGGTTTTGAATAAGTTAGGTTCATAATACGGCTACTGCCTGCTGGGGTTGCGGGTTGTTCGATAGAGATACCGCAACCACGTAACATTAAAGGCAAAAGAAAGAACATGGGCAGGTTTTAGTCTGTAAAAGTCTGACACTCTCATAGTGGGGAAAGATATTTGATGATTTCTTATCTGTAAAAAAGGGTCATAATACACTCTAAGCTGGCCACTTCCACTGTTTGTACCGCATAGCTGTAGTCCAAAATAGTCACTATGTGGAATCCTAACACCGCTAGAAAGCGCCGAGAAACAACTCGTAGAAGATGTGACGAATTGGGCAAAACCAACGAAAAGCTGTTTACATTATGAGGCTAGGCAAAAGCCTTTTAGAGAAACCGAAGGCATTGGTTTTTCGCTTCATTTCAATCAGTGTTATGTTCGGAATCATACCTGGGAACATTATAGTGACGGAGATTTGAAGGTCAAAGCTTCAACGTATTTTTTTTTACTTTTAGTTTTTAAAGATAAAACTTTACTTTAAATATCTTCATGACCTTTCTACTATTGAATGCATCCATCAGTATCATTTTGAATGAACGCACTCAAGTATTGAGTTCTACCTTAAATCATATTTTCACCCCAGAACTTTCCTGTACTTTCCAGCCATATTTTTTTTGCATTAACTTAGTTGTATGCATAAAATGTTTGATCGACGGTGTTGTGAGTCTGTTCTTAGCCCAAGATTGGAATATTTTAATGTCATGATGACATAGACTGACAATGACAGTAAGGCGTGGCTGTCAGATGTACCTATACCTTATAAATTTCCAATAACGTGTCTTTTTATCTGTTCATCGAGAACTTAAATGAGAGCGATCATTAACACGGACTTCATACGTTTCACGATTTTAAACATCGTTGCTTAATTCCAAAAATATAGCGAATAGAGAAGGATGGGAAACATTGGCACTCGGTATAGGAAGGTATCCTAAGTGTTAGTCGTTACAGAATAAGAAATATTAGGATCTAAGTTAGAGGGTACCTACAGTTATACCTAAAAGTGATTTATATGTACATTGATAAAGACAGTTTCTACGAGTACTGATCGCGCTACCGATCAACAACGCGCAGCACAGATTGACATGCAAGGTAGAACAGTGTTCACTTGAAATATATGTGATGAATAATTATTACTGGCTACACATCCATTATAATGATTACATTGTTTGACTATTAATTATCAAGTATGGGTATTTCTTTTTGTTTTAACCACTCACGTGTGTACCTATTTAGAACTCATAACTTCTGTATCGTGGTATTACGCCCAAGGCCTCTTGTCTGATGATGTGTGACTCTGGGGTGGTTTTATAGCTTAACACTTTTATCCATCCAATCTTACTCAGCTGACCGTTTTTTTGTGGTCGTTCTAGCCAGCTTTTCTTTACTGCCAAAACACAAGCGAGCGGTTAAGATTAAACATAAGAAATATCAGTACTTTAAGATATCATTATTTCATTTTCCGTTGAACTTGCTTGAACGTCGTTGTTTAGGGAAAAAGCATGCGGGATTCTGACTTAATATCGATGTAGGTATCAAAACGAGATAACAAACCTAATATAATTAGCGAATTATCTAGTAACATAATAATAGGCAATAATACTAATTCAATTAATTACTAACAATTATGTATAAATACGAGTCCCCGCGCATTAGGCAGTCAGTACGACCGCCTCGATCGCTAACGCGTCGCGAACTCACGATCGCTCGGATTAAAGCCATCAGCCGCATATCGTGAAGTACGCTTGTATACTAGAATGCCTGCGCCTGCGCCTGATGCGCGTGAACTCTTAGACAGATATGAAGCATCGACTACAAGGTCACAGTATGTCAGTCTCGTAAACCTTATTAGTAGTGGCTACAGCTTCAGGCAGCTTGCCTTTGTCGTTCGTGAGTGATCCGTCGATGTGGTTTTCGGCGGCCAGGTGAGTCATGCTTCCGGACATGGCAGCGGGAGCCAGGTTCAAGTTCATCTTCGTCAGCAAGTTGGACTCGCTGCCGGTCTTCTTGAGATCTGGCTGCGCAGTGGGAGGCAGCGTGGGGCCGCTCCGCTGGATCATCTGCAGGCGCGCGTACTGTTCCTGCAGCGCCTTCTGCTTCTTCAGCAGTTCTTGGTGTCGTTGTTCGAGCGGCGTGTGTCGGCTGGTGGCCTTGTCGTCGTCGGAGGAGGGGTCGGAGGGCTGAGGTAGGAGAGCGGGGTCCAGGTGGCATCGGGGCGGCGAGGCGGGCGAAGTCGGCGAGGCGAGCGGCGAGCGCGAGGTGGTGCGGGGCGGGGGCGGCGGGGGCGCACGGCGCGCCGCCATGGCTAGCAGCTCGGGGTGGCGCTCGGGCACGGGCGGCTTGGGCGGGTGCTGGCCGCGCGCACGCACCGGCGGCGAAGCATCCGTGTCGCTGCCGCTGGGGTACGAGTGCAGCCGCCGCAGCGGCCCCTCCCCGCGCCCGCCGCGCTCCGTCGGCTTTGCGAACGTCTGCAGCTCGTCTAGTAGCGCATCGAGGGCGTTTTCTGGCCGCACGTCCGCTCCCCGGGGCGCAGCGCCTCGCCCGGCGCATACGTCACCGGTGCCCTGCGCACCATTCCACGCACTTCTAGCTGTGCTCGCCGATCTCCAACAGACATTATAAAAGAGCGGTTGCAAGTAAGCCCCTAATATTTTATACTCATCTGATTTTTTTTTTTTACAGCTAATAACTAAAACTTGAAAGCGTTATTGCAACCGCGCTTTTAATACATGTATATAATATATAAACACTTATTTGAAACATTTAACACCGCATTCAGTCCATTGAAGACACATAGAGTTGGACAAGACTATGTCTGAATGCGACCACAATCATTCACAAAGAATAAAATAGAAACGAAAAAGGCGAATGCCTCTCTTTTCTTGTCGCTGGATATTTGGAAAAACAGAAGTAGAAACCAAGATTAATTAGTATACAGTATTAATGTATATCCAGGTGAGATATTCAACGACAAAAAATGAAAAGGAAGTGTAGTCGAGCGGCCTATGTCTAGTGGGAAGTAAACGTGGTGGAATAACGTTAAAATAACGTAACGTAACAGGTGAAGAAGTAAGATTAGATAATTATTAGAGATACATATGAACAGTTACATAAACATATTGGGTTTCGTGATATATAGCGCAACGATTTAACTGTGTGATTTAATAGAGAATAGAATAATATGTGATTAGATTTAAGAAACGTATTCACTCTTAACAATTGTGATGATTTTGCCATTAGTCAAAAAAAAATATAAAGTGTATAAATGTTAGATACTTATTTATTGGAACAGTATACTACATAAGGAAGCTAATGTCAAATTGACTTTGAATCAAAAACTAGTCTAATATAAGCTCAAAGTGGAATACTGCGATCGCTACTATGGGCAAAACGTTATCGTCAATGTGCAAGGTCTTAGTATAATTTTACATAACCACAGTACTTATTTGAAAGCAAATACAATTTTTAATGTAATTACCTGTGCTCCAACGTTGTGTGTTAGTTTATTTCTAATTTAGCTTTTATTATTAACAAGGGATATATTTCAAAGGATTTTGGAAGGAGCACAATGTATCTTCAATAATTAAGAATATGGACATTGAATGATGTCCGATAGAAATAAGTAAATGATAGTAAATGGATTCACGTCAAGGGTGATAGACTCTAATAGTATTAGGGAAGCAGGAATGTGAAGGAGTTTGTTAAGGTAATTCATTCATTTCCGGAAGTGTTGGGCTGTGAGCGGCTCCTGATATCGACAATGCGCTGCAACAAAATAGAAAACAGCAAGATGCACAAACTATCGTTTTAAAAGCCACTACAAGAAATAACAACATGCTCGTTATTCAATCTATTGATTATGACGTTAGTTTTCATATTTCACACACACATAAATGATCAAAATTTAATGATTCAAAAAGAAAACAAAGGAAATCATTGAAATAATAATAAATAACTAAATATGAAAGAAATATGAACACACGTCTGAATAACTATGTGCTTTATAACCACTCTTCAATCGTGAATTAGAAATAGTGATACGTATTAACTTTTTAGCTTTAAACTTGGATGTAAGCACAACATCAGATATTGAAAAATCAAGGTTTCAATGACTAAAATGGGTAACCCGTCAGATCCAAGGAACTGACACAAAATTTCGATGCGTCCTCTTCATTTTATATGTAACATTTATAAAATACAATGGACCCTGTAAGTCGTCAGAGGAACTATTCGATGCTGTAACAGTATCTGAGGTTCTACAAACAAGTTTATGAGACGGTATTTTCGATTGATTGGAGACTATTAAATAACACACTGCTTTATCGCATGCAACGTGCAGCTCGGTGTCACCTGCGATTCAGACTAAGTCCTTGTAGGGGAGTTCCGGGATAGCTTGTTTTAATCATCTTATTTAGAGAAGAGCTCGTGGCTAATTAAAAAAACTGCCGCTCGGGTAGATCTTGAGGATAAAATCAAAAGTCATTAATTCAAATTAGGCTGATAATCAGCACTTTATGACCGTCAAATAACAAGAGTCAGTCCCACAAAACGCCCGCCCTTCGCCACTTCCTAGTGCTGGGAAGAAGAAGTGGTGGAACAAACTACGCAGCAACACATTTGTCTGTCAGCTTAGAAGAACCAGATTTTATACAATTTCATTTGTCATAAGCTAAATTTAAGAAATAATTATTTTACTGTCACATGTCAGCTAGCTAACACCAATTATGTATAATGTATATTAAGCCGTTCTTGCCTAGGTTGGTTTGTGGATGGGTGACCACCCGATACATACCGAGTTTCCTCCATGCCTCGGAAAGCACGTTAGGCCGTTGGTACCGGCTGTCATTTATAGATCTTTGACAGTCGTTATACAACCAGTCTTACCAAAGAGTATCGTATTACCTAGTTGTCAGATAGGTGGTCGCTCCAGTTAAAATACTGAAAGTCAGCTGAATCCGGTAAGATTTGAAGCCAACCCTAACATAGGGGGGAAAAAGCTAGGCAGATGATGTTTAAGAGATATGAAGACTTTCGAATAACTAAACCATAAATCATGATGCTTGTAACACTTCGTCTGCTGTCTCCCGCGAAAATTATAAGGCGATGGACTGCTTGTAATCGACTTGGGAAATCGGGAATTAACGAATAACCTTAGAGTTAGTCACAACGTACTTATAGAGAACATCGTATTTAAATAAGTTTGTAATTTAAACCACTGTCAGAGTTGTATTTATTAAATGCTCATCTCCAAATTTTCATAAGTCAGAAAGTAAATAAATATTCATAGAATAGTATGTTAAAAAAAATCTTCTCATTACGATACATATATTTTTTTAGTTATAATAAAATTGAAGTTAATCAGAATAAAACATTTTTAAAGTTGGCTATCCCAGATCTCCCGTACTTAATATATTAAAGTCGGCCCAATTTAAATGTTTATTTTATTATTTATTAATAATTTTGATAATAATTATAAATAAAAATTTAATTACAACTCAAATATTGAAAGACTTTGCGTACAATCAACTTTCATCAAATGATCTTCCAAACTAGGTTAACACATAGATAGAGATTCAGATGATGGTAGATCAGTTGAAAGTTGCATGTAATTGGTCCAAGGTAAAATCAAACTAATATCTATAGAAGCAGAGTTGTCTTCAAAATGTAAACCATCGTTAAATTACCAGCTGCTTCAAAGATATTGTTGAATTTTCAAGATTTGATTTTATTATGATTAGTTAATGGTACTTATTTATTCAATATACGACTCTTAATAAATGTAAGCATGCGTACCGATTCTTTCAATACTGTTCGAACTGGAAAAAATATGCAAAATGTCTATATTTAAATATCTCCAATATTTTATGTCAGTCAAGCGAATTTGGACAAACTTTATTTCTAAAGCGTAGTTTACAAAACCCAGTGCACCAACATGCCTACAGAGTATAGCAAAAATTTGTGACAAAATTACATTAAAATAGACGATAAATATATTGAAAGTAAAATATAACAAAGTAAAAATACGGATGTAGAATAAAAATATAGAAATAAATAATTTAAACGTATTTATGAATAATAATGGATAATTATAGTATTATGAAGAGATTTTATTACTCGTTAACAACAATAGCTTCCTTGAAGTTAAGACTCTCTCTCCAAGCGAACTGCCGGGAACCATCACGGAAAAAAGACCATGAAATCCATTGTTAAAACAATTTGGTAATAATGACACAACATAAAAATATCATAATGTATAAGAATTAGGTGGAGATGTGTGACGTAGGTAATGTCTGCTGCGACAAGACTGCCTGTCCTGTTCCTGGTGCCTACATCGTAGGACTCTGCCTGTGGAGACTGATCAATGCGTGTGATGCAAAACATCTACAATGAGGTGGTTTGACAAGGATCTCTTTGACTCGTATCTTGATTCGATTGTGCTATTACCTAATGCCTTATTAGCTCTGCAGTTTTAAATGAAGGTGTATTGTTATTACCCTGCTATTCAACGAATTAAAGTTTTTTTTTTGTCAAAATGAATGTTGTATAACATGAAGAAATCTTTGACAACTTTAACTAGGTATTTTATTAATTATGATGAAAAATATCAACATAAATATAAATTAAGCGTTGTATTATGTAATCCAAACAATTTCATATTTACAGTTTTTTCGTTATACTGAATGTTTGTTTACCTTACTCAACAAATATAAACTAGAGTCCCGCAAAGGTTGATATTTTGCCACATTTTTCACAAAACTTTCATTTTCTAAAATTGTATTATGAAAACCAGCGCTATGTTGTGGGTTTCCATAGCACAGCATCATGCTGACGTGCAAGCTATTTTTTGTGTGGTATTTATTAACTTGTCATGTATGTTTAATGTTTTTTTTTGTGTGCTCGACGTAGTTGCGACTAATAAATAATTGTTCTTCTTTCTTTTTTACAAATTTAAAAATCGAATAGTATACGAGTCAAGAGACCTGGCCCAACCACATGATCTTATAATATTGGAAACTTACGATGGGATCATAGCTACCTATTTGATCGGATACTGTTACATCTAGTTGGAGTGTACAATCAAGTTTGGATGACACTTTTGGGCGTGGCAGTGAGTGGCAGGTCCTTCAAAGGATGTTGGATATGTTTGACATATTGTTAAAATTGGCATTATTTTCCGAAAGCAAGGATCATAAAATGCAACGTTTACGGATAGTGCATTGGTTGCAGGGATATGTGCAAAAGAAAGTCAAGATTCGTTGTATTCTGCAATATTACGTCACACTATGTCATATGGTACTTACAAATAAATAAATTGATAGATTCCGTCCATTCGTTCTCATTTCTGTCCCATTATAACTAAAAATAACCTCTAAAATACCTTGCGTCATCGTTGTGAACAGCGTTTTTAACCTTTTAATCAAAATACATTTCACTTTTGACAAAAGATATAATCTCGTGACGCATACCTCCTTGGAGTCTTTTTGTAAAGAGCTTCGGTTATCCGCATCAGTCAGTTATGTTCTTGAAAGTATAAGTATTCAGGTTCATAAGCAGATCGTGCTTCAGTGCAGGGATTTGAACTAGTCGTGTCTTATAAAATCAGCATGGATATTACCGGTTTTTTTATTTATAAAGGTACTATTACTACTAACAAATACCATTGTATTTGTATTTTTAAATGTATTTTTATCTAACCTTAAACTCTAATACAAGCACCAGGCTGGGCAAACAGGTTGGAAACCGCAGAGCCAGCCTCCAACCTCTGGTGATGACACTGCGAACCTGTGAACCTTATAAACCGAGAATACTAAACTAGTACAAAATATTATTGAACAGATACTGTAAAGTATTTGATTCAGTATCGTTCGTTACAGTACTCATAACTTTCAATGCTAGTACAGGCATTAATTAGTTTATAAGTTTTTCTAAATTTAACCTTTGCTCATTTGTAATTTTAAACAATAGTAGGTACTTATAGTTAAGTGTCTCAATATTGTTAATATTTAAGCGAGATAGTCCCAACACAAGTATTACCAATAACTTACTGGGGGTATCTCATTTATAAACAATGTAACTGTTTTGAGACAAATTAACTTTATTCATTAAAAGTTCCTATTTTGACTACAAATTCGTGTTTTTAAATGTATTTTTCATATCATTATAGATACAGCTTTACCAAAGTTCAAAATGATTGGTAATGATAGGCGGAATGACAAATTGAAATTGATTTTGTAGTGAAGGTCTCTTACTTCAAAACCATGAATATTTTTACGTGTATGGACAGTACGTGAGTAGTGCCTTTGTAAACGATTCTTAGAATTTAACACCAGTTGTTAACACTGACTTGTATGTCAGATTAAATTTACAACAGGGACGTATGACCATGACCATCGCTGTATTATTGTCCGAAGCGTACTCTAGTCCCAAAGATCTAGCTCAAATCAACTAGGTATCGCAATGTATTTTCTTTCAAGACTTTTGCCGGGGATGTGTCCAACACACAATAATTTCCGATACTGGTTGACTTATCGAATTTAAATAATTATGCAGACAGTTTGTAGTTGCTAATTCGACAGAAAATCACAAGACATATAAGTAAGTAGTATGCAGACATATTCTTGTGATTTTCTGTTATGGTTTCATTTTGAGAATTCCCCCCAATAGGTACAGACGCCTGCAGGTCAAGCTACCCGAAACTGTCAATTTTTTCCAATGAACCTTGAACCTTATACTTTAGAAATAAAGTCGAAAATCTATCAAAGAAATCTGACAGATTGTAGTAGCTTGATGTGCAGGCGTCTGTACTAGACAATTGAGAATTTTTAAAAAGACAACATAATTATGTCATTTAATTAATACTATCTTTTTGTTCGAACATATACATAGGTTCTGTTATTGAATCTTGTCTGGATGTAAACACACTAGACAAGAATGTAAATCAAACAAATAAACCATAATGACTGTTAAAAGAGTGTGTCGTAATATTTTTGGATGCGAATTCCAATTTTGTATGCCAATTTTGTTTAAAGTTGAATTTTGATGAACAACACTTGCATGAGGATAAATTTTGAGGCCAATTTTGATCATTTTGATAACACCCAGAATACACAGGACAATTACTAAATAAATAATTTATCGGATGTCCAAAATGCATAAGGGCTAAAGTTAATAGGAAAAGATTTTACTATAAATAAAAGAGAAATAAGCGAGTAAAGTCAGCTCGTAAGAGATGATGGCAGGATAAGCTAAAGATCTGGTGCATACAACATGCTAACTCCTTGTGTCAGAAAAGAAAAGGGGCACATGCAAGTACAAACGAAGCAATTGTTGTATATCTAATGTTAGTTCAGGTATGATGCCTAGGGGTGACGTGAACAGCAAATAAATGAAAACTAACACTTCGCAAACAAATCGAAGTGTTGGAAAAAAATGCAAATTTTATAACTCTTGGCAAACCTGCAATTGTTAAGCGCATGGTATACATTAATAAGTATGAGCATCAGGAACTGGAATTAACTTAGTATAGAGATATTCTGCTTAATCTATCTGTAAATAAGAAGTTTTAATACTTCGTGTTACTTGGGGATTTTAAGAAGAGATAATATTATAATGCATTAATTAGTACAAGGGGCCACTACTTATTTAATAAACCAAACCACCAACAACTTGTTCTCTTTAACAGACCTATTCATTTTGTTGTCAAGTTTTCAGAAGTGAATGTCTTTCAATACCTTGTTGTGAGCCACAACGTTGGGGCAGGCGCTGTCCGAGACGCACTCCTCAGAGGACGGTCCTACAGTGAAGCTAGAACTCTGGGACGACACCGGCGATACGCGCCCGTCGGCCATTGGCAGGCGTTGCTCTTGGACGCAAGCCAAGCTGCCGAAGGGCGCAGACAACACAAATCATTAAACAACATTTACATAAATTAATACTTACATACATTCATAATCAAAAAAAGATTAAATAAATATAATAAGATTAAAGATCGTAATTGAGAAGGGTACCCACCTCCCTTAATGACGACTATGCTTTGCCATGTTTAATTTAGATAAGTATTTATTTATTTTTAATTTAATAATCGTGTTTTTTTTTGTATGTTGTTTTATTTGATGACACTATAGCATCGTATTGGATATATCTGTAAAGATGCTACAACTTAGTGGTAAATAAATAAATAATTTACTTTTGTATATTCAGTTAAATACATATAAATTACACTTTTTTTAATATTTCTTAATAAAAACATGGAAGACAAAAAAACATTTAAAAATACAAAAAATTGTTTCCTACCGGTATCGGGAACAAAAAGTCACTTTGTTTAGGCTCTGTTTTTTGACATCAATTGATAGTCTTCTTAAAGAGTATTTATCTAATTAAATAGATACTCTTTAAGAATCATTATAAAATCTAAAAATAATTGAGAACATGAAGACGGCAGGCACGATTAGCGAAGTGGCTAAGCGATCGATTGGTGCGATGCGTGTCGCGGGTTCGATTCCTACACGGAACAAATAGTGGTATGGCCTACAGATAGTTGATTCAGGTCTGGTTATTTGTGTATGTGAGCTAAAATGTTTGTTAACCCACCCATGATGATACAGGAGAAACTTCTAGCGTGGTGAAACGTTTAAAAAAAACCTACCGCTTAAGCGTGACTAGAGTTCCAGTCAGCTTCTTGCAACGACGCAAGGCAAGCTCCAGACGCTCTGGTTCTTCCTCCAACATCTTCTCCTTGCGCACCACCTGGGAACGTCGACAATGACACATGAACAAACACCAACATAAAAGAAAATAATGAAAATGATTAAAGAGAACGACCAAATTAGTTCTGCGGCGCCTAAACTGTTAACTGATATTGATTGATCGTTTCACAAATATGTATTTCGTGTTAACGACGTTATTTTAGTGTCAACAGAACTTTACTGCACTATAATTTGCCCATACGCGGATCTTCTTGCCTTTTTGCCAATTTTCATCTAAAATGACTGAGAAATTACAATTACTAGGCGCTCTGTTGCCTTGAAGCTAACAAATTAAATAATACAAAAGAAATTAATTATTTATCATTTACTACAATATATTTTTTTGCTCGGAATCTTTGTTTGCATGGTTTGCCGCTATCAAATCCCCATATAAAATATTATATTATTCGAGAATTCTGGGTTTAACACTTCTTCTATTAAGCACTAAACATATTCTCAAAGGATTTCATAATGTGATAATAGTTATGATAACTATATATAAGCATAAAGAATATTCATCCTTCAGCTTTTATAAAAATGGAAATCATCCGACCAGACGTACGTCGTGATTGGAGCGCTACTTCCCGACTGCTTAGAGGAATGGTATATGCTTTGGATGTCTCTATCATATTTTTAGTTCACTATACGCCTACATGGGCACTTATAAAACGTCGAGAAAAATGCACGGTTCGGGTTGGTCGTTTCATATTCAGAAGAACCAGCAAAAAACTATATGGGTACAGCGTAAGAACTAATTAAGTATGAGAGGACAGCTTAGGCCCGACAAAAAGGCATTGCTTTCTTTAGAAAACGTAAAATAAGATAAGAAGTTAACAAACGTCTAAGAATCTACAAGGCCCACAATGTCCAATCATTCACAATGTATGATGATTAATAGCGCAGACAACTTTAATATAGGCAATTTATGGACATTTGTTTGAGAATTTTGGCTACTGGTTTTATTTTAAGATTATTAAAAAAGTACGGCATAATTGAGCAGGTTTTTCTTCCTTAGGAATGTTTGTTTTAAAGCGTTAAATAACTGCTGTTTCACCTTCTCCATTTCAGCAGACAGCTTGGCCTTCATGGTCTCTTGCAGAATCGGGAACTTCAGCTTCCAATCTGCCACGGTTTTGCTGCTCTTCGACAGCACCATGGCAATGCGTTCTATGTCAGCCATGTTCACGCGAGTCTCCCTAGAATATATTTTTTTGTTAAATTATCTCTTCTATTTTAATGATTTTTCGATGTGAAAACGATATTGCCACTGCAAAAAAAATCGTAGTCTCCTAATTTCTACATGGTCGTTTGGCAGTGTAAGAATGGACAAGTCAAATTTGGATTTTGCTCTCCAATCAGCTAAAACCGGCCTTCGCCATTGTCGTAGGTACTAATGAAGTATGATAACACAACGCGTTGCTCAATTTCACCTACCCCAGATATAACTGTCTGTTTTTTAGCCAATTAGGAGATTATTAAAACGTTCACAATCAAGGAGTCAGTGAAAAAATCGAATTTATCGATATTTCTGTGGAGACATGTGAAGCAAGACATAACTTTGTCGCCTAATGACTATGGGTTCTAACTAATACATACGAGTATGGGAAATGGCACAATGCATCATTCTCTCACATCCAAATAATTGATCGGGTTTACGAAAAGTTATCTATATTAGGGTAGGAGGTATGCAAAACGCTTAACTTCGGCCGCTATTATTAGCACTAAAACTAATTCTAGATATATAACGTCAAAAAATAATAGCTTAAAATACTTTAAGGGGTCGAAGATTATGAAGTAGGAATACCTTAAAATATTTTCCACTGTTACCGCAAGACGTTAGTTAAGAGATTACCTATACCTGTTAGCGGCCTGTCCACGCAGGCGCTCGACCGTGGCTTCGAGTTCATACAGATCATTCTCGAGCAGCAGCATGTCCTGGCGGTAGATCTCTTCCTCACGGCATAGTTGCTGAAATTACCACAATGACACATTATCACTAAATGACAATAGCATTAATTATATAACATAAAAGAAATATAGCCACGGGCTTTTTTGCAGCTGGGAAATTATCAAATAACTTCTCCCGCTCTGGGCGAGGCGGGTGGAGTGTCAGACTAGTACTGACTAACCTACCCATGTTCCAACTATTGCCGTTTATGTTCCGGGGCCGCGGTATCTCTTTCGAAAAACCCGCGACCCCGGCAAGACCCGCAAACCCGGCAGGAAACACGAGATCAAGTTAAAATAATAAAAATATAAACATGAATGGCAATGTATGAACAAGAAAAATCGTTTAATTATGATATGAGTAAGAAAATGATCACTGAATGTTGCGTACTGGCGTTTATAATAAAAATGTACGTACCTTAATCGGGTCAACAGAAATCATAGTGTAGAGAAAGATGGGTTTTCAAAGCCCTATCACAAAAAAGGAGTTGAATACGCACAGAGTTAGGATCAAGCTCGCAGAAACTCTCAGCGATAGCGCCAATCTTGACGATAGCGTCGCCCATGAGCTGCCTCATCTGCATGGCGTGAGTCAGAGTCGAGCGACGCATATTGCGGGTCTGCGAATCAAATGATCACATAATGCTTTACACCGTTAACAACATTCAAGTTAAATATCGCCATTGCAAAAAAAACGCTCAGTACTTTCGTAATATTCGCATTAGCTCACGCCGAAGCATTTATTATCTAATGAGTATTAATGAATACACTGCTTAACATACCTCAATCCTTAGATCGTGGCCTTGTTTCTGCAGCAAGCGCAGCTGGCCTTGGAAATCAGGCGTTACGTTGATAGTATAAGTCTTCTGTGGGATCAGAGCCAGCTGCTGGCTGGCCAGCCCAGCAGGCTTCGGCGGAGGCGCTGGCTTCAGGCGATCGCGCTCTGTAATACACCGTAGCATTTTCCCATAAATCAAACGATTATCAAGTTGACCCCTTTGGAGAAAGCTAGATAAAAAAGCGTGTCTTTTCTTAGATTGCATTGCTCTAGCAAAGTGGTTTTCATTCAAAAGAACATCATTCAAAGCTATTACTAAGCTTTTATGAAACGATGCTGCATTTGTTAATGTTTACACGACGAGAGAGATATACACGGAAGCAGTAATTTGTATGATCATTTTTCAACCATTGCAGCAGAGTGACTGAGGTGTTCAATTTCCATCCATAAGGATGAAAATTGAGCACCTCTGTCGTCGTAGATTCTTCCGTAGATTCCCTCTCGCGGTTCACCGTCTACATCCACCATCACGTTTATTACTGTTTAGTAATCATTAATACCGGCGTGATCCAAAGCTAATGGCATTAGTAGATAAACCTTTTTTACTTTACAAATTACGGTTATTCAAATATCAATGGATATCAAAGAGTTACCTTGAGATGACGTCCTCGGCAAGGTCGAAGATTTGATAGCCGGTTTGGTGGGTTTGGAATCAGCTTGTTATGGCAAAGAAGTAAGCGGAAAGAAATCAAATACAAGAATTATGAACATGGTTATGATAATAACTACGACAGTGATTAGAAAAAAATAACCAGCAGAGGACTCTATCGACTTAAGAATGGTGCGACCACATTGATCAGAAACAATAACATACACTTTCACTTCATTCACAGAAGTTACTACAAAGAATCTCAATGTGAGAGCTGAGGATGTGGCCATTCAATTGTCCATGATTATAATGATGCTAACTGGTAAACAAACAAAAATAATTAATAACCGTCGTAAATATAAATGCATAATGTGGGGAATCATTACATATCACACATAGGACTTGATTGACTGCTGGTACTGTATTCAAATAAAATGAAATATGAGGAGTTGACTTGTGTGTAAAGGCTAGTATCAAAAGGGTTGGCCATATAAACGTTAAATATAGATTAAAACCATACAATACAGGCAACACACGTTCTTTTAAATACAAAGCTCTGTACCCTCATGACGACGAGCTTGATCAGACAGGAGAGATTTGCGAGCGCCATGTCCTTTAAATACCAGGTACTCTTATTAAATTAAATAACCACCACCGAGGGTTTATCGATTACCATACTCTTTGCACCTTTTACTTACTTTACTACTAAATAGACTACGAATGCAGTCAACTTGCAACAAGGACTTTATACTTAAATAAACAATGGTTTTATGCGTACCTGTGTGTTGAGGTGAATGCTGCTTTGGCGAGCTCATATCAGGAGGATCATCGCTAAATGATACGGATTTCTCAAAAGAGACAGACTTTTCTGAAATAACAAATGTTTATTTGGTCAGTCAATAATCAATTAACGTCACATTAATTGAATCTCCGGCACATTGCATCGGAATTTTAAATCCTATTAATAATAAAAGTACAGTGAGAGTCTGTACATAAAATTAATAAAAAAGACCCAATCAGTGGCAGAGTGCATTAAATTGTTTTTTTTTTGGTGGAATTAAGAAAGTAAGTGGTCAGTTGAGTAGTTTTGAGTGGTGTAGAGTGTGAATAAGATATAAAAATGCTAAGTGCAATATTTATTCTAAGTTAAAAAGGGATTATGTATGTGTGGGAAGAAAGAATCAATAATTTGATCATTCGGTGTCCAATCGGGGGCAAAAAAAGAATTAAATCATAGCACTGTACAATAATTATAAGTCAATATCCAAACATTACATACTAAAGACAAACAATACAACTGAGTAAAACTTGCAACTTCTACAAAATGAACAAATCAAGATGTGATCAGTGAGTAAAGTTGATATTTCCGCATGGACCACGAGACGATGGCTACACTACGTAAACAATTGGCGAACGTTATAACCAAGTCCAGCAATGATAATATTTTCTACGTAACAAAGCCTTAACTACCTCATTACACATCAATTTGATGAAAATATACTGTAATCATCAAAATGATTAAATTTTTAAACATTATTTTTGGGCCATAATTCACAATTTACAATGGATTCAACCATTTTTTTGGTAGATGAGATGACGATAATTTCAAAACGAAGGTATAATGCAAAACAGATGCACTCGAGCCCAATACAATTGTTTTTAGAAAGCTGAAATAAGAACAATACCACTCGACTTAGCAAGCAAGCGTTCGGCGTGAAAATGATTTAGTTCACTAAATGCATTGCGAATGTCATGGGTGTGTCTGTGTAGGGTGTTTGGCGAATAACGAGCCAAACACATTAATGGCGTGAAAGTGACGCTTTCCCTGTCCATCGTGCCAAGATGTGCGGAAGCATCTTTGCCATCGCATCTGGCTGGTAATGGAATGTGGTAGAACCAATAATTTGCGGTTCTCGTTTTTTGCACTGCCTACAACCGTCGGTGTGACGTCAAACAACCAGGTTGTGGTCTTAACATTGGAAATTGTAGAGAAACCACAGTAAAGCGTCGTAACCTTTTAAATTATGAACTTTTACTTAAATGACTCGTTTCCTTGTAGCGGAGAATGGTTGTCTTAATATTCTCCGGTCTCGGAATTTGTAATAATGGCAACATTTCCACCTGACACTAGCAATGCATTATCGTAAACTCTTTAACCGCGTCCGATCACACTTACGAAATTTATCTCTGCCTAATTTAGGAGGTCTCTCGTTGCTGGTTAATCGTGCCGCATCTGAGTGCAGGAAAACGCAAGCTACATTAACGGACGAAGCTTTAAGTTGTAAGCAACTATGCCGTTTGGCAGAGCCACAGTAGATCCAACTGTTTTTATCGCATTGATCCGATTCTAGGTTTGTGTAGATTTATAAGAATTTCCCAGCTGACTAGCTGAAACTTAGTTAGACTGTGTCAAAGGAAAATGATTTTCGTTTGGCATTAGTTCCATGGTTGTACCAAATATTAGTACTTCAGATTTATTATATTTAATTTAGACGTTTTGTAGGCCATCCACAAAAAATATTGTCTTAAATGGTGTTTTTTGTGTAATTTTTTGAGCTCTTACCTTGGGTCGCTGGTCGTACATTGTATGGTTGGTACTCCTGGCGTGGAGCGGGTGCTGCTGCTGCAGCAGGCTGGTTCGGGACCTGCAAAGCTTTCTGCACGAGCCCCGTCAAGTTGGCCAGTTGCCGTTCCATCTTCTCTACGCGCAGGCGTTGCATGTCATCCAATACCGGCCTACAAAATCATGATTAGAAATCCTATCTATGCCTCTAGTGTTTTTTTAATACGCAGAAAAAGTCGCTTTTGGTCAAAATCGCAATGCTATCTGAATTGATGTAACTAGAAAATGTTTTTTTTTTTATTATATTGTGGCCACAATATGCTCAGCAAAAGATTTTTATTGACTCCTACATTTACTCAGCAAAGATGTCTGAGTACTAAGTTTTTTTTTTTATGTCAATGAGATAGTTGAAGTTCTGTTTCTTGAAGTTACCTGGCGTCGTATGGCGGGCGAGGCATGGGGCGCGGGGCAGTCGTGATGGGGTTGCCGTACATCTCGTACGCATCGTCTATGAGCCCAGTATCGCTGTGAAAAATGCTTTCAAATTCTGTATAATGTAAGATAATACTAATAAAAATGTCGCCGTTTTCGAGTTTATTGATACTTTATGACAAAATTCGACACGAATCTAAATTCTTATTGTAAGACCTAATCTAGATTTAGTTTAAGTGAGGGCTCACCTGACTTCCTCGTCGATAATGGGAGCGATGTTAGGTCTGGAGGCGGCCGGGCCCAAGTACTGCGTGTAGTAAGGATCCTCGTACGGGGTCCTGGCAGCGCCACGCTCCGGAGACGACATGTACCCATCGGCATGACCTGCACATACGCCACACATTAACACTTATTCCATAAATCACTTGCCGGCTGTGAGTAGTTGTACTGTTATTTTAGTCAAAACTCTCATAAATGAAATCTAAACTAGAAAACAATAAAATTATCATCAAAGCATGCGATTATACAAAAATTTATTAAACATTAAAAAAATTGGTTGTTTGTAAAGTAGGTTTACGATCGAGATGTTTACGTGATAACGTCTTATTGGTGATATAAGTTATCACCAGTAGTGACATCTAAAATGAAATTAAGTACTAATTTAAAGTTTTTTTTTCGAGCCAAGTAACAGATGGCGCTACCATCTTTATGAAATGTCGCTCGTGAGGTTTACAAGTTTCTGAACATGTCACCCGACTAAAACGATTTTAAAGACGTTATCACGTCAAAAATGTGAGTTTGCCATTGTAAACGTTAAACGAATAGCTTATACAATGCCTTCTGAATCAGACCTTACTCAGATGTATGTAACATTTTTATATTGAATCAAACAACAAGTAAGCCGTAGAGAATGTGAGGATGATGCAGACATTTTGAAAATATTACTTACTTTGGGGTAATAAACAAGGAAGATTGTTTTTTTAAATAAGTATAGAATCCAATTGGACAAACAGATAGTTGATCAAAAATGTAATATCAAACAAATTCATCAAAAGTGCGTTCGTTAGCGCAATATTAAAAGTTTATTAAGGTAAAGCATTAGCAAATTAACTTTTAGAAGCGAAAGTAACGTGTTTGTAGGACGAGGGCCTATTACCGGGGATCGTGTACAGTTGTTCGGCCCCCCGAGCGCAATCGGCCGCAGCGAACGGGAAACAGCGTTCCGACCCACTGCCAGGGATGTACGCGCGCAACGGCTTGGCCGGCGCTGTAGGACCTACAAACACCGCTTTCACCTATCTTAATAACCCCAGAACTGTCCTACATAATGACAGTCTCCCGAAATTAAGTTTTTCTTATAATAATTTTAGAGGCGATTTTGGGATGAGGATGGAGGCTGCGGCGGTAGATATCTTCCAAATCAAAATTAAAAGGGCAAAGGTTAAAATTTGCTCGCTTCCTGATTCAACTTCCGTGTTAATAAAAAGTGTCAGCCTTTGCCGCTTTAGTTGGTTCTTTTGTTGAGGTTTATTAGATTTGAAACATTTTAGGGCTCTCACCTGAAGTGGAGTGGGTCTTGACCCGGTCAGCGGGAACAGGCGGCGCGGCGGGCGAGTAGGCACGCAACATGGAGCCCCCGCGCGGCAGAGTGCTCGGCTGCTGCCCTCCGATGTAATAAGCAGGCGCCTTCATCTGCTGCACAAAAAGGAAACAAATTAACGTTTTGTTTATCACAACAGTCCGGAAGGCAAAACATTTCTAACCCACCTAAGAGAGTTGAATAATTTATCAACAGACATTGTTACCGATTGATCCAAAACATTAATGACTCACGGTTCATTCAACGTTCTAACAAAAGTTTTGGGCTTGGCTTTGCGTTCACATAATCACATTCACTTACATCATTCTAAGAGTAAACAAAGCGAAATATTAAGACTAATTAATCGCTTTGTGATGAAAATTATGATAGGAATCTCGAACATTCTCAGGTACACAAACAATGTGTTTGTGTAAGATTCAAAGGCTAATCATCAGGTCGATGAGAGAGCGGTATGTTATTATCAGAACATAACAGATTATTTACTGAAGCGCAATCATAACAACAATGTAACAAATAACATCGCGGTTTACAAACAATAAGAGGCCGGTTGCGTATTGACACCCGTGCAACGGGAGGGAATCCTCAGTCTGCAGTTCGTTTTTGAAAAGAAAGCACTCGTCGGCTTTCTAATAATAGTTTTATTGAATAATTAGACGATCGTTTAGTTGTGTTATTAGCAGCTCAACGTTCGGATTATGATAAGTAACTGCTGCAGTTTCATAAACGCTTTTGCATCTACGTTAATTTCCTCGTACATTTCAACATCGCAGTTTTATTAATAGAATGTCGTGGTTCCATTTGATAGTGCTTTTAAGTGTCGCTTCAACCGCCTTGTCGATAAATAGGCCAGTTTACAAAATTGTATTAAAACAAAAAGGATATGCACAGGTTTGTATGAAGCATCAATTAATTACCTACGTTGAGCGTCAACACAACGACGTATGAAACGCCGATGAAATATTTTTACGCCGACAAATAGCATCGGCAAACAAAAACCTAATTATGTGAAAACAATAGTAAGGAATGGTTTGTTTTTGGCATATGTATGCGTGTTATTTAATGTACTGAATGCATTTCCAGTTCTTGCAATATGACCTGGAGACGCCGCCGCTGAGAGAGTTCACGATTTGCACTTGGATTCGTATTTACGACCTGAGCGGTGACCAGAGCATATTTACCTATGTCGGTAAGTAACTGTTGTGGTTACTATAAATATTAATTATTCAGGTCTTTATTTGCATTTCATTATGTGTGAAGATCTTATTAAGGGCTTAAAGTTAAGGTACAGACGCCTGCAGGTCAAGCTACCCGAAACTGTCAGTTTTTCCCAATGAACCTTGAACCTTATACTTTAGAAATAAAGTCGAAAATCTATCAAAGAAATCTGACAGATTGTAGTAGCTTGATGTGCAGGCGTCTGTATAATGATGGACCCTGTAGGGCAAAGCAAACTGTATAAAGTAATTGTGAAATAATATGCGAAATCACAGAGCAGTCTATACAGCTTTGACAGAACCTTAAAACGAAAAAGTAATCTATATCAACTGCAGTTGTTTTTTTTATTTATTAAGGTCGGCATAAAAGTTCTCGTGTCGTGAAAGTAAACCGTTGGTGAAACCACAAAATCAAAGTAACGAGCAAATATATTGCGTGATCATAATTAAATTGACCCCCTTATACCTGAACTTGCTTACAAGTACAGTGTTGCATAATTATAGCATGACAGAGTTTATGGTATGCATTATTTGTACCACGCATTACGTGTAGCTAAGTCAAAAACGACGACACGTTTGGCGCAGTGGCGATCGACTGGTGCGCCGTGTGTCGCGGGTTCTATCCCCGCACGGAACAAATATTTGTATGGCCTACAGATAGTTGTTCCGGGTCTGGCTGTTTGTGTATGTGAGATTGAATGTTTGTAAACGCACCCATGATACAGGAGAAATTCCTAGTGTGGGGCAACGTATTTAAAAAAAAAGATGCACATGTAGGCTACTTTTTTGGATGTCTACGCGAGTGAGTCCGGGGTGCAGCTAAATATGTTAATTTAAGGCCAAAACAGTAGTAACGAATTATGGTGCTGAGCAAATGCAAGTGAAATTAGAACAATTATTTTGTTTTAAAGGTTTGTATTTTTATTAGTATTTCGAAAGAAAGAAAAGACGTCTTTGCACTGTCCTGGGTGACAAAAGCCTAAAATAAATAATAAAATAAATATTATTAAAATATTTATATATACTAGCTGTGCCTGGCGGTTTCACCCGCTGCTCAGGTCCCCCTTCCCCAGAAAGCCACCCATCAGTTAGGGGTATGAAAAATAGATTACGACCGATTCTAAGATATACCGAATATACATAAAAAAGGTCGTTTTGGAGGAGTACGGCAAAAAGATAATTTCATGTTCTTTTTTTAAGAAATACTAAAATATAAAATTATATGGGTAATTTTTTTGGGATAATTTTAAATTCTGGCTGGCTGATTTAATGTATTCTTTTATTATGATTATTTTTTGTGTGTATTTGTTTAAAAATATATAAAGGAAACAAAAATAATAATAAACAGTAGCACATAGGTGGAGTACATGATTGTCTAATTATATACAATGCAAATACAAAATTTTTTATTTTTCCTCCACAAATAACACTTATAGGCTAAAACTTAAAAGATAACAATATATGCAGTAAGCTTCTAATGTTCATTTGTGGGAGACTGGTGCCTAAACTAAGCCGTGGCCTGTATTTTAGGACACCAGGGACTCCCCCCTACAGGGACAGATAGCGTCAAACCATTATTATGAGCTGCTGTATGGCGAAATATATTATTATAATTTAATTCTAAAAGAAATTTAATTTTTAAAAGAAAAACAAATTATTAAAAAGTAAACTAAAAAAGTTAACTAAAAAATCAATTTAAAATTTAAACATTTTGTGTGAAGTGTATTGTCGTCATAGGTGTATATGGGACATGGTGTGTGTATGATACGCGTGTGTGGTGTTGTGTAGTGAATGATGTAAGGATACTGCCGGGTTTCATATAGTAATAATAAATAATAAACCCATTAGAGACCTGTTCTTTATTTCTTTGAGATCTCTAACAAAAGATTAAAATAAAACATAAATAATAGACAACAAAAGTTATTACGGAGGTTGTACAATCACCATTATGATTCTTAACTAAGATAATTGTTTTAAATCTTTATCACAAGCAATTAGGTCAAAAGTTAATCATCGTTTTTCGATTTTGAATTTTAGTACTATCAAAATTGTATGCAATTTTCGATACCTTTGCTTCGAAGATTCTTACCTTCTTTTGAAATTGGTTCTTATCTTACTACGATTATTGTACGTCTCTAAGCCCTGAATATTTAATGAAAATTTAAATTGCATAAATGAATACAATATTATAAATAAACATTATAAACAAAACGAAACGAAATAATTTGTTTTACCAACAAACTAGCTTTTGGCCGCGGCTTCGCCCGCGTTGAATTTGGGGTAACACAGTTCCCCTTTCCTGATTTACAGGTACCTGCTACCTGTAGTTTTTGCCCTTGCGCCTTATTTATTGTAATAGCAATGCTAAGTTTTCCCTATTCTTCCCTCTTTCTCTCTCATATTTCAATCTTTTTTTTAAAAGCCTATGGCCGTCTCCAGGGTCCCAACTATCTCTGTACCAAATATTTATCATAATCGGTTCAGTCATTTAGGCGTGAAGGATTAATAATTATTTGTCGAAAACCTTATATTTTAATATTAGGCTGTTTTGCGGTTTCATACCTTTGCTTCTCCTTCAACCTGCGAAAACAAACGCGGGGAAAAAGCAAATTAAATCTGTTGTAATGAAACACCGTAGTATAGAATAATTAGTTAAGAAACGGCTTATAATTATTACAGTACATACAATTGCAGTAAAAGAGTCTAGCACCGCTTGTGGACAATAAGTACCTATTCTACTTCTTAATACTATTGTTCAGCATGGATACCTAATTTATTTGCTTTAAGAAAATCTTAGTCGTATAGTGAAAGTAAAGTTCATCTATTGTATTTCTTTGTACTTAAGTGTATTAAAAAACGTCGTTTGATTCACGTGGGTATTCGCCAGTTCAGTTCTTGGCTCCTTAATGACCTCGCCTACGGCGCGGGTATGAATTCCGCTTCGGCCGCAATGGCATAGTTTCTCGACATTTTATTCTAATATAGTGGTGTTAATAGGCAAAAAAAAACATTCTAAAACGTTCATGATAACCAAATAATTTCGTAAGACCCGCATTCACTGTACGTGATTAGGGCGAATATGGAGACATGCATAATTTATGTGCACCCGATACGCGACTTCACGGTCTAATAAAACATTTTTAAACAAGGTATTAATGCAAGCGTTTGATTAATGTTTTCTTTATTTGTTTTTTTTTAGCGAACGGCAACAACCGTGTGGTAAGGCTGTGGTTGGACTCGGGAGGGAAGCACATCAACGTGTCAATTAATGGGAAGGTGACATCCAGCTCAGCCGTGGACATCACCAAGGACGTTTGGAGGCACATCTGTTTGTCCTACCAATCCGACTTTGGCGCGTGGGCACTATACATTGACTCCCGACTCCTGTCTTGTTCGCAATCACAAACCGTAAGCAAATCACAACCGTTTACAATCACTGTAAAAATTAACAGACAAATCTAACTTTTAATAATAAGTAACATAATTTATTTAACATGAGTAACATTTTATATTTTTAAATGTTTTTTTTTGTTTTATAAGAAATATGTAAAAATATAAAAAATATGTATGAAAATTAATAAATGAAGTAACATAACATACAGGGATCACAACAAGTTCTGTGTGCAACAACGAAAATGCACGAACAAGTAACTCAGGCAAAAGACAAATCGCCGCATAACTTTATCTGGATCGCTGAGGTCACTCCGGCCACGACGTAGCAGACAGATTAACATGTGATAAATTGACATAGACAGTTATTACGAAACTAGATCTACGGGCAAGGCTGTCGCAAGTATCCATAAAGAGACAGTTCCATCATAAAATATCACGATTACCTGCGGCTAATCAATACCTTGATATTGTGTTGAGCAACATGAGCGAATTTTATGGCAAGGATACCTACATGTGTTGGTTAATCAGTCGATACACCCAGTTTTAAAGTTTTATTGTCCGTGTACTTTTAAAACTTGCGATATTTTAATGTTTCAGCTCCAAGGATTTGTGCTGCCAGGTGGAGGTAGTGTCATTATCGGGTACGGAACAGCTGATGGAGGTAGGATATTTACTAAAACAAAACCGAATGTAACATCTAATTCAAATATCTACCAGGTCACTGACAGTCATTTATTTATTCTTGCAGGCGCTTCAAATGGCTTAGAAGGCGAAATATTTGGCACAAACATGATATTATCATCAACTATCGAAAGAAATTATACGATTCGAAGTGATCCTTATTACGAACAAAAAAGATTTCACAAAAACAGAATGAAAAATACTATCACTAACGAGAAATATATCATATTGAACGATTTACAAACTGGAGAATTAAAAAATAATTTTGAGACAACTGAGCTTCCCACAACAACATCTAATGCATCAAAAAGTTTCATTAAGTTTAGAACACCGCACAGTTTTATCGATCATGCAGTTGGTTTAGAATTTTCTTCAAGAAAACCTTCTATACTTGATTTACCTAACGACTTTAATAAAGAGTTTATGGGATTAACGGTTACTGATACACCAGACCAATCAGACAGCCTTAGCTTTTGGAATTTAAATAACAATGAACATTCAGGTAGGTATAAAAGTCCAGACAAAATGAGCAGCAGTTCCACTGCCAAAGACTCATTAACAATATCAGAGTTTGAAACCCCACCACCTGTACCAACATTCACGTCATTATTTGATAAACCTTTGGAAACTCAGAATACTTTTCCAGGGATACCGTTTAAATTGAAGGCTGCAACATTACCAGCGATCCCTTTAGGTAACACATTTTCGGAAGAATTATCTGAAATCGAAACACCTCCTCCGGTGCAGAAGAATCCCAAAGTTTACGGCCAATGGACCAGTTCAAAATTTGCAGGCAGTGTTTTGAATTACCTTAAACATATGCAGTTACGTTCCAGAGAACAAAAAAAGGTGCCTCAAACTATCCCGCTGACAAAAATATCAGACAGTTTCCCTTATGCATCCGATTTTAAAATTACTAAAGTCCGAGCACCGTATCAATTTCAACGAAGGAATTTAGTACAAAAACAGTTTGAAACTAGTAAACGAAGCCCACAAATTAATGTTCAAATATTAGAAGACGATTTAAGAAATAATATATTAAAATCTCATGCACAAACTCAACCTTTACTAGTTGAAATAACGAATAGAGGATTTAGAAAGAAAAAAAAAGAACATAGATTTTATAGAAACGTTGAAAATCAGAATAGTTATGAAAGCTCTGAAACAGCTCTCAATGCACAACCTTTTACACCAGTTTATAAAACGCCAAAACAGAAATATACAGCGGACTTAACTTTGAAAAACAATAATTTGTTGTCTATACTTCCTTTTTTGAAGTCTTTAGAATATTTTGTAGAAAACTGGCAATTGGCCGATTCGCAACCAAAAGAACAACAAAATAATGAAATGTACACAAGAAGTTTGTCCAATGGTAACAAATGGCATAATGTTAAATCGTATAATAACGACTATACACCGCGCCAGGTAAAAATTGACCCTGATAATGGACAAAGCGCTATAGAACAAACAATTGCCGAGGTAAACAAACGACATCCATCGATTCGACTTAATTATAAGCATGAAGATCGGAACCTCATACCGTACAGATCAGATCCAAATCTAGCAAAAAGTCGAGCGTTAGCTTTAGAGGTATCTAATCAATCCGATCACAATAGAGATTCCATATCGATTTTGAAATATAATCACGGGTTTTTACCAGAACACAACAAAAAAATTAAAATGGATGATAAGCTTCATGAGACAGTCAAAAAGAAAACCCATAGTAATCACAAAAACAATTTCAACAAACAAATAAAAATAGGGAATGCTCTTAATGAACGTCACGTTATCGGTATTAATGCAGAGGAGAATAAACAAAGTTTTGTTGGCGGAAACGAGAACATACCTGATATAAACAAATACAGATCTGATATAGAAAATGTTGATTCGTCAGTACCGGGGTCTTTAGGACCAAGAGTTTGTAAAAACGTTGATCTTTTAGATCGTGTTTTGTATGTGCAGCCGGACGAGAGTATTGACATGACTCACATAGTTTCGCCAGTAAGACTGAAGAATGCCGCTGTAGAGTTTATTATGCAGAATTATAAGAAATGTTCTCTGGCGGAATCTGAATTACAAGACAACCCGATGCTGTACATAGATTGGAGCAGGACCCCAGTTAGACTATTTGGTGGTTCATTCCCGAAAACAACGACTGATTTGTGTGGTTTTTTTTAATGATAGTGAAATTAGCTCGTGGTAGTAACATTATTTTTACTATTTACTCAAGCTATGCTATTTGTAAATAAAGTGTAAAATGAAAATGCAAAGGTTTGTTTTATTTTGATCACATTTAAACAAAAATATTTTAAATTGAGTACATATATGTTATTTATTTGCATTCGTTTGTGTAACAATCGCATATGTTTCATCATCTTGCATCCAGTTATGAAAGTAAATGGACTGGTGGTATAGAATGTAGGTATTATATGAACATGTGCCGTGTTTGTGTCACTAATTATCGCTTCGATTCCCACAGTTATTTTAATCTATTACCACAACATGATCAATAAGTTTATCAATTACGACAGTTGTGCGTATTCGGTTCCGCTATACTTTAAAATATTACCAATTAGAGTCAATGGAAAACTCGAACTTAAATTATATTCGAGTTAACAGTAACGCGCTAATATGAGCATAAATAGGAAAAAACATGTTTTAAAACACTGAAAATACATCTAAAGCAAGCCTTTAAATAGGTATTAATTATTATAGATACTTAATTGCTTCCTTGAGACCACACAACGGATGTTTTGAGGAAGACAAACATTTCGAACTATAACTTACTTGTAAAATTAAAATCAGGTCAAGGCCTGCCCATTATAGAAATAAAATATCGAGATTTGGCTGCCTCATTTCAGAACGAGTCAAACCAGTTGAGAAAAGGGACAAAGAGTAAATAATTGTACAAAGACCGAACTCTGCAATGAAAGGTAGGATTAATTAATTAGTATTAATGTCTTTGAGGATACAAGTGAAACAACCGTCACTAAATGACACAGAATGCGCTTTGAGTATTAAACTGACCAAACTTAATTAGGCAATTTAAGTAAGCGTTGTATGCTTTCGTAAATCTATCAATATTATTCGTAAAGTAATAAAATGTACATATTTGCATGACACTATTATTTGATTATCCTTACTATAAAAACAAAAATGAGTTTCTTTGTTTGTTACGTCTTCGTCCAAACCGATTTTGATGAATTTTGGTACAGAGATAGTTGAGACCCTGGAGACGGTAGGCTAAAACAAGTGAGAAAAGGGGGAGACAGAAGGAAGAAACAGGGGAAAAAATATTTTTTTTTCGATCATCTAGCGGTTTAAAGTTAGCGTTAGCCCAAAGTAAGTAGTGAGAAAAGTAACTATTCCACGCGGACGAAGTCGCGGGCGGAAACTAGTGAACAATAAATATTACTCGTATGAGTTGTATACTTAAAAAATAAAGTCATATCAGAGTCCGTTATGTGAATTTAGCCTTGTCAGTGCTGTCCAAGTTTCTTTCAGAAAGCCGTGCTACTAAATGGAGACTAAGTTTCTGATAGGACTTACACTCATTTGGTCTGTAAACTTGAATAAAGTGTTGATAACTCTCAATCATAACTTAGTCGTCTGCCGTAAGTTACTGACGGTGTTTAATTAGTATTTTTTGCATGAAAGCTCATCATGGTAGGAGTTAGTTTCTTCTTAACCCTACCACTTTGGTAGTTTATACTGTACAAATGCTTTTTTTTACGTTTGGAAATCTTCAAATAACTTTACCCTCTCTGGGCGAGGGACAATGTTAGACTGAAGAGACGATGGTACACACGCCAGCAGGTCAAGCTACCCGAAACTGTCAATTTTTCCCAATGAACCTTGAACCTAATACTTTAGAAATAAAGTCGAAAATCTATCAAAGAAATCTGACAGATTGTAGTAGCTTGATGTGCAGGCGTCTGTACAACATAGTAACGGCCAGTCTGTTAGAGACATTACCAATTGACAGCGTTAAGGAAGATTTATGTGACGCTATCATTTTGTTCCTTTATAAGTTACTCGCTTTTGCCCGCGGCTTCGCTCGCGTTTAATTCGGGGTAACACAGTTCCCCTTTCCTGATCTGCAGGTACCTGCCACTTGTAGTTTTTGCCCTAGCGCCTTATTTATTGTAATAGCAAAGCTAAGTTTTCCCTTTTCTTCCCTCTTTCTCACATTTATTAAAAAAAAAGTTTATTAGTTAGCCTATGTCCGTCTCCAGGGTCCCAACTATCTCTGTACCAAAATTCATTAAAATCGGTTTAGCCATGTAGGCGTGAAGACGTAACAAACAAACAAACTCACTTTCGCTTTTATAATATTAGTAAGGATTTTCACTTATTTATTTAATAGAGACATAATAATATTTCTCAATATTCATTGACCAAGAAATGAAATTATTGATTCCTAAAATAGGTAACACAATTGACTGCAATTGTTAACAAGAACATCACGACATTACACAACAATGAATCAAGATATCAAACAACACTAACAACTTAATCTAAAGATGTTTTTAACTGTCTAGGTTGTTTCAGCAAAACAATTGCAACTCCTCAGTATGATTGGTGACGACACCATTGATAACGATATCAATCTTGTACTCGACTAAATCACGAGGAGTGATCTGCTTACACAATTTTGGACCTAGCACGGACACGCGAAAGAAACGTACGTAATATACATTCGGACGATTTTAAAATTGAAAAACTCGTTTTGCATACAAAAAATTGTCAGTTGAAAGGGCAAGCTAGACTTTATTCATATAATTGAAGGTAGACGTGGTTGTTGACAAGGTTGTTTAACCGAAATGACAAAGTTGGTTTTTTAAAACTAAATAAATGACTTCCAAAAAAAATTGGAAAATAAATTTTCGTATGTTTATTTTAATGTATATTTATTTTCCGTAATTTTTTGGGATGTAGGTTTTTTTATTTCAGTTTTTTTTGTTACGGTATGATGGTATCCTAAACAATATCTTATCGAATATTCATTTTTTATTGCTATTCAGAGATATTAGACTATCGTCCATTTACATTCGAAGACAAAATCTGTATTGTGGAAGATAACTGATAAATTACCCAAGAAATTGAGATAAAATTGGTACATACCATTTCGATACCATTTTGATTAAAAAAAAAAACATATAACCGGCCCACAATCGACGGAGAAATCGCGCAAACATACAATCAAATTGACCACCTTCCCCTTTTTTTGAAGTCAGTTAAAAATTATTAATTCATTGTGTAAGAAATTAATTATTATGAATGAAGGATATGTAGCGGATGGCAGGGGAGCGTGGAAGATTCCACGTTACACCAATTTTACTGGGTCTAGTAAGTGTCAAAACACCCTATTCGATATACACAGATAACAAGTACAGCGCGCGGGTACACACATATCCACACACAGGCAAATTTAGGGTACGTATGTACACACGACGGCAGGTCATCCTATACTAAACTATTATACCGTAACCGTAGTAGAGAGATCAGGTTAAAATGGTTTTGTGTAGGTTGATGTGCCGTCGTCTGTACTACTATTGTATATGATGTTTAAATAAGTATATACACCGATGAAAGAGAAAGAGAACAATGATTTCACTCAAAAAACATTCGTCGTGCGTTTGTGCTATGAACTTTGAATGTACATCACTGCCGTCAGTGTAGATCAACAAACGCAATGCAATTTAACAGTGCTTAAGTTATTTAGGTCGCAATTTAAGCTTCGAACGTCCTGCAAATCAATCTGGGCACAGAGATTATTACTTACTATGGACGGCTCTCAAACTGTTTTAACGCGTAAGTATTAATTTAGTAAGAAATCATTCCAAACGTGGATGAGAAAGGGGCTATGAAACTAAAACTTTCCGTGGTAAACTTTGGCTGTCTCATCAATGGATTCGTTAACTGAGCGTTAAGATACTCGGGTTTACGGGTAGTTCGAAAGAAATACCGCGGTCCCGGAACAAAAAGGGCAAAAGAAGGAAAATGGGTGGGTTTTAGTTCCGTCTATCTATTGACGACGGGCCGTGTCGACGGCGCGTTAGTGTTCCGAGCTCAAAGATATGTCAGCAAAGCAGAGGGGCCTGCCAGGGTCCCCACCCGCCGGGGTTGTCAGTTGTTCGAAAGAGATAGCGCGGCACCGGAACATAAAGGGCAATATAAGAAATATGTGTGGTTTTTATTCAGTACAAGTCTGACACTCCCCCCCGCTCCGCTCAGAGCAGGGGAAGTTATTTGATGATTTTCCATGCGCTAAACAAAAGGCAGTCCATTACAGAAGGACAAAGGCATGATGGTGGTTAAGTCATAAGGGCATCACTAGTTAAAACAACATTACATTAATGACTGCCATGTGCTGACTCACCTAAACGCTGTCGAAAGCATTTTCTTGTATTTTTAACTACTTTTCTTAAAACAGATTTTTCTATTCAGTAACAGTTGTCAAACCGCATTTTTGTTTGGATCATAGTCATATTTAAAGTAACTAAAACTGATAATTCAGGCAGTGCTTAGTTATTTTTTTTTTAACTTAAACGTAAAATAAATGTTGACAACCACTTTTTCTATTTAGTTAAAACAGATAAATGACACGTAAAGGATGCCTGATAACTTGATAAGGCTGCTTTTGAACGCAATATATACTCCGGAGGAAGGCATAATTGACCGGAAAACATTGGAGAAGTTAATTTTATTGCAGACATTTTAAACGTCTAGTGACTGACGTCTTGATCTAATTAAATGTTTTACTTTCAACAGATTATAATTTACATTCGTCTTTCAATTGCATATATATTACCCGGCTTCCGAAAACACGTAAGAGGTACTTATTAGACTGTATGCGTTCGTGTTTTAATAATAGATTAGATAGATTTTGATTTAATTCTTGTTTGTTATACAAATCCTTTTAAATTCTTAAAAAAACAAGGTTAAAATTGATCATCTTTTTACAACGAGTTCGGTTAACAAACTACACATCATCTCATATTTTCCAGTCTAACCGGATGCAGCTGAATATAAGTATTTTACATGGAGCGACTGCCTATCTGACCTCCACAACCCAGTTAATACTGGGTAATACGATACCCCTTGGTAAGACTGGTTGTCAGACTTTCGGAACACTGACTACCTGTAACGACTGTCAAAGATCTACCTACAAATGACAGCCGGGACCAACGGCTTAACGTGCTTTCCGAGGCACGGAGGCAACTCGGTATGTGACGGGTGGTCACCCATCCACAGAACAACCTAGGCAAGCGCGGCTTAACCTAAAGATTGACCCGAGCGGCTTTATTAAATCAAAATATACAAATAGTGCGACTCTGTGTAACGGACATTTTGTTTAACAGTTCCTGCCGAATGGAACATTACTAACATATACGAGAAATGCCTACTCGTCATCTGCCTAACCTTTTCCCAACTATGTGTCCCTAGTCCTACCATTTCCAAAGCGTCGGCTTACTATCCCCAAAGTTCCGGTTCACCGACTCTTAAGTCAAATAATACTAAGTAATAATAATAAATATACTAGTCATTTAATACTTCTTTGCTCTTGATGATTATTATTTTAAATGTATATTACATGTATTTATATATACCTAAGTATTTGTTTTTTTAAATGTAGCTAATAATTTTGAAAAATGTTATACCACAGACTACCTACAGTACTGTTTCTCCTCCTTTAAATCCATTCAAAGGATGTTTTGAAAAGATCGCTTTTAGCGATAAGACCGCCCATTGTGTCACCCTATTTATAAGTTGTTTAATGTTATTCTTGTTATTTGTATGGTGTACATAATAAAGTATATTCTATTCGTTCAATTTATAAATTAAGTCCCAGACACTCCCTCAGAGAAAAATTTAAAGAAATTAATATACTTACTGTGCCCTCTCAGTTTATTTACGAAAATCTTTTGTACGCGCATAAAAATATAAAATTGTTTAAAAAATACAGTGATATCCACAACATAAATACGAGGAACAAACACAAATTTGTTGTCCCGGCAACGAGGCTCAAAAAAATAGGGGGTACGTTCACATGCCAATGTATACGTTTTTATAACAAACTCCCAAACGACGTTCAAACACTAAGCCTCAATAAATTTAAAGTTTTTGTAAAACGTAAGTTAGCTCTTAAAGCTTACTATAATATTAATTATTACCTTGAAGATAAAAAGGCTTGGGATTAAGCTGCTCCAATTTAATTTACTCAGTGAGTGTCAAAATTTTCCTTTGTTTCAGTTATTTATTGTTTATTCCTTTATTCTATACACTGACATTTAATATTTGACATTGATATTTACTTTGTTTTATATTTTATTATTTTTATTTAATTTTACATTTTTTTTTTATTATGACATTTTATGAGATCATTATGATCTCATTAATTTATTTTGTACATATTTTCTAGTCTGTAGTTGTTTATTGTGAATGTGAGGACCATGTCGATCATAATTTTTATTTACTTTGTTTGTTTTTGACGATTGTCTGGCAGTTGAGTACTATTAGGGACCTTCACCAATGTCCTTTTTTTGGTATTGTTCGTCGTTTCGTTGAGCTCCTTGGGCTATGAGTCGAGCTACACGATAACTGACAAATGCTTGCACTGACTGGACAGGTCTACTCAATCTGTGTGGTGCTTTCTTAAAAAGACCACTTCAGGCACTAATCTGCATAGTCCTCATGTAAGTTGACCAAGATTTTTTGTCTGGACTTTAAAAGAGACTATGACCTCTGAGTTTGTTTCGGCTGTTTCTTCTCAGAGTAGTCGGGTACGAAACACCGGCCTCATCTAGTTTTAAAAAAAAGACGTGTAAAAGTGTTTGTGAAAACCTACTTGCAAAATAAACATCATTTATCATTTATCATTTATCTATATATCTATCTATCTAAGTTCCGGTTCATCACCTTTCGAGTTTCGGCCGATCATCCAGACAAATTTGAAACATCCGGGTACCGAGTTCTGGGCCACTTCGGGTTTCTAACACCTCTGTAGTCTTCGTCTCACCAGGCTGAGCCAGAAGACTACTGCGCTACTCCCAAAGAACAGTAAGAAAAAGAACTCATGACTGTACACCTACCTACCCCATATTTCTTGTTGATTATATTTGTCAATGTTGACAGTTCGTGTTGTTTCATTTTATTTTAATAATCACCACGGTCCTAAGTTGAGTTACGTTAGTACCCCTAGGTAAGACTGGTTGTCAGAGTAGTGGCCAATACAAATGACAGCCGGAACCAACATACGGCTTAACGTGCTTTCCGAGGCACGGAGGATACTCGGGATATAATGACTGGTCACCCATCCACAAACAAACCTAGGCAAGCGCGACAAAAGATCTATCCAAGCGGTTGTTATTAATTGTACTTATTATATTAGGTTGAAACTTAGAGAAAACACAATAGATACCGTAGCCCCGGAATACAAAGGGCAAAAGAAGAAACATGGGTTTTAGTCAGTTGAAGTCTGACACTCCCTCTACTCCGCTCAGACCGGGAGAAGTTATTTGATAATTTACCCTCCGAAAAAAAAAGGCGGATGAAAAAGATTGTTGAAGATGACGCAAATGCCAGAATGAAATTCGAAATATGAATATTCATAAATTTGAAAATCAATGTTTTTCCAGAAGGAAAGAGGTTGTGGCAACAGAGGAGGTGGAATACCCACTTTGTTACAGTGTCTTTTATTCCCCGCCTTACATTAATTTGTTAATCTCATCTCTAAGGTCGGCAGGCAGGCTTAACTTCTCTTCTATCAAAATAAACATTACAAATTTTCTCCATGACAAAAAGAGAGTGTAAACGGAAGCTGTTCAGTTGACTTATGGCACTGACATTATGATGAAACGGAAAAACTGTTCAGCATATTGGTTGAAATACTCATTATAATAATGGTATCTTAATTTTCCTCAGGCACACACACTAACACACCCTCTTACAACACACACACATGCACACTCGCCAGTAAAATGTTTATTATTGTTTTTTTCTCTTTCTTTGCTAATTATAACTTTTGTTTTGCACCTAATATCCTAAATTATAATAATTTCAATGAGGGTAGGCGCTGATACCTATAATTACAAGATATTAAGTTATTGTAGCTTAGGTATTGGCTGCAACTCTATATTCAACATTATTTACCTTTACATTTTGGGATATTATAAAAATCCTCTATTAACCGTTTCATCCCAGTTCAGCTACATATATCTTTCACACAGTTGATCAATCGTTTTTAACATTCCGTTCTTCAAAAGGAAAAAAATAAACCTTTATAGGGTCATTTTGTAGTTCGCCTGTCTGTTTGTCTGTGAAATTAAAACCATATACTTAAGTCTGTGGACCATTTGTGTTGTGAAAAGAAAACAACCATCTAAGTCTATGCAGTCAAACCATTTGGCCGTTTGTCGCAATTTGGTATGGAACCCAGGTTATAAGTTTCATTGGTTATATTTATCACGCTTAAGTTACTTAAGTCTGGAAACATTTCATATTTTTTTGTTCCACACTACCCACAGCTCTAGGTTCCTCCGAAATCGAATCTGTTGTACGGAAACTAGAAAAATGCAAAAGAACTTGCATGCGACACAAAACGATTTCAGAAAGTCTGCGAATACCAAACGAACAAAGACTGAGACTTTTAACTTGTTCTTGATTTTCCTCCTGTTCTTTTTATGCAAGGGAAATTAAACGTTGATTATATTTTAAAAGAACAGCGAGTGCTAAATAAAGTTATTTTCCTTTTCATAAAAGTCTGCTTGCTTACTGTAGTTGTTAAAAAATGTTAAGCACGATTGTTTTAATACTCAATATAGTAACCTCCCTCAATAATATTGTCTATGGCATGCGTAGGGAGCTGTCGTAACAAATGAGTTCACACGGCCGGTCGATACACGCACTGACAATCGCCTTCGTCCTTACCTTACGGAATGTGTGCAATGTCCACCGGGAACGCAACGATATAAACACCTAGCGACACCTACTGGAAATAAATCGACAGTAGGCAGATGCTCCTTGTTGTAGGTATGTTGAATTGTCAAGAGGGACTGCCTATGCATTTAAAAAACACACTCCCAGGGCATGACTCACGGGAGGAAACGCCCGGGTGTCACCATTGTGACGATCGCTCGGAGGACACGGTGGAGCACACAGTGGCGGTCTACCCAGCTTGGGCGGAGCACCGCCGTGCCCTCGTAGAGGTGATCGGCGGCGGCGATCTCTCGCGTCCGGCCCTGGTTCAGTCCATGGTCCGGAGCGAGAGGGAACGGGAAGCGGTCACCTCCTTCTGCGAAGCAGTAATGCTAGCAAAGGAGAGGGCATTTGAGGGAGAGAACAACAAGCCAACCCAGCCGCCGCGGGAGAAGCCTCGGGCGCCGGGCGCCGCGAGACGACTCCCGGCCACCGTAGATGCGGGCCTGCCTGTGGACGGTGAGCAATGGGTAGCTCACCGTCCGTCCGTCTATTGACGACAGGCCGTGTCGACGGCGCGTTCGTGTTTCACGCGCGCCTCAAAGAGAGTCAGCAAAGCAGAGGGGCTTGCCAGGGCCTCCGCCTGCCGGGGTTGCGGGTTGTTCGAAAGAGATACCGCGGCCCTGGAACGTAAAGGGCAATAGAAGGAACATGGGTGGGTTTTAGTCAGTAAAAGTCTGACACGCCCCCTCGCTCCGCCCAGAGCGGGGGAAGTTATTTGATAATTTCCCACCCGAAAAAAAAGGGCATGACTCAGCAGATGGGCCTACCGGCCCCGGAACATAAAGGGCAAAAGAAAAGAACATGGGTGAGTTTTAGTCGGTAAAAGTCTGATACCCCCCCCCCCCACTCCACCCAGACCCGTATCCGAATCCGTAACAAAAAAGGCAGTGACTTAATCACTATCTAAGTATCAACTTCATTTGGAAGAAAATGCATGCTGAAGAAAATTGCAGATGTTTGAAAACAATAGTAGGTTTGTCAACAAAAACGTAAAGAATATTGTTGATTGTACACAAATGATTACATTCTGTCGTTAGACGGTGACCGGTACAGCATTGTGTCCAGGCGGTAACAACACATTAAGTAGCAAATATGTGGTCAAAAATTTCACAAGCCTGCATGTGGTGTGGTACCCCCGCAAGTCATGCAGTATACCTAATTATTATACGGTATACATACTCTACTACCCGCTGCAGCTGAAGTGCAAACCACATAGCCCAAATTACATTAGCACAGCCAACCACAGGGGCTAGTGCGCTATACTAAAGTACATATTGTCGGTTTACTGCAAGAACTTGTTGACAAACAAAACCTAAACTATGATTTTATTTTGAATTGATGTTTTTGCTTTTACTCTGGGCGCTCTATCTATCTAACTATATCATTCTCATATACTTGTATAATATCAACATGAATGATGTAACCATGATCTTGTATAATTATTATGATTCAAAAGAGTGTCCATGGAGTTTCTTGGCCATTCTTTTCCATAGAGTTCAACGCTTTGGAATGGGTAACTAGAGTACGTTCACAAGTTATTAAGCATTGTATCTGGGACTGTAGCATCGTTCTTTTGTTTCTTGACATTCAAAAGTGTCTGTAAAGGGAAATAAATGCGATGAGTTTTTAATTAAGCCACGTTTACTATTAATTTTGTTTTCCATGTATTTTTCTAAATATGACTTTTCCTTAACACAAAAAAGTAAAACATTATTTTATGAGTATTTTAAATATTATATCAATAAATATAAAGTTAACGACTTTTTGCCATTGCGCCTTTCATAGAGATTTAAATTAAGTATTTTCTAAAATACACTATTTAATTTCGTCTATTTATTTCTTTTTTATTTTTACATATTTCTTATAAAAAAAAACATTTAAAAATATAAAAATAGTAGCCCACCGGTATCGGGAACAGGGTCCAAGCTACCGGCAGTCAGGTCTATTATTATTAAATACGTACTTTCATGATCAAATCTATGAATCAATTTATACAGTTAATAAATAAATAGTTTTCATGATAAAGAAAAAAGTAAAACGAATCCCTAGAACTAAAAATTAAACATTTTGTTCGTATGCCAGTTAAAAATAAGCGATCTAAAAGAAAAGGAAGTGAACGCGCATGTTTTTTTTTGTTCTCATTAGTTAGTTAGCGGTTTTGACAGCATTTCAGCCGAGCCAGTCTTGTGGAACTGTACGCCTGAGCTGTCTTCTATGTTAAAAGTCTTATACCACCGTTCGCCTAGAATGATAGCTAACCCATGAAAGGTTCGTAGAGGCGATCGGCGGCGGCGATCTCTCGCGCCCGGCCCTGGTTCAGTCCATGGTCCGGAGCGAAAAGGAATGGGATGCGGTCACCTCCAGACCTCCAAACCCAGCTCTCCAGACCCCCAGGAGACGCCCCGGGGGTCGGGCTCCGCGAGACGACTCCCGGCCACCGTAGATCACCGGGCCTGTGGACTGTGTCCATCCTTCTATTGACGACAGGCCGTGTCGACGGCACGTTAGTGTTCCACGCGCGCCTCAAAGAGATGTCAGCAAAGCAGAGGGGCCTGCCAGGGCCACCGTCTGCTGGGTTTGAGGGTTGTTCGAAAAAGATACTGCGGCCCCGGAACGTAAAGGGCAATAGAAGGAACATGGGTGGGTTTTAGTCAGTACAAGTCGGACACTCCCCCCCGCTCTGCCCAGAGCGGGGGAAGTTATTTGATGATTTCCCATCCACAAAAAAGCCCATGAAAGGTTCGAAGAGTAATCGTGCCATTTCCTCCAAACTTCTTTTTTTAAGGTTTTGGAAAGCTGCTGGCATACCTAAAACCGGAGAAGATCAACTAGGGATCTTCTAATACATATATGCTACGCACTGCTGGGATGAGGTGACTTAACACTCGATATCTGTTTTTTATATAATTATATTTTAATCGGTTTGGAACAGGGTATGGTATGCAAGTCTTACAAACTTCCTAGTCGCATACGGTATTCCCGCTCACTGTTGCTCCTGGATATCTGACTTTCTAAGTAAACGGTCGACGAGAGAAGTTATTCATGGCTGCTCTTCTGCCTGGACAGCCCTGACAGCTTCTAGTCTTAATTGTAAAGTTCAAGTCGGGGCCTGGCATGGAGTATTGCAGTCTGTGATGTCACAGCTCAATACCAAATAGCACGATCAATATACACACGATCCTGTGGAGCACAGACCCAAAAAGGTCATTGCCCCGAGGGGTCCGAGCTTGGGAGGTCCACGATCGTGCCAGCGTGGGTGTCATAACCAGTTAGGCCTGCTGAAACATGGAGGTGGAGTTGTTCCAGGATGCCATGACCAACGTATGAGAGACGATAAGCTGGTGGTACCAAGCTTTGTAACCTGGCCCACCGCCGCAAACTTGCATGCTTTTCGATTATTTACAGAATGTACTTCGATGAGTATGCCCAAAACCTCCACGAGATTATTCTGCCATATCCCTTCTTCCATAGGGAGTCCAGACGTTCAGCGGTTATCGCCCATGCCTTGCCATACCTTGCCATTCCACACATTCACACGCCTAAAACAAATATTTTTGGTATTTAACCAGAAATCGTTAACTGCATCAAACACTTACAGAAGCATCGCTTCTTGACGCAAAGTGTCGGTACGAGGCGGGCCGGTTATCGCGGCTCGACCATCGCGGTGCCCCCGCTGCACTTACCCCACCCCGCATTTCAATACCAATATTATTAACAGTCTAATTAACCTCTAGAGCCCCAGCGGCACAAAAACGTGCACAAATTTGTGCCACCAAACCCCAACCGATTTAAAACTGTATTTGTAGTAAAGATAAGTCTTAAAATCAGATTACGCTTACGATAAGAGCCCGCCCGGCGGTGCTTGACGAATAGTTGACGTAAATAATGGCGGTCCTTGAGAGGTTAAGCAAAATCCACTAATTAATAAAGGAGGGACAGTGAATTCAATGATAAGTCGCTAACTGCTTTTAATCGATACAAGAATGAATAAACTCTTTCACTATAATAAAATTAATATGCTACATTATTGTTTTTAAAAAGCAATTAAGCGCTTGTCAATTAATTTTCACCAAGTTTCGTTCTAAAGTGACGTTCGTAAGTCACTTTAAAAAAATCACGTAAACGCGTTTTGTAAAAAATAAAATATACCTTATTTCATTATTTTGTTTAAATTTTACAATGTTACTTAACGATTTTAATGGAACCAGATGACCCAAAATTATAATTAACAACTTTGCGCTGAGGTAATAATTTCCAAATTTCAACAGCTAGCAATAAGTGAGTTTTTGCATTTTATGAAGCTCGTCAAGACGACGTTCAAGGTGTTAATAACTGTACTTGATGATTTTGTATCATTAGTAAATTCTTGCAGTACGCCGACAATATTTTATACAAATACTAATTTCGTGGTTTAGGTACAAATCACGATCATCATTTTCAGCACCGGGATTACAATTTTGAATCGTTGCCACACTCGTGCGGTTAACACGTCATATGTTTCGTAATTAATAAATAAATAACTATTTTCGTTGAACTGACTCCAAAACCAACTAGAGAGCCGAAGCTGTAAGCGCAGCGTAATCTGCGTGAATGTGTAAACTGCGGCATTATCCCGTTCCAAAGGGTAGAATACAATGAAGAATTTGTTCAGTTCGGTTCCTACATGTTGGGAATGCTGGCATGTTGAAGCTCGTGGCTATGTAATAGCAGCCACTCGGGTTGATCTTTAGGTTAAGCCGCGCTTGCCTAGATTGATCTGTGGATGAGTGCCAGCTTGTATTGGTTTATTACCCCTGAGTAGGACAGGGGGACCTGTCCTACTATATAGGTGTCGCAAGGAGATGCCCGACAGGAGTCCTTTAAACTTCTGTTCTGTCCTATTAACTTTCGCATTAAAACTCGCCTAAGCTATCAGTATTTCGTTTGAGTAAAAATCAATTAAAAGCACAAAGGACTGACCGCAGCGTTGAAATCCTGGGACGTCATGTTCGTACAATTTTGCAACGCTATAAGCTCTACAGGCGGGATGGACTGCACTTTTTAGTACGCTTTTATTCGCTAAATATTAAATAATTCTGCTAAAACATTTTAGTATGGTTGGCGCAGTGGCTGAACGATCGACTGCTGCGCTGCGTGTCGCGGGTTCGATCCCCGCACGGAACAAATATTTGTATCACCTACAGGTAGTTGTTTCGGGTCTGGCTGTCTGTGTATGTCAGTTTAAATCTTTGTAAATGCACCCACGATACAGGAGAAATTTCTAGTAGGGGCGACGTTTTTTTTTAAAAGTATTGATATTTGACACACTTCCCAATTCCCATGTATGGTTAGCTAAGTCATGTTTTTCTATAAATCTAATTGTTGTACTGTCGCACACGCCTCGATTACCTGTGAAAGTGCAGGTATCTTTCAAATTATAACAACACACAACCATTTAAATATCAATCGTTTTGTTTTTGTATTAATATAGATGCGCTGTGACATAACACTAATGTGTATAACTGTATAATAACAAAAGCCATCACAACTGTTTTTAAAGGAGAAATACTGTCTCCCAAGTCACAGGTAAAAACCCAGTTTGGGAGCCAGACGACATATCCGTTCACAATGTCTGTACGATAAATACAAGATGTCTGTAACAATGTTCACTGTACTAAAATGAAGAATTTATTTATTTATAACTAAACACTAAATACGCATTCAGTTACAAACAAGAAACATCCGGGTGGAGATACTACTTTACCGCAAATCAGACGATAAATCAGAATGTATTTAATGTTGTGGTCATGCCTTTTGTTCACAAGTATATTTTATTTACAACAGTCATAAATCAAGCAGGCATGGCTTGTCTACATGCATCTACATGCTTTTTATAAAGACGTTATCACAGTAAGTTTGAGATAGACAGTTGCGTTGCTCTCAATTCTAACCATATAAGAGTACTCTGCTTCAGTAATATTTTAATTTGACGGCACAGTTGGCGCAGTGTCTGAGCGATCGACTGCTGCGCTGCGTCTCGCGGGTTCGATCTCCGCACGGAACCAATATTTGCATGACATACAGGTACTTATTTCGGGTCTAGCTGTGTGTATGTAGGTTTAAATATTTGTAAAAGCACCCACGATACAGGAGAAATTCATAGTCTGAGGAACGTAAAGGGCAATAGATGGAACATGGGTGGGTCTTAGTCAGTACAAGTCTGACACTCCCCCCCGCTCCCAGAGCGGGGGAAGTTATGTGACGATTTCCCACCCCAAAAAAGGCAAAAAGCATCGTTTAAATATATGTGTATATAAATATAGTAGTTGCCACATTAATTTCGCGCGTACCAATGGATGCGCTAATTTCACGGAATTTGAATTCAAGTATGTTTAATTGAATTGTAAAGCAACTCGCCTTTAAGAGGTAAATGATCACTCAAAGCGTCTCCTGGGGTTACCTTACGTTCAAAGCTGAGAGATCACTTTAAATGTAGAATCACCCGTAATGCCAGACTAGTCCCGGTTGTCAAATACAACTCCAAGATGATTATTAGCGAGGCCGCTTACTAAGTTACTCAAATGAAAAGTCTTTTAATGCTTTCGAGATGGAATTCCACGTTCTTCAAACGAGGTTGATCTTTAAGTTTCCGCTCTGATTTTTGGAACGAATGACTTTAATATAATTGAATTGCTCAAAAATTCGGCAAACAATATTAAAATATTATGGAAAATTGGGTCATCAGAACACTCAAGCACCTACTTACGTCACGACTCGCGATACGGTGTACAAGCAATTATGGGTTAATTGAAGTAAATAATCAGTTTATTGAATCTATACGATATAAAGAAAGCGTTTGAAAAAAAAATGCGTTTATTCAACGCAACGGAAGAGAAAGTAGCTATAGATTTTTCTTCTTTTTAACTTTGCATATATGTTCTTGCAAAAGTATGATATAATTGTATCATTTTATTATTAAATAACTTTGTGTTGTGTAATAATGACGGCCTCTAGGTACTATAATAATGAAGTTACTGTACTAGTTAGTTACGTTGCAATTATACAGTTCGAATAAGCATACTGTGTAAATTATGTGCGATTTCTAACGAATAAATATTTCAGTTATTGAGTAAAGTTGTGTTCGTGAGTATTTTGTAATACAGTAGTTAAGTAGCTAATTACAATGCATACGTTTCAGGAACTACGGATCATTATGGTTCTTAGTTCAGTTCAGGTTCATTTTGTATTTTTTTTTGTACCGAGTATTATGAATGACCGAAAATGATAATTTTTTAGCAAAATCAACTAATTCCAATGCGAAATATTGCAAGTATTTTAAACTGGAATGCATGTGAAAACATTACAAAAAATTATATAATCTTTATTTTATTCCATGAATACGAAACAACAATACAGAGCAACTTATTGTTAACTAAAAAAAATGTTATAAACATATTTTTTTTAAGATTTTGAGTGTTGTGATATTCTAGTATTTTCAAATATTTATCAATAGTATTTTTGCATGTTTGTCTATCAAGATTCTTTAATTTTAGGTCTTTACTTATTTTGTTGTACAGGCTAAGACCGAGATAATTAGAAAATTTGTGTGCAAAAGATGTACTACATTTGGGTACGTTATAAACTAAATCTAATCTTCGCCGTTTTGCAAAGTGCGGTTTTATTTTATGCTGTGCACTGATAACCGGTTTTATGAATAACTTTCTGACCGTGAGAACTCCCAGTTCTAAGTAAAATGCATTACAGAGCGCCGTTTCATGATTCAATTTACTGATAACTGCGTAGTATTTGACAGCTATTTCCAAAGGTTTCAACGTTTATTCTGCACAGCCTTGGTGAAGGAGATGCTCCGTTGTCTTGCGGTTTCCAAAGATGAATTAGCATCTCTATCTCCAGATGATTTGTGTGTCTAGAGCCGTCCTTGAGTCAGAACTTGAAATAAATTTGCGAGTATTAGGCGGTTTGACGTCATTGCGACCTAGATGCAAAGGGAAAATATCCAATAGTATTACAAAACTTATAAACCGTTTATAGATATTACACAAATTATCTACCTACAGATTATTTTCGAATTTGGATGTGAAATAAACTTAATCGTGGTTACCTCCAAGTTAGCACTTTGGAAAAACATAGCTAAATAACTTAGGTTCTCGAAAATATAACAACAAAGGAATCATCAAATAACTTCCCCCGCTCTGGGCGGAGCGGGGGAAGTGTCAGGCTTTTACTGAATAAAACCCACCCATTTTCCTTCCTTTGCCCTTTATGTTCCGGGACCGCGGTACCTGACTATTTAATTAACTTTTTTCACTATTTAGGTTCATATTTTAATAGTCTATTAATTTGTGAGAAAATATATTTTACTAGAATAACCTGCATCATTATTTGCCTAGAATTTTCCCAACTATGTTGGGGTCGGTTTCCAGTCTAACCGAATCCAATGAAGCGACTGCCAATCTGAACTCCACAACCCAGTTAGTACTGGGTAATACGAGACCTCTTGATAAGACGGGACAATATGTTACGTTAATTTTGTAATGGACCCAAACGTTAACTTTTCTGGAAACCAAAAGAATGACAGAACAAAAATGTTAGAATAATATAATTTCTGACAATACATAGTAAGTGGCGACTCCGATGCACACTTGACGAAGGGCAGTGAAGCGGAACGAGCTATACGTTAACCGGCTAGATAGGCCCATAGACTAATAATAACATTACCCTTATAAATTCCCGAAAGGTGAAGTAGAAACAAGCCTATAGTACCACTCAGAATTTCGCGAGATATGTTTAAAAAAAAAAAGTTTATTTCAATAACTTAAAAATACTATAACATGTCTTTTTAGGAATTTAAATTTAAGTGAAAATACACTTGTGTTAGGAAGTTCCGCTCTTCCACCAGTTACTCTTAGACTTATTGAAGGACATACTATTTTAGAAAATAATACGATGAAGGAGTTTTATAATAAATTAAAAGAAAATAAGTTAAGTAATGTTTAAGTCCCAAGTAATAGGCGCTCACGCCTTACAGTGGGACCAGCAATTATCCCAATAATACTGTGCCGGAGCTGGGAGTCAAACCATGGTCCTGTCATGTACAGCAGTAGTGTTTGCAACCACTGCACTAACGAAGCAGTCAACATGCATAGAGTTAACCAATTAATAATCCTGCATTATAATAAATTATGTTGCTTATTTTAACAAGCTAGTTTAACTGGCGGACATATGAATAATAATAACTCATAAATATTTAGACCTTATAACGTTATGTAACAGAAATGTGAAAATTCCAACCTCTTTTCCATGTTTACAACACTCTATGAAGGTCATTCATTTGATTAGTTAAAGTTAATCTGCATCTGTGTAATTATTACAAAACTAAGAGAAAATCAAGCTAACATAACCGGTAGAAGGCACATCTTGACAAAAAAATTGATAAATATATCCAAATTCAAAAAGGTTCATTCGTTTCACATAAATAAAAATAAAACACTATGTGCTGCCTTTCAAGGTGTACTGATATTTTAACACATAAATAAGTATATAATAAGTAGTGAAGGTTGTAATTTATACGAGTGTAAAAACTACTGTTCTTGCAGCCTAATCACCTTATACTACCAACAAAAAAAAACTTTAATAATAAAACACACATAACAATAAAACAAAATAAATAAATAAATATCTTGGGACAACTCACACACGGCTATCTGATCCCAAGCTAAGCAGAGCTTGTGTTATGGTAACCAGACAACTGATATACATACTTATATAATTTATAAATACATACATATTATAGATAAATCACACCCAGACACAGAACAAACAATCATGCTCATCACACAAAGTTTGTCCTGGGTGGGAATCGAACCCACGACCTCCGGCTCAGCAGTCAGAGCCACTAACCACTAGACCAACAGGCCCGTCACTAGACCAACAGGCCCGTTAACAATAAGTCTTGTGTTGTATGGTAAACATCTTATAAACCAAATTTATTACTATATAAATTTGGTTTATAATTAATAACCAAATTTATTACTATACTATCTATGTATTCGTCGGTTTATTAAAAATGTAATTTCTTCCCTGTCAAATGTATGAATTGCTTTATTACATAAAACCTCTTGAAATACTGACCCTCTTAAAAATATTTTGTTTTATTGTCTAACCTGTGCTAGACTAATAAATAGTTTTTCTTTCTTTTAATACTGTCTAGAAAAAAAACTAACTCTGAAAATAGTCTCAATTTCACGACGAAGTCATTCCGTAAAGTTAGCTACAACTTTATTTCAATACAAGCTTTAAGATATGATGCTTTTGTTTGGTGAATAAACCAACAGCCAATTAATGTCTATTTATGTACCTATGTGTTCAAAGCGATCCAGGCGTGGATATGTTATGTGTGTATTAACACAGCCCACTGATTTCTGCAATAATTAACTTAATTGGATGTCAATGAAATGAGGAACTCGTGGCTAAATAAATAGTAGCCGTTTGGGTCGATCTTTAGGTTAAGCTGCGCTTGCCTAGGTTGGTCTGTGGATGGGTGACCACCCGTTACATACCGAGTTTCCTCCGTGCCTCGGAAAGCACGTGAAGCCGTTGGTCCCAGCTGTCATTTGTAGATCTTTGACAGTCGTTACAGGTAGTCTGTGTTCCGAAAGTCTGATAACCAGTCTTACCAAGGGGTATCGTATAATGAAATTATAGATTCCGATAAACGTTATCTTTACAGTTTACACGTTTGTACTATCAAATTAAAAACTCTCGATATTTTTACAGGTAATGAATATAAAAACCGTCCAAATGCGAGTCGCAATCACTCTCACAGGGTTGGTGGGTTGTTCGAATGAGAAACCGCGGCCCCGGAACGTAAAGAAAGAAATACCGCGGCCCCGGAACGTAAACGGCATTAGAAGGAAAATGGGTGGGTTTTAGTGAGAACAAGTCTAACACTCCCCCCCGCCCCGCTCAGACCGGGGAAAGTTATTTAAAGATTTCCCATCCGCAAAAAAAAGAAATAAAACGAGGTTCTATAAAATAATATTATAGAAAACATTTATAATGCTCATTCAAATTAAATGAAAATTTTTACAGAATCACAAACGATTCGGTCTTCATAGTATCTTAATGAATAACACAATTAAGGCTTCAGTTTGATGAAATAGTCCCATATCTCAAAAACAAAATATAACATTTTGTGAATTCAGAAGCAAATACCTCTTTAGCCATTGGACTAAGAAAATAAAACCAAAATCACGATATATAATTTTAGAAGACCTGTCGAAAACACTCCACACCACACGGATATACACATTAAAAAAAACTGTTTTTTCAACCCTCAGTTACATGTATGTTTCACAGAAAACACCTATTCTCCGAATATCATATATCTGGTGCTCAGAGACTGTTGTTTTGGAGTAAAATGGCTTTAACATACGGACAAACAGACAGACATACGGACGGAGCGAATCCATAGGGATTCCGTTATGAACCCTAAAAAGTTACAGCAAGAGCGATGGGTGATATTTAGAGAACGTACGATCTATCATAATTTAAACTTTATACCAGTTTCAAGCTGAAATTTCAGAAACTTTTAGAAAAACAACCTTCGCTCTTGATGTGAAATTAATTATTGGATATTATTACTTTAGAATATACTCCACAAATTATAATTTTTAACTTCATTTTTGCGGGAACACGTACCTACAAAACTATAAAATAAATATTGGCCTTGATAACTGATGGATCTATCCGAACTTCAAAAGAAGAACAATGAATTATTTCTAAAAGTTCAACGTTCAGGGATGCCAGTAGAACCGACTTATATTACTCAGTTCCACAAATCATACAAAATTAATCTGAATCCTTACTAATATTATAAAAGCGAAAGTGAGTTTGTTTGTTACCTCTTCACACTTTAATGGGTAAACCGATTTTGATGAATTTTAGTACAGAGATAGTTGGGAACCAGGAGACGGACATAAGCAATTTTTTTTTAAAGTGGCATGTGAGGGAGAATGAGGGAAGAAAATGGAAAACTTAGCGTTGCTATCACAAATCAATAAGGCGCAAGGGGAACTGTGTTAACCCGAATTTAACGCGAACGAAGCCGCGGGCAAAAGCTAGTAAATAATAAAACTAATGGAATATAAGACGATCAAAACCTTTTCACGGGAAACGAGACTCATGTATAAAATTGTTGATTGTGCCTTAAAACGTAGATAAGGAAATAATTAAGATAAAAATATTCAGTTAATTTGTCTGTAACTATGGGGATGACATGATTATGCATGGTCAAATCCTGTATTTTTCAATAAAGATTTAAAAAAACCTAAGGTTAGCATTATAAAATAAGCGTTTTATTAGTCAAATGACAGTAACCAAAATAATCGTCCCCGTTCAGCAAAAAGACATAAGTCAAAAACCTTGTTTATATATAAAATATAAATTTAAAAACATATAGGTATAAATCGTGATACATGACAAACTGTTAGTTTTCGTAAAAAAAACATTTTATGATATCTCCGTCGCTCTCTGTCAAAATTGTATAAATAATCATTTAAATACTTTAACAGACCCTATGTGCCACTTCAAATAGAAAAGTAATCATTAAACTATTTTATATTTTAATGAATAATTATTTACTAATTTATTTAATTTACATTTAATTTAATAAATTAGTAAATAATTAAAGACTGAAAGACTACGGACAGCCGACACTACGCCAAATTAGTAAATATTTGCTTTCCTGTGATTCAACTCACTAAATCATTTGAGTGATGTTAAGTATACCCAAATTAGTTTCCCTCCATAAATATAATTCAAGTTAAAAAGTAATTAATTCACTTTAGCATCGAGTTTTGCAAATATTAGAAAAAAATATATTTAAATTAGGTTATTCTTCCATAGCTACTTTCATTCACACACATTCACAAAAAACGAAAGTAACTCCAAGAATGACGATTTGTCAGATATTAAGATAAAACAAAGTTTTTTTTTTATTCAGCCTTTTTAATTATGGTATCTCACACAAATTCGTAAGGAGTATTTATTTTCTAGTCCTACTAAAAGTTATAATGCAGATTATCCCATCAGATAGAAAAAAAAATATTACCGAATACAACTCTATCACACAACAACTATCAAAGCAATATAAATGAAGTTACTATTTTGAACATATTTTTTTTTTTTGAAAAGCGGCCGTATTCGAAAAAGGTGAAATCGCGTAACAAAAAAAAAACAAAGTCGAATAAAGATTTTTTTAAGTCTGTTTAAAATGTGATTTCAAATAAATTTATCAATGTTACCTAATTATACAGGTTTTATCATATTTTTTTTAAATACATTTGTATCGCAATTATTAAAGATAATCAGCATTACGTTTGATATAACGGGTTTGTACAGAAGCTGTCCAGTGACAGTCCCGTTTATTTTTTATTTATTTATACGGCCACTCGTAGTTAAACTTGTAAAGTTTTTCCACTACTCAACCGAACTATTCTGTGGTGACCTCAAACGCATTTAAGACCCCATTTGAAATCCCTAGGTTTTTTCTTTAGTTTAATTAATTATTTTATCTAATTATTTTAAGCAATCACTAGCGGCCTAGTGGCGGGATTGACCATCACCAGCGTATGCATTAAATTCTATAAGTTAGATAATGTGAGATCCCCTAGAAATATCTGACCTTTACTGATTAAGTACTACCTTGAAATATCCGGTTTCACTATCTTTATTAATGATGATCTTCAAGTTGTCCATCAATGTTGGTATTGACCATGGACTTTAAAACTTGGTTTTAATATAACAAGATACATATTCGTTACCGTATATAATTTGACCGAAGATTTGGAGCTTGTGGTTTAATAATACAGCCGCTCGGGTCGATCTTTAGGTTAAGTCGCGCTTGCCTAGGTTGGTCTGTGGATGGGTGACCACTCGTTACGTACCAAGTTTCCTCCGTGCTTCGGAAAGCACAAGCTGTTGGTCCCAGCTGCCATTTGTAGATCTTTGACTGTCGTTACAGATCTGACAATAGTCTTACAAAGGGATATTGTATTACTCAGCACTAACTGGGTTGTGAATGTCAGATTGGTAGTCAGTGTAAAATACTGGTATTCAGCTGCATCCAGGTTAGACTGGAAGGCGACCCCAACAAAGTGATATGATTTGACCGAAGAATATATTCTACGCTGCCATTTAAATTGGCATTTAAAGCTCCAATGATCTATGAGTCACTCCGTCCGAAAGGAATCATATTTTACAAAGCTTATTTACGAAGATGCATATCAGTACAGCAATAATTGTGTGCCGACTTCTAAATGTTACAGATACCCTCAAGGCATTCATCAAACGCAACAGATGAATCCGTATACTACGAGTTAAAGGAACAAAAACAATGCATAATTCGATACTTGACGAGCAGTCGAGAATTTGCACGTAAATTATAGAGCGTGCTAGCGATCAATAGTGGCGTAACAAGAAATTATTGCATTAGCCTGTGTCAAACAAATTGTTGAAAGTTCCGTAATTATAACGATTACAAACTATAATCATACGACTACAGCGAACCTGCGGTTTTTCTTTCCGGCATTTTAGTTGGTATGACACAAAACATCAAATCCTGTTAAGGTTAAGGCGCGCTTGCCTAGGTTGGTCTGTGGACCCCCTCGTTACCGAATTTCCTCCGTGCCTCGGAAAGCACGTTAAGCCGTTGGTCCCGGCTGTCATTTGTAGTTCTTTGACAGTCGTTATAGGTAGTCAGTGTTCCGAAAGTCTAACAACCAGTCTTACCAAGGGGTATCGTATTACCCAGTACTAACTGGATTGGGGAGGTCAGATAGGCAGTAGCTCTATGTAAAATACTGGTATTCAGCTGCATCCGGTTAGACTGGAAGCCGACCCCAAACATAGTTGGGAAAAGGCTAGGCAGATGATGAATAATATGAATTACGTTATGGTCACAAATTATTCACAGTATTAACTACATCTGTGACTATTTTAGGAATTTTATCTTCCTATTATGATTCTGCTAAAGCAGCCGTTTAAGACCCCCAGTTTAATATAGCTTTATTCTTAATAATCAAAAAAGGTCGAAATAATCTAAATTCCAATTTACGTAGACAGAAGCTTTTAAGTCAATAACAAAAGGAATTCACTGAAACTTTTACAACAACTATCTATCTATGAATTAACTTGACCTTCCAGCTAGCAAGACCATTTCTAAATTGTAGGAAGAAGCCTTTTTTCAATTACACAGAAAAGAATTGAAGTGCACTTGAAGTTATAAAAGGCTGAAGTAGTAGCTTTCCTTTTCCGATTTATTTCTCTAATGGCTTGGTATTTTTTCAATGTGTTGAGGTAAAGTGTAAGTTATTAAAAGTTCCGAGAATGCCGTGTATTTTTTGTTTGTATACTAATATATTACTGGAAACATACCCATCTTTCAGGGGATGCAAGTTGTTTGAAAGAGATACTGCGGCTACGTAACATAAATTGCAAAAGAAGGAACATGGTTAGGTTTTAGTCAGTACAAGTCTGACAGTCTCTTCCGTTCCGCCTAATGCAGGAGCCATTTGATGAGTTTCCATCCGAAGAAAATTATATTATATTGTGTGGATTAGTGCCCGGTTAATGCCAATAGGCTCGCTCCTAGTCAGTCAAAGTCTGACACGGTATCTTTTTTTTTAATTACTTTTAACCAGCATACAATGTTCTCAAATTCCAACGACTGGACCCCAAGCCACCTCTCAGTGATAATAGTGAGACAACATCCACCACGCGGCCAAGTACATCTGAGTGGATGTCACCTAAATGTCTTGGCACGGCATTTTTTGGGCTCTAGGACATTCCGATTTTCTACACCGTTTGGAGAGCATAAATGTTGAAATATTTTTCGGGCAGTAAAGTGCACGTCGTGTCAGTAAGTCCGTGTCATGGCTATTAGCACTACTTCAGTTTAAAAGGTTTATTTTTACTAGAAATGTTCGGTTTCAGGAGAGGCGCGCATGGTTTTGATATTTTGATATTAAAGTAAAAGCTTTCAAATAGTATTATCTATGCCCTATCCTCAGACAACAATATTGGCTGGAAATCTATATGTTAGTTCCATAATTTTTTGTTTGTTTCAATACCGTTTTCGCTAATAGAATTGAGCTTTGTGTAGGCAAGTAAGAACTCCAGTGTCCAGTAAGATAATGCACAATGCCATTTTTTCGGTAATGTACCATATCTACTTGTGATAACACATATAATAATACATATATACTTGTAATAGGTAACTAACACACACACACACACAGAGACACTATAATTCAATACTAATACTGCCTCAGATCTGCAAAAGTTAAATTGGTTCCAGATCTGTTTGGTCGATAATTTAGTCATTAAGGTCTAGTATTTATAGTTCTCAACTGTGGACGTGGTAAAAGCTTTTAAGAGACATTTCATTTTAATCTTTCAGTTCCAACGTTTACAACTACTCTGTGTGCCTTTTTGTATGGTTTATTCATGATCTCTGCCAAGCCATTGTTGAATTAATGGAATTAAAAATATGTATACTGATTTTTTGCACGTGGATAATACTATTTAAATGCCAGTTTTATGAATAGATTACGCATTCCGCCACAAACAATTGATCTAAACTTGGTGGTAAAGCAGGTTTTAAAATGTTCAATTATACGTCTTTTAACCATTGAAGATATGTCTTTGAAAAGACACAAATCATAAAAAATTGAGGAAGGCCTTACTCATGTCTTGTCAGCTAATTTCACTTCGTCGATGAGAATGATGTAAAAGAGAAGTAAAGTGGACCATATCGCACTTCGGTAGTTCTTAAATTTTACTCTTTTACAGACAGAATATCTATATTCGATCTCATTATTTAAGCGTTTATTTCAAAACTCAACTCAAACTCAAAGCATTTATTTCAATTAGACCATTACAGGCACTTTTGAATGTCATAAAAACAAGAACAAAAAAATGATGCTGATACAGTCCCAGTCACAAGACATAATAACTTATGAAAGTACTGTAGTTGCCCATTCCAAAGCGTCGATCTCTATGGAGAAGAATGGGCAAGAAACTCCATGGACACTCTTTAAAATCATAATATTTTATAAAATCATGGATACATCATTCATGTTGAGATTATACATAATGTGTTATTCTTCGCTGGAATTAGATTTGATGACACTAAATGTTGAGATACGTCTAATTTCTGTGCAGTCTAATTTCACTGAAGTGCTAGTTTTGATGTTTAGTCCAATAATATCGTAAATATCTATTGCTAGCTACTCGAAGCAAAAGACGCTTTTTGCTTTGATATGGACAACGATATACAGGACAAAAAATGTCTTTAAAGTGGCCACTAAAGTACCTATGTACTTCTCTTCTACTAAGAACTCGCATGCGATTTTAACACAGTTACAACAGCGTATTGTGACGCAACAACACTGTCGCACAATCGGTGATCTCTAAAAATGGACTGTATTCGGAAGAAAGCCTTTAAGTTTAAGGAGGGGTACAGTGTGCGCGTGCGACTGCGGTCAGTGTGTGCGTAGACGCCGATCGCGTGCGCCCGCGTTTCAAGATTCCATTTCGAGACAGCTAAATCGTAAGTGTTTATACATTTGGTGCGATTATAAGTGTTTACCGTTGCGTGATAAGGGTAATGTTTTATTCGCATTGCGATTATTGTATGTTTATTTTGCTTATGCGATTTTTAAAGCGCTTCTTTATAAATAATTGGAACAGGTTAGGTTTAAATTACGTATAATCTGTTACAGTTTGTATCGAATTTTACATTTTTTTTTTGTTTTTTGACATACAAAATAATTAAATTTTCGACAAACATAAAAGATGTATTTAGTTAAAAATAAACACCTCAGGGTTGCTTTGACCCCAACCTAATAAGCAAAGAGGGTCGGGAAAAAGCTGGATATTTGAAAAGTTGTTTAGAACTAAAACATTTCTTTCATATTATTTTCAAAACAATAATTATAAAAATGGATAAGCTATATAATTGGTTTGATAATCAGTAAATATCTCATCAATTGCTAAAGACTACGAAACAAAGAATATATTAGGAAGAACACACGGTATATTTTCCGTATAAACATTTACTCACATTTTGTAAACTAAATGTTTCCTGGGAAACATCTTATGAGAACAAATTCATATTATTATTCCCAAGGAAATTTCTAATGTTATGTTCACAAAGTCTTTATAAAATACACGGCATATACCTTAAATTGCCATCAAAATATTTTTGAAGTTTATAATTTCACAATAGCTAGGCCGGTGATAATACTCATGACGAAATTCTGTGACTACATTTTTTTTTATTATGTTTGGGAAACTCACAGCTATTTATACACAGCTATACAGCCGCGCCCCGCGGCATCGCATCCGCGTAGTTCGGGATAAAAAGTAACTATGTGTTAATCCAGTTTATAAACGGTGTGCCAAATTTCATTCAAATTCGTACAATAGTTTTTGTGTGTGAAAGATTTACAAAAATTCATTCATCCATCCTCACAAAGTTTCGCCTTTTTAATACTAATTGCGCCCCGCAGTGTTAGCCGCCGCCGTGAATAACCACATTTGGGTTGTTTGGTCATGTCACGGGAACACCGCATTTTTCCGAGATCAAAAGCAACCTCGCATAGGTTGCTTCAATTATTATATATATAATATATATAAATATCCAGTGTGAAGCTATCTTGAAATCAAATTTCATTTAAATCCGTAAAGCCGTTTGAGCGTGAAGAAGCAACAAACAGACACACACATGTAAATTTTCACCTTTATAATATTAGTAGAATAAATCGTAAGTACAGGAAAAACAAGAGGAGAAAACGCTAAGAATAATAAATACATGTTCCTAGTTATATCCTGAACAAGTGACATTTCGTTTGCAATTCATTGGTGGGTAAACCGGTTAAGTATCGGACCGACGGCGACGGGCGCTGCACGACTGCACTTTAGCAGACTAAGCTGGCTTGAACACCATACAGCTGGTCACGCCTGTGTCATTTATAACAGAAAACAGATATTTGTTGACGATATTAATCTCTATTTGATTGAAAAGTGCATGTTTTCATTTCACATACGAGAGCTGTAACGACATGTAAACAAGGTATAAAAAGGCCCTTCACGAAGCGTTCTGTGCTTCAAATTAATAGTAGCATTGGTCAAAAAGTATTGCTGGAATATGCCGGTTTAAAACACTCAATGTATGGGTGTATTGAATAGTGTAGGGTTAATAAAGGTATTTTAAGTAAAGCAACTTAGTAATTAACCTATAGACATGTTTATTTTTTAATGTGATGAAGTTGAACTTTGACCTTCAATATCCAATATGATTAATATAAGTAGAAGGTGCAAAGAAAGATGACACAGAGCAGAGGGGCCTGCTAGGGCCACCGACTGCCAGAATTGCGGGTTATTCGAAAAAGTAAAAGGCCAAGGAGGAACATGTGTGGGTTTTAGTCAGTAAAAGTCTGACGCTACCCCCCGCTCCGCCTAGATCGGGGGAAGTTATTTGATCGAGAACAAAAAATATCGCTGGTTTCGTTAAAGGTGATTTTACAACCGCAGTTTATACAATCACGTTTGTTATTAAGGTTATTGTGAACTGGAGATCGACATCGGAGACTGACAAATATTTTGGTTGAGTCCAGATTTCACAAGTACATCAATAACTTGTTCGTTATATTTGCCCACTGAATTTAAAACAAGTTGTAAAAAAAGGACTGCTATATTTAAATCACACACGTTCTTACCACTGCAAATTTATATAGACTTAGGTGACTCTACTATCTTAATTAGAAGTATTTTAATTGATTAAGCTTTAATTTATATGCAAAGAAACATGTCAGTATATAATTTGGATAGGTTCCTACATAGTCTAATTATGTCCGTAAAACTATTTATTAACTATTATTATTTATAGATATTAACAAATAAATAACTTTAACTTTATTATATGCTGTTATAGTTAACAGCAAAAATACTGCGAGAATAAATACTAGAGCAATATAGTTATTGCTCTAGTATTTATAAAAAGAAGAAGATGAAGAAGTTTCTAAAACCTTATATTTTGCAACAATCTCATAAAAAAGACTTTCTTAAAACGGGATAAAAGTTTGCTTAGATCCCATAGGCAAGTAATGATTCTTAAAAAAAAAATCTTCTTAATAAATCATATAAAACTAGAAAAGAATCATAAAAGTGTGATCTAACACCTGAACGAATCGAATTAATTGCTTCTTCGAGTCGATTTTGAATCAATCTGGTTCGTATCAATGACAATGACATTCACCGGGTTATTGACCCAATGTTCAATGTTTATTTCCATGACCGCAACTATTGTTCCGGAGTTAATTAAAAGGTTGTAAAACTGAGATTCGTTAATTAATTGATTGTGCTGTGTCGCAAAGTCAGCCAATCTAAAAAGTTATTTCATCCAACTTTAATATTATATATTAAATTACTTTTATATTTATATCAATATTATTTGCCTACATTGATGTGCCTACATTGAAGTGAAGTCAAGATAACATTTTTAACATTTTAGTTCTTCAGCAGATAAATATTCGTGGACCCACCCGCTCGCTTATGAATTGTGCACCGCCATTTTTTTGGCCATGTCAAAGTCTATATAGTAGGTTTTATTTTTAGTAGAAGATTTAGTATTTTATTCTTCTTTGAAATAACCAAAGCATTGCTGATACGAACTAGAACAGCAACAACATTGTTAGGCTTCTTGACAAGTTAACTCAATGATTACCCCGACCCCTTATTAAGTAATTTATGTTAAGTCGTTGTTTTTACTGAAAGGAGATTGATAGAGGAAATCAGTTGTTATAGCGGGCGGGCGCATGCGATGTACTTCGATCATTAAATGCATGTGTTTATATTTATTTCGATTGAAATCTAACCTCTACCCCTTTTTACGGATATGGACGAGAAATCATCAAATAACTTCTCCCTACTCACTAAAACTCACCCATGTTCTTTCATTTGCCCTTTGTGTTCTGGGACCGCGGTATATCTTTCGAACAACCCACAACCCCTTTACCTTGGGGTCGTTATTAAGTTTTCCTTATTGATATAAGTTTTGTTTATTTAAGTTAGTGCTTAAGTTGTTATTTTTACACACTGTGTCTACGTGTTTATTTTTTCCATTTGTCCTATCGCAGGTCTGCTGGAAGAGATTTCTTTATGAAATAAGCAGTACCTTTGTGCTCCTTTTTCCTTATGTACTTTTTATATAATGTTTTGTGTGTACATAAATAAATAAAAGTTAACCCCGACAGGCAGTTACCTCTAATTAAGGTAATTACTTGGTTAATTAAGCAGTATTAGTCAAGGGCCCCACATACCTTGTTGGTGCCTATTATCAGTCATTAGTTTCAGCCTTTTCATACATACAGCACCTTTTTTTTTTTTTTTTCGGGTGGGTAATCATCCAATGACTTCCCCCGCTCTGGGTGGAGCGGGGGGGCATGTCAGACTTGTACTGACTAAAACCCACCCATGTTCCTTCTATTGCCCTTTACGTTCCGGGGCCGCGGTATCTCTTTCGAACAACCCGCAACCCCGGCAGGCGGAGGCTCTGGCAAGCCCCTCTGCTTTGCTGACTCTCTTTGAGGCGCGCGTGAAACACGAACGCGCCGTCGACACGGCCTGTCGTCAATCGACGGACGGACGGTGAACTACCCATTGCTCACCGCCCACAGGCCACATACAGCACCTTGCACAAGAATAAGGCATATATTTTACTTTTACTAGGTGCACCCTTCAGGGAAGTAGCTTTCTTTTTATTCATATCTCTGTACATAGAAGTTCATGTAAAATGGATAACAAATTAAATCAACAATGCGTAACAAATCACGTAAAATATTTAACTTTATTGCTGAATTCCTTCTGACGGTTGTTTATAATAAAATATCCATTAGAAACGAACACAAACGCAGATCAAAACTACTTAATTATAATTCGATGAATGAAATGCAATTTTTGCATAAATGTTAGCAAACAGTCAAAAATAATTAGATGAGATATAAATTTTTATAGGCTTATTACGAACACACACACGACATCACCATGAAATTAGAAATCAAGTCTACTTAATGAGGCGAACTCCATATTTATTACTAGGAAAATGCTTACAAACTTCATACATAATTTAACGTAATAAAATCAAACAAACTGTTACGTAGGCATATCAACGAAACATGAGCATTCCGATTCTATAATACATCAATATAATTTCATAACGGTGTGACTGGCTTATTCGTCAAGCTTAAATGCATAAAACAACAATAAATCAGTTCTAAGCCAGTTTACAACGTGGCTTTTATGACAGTGAATCGAGTTTTAAAGTTTGCAGTAACTCCGTTAGTCCGGAAGACTGCGTTGCGCAATGTATGTGGGCCTCAAGCGTTGGATAATTTCACTTATTATCACTAACGCGGTACCGATGCCGTTAACTACGCAAAGCAGCTATTGGATAAAGTTTAAGCTAGCTATCTAGCTAGCTAATTAGTTAGAACATTCACTAACGGAAAGTATTATAAAATATATATCCTATATTCCTAGCAATTTTCGCTAGTCTTTTTTTATATAGATGGATTCTCCCAGTTCAACCTAGGAGGTTATCGTCTACTTACCGAACAAATCCTATGGGTGCCTCTAGAATAAAGCCTCCAGTCAGGGTAAAAAACCAACCCTGTGGGGTACGAGCCTCGGCTTAGGTCATCGCTGGGGAAGGACAGCAAAGGTTTAGGCTGGGGGTCTGACTGATAATATTTGGGGACTGGTTTGAACCCACTGGTTCAGCATCGCGGGCTGGCTCCAGCAATGGTCGCGTGGGTTTAGCTCCACAGACGACATTTACATATCATCAATTTTTAACACGCATTTATTGGCTACAAATGTTACAAACTAACTATGTAACCAAATCTGAGAAGTTAACCCCTCCTTGATTTCCACACTCATTTGACGAATGTGGACGTTAATTCAACGTAGGTACGTTTTTTTTTTAATATCACATTTTTATTTTCAAGTTATTATTATAGGTAAATATCTGTTTAAAAAGGCTGACTATCTAACTAAGCTAATGAGCGTTGCTTTACGTCCTTGAATCCACGGTCGTGGAGAATTTATTGGATTTTCCAGCGTTAAGAAAATAGCTCGATATCATTTTTCTATCGCTTTTATTAGCTTTGTCTGTTAAAATGGAGGAGATGAAAATAAAAATGAAAGGATTTTTTAGTTCCTGGTATTTAATATGCTGGTAACTTTATATTAATTAGAAGTTTATAATAACGTGACTTAGCTAACCATTCATTGTCTTACAAACTAAACACAACAAAGCAAACATTCATCTTTATCGGACACAGGAAGTGGGTCAAATTTAACTTCTAAGATTTGGTTACATAGTATACAACAGAACTGGCATCGAAATCCTTACTAATATTATAAAAGCGAAAGTGAGTTTGTTTGTTATGTCTTTACGCCTCAATGGCTAAACCGATTTTGATGAATTTTGGTACAGAGATAGTTAGGACCCTGGAGACGATCATTTTTTTTAAAGTGGGAAACGTGGTAGAAAGAGGGAAGGAAAGGGAAAACTTAGCTTTGTTATTACAATCAATGAGGCGCAACGGCAAATACTACAGGTAGCAGGTACCTGCAAATCAGGAAAGGGAACTGTGTTACCCCGAATTTAACGCGAGCGAAGCCGCGGGCAAAAGCTAGTTCTGAATAACCCCGTAAAGTTATCCGCGGCTTAAGACTATATAGAAAAACCCGACAGCATCTGTCGGACTGAGTAGTGTCCCAGTAGACGAAACACCCAGAGGGGTGTTGATCCTCTGAATAGACATTCAGAGAAACCTCCCTTTTTATAGGGGGTGAAGAAGTTAACATCCTGATCTTTATAGCCTTTTTAACCAATTCTTTGTGAATGAGTGCACATTGTAGGCCTTGTTACTTGTTGCGGGCTGTTCGAAAGAAATACCGCGGCCCCGGAACGTAAAGGGCAATAGAAGGAACATGGGTGGGGTTTATTCAGTAAAAGTCTGACACGCCTCCCCCGCTCCGCCCAGAGCGGGGGAAGTTATTTGATGATTTCCGACCCCAAAAAAGTAAAGTAAGCAATGACTTATTGTCAGGCCTACGCTGTCCTCTTACACTTAAGTGCTAACGCTGTAACAACAACATTGTAAAACCAAATTGTTTGAAAAGAGTAACCATGGAGTTTCTTAGCGGTTCTTTTCGCTAAGAAACGACTAATCCGAACCGTTCTAGATATTTTATAAGTGCCCATACATATATACATAGTAGGCCTAAGTGAAATAAAAACATTTTGATATTTATAGCATTATTAGCTGGCGGCTGGGGCTTCGCTCGCGTGATATTGAAAAAGAAGTGAGTTATTCCAGACTAGAATAGAATAGAATATACTTTATTGCACACCAAAATCTAAAAACAAAACTGTTATACAAAAAGATGTTAAATCTATGGTTACAATGGCGGTCTTATCGCTAATAGCGATATCTTCCAGACAACCTTTAGATGGACTGTTCGAATATAAAAATACAACGGGGGTAGTCAATGGTGTGCCTACAGCTAATACTACACAAACAATTAAAATAAAGTTATTTATTCAAAATATATAAATACATAAATAAATACACATAATCTATTTATTTAACATGTGTTTTATAATATTATGCGGTTGACAAATAGGATAGGTGTCAAACATTGATTAAGAAAAATTCAATGACATTAAAGGAAGAGATAATGATTTACAACTAAGGTTTTAAAAGCAACAAGTGACTGAGCTTGTCTTACTGACAACGGCAATCTACGTCTACGTCTGTGCCAATTTTCATCAAGATCTATTCAACCGTTTTGACGAGAAAGAGCAACAGAGATCCATACATCCATCCTCACAAACATTCGCATTTAGAATATTAGTACTTTAGTAGGATAGGTTAGGTTACAACTCTTAAAGACTGAAGTTATGTGTAACAAATACCAGGTTTGATGTAACTAAAAGCTAGTTTAGAAGTTTAAGACCTTAAAGTAGTATATAGAACATCGTATCTCTAGGAATTTCGCTTGCTAATTTTAACATTGTTTACCTAGAATACCTTTACTTAAGGTGAAGGATTTTCCAACAAGAATGGTTATTTTACGCTGCCAAGATATTACTTTGGAGCCTTGATTTTGTCCCAGACTGAGCACATAATGAAACTGAATAGGATCCACGTTAGGTACATTAAATCCCAAAGGACTCTTCTTTCTCATTATTTTTATAAGTACCATAATCCAACAAAGGGCGGATGAACTTACTAAGATAGAAAAGTTTTTGGGATCGGTTATGTACCTATATAATATTTTAGAAAAGTAAAGCTGAAAAGTGAGCTACGGAGCTCATCGTCCGTCCGCCTAGTGACGACAGACTGTGTGGACGGACGCGTTAATGTTCCACGCGCGCCACAAAGAGATGTCAGCAAAGCGGAGGGGCCTGCTAGGGTCACTACCGGGGTTGCGGGTTGTTGGAAAGAGATACCGCGGCCCCGGAAAATAAAGGGCAAAAGAAGGAACATGGGTGGGTTTTAGTAAGTAAAAGCCTGACACTCGCCCCGCTCCGCCCAGAGTAGGTGAAGTTATTTGATGACATCCCATCAACAAAAAAAGGTCAAATATTCTGTCCGTTTATTTTGCGTATGCAAACTTTCAGGCTGTTCAGAGCTCAGTTCTAAAAACTGAGTGATCAACAGAGACCCAACCAAACAAGTTCTTGTATAATAGTTAACTATCACACTATGTTGTTATACGGCATACGTTATAGGCTATAATCTACGTATTTATACAATATCTGAACTGTTTAGGCACTCTCGTCCTTAATATCGATCGTGGTCAATTTTTTTTATCCTCGTTACGTTTATTTATAAGATAATTTAAAGCATCAGCAAGTAGTCAGCGGCCCGGTTAATTCATATTGCGCCTTCGACATTGGTGGGACTTGGAGCGTATACCCAAAACTGGGATGTGAATAGAATCGCAGGAAACGTTGCATTATTTTAAATATTATAAATCTGATCTGACCCGTGGCGTTTCTGTATTTTGGAAATATATAAAATAATGAATTCATCATTCCGAATATCATATTTTCACAGCGTCGTTTTTTTGCGTAGACGGATTTTTATTATTTAATCTTTCATTCAATTTTGATGATATTTTTGAAAAGGACAATCCTTTCAATTGATAGATACCAAATTTGCAGTATTTTTTTTACACAGGAGTTTACGTCAGATAAAGGGTTGAGTTGGTTGGTTGAGTTTTTTAACACAGCACGTATGAATTTCAAACCAGTTGAGATTGAGTTGAAATTTTGTCCTTTTTTGTTTCTGGTGACAATACTTTTTTTATGACAGGCATGACTCAATCCGGTAGCCACGGTCTCCTCATAAGAGAACTCCTCAGTCGTTAATAGCACGGACACCAATCTTTGCACACGCGTTCAATTTTGAACATACTTTTTAAAATTAAATTTAGAACTTTTATTGGTATAGAATGTCAATAAACAGGCATTCCTTGAATACACATGATCATCCATATTTTTGTAGGCCTTGTCATAGCATAGACTACGAGACCTGCAAAATACAGTTTAAAAACAAAATATTTTAAAATCTATACAAGCTTAGACTTGTCTTTACACCACAACATAAATGCGACTGATGAAGCATGTCGTTACTCTAAAATTCTTACTAATATTATAAAAGCGAAAGTGAGTTTGTTTGTTTGTTACGTCTTCACGCCTTAATGGCTAAACCGATTTTGATGAATTTTGGTACAGAGATAGTTGAGACCATGGAGACCGACATAGGCTATTTTGATTTTTAAAGTGGGAAATGAGGGAGAAAGAGGGAAGAAAAGGAATAAACCTAGTTTAGCTATTACGATCTATTGATCGCCTTATTAGGCGCAAGGGCAAAAACTACAGGTAGCAGGTACCTGCAAATCAGAACAGGAGAACTGTGTTACCCCAAATTTAACACGAGCGAAGCTACGGGCAAAAGCTAGTATTTTATAGTTCTAGTATACAGTAAATTTGTCACCATGGTCATTGAATACACTGTTGTGCATTGCAGTTTATAGAGTCTAAGTTAATTTTATCAAAGACATGTTAATTTCAGAGTGTGAATTAAATAAAATGTGTGTGATATTGCAAAAAGGTCAACGTGTGAGCTTTTAGAAATAGAAAGTTGGCCCTCGACCATATTCAGAAAATTATCGCTGAAACGGACAGAATAAAATCAAGGACATCGTTTCATAGACCATTTAAACTTTACTTTAAAGTTAATGGACTTAAGCTTCGACCAACAACTACTTACTACCCACGGGAGCAAGCAGGAACTAACACGGGTGAAACCACGCAAGACAGCTAGTAATAATATAAAGAGGATAGTTTTGTTTGTATCGAAAAGGCTCTAAAACTGCTGGACAGATTTTAACCATTTTTCCACCAATAAGAAGCTACATTATCAAGACGTGACATAGCTTATACAACATCATGCTAATACAATTTGCCTTCTATATGACTATTTCTGAGGATGACAAAAAAATCTCATACATGACTACATGAATATAGTTATGCATAAGTTTTTTTTACTAATAGAAATAGTGATGATAACGCCATTTTGCTGCCATGTTTTAAACCTTCTATGTAATTGCATATTTGAGTTTACACTGTTGAGATTACACTTTTGAGATTACACTGTTGAGATTACACTGTTGACATTACACTGTTGATAAACTCTGGCCGAAGCCCACATCAGAGCTTTAAAGCTTCATCTGAGCCTTACATGTCCACCCCAAACATAATATTAAACGCGTCTCCGACCACTTGAATTCATATTATTATCCTATTATGATTCTGCTAAAGAAGCCATTCCCCTGATATCCGGGGTTGCGGGTTGTTCGAAAGAGATACCGCGGCCCCGGAACGTAAAACACAATAGAAGGAACATGGGTGGGTTTTAGTCAGTAAAAGTGATATTTCATCCACGGAAAAAACTATCTGTCTCGATTAACGAGTTCTTTTTAAACATTTTTCGAGAAAATAAAACATGAATTACTTGTACAAAAAAACGACAGCCTAAAATTAAAATCCTCTGCATTCTCTGTTGAAAATCCAAATAAATAAATAAAAAGTAGTGACCGGATTTTTGTCAGGACTTTCAAAATGTCGAATTGGTAATCCTAGTTGCAAGTGTGGTATACATAAAATACCTATCGACCGACAATGATCGACAACACAATTGTATTTAAATTCACAAAGGATAGAGAGAAAGCGATCGGTTTATTCTGATTGTAATGTAAAACAGTGCATACTTACTTTCACAGAGATAAAAAGCGTCATGTGAGGAACATTTTTATTTAAGAGGCTATAAAAAATAAACTGTGTATTCAAATTATTCGGTAAAGTAAAACGGTTGTTTATTTATTTTTAGCCAACGAGATGGTAGTTTTATTAATTACTAGCTCTTCTACGACTTCGTACACATTAGGGCCTGTACACACTACGTTTTTAAAATGCGCCGTCAACACCCTTTTGACGTGATGCTCGCGAGGCAGACGCAGCCTGTAGACCTTTGCATACTAATATATATACAGACACGCGTGTGTAGCGATTTCTCAAAGCAACAGCTTCAATACTCTTAGTCTATCTTAATTTACATACAAAAAGCTGTAAAACTAAATACTTGTCGCACAGTGAGAATATTTCTAAAACTAGACCTAGACAAATATTTTGCAACAGAAGTAAATAATTTATCATCTCAAACTAACAACTAGAATCTCACCTGGAACAAGTGCTCATCTGGGACAAGTGAGATTCCGTGAGAGAACCCGTGTGAAATAATAATGTGTCTAATCTTATATATAATTCTACTGTACGTGTGTTTGCCACCAAACTCCTCCTAAACGTGAAATTATCCTAGTAAATAGTGCACCAAAGTGTGGGTGTACGTCATATTTCCTTTACAAAATACCATTTAAGGCACAAAGCAAACACTTCGTAAAACGTAGACGTTTTACGATTTTCGTCGCAAAGTTAGCCGTATCTGTACATGCCACTAGCCAAAAAAAATTACCGTGTATAATTAAATACATAAGGTAAAGACTTAAATAAAATCAGTTTACAAAAGTGGTCTAGTACTACGAAAAAGCGGCCATGATATTCAAATAAAATCAAACACCGAAATATTTTCTACCTTATTTCTATTCTTTCGATACAATACTGTCGTGTACTTATGTCAGACCATGCCCAGTAGGCAGCTAGCCTCATTTCCGCGAATACCTAAAGATTAGCTTGTTACCGCGCCTTAAAATGAAACAGAATATATTCAACCTTATCCAACGATTAAACTGTCATATCTACGAGTATTGTAACCTTTGAAAAATGCAAGGTATGGATCCATCAACTTCGACATACCTGTTACTGAATCTTGCAATATCAGTTTTCAAAGAAATCAATGAACAAACGTAATGTTGAAGAAATATGTACAAATTATGTTAATATATTTAAAATAAAAATCTGCAAAAGGTATAAATATTTAACAATTTGTCACCCAAGCGTGGCTAGGTGACAGACCCATCCATTAACACTTAGTCATTTATTACGAGTCTGTTTGTCTCATGATTTGGTCCCCATATGTGATTGATTAATTTATTATGTATATTTGTATTAGGCATTTAATCTTGGAAATAAAACAGAGGTTAGACATAATTTTACATCTGTTGCTTAGTTGTATAATTTACCCGCGGCTTCGCTCGCGTTAAATTTGGGGTACACAGTTCCCTTTTCCTGACCTGCTACCTGTAGCTTTTGCCTTTGCGCCTTATTTATTGTAAAAAAATAGCCTATGTCCGTCTCCAGGGTCCCAACTATCTCTGGACCAAAATTCATCAAAATCGGTTAAGCTATTTAGGCGTGAAGACGTAACAAACAAACTCACACATATTAGTAAGGATGTCACACCAAAACATTTAAAGAGTAGAATAATGTTGGGACTCAAGTTAACAATTATTTATATAATCTACGCACATATTGTAACATCGTATTATTGTGAAATCAAAACAGAAGACACTATAATGACATCGATTGATGATCATGCACTGTTGTTAAATTAAACAGTGTTATTATGACATATTTTTCCCAAAAAGAAATAATGTTTGTAATCCCTACTTATTTTATAAATGCGAAAGTTTGTGAGAATGGATAGTTACCCTTTCACACAAAAAATACGAAACGGAATTGAATGAAATTTAGCACACTACTTTTTACTTTTATCCCGGTCTACGAGAGTAAAACCGCGAAACGAAGCTTGTTAATAATAAATTTGTTTATTCTTAATCAAGTATCAAGTATATTGACTTGGCTCGCGAGGTTGTCGACATGTGGGATGTGGACTCAGCGATCATTGTGCCGATAGTCGTATCTGCCAAAGGCTTAATTGCCAAGAGCCTCGACCAATACCTGAGGAGGCTCTCGTTAGGCAGCTGGATCAAAGGCTTGATACAGAAAGCGGTACTCCTGGACACGGCTCGTATTGTTAAGAGGTTCCTTTCTCTGGAGCCCTGACCGCCGGTAGCTTGGACCCTGTTCCCGATACCGGTGGGCTACTATTTTTATATTTTTAAATGTTTTTTTTTATTTTTTTTAAGAAATATTTAAAAATTTAATTATAATTATGTGGAGAAAGAAATAAATGAACAAAAAATTTGTTTCTTCATCATTCATCATAATCCAACATTTTGAATAATTGGAAATTTTAAATAAGGAGCTACTTACATATACATACATAAATTAAATACTTTAGCAATATACAAATAACTAAGTGGTGTGGTAATCGATTAGCTTGGTATTAAAAATGAATGAAAAATTTCGTGAGGAAAGTTTTGAATATAATGTGGATGGGTATAGTAGAAGAGGAAGGCCATAGAAAAGATGGATGAACTGTGTAAAGGATGATATGCCAAGAAAGGAGGTTTCCAATGAAATGACGAATGGATGAAAACATGCTGCGCCGATCCCAAATTACTTGAGATAAGGAGAGTGATGATAATACTAGAACTAATTAAATGTTTACTGCATACATCCAAGTTTTTTTTTAAACGTTGCCCCACTCTAGGAATTTCTCCTATATCATGGGTGCATTTTACAAACATTTAAAGTCACATGCAAAAACAACCAGACCCGGAACAACTATCTGTAGGTCATACAAATATTTGTTCAGTGCGGGAATCGAACCCGCGACACGCAGCCCAGCAGTCCATCGCTCAGCCACTGCGCCAAAAGTGTCCTCAAATAATTTGTTTATATACGAAGCAGTAAGTGTAACAACTACAGTACATGCATGTTTATTAAGTATTCGATTACAAGAAATAACCGCAAAGAAAGATAACTAGCACGCGAGCAAATCGGATAATGACGACTTTACATTAAGATTATCTTGAATTATGCAACGAGTCAGAAAGCATGACAAACTAATATTGACGGTTAGTTCTCGTAAATTATAGATTTTATATGAAATAGACCGCAGCAGTAAATACCGGGTAAATTGCCTAGCTGTGGAGCAATCTGTGGTTGAGACAGAAGTCATAGGTGACAAACTATGTTTATAGTAGACAAGATTATCGAGTCTATTTTGCAAGTTTTGCTTCGACAGCAGAATATATGACGGCACGGTTAGTGGGCGAACGCTTTACTGCTGCGCTGCGTGTCGCGGTTTTGAACCCCGCACGGAACAAATATTTTGTGTATGACCTACAGGTAGTTGTTTCGGGTCTGGCTGTTTGTGTATGTGAGTTTAAATGTTTGTAAACGCTTCCACGATACTAGAGAAATTGCTAGTGTGGGGCAAAGTTATTTAAAAAAACAAATTAGAACTATGGTAATTATTGCCATTAAGTAGGTATATACTTTACTGGCATTAATAAATCATTAGTTCTTTTATATATATTGAGGTGTCATAGAAGTAAATGACAGTGTGCCTTATTTAAACATGAAGAAGGTTCGTTTGAGAGCTCCACTATTAAATATTACTTATTATTTCACAAACGATACGATATTATTAAATGACCCAATAAAGGATCCTGGATATTTGATAGTTTTAAGTGTTTCTAGATTTTGGCTGGACATCAAAGATAGTGCTTCTTTTGAAATCGGTATTAAAAAAATGATATATACGTACATATTTAGCTAGAAAAATAAAGTTAAGTAACTGTAACTCCAAATAATCCCAAATTAATTTAAGTATTTCACAGAAGAGATAACATATCATTTTAGGACGCGATTCGTTACACACATGTGAATATTTACCAAACCATTTTATGAATTAAATAATTACCTACACGAAATCCATGTTTACTTTATTGATAACCATGTATGTAGGTACCAAGTTAGAAGGGCTTTGCTGGTATCTCGCGCCACGATTGTACGCAGACGACCACAACTAGACAAGTATGATAAATCGGCGCATTCAGTTGCTCGCGGAAAGCATCGTTGTGCAAAACCACCTTATTTTCGTTAAAAATGCCGACTAGTGCCAATATAACTTTAAGAGCAAAAAGCCAAAATGTGAATACAGAATTAAGAAATATTTACAACGAATAATAAAATGCTAGTAAAACGGCGTTACTTACCAAATAAAAATTAAAAACTGTACATTGCGCAGAATAATTGTCACAGTCGAAGCTAAGATATTTTAAAAAAAGCAATGTACATTAAGCGAACGGATAAGTCGATTGACATTCATATGGTTCTCATAAAATTAAAATTTAATTTAATTCAATTAGGCGAAGTAAAATTTAGTGCTGTAATAGGCTCGGTATTTTTATCGATAAATATAGTTCTGAATAATTGAAATGGTTACAACAATATTATTTGAACTCGCTCTACCTCTCAACTACCGGATAACGGCCCGATGATAAAACTGGTTGTGACATTTTCGGGTTTCTGACTTCCGATAACATCTGTCGAAGATCTACGAACGACAGCCAAGACCCGAGGCTTCATGTCATTTCCTTTGCATGGAATCAAAATTTAAATTTCACTCAGGATTACTCCGGAAATTTCTGCGATTTCACTCTGTCTCAAACCGACTTCGCATTATTGGCTATTTATTCCTAGGTGATCGTACCTGTATTTACAATAGTGAGGCAGTAGTGTTTCAATAGTAAGTATACTTTTTTTTTTATAAATAACGTTGCCCCACACTAGGAATTTCTCCTGTATCGTGGGTGCGTTTACAAATATTTAAATTCACATACACATACAGGCAGACCCGAAACAACTACCTGTAGGCCATACAAATATTTGTTCCGTGCGGGAATCGAACCCGCGACACGCAGCGCAGCAGTCGATCGCTCAGCCACTGCGTCGTCAAAACTTGAATTACCAGTCATGTTTCAGTACCTAAATACTTAGGAACACACCCAAATCCCCAGCTGTGAGTGACCTCTAGACAGTCGAGACAGCAAAAAGAGTAAAAGTATCGATAAAATCAGTAAACTATAATGCCAACTCGATCATCGTAGCTATAAAAGTAATTTAAATAAAGTACCTACATAACTTCGTAACGGCTAATAAAAGTGTTAGTTAATACCCTTCCGCACAAATAACATAGAATTATAGAATGTTCCGTGTTTCTCCCAGTTAGAATCAATCACGTGGCGTTTTGATTGATGCCATCTCTGTGTTAGCGTTACCGGTTCGCGATTAAACTCACAGTTATTACATGATTTACGGATTATCTCTAATATTGGTTACTTCTAAATCACTAAACCACAGACGTAGCATGATTTGGTCGTGGTACTTTAACGAAATACGTCGATTTTTGAATCGAAAATACAATTATCGTGTAGCATTTTAGTTTAATTATTTTACCTACCCATTTTTTGGATGTGAAAATGTTTGTGAAAACTGACAAAACTGTTTTGACAGATTGAAAAGTCAGCCATTCAGTGTTCCATGCTATTTTAATGTAATATAGTTTCCGAGACATATTCGATTGATTGATTACTTGGTCGTGGGTGAATAGGTACTCAATTCCATTAGCTTTTTTTTGAGGCATGTAAATATTTTATCTATTTTAGAATAGTAGAAAATGTATGCTTTTTACTGTCTGAAACACAGGTTAAGATGTTTTATTTTATTGTTAAATATATATTATATTCCTTTTTATAAGTTAACGTTTTATTACCATTATCTATTTATTAATCTACAGTGAAATGTATCAAAACAATGCAGAGTTGTCTTAAAATATTCAAGACATTCACGAATTTCTTCACGTATGAGCCAAAAATGCATAAATAAATAATTCTGCCGCTATCATTCAAGGTAACCGCCGAATACCCAAATTATGAATGCCCGGAATATAAGCTTACTTGATATCACCATTCATCATAATCCGTTAAATCATTTGAGCGTGAAGTAGTAAAATCATACACACACACATTCAAACTTTCCCACTAATAATATTAGTATGATTGTGATGAATATTAAAAACAAATAAAAACTGAAGTAACCAAACAACGTCTCTCAGGTACCTCCACGCATTCCCGAGATAAAGGGTCTTGACAGACAGGCGGACATCAAAGTGATCCAATAAGGGTTTAAGTTTTTCGTTTTGAGTTACGGAACCCTAAAAATTCCAAAATAATTAGTCCGTTGGTTCTAATTTACGCATACTTTCGATTTGTAAATAATATTCTAATAATGATCTAGATAACCACGTGACGCAAATTGCTAATCCGGATATTCACAGGGATTTGAATGGTACTGGTTAATGATTGGCATGTTGCAATATGACTCGGCTATCGATTGACCCTGTATGCGTTTAGTCTAAGCTTGTGAAATGTGTTAAATGACGCACGAAAAAGTTGGTGACAACTAGTGACAAGGTCAATAAAGTCAACAATGTTTTCACTCTTTCTTCTCGCACTAGATCGCGAAAAGTAGGTAGGAGGTATAAATTATAAATATTTAGCTTTTGCCCGCGGCTTCGCTCGCCTTAAATAAGAAAGTCTGACACCTCTACCGCCCTCACCGCTCTGCCCAAAGCGGGGGAATTATTTGATGATTTCCCACCCACAAAAAAAGGACCGTGGGTACAAAATAATTTCAACTGCAGTTAATGGTTACAAATCGCATTTGCAGTAGTTAAACCGATATTTGTATTCAATAAAATCTTTCTTGGCAATACACAATCTTGGTATTTTTTTTTGACAAGCAGTCAATGCCATTTTCTTCATGGAAATACATAATTAAAATTAATTCAATATTCGGAACAAACTAAAATTAGTCCGAAAGTTTTTTTTGGTCGTATTTAAAATTGTCTCTGCTATTACCGTTACTTCTAAACTTGACTGTTAAGTAGTAGTAATTCAGTTACGTAGTAACAAAGACCTTTTGTTTCACACGATACTAATTCAGGTGCGTATCCGATTTCAAGTAAACCTGAAACATGCTCTAAGTGGGGTCATTCACTACCTACATCATTTTTGTTATACAATGTAAATAGTACAAACTCAAGCTAAAAGCATTTCTTTTAATTAGATCATTACAAACACTTTTGGATGTTGAAAACAAAGAAATGAATGAATTGTGAAAGTACAGTAGTTGCCCATTCCAAAGCGTAAATCTCAATGGAGAACAATGGGCTAGAAACACCATGGACACTCTTTTAAATCATTATACTGTAACAAAATCATGGATAAATCATTCATGTAGAGACTACATATATGTGACAACGATGTAGGAAAATGAGAACATTATGGACGTCCATGGTTCGTACATACGTGGGGATCAACTATATTGAAATAGTAAGTTGTCTTGCAATCATAATAAAATTATAACTTTATATTTTATTTTATTTGTTTTACACTTCGTAAATAATATGTCAGTTATCACTCAAGTTTGAATCGATAAAATAGCGTTCAGTTAATTTTCTACAAGGCGATTCCTTTATATACCGTAGATAAATAGCTGGACTGCAAAGAAAATAAATGAAAAACGATTGCATGTAGTGGAGATTAGAATGTTGAGATGGATGTGTAAAGTGACAAGAATGGATAAAGTAAGGAATGAGTATATTAGAGGAAGTTTGAAAGTTGTACCTGTTACAGGAAAATTGAAAGGGAGTCGTTTGTCTTGATATGGACATGTAATGAGAAGGGACGAAGCGGAAGCACGTGATAAAAAGAGTGATAGCTATGATTGTTGATGGATGGAAAAGAGAGAGAGGAAGGGCCAAGAGATTAGTATAAGGAGTGATATGAAGGAGAAAGAAGTTAATGATGCCGTGATGTCTCACAGAGGAGAAAGAAAAAAAAAGTGTTGCAACGACCCCAAATAGAATGGAACAAGGCTAGGCAGGTTGGCAGGTTAAGACGACCGTTTCATAGATAAAACATAAAGGAAAAGCCACAACTGAAAGATCTCTGAAAATCAAAATCGATCCATCAGTACTTTGTGCGACAAAACTTTGTAATGTCATGAAGGTAACCAGAAGAAAAGTTGTATTCTCCAGGGATGACCCTCTGGGCCTGTTATCACAATGTTTCTAACAAGTTTGTGTATTATACCAAAGCACTTACGAACTATTCGTCAGAATGGAAGAGGTAGAAGTTAAACAAAAACCGGCCAAGAGCGAGTGGGAACTCGGGGACTGAGGATTCCGTACAAACTTGTCACATGAATATTTTGACTGCGTAGAAACAATGGGACTACAGACTTTAGTATTTACCGTGGGTTCTGTTAACTGTCTGGTATAAGTATGTGGTTTTAATTTCAACTCGATACCTTTACGCGTTTCCGAGATAAAGGGTCTTGACAGACAGACTCGACATCTCAGGACATAATTGGGGTTGCCGTATTAAGTGTCAGCCTAATCGATAAAATACAATAAATACTTCATACGGCAGAACAATGAGTGTTCATTGTAAAAATAAGATAAAATAATAAAAACAAATATTATATTCTAACAAAACATTATTATGCCTTTAAGTGAAATTAAAAGTATGAAGGGTTACTGCGGTGTTCAATTTACAGTTTTTTTAAGAAAACCTTTGCAGATGCGCGGACAATTTATGATAAATAAGATAAAATAGTACGTGATTGTCATTTATCTTGTTAGCTGTGAATAAATTCCTACCACCAAATGGTGGTTCAATTGAATTCATCATTTTCCTGCCCTACCCTATTTAAGGTCGGTGAAACACGTTTTCTTCTTCTATTCTCCCCTGTCTTTCTCTTTCATAACATTCCTTACGTAATCCATTCATCTTTTCTTAGCCTTCTTCTCCCTCTCCACCCATCAACATTCAATTCATGTCTTTCACTCTTTTAGTCTCATGCGTACTTTTTGAAAATGCTATTTAGTGAAATATTTTTTTTAGTCTACTGAACCATAGAAAATATTCTGTTTTCAACCACGAGAGGAGTTTCGCTAACTATTTAATGTGACCCTGGCATAATTCCATCTAGTTTTATATTTCTTGAAATGCATAATTATTACAAACGCAATCATTAAACGCCTAAAAAACCTGCTATGATAATTTATTTAAACAAGGCAATAAATCTAATAGATCAATATAGAAGTGTGTGTAATAGGTACTTACTTAATAAACAAATTAACACGCGTGTTGGCAATTCGACAGTAACGGAATGGCAGTCGGCAACGTAATGATAATGAATGACACACAGTTAACCAAAACACGTAACTAGCGATGATATAACCCGATATTTCTAGTTCACCAACATTTTTTGCAACTGGATTTAATCGAAGAAGTTGTATGAAACTCTTTACAGTTAGTTTTCTTTGCATACTGCGTTCTCGAAAGTTCTGGAGAAATGAAATTGTATTTCTACCTGACTATCTTGTTCTCTGAAGCCCGGCTAAGGGAATCTCGGTAACAAGTTTATGGTGGCGTTCAGACGACGCCACTAAGGGGAAATAAGGGCTGGGAAGCTTAAAGGAATATAATTGAATGAATCCCAACATCGTTCCACCCTACCTACAATATAACAAGGTTTCATTCCAAAGAAACGTAATTTTTAGCTAGTAAGTGCTAAGCCAACCGAAAATCGTTGGATAGCGTGCGTAAGAAGATGGAAATCTTGGGTGCGTTTACAAACATTTAAACTCACATACACAAACAGCCAGTTAACAGCCAGCTTAAACAGCAAAATAATAATAAAATGTTTTATTGAAATGTGAGTAATATGGTACAAGGACGACAAGATACGGGTTATTATAAAAACTAATTCATGAAACCCAAAAAGCGTCGATTTTCTGAAAGCTTAATTCTATGAAATATTATTAACTAGCTGCGCCCACAGTTTCACCTGCGTCAACCGGAACAAAAAGTGGCCTATTTGTTAATCCAGAATTTAAGCTATATACATGCAAATTTTCATCCAAATCTGTTAAGCCGTTTGAGCTTGAAGGAGTAACAAACATACGCAGTTTCTCCCTTAAAACATTATAGTGTGATATCCAACTTTTAAGAAATATAGAAAAAAATATACTTTTATATTTGAATCTCAGACTACGAAGGGGTGAAATTAAATGAAATTCATACTTCAATAAGAATAATCACCAAGTAAGTCTAATATTAGTTAACAAATAGGTAGCCTTTTTCAAGCGTCAAAAAATGGCTCACAATAATTAAAATAAGTTATTTTAATACTGATATTACTGGCCGCCATGTTTTGTTAGTTTCTTACTTATAAGTAGTTAGACAGGAACATGACAGGCGGAAACAGTGTTAAATACCATAAATACTTTTCCTTACAGCTATGCATCTACTTCTTAATATCGGATATCATAATTAGCGGATGCAGCTTATGAAATCTGCTTTTATAAAATAACAATTTATTCAGTTTAAGGGAAGATTGTAAATGTTTTGTTAATAATTTAAGTAAGCTGCGTTGTATTTATTCATAAATAAACTGTAGCATTTATTAATAAGTGCCTTCGCATTAGACTAAAGTCTACTGTTTATTCATTTATTTATAAACACTGAGTAAAGTTATGCTCAACTTAATCCTTGAGAGATTTATGGTCCATTTGTAGGTTGTGATGCTTAGAAGTTAATAATAGAGTCAAAATTATTTAAAAAACACGAAGCAAAGTTTTATATGATAAGATTTATATTAAACTAGCTTCCGCCCGCGACTTCGTTCGCGTGGCATAGTCACTTTGAGCTAACGCTAACTTTAACCCTCGTGATGATCGAAAACAAAATTATCTTTCTCTACCCTTTCTTCCCCCACTCCCCTTTCTTATTTTTTTTAGCCTATGACCGTCTCCAGGGTCCCAACTATCTCTGTACCAAAATTCATCAAAATCGGTTTGGCTATTGAGGCGTGAAGACGCAACAAACGAACAAACTCACTTTCGCTTTATAATCTTAGTAAGGATAGTCCTCCTGACCGTTTTCGGCCACGCCGGCAAATCTCAGCCGAGATTAACCATCGGTGCGGGAGATGTTATGCACAAGTGTGTGCGCAGACACAGATGCACCCTCTGTTCCCTCACTCTCATAGTCCAATGGGACGACAATCCGATACAAGCGGAGAGAGTTCAGGCGCGAGACCAACGGTAAGCCGTTGGTCTCGCGCCTGCTTTCCGAGGCACGGGGATTTCTTACCAGCAACTTCCAAACTCTGGCCTGCTACTATGAAATTTCTGATATTTATCTATATCACTTTTGCCCGACGCGGATATTGAACTCAAGACTCCGTGCTCAGTAGTCGCGCTTCGCGACCGCGAGCCCAAAAGCAGAATGCCTAGCTTATATTATATTATATATTACTCGAAAAGCAAATCCTACTTTAATATTATAAAAGCGAAAGTTCGTAAGGATGTATGGTGTATGTTTGTTCCTCTTTCACGCAAAAACTACTGAATAGATTTTGATGAAACTTCACAGTAATATAGTTTACATAACAGAATAACGCAAAGGCTACAATTCATAGAGATATATTGTACATTCTATCACCACGCGAGTGAAATCGCGGGGCACAGCTAGTTCTAAATTTATAAATCCCTGTTATAGAATGCGTGTGACAGAAAGGATGATGGTTGTGCTCTAATTTAGTTCACATTTGCGTCCAACTTCCTGTCTTATTAGTGTCATTTTCAATTTATATGATTGTTATGTTGTTACAGAAAATGCGGATATTCATCGTGGTTGTGCTCTTCGGAGCAGCAATAGCGAGGGACAGTGAGTGGCATCCAATCGTACCAGAATCTACAGTGATGTACTCCACCTACCACACGTCGGAGAGGTCTTTAGATTCCCGGTAAATATCTTGGTTTAAAAGGCCTACATAACTTGATACTATCAACACTCTTTTTTTTGCGAATGAGACATCATCAAATAACGTCCCCCGCTCTGGGCAAGGCGAGGGCGAGTGTCAGACTTGTACTGACTAAAACCCACCCTTGTTCCTTCCATTGCTCTTGATGTTCCCGGGCCGTGGTATCTCTTTCGAACAATCCCGGTAACAACAGTCCTAAGTTACTCAATCGGGACTTGATGTATCTAAAGAACACTCACACACGCCCATTGCCACCAATGGGGCACTCAACTCCGTTGCTTCCATCCTTATTCCCAAGGAATAAGGGTGGAAATAAAGATAGCAGGCTGTGTCAAGTATCTTGTCAAAGTACCTTGATGCGCAAAAGTGTTTATTGTATGCCCCCCCCCCCCCTATTATTTACAATAAATTACCAAGTGGTGGGAGGGATTTAAATACAGATAAAAAAAAATTTGATTAGTAAATCTTATTGCAGTGTAGCTGAATTCTTAACGTAGAAAACATTTATTGATTAATGTTAATATTTTGAATTAATCCAATGTATTCATGTCTGTGCGTAGACACGCAGACGGTGTTTTGAAGGTGGAGAAAATAAGGAAGTCGTTGGTATGAAAGTATGCGGTATAATCATAAGAAAATATTACAAATTAGATGCGCGCGCGAGCTAATATGGTGGTCAAGTGAAGTTTTTAAGAAAAAATGGCCGCGCGCACTCAAAATCACATTGACGGTGGCGCCACCGTGCGAGAATTGTTTGTATTTATGACGCGCACTGATTAGTCGATTAGTCACTGAGTTGTTCTTCGACATGCTCCCGGCCTTGGAAGATGATTAAGGTTCCAATGTAGATGTTCATAGCAGGAATTCCCTCGAATTTATGTGTTCAAATCGTTACTACTCTTCATTCAGTAACGGACATATTTTTGCGAAACTTCGCCGTACGACTCCAGACGCTGTCCTGATATCGGCGACCCTCGACGTGCCATCTTTGCCGGGATAAGTCTTGATAATACGCCCAAGATTCCACTTCAAAGGCGGCAAATTGTCATCTTTGAGTACAACCATTGTATTTGGTATCAGGCTGTCCTTCTGCTTGGTCCATTTGCACCTCGTTTGTAGCTCGGAGATGTACTCCTTGGACCAGCGGGCCCAGAAGTGTTGACGTAGCTGCTCAATTCTCTGGTAGCGGCTTATGCGATGTACTGGAACCTCGCGGAGATCCTCGCTGGCTGGTGAAGTCAGCGGACGGCCAACCAAGAAGTGAGCTGGAGTGAGTGGAAGGAAGTCTGTGGGATCAGTAGACATGGGATTCAAAGGTCGGGAATTGAGGATCGATTCGACTTGCGACAACACTGTGCTGAACTCCTCGAAGGTGAGGTGAGCATTACCCACAACGCGAATAATATGATATTTACAACTCTTAACTCCTGCTTCCCACAAACCGCCAAAATGACTAGCGTATGGTGGAATCATAGAGAATTTAATATTTTGTGAAATTGCGTATTCTTTAAAATCATTCGAACAAGAAGTAAGAAATTTTGAAAAATCGTTTTTAAGTCCCACAAAGTTTTTTCCATTGTCGGAGAAAATTTCGAGTGGTTTTCCACGTCTAGATATAAATCTTTTTAAAGCTAACAGGTAAGAGTCAGATGTGAGGTCACTAACGAGCTCTAAGTGAACAGCGCGTGTCGCGAAACATATAAATAAACATATGTAAGCCTTTGATGCTTTCGCTCCTCTGCCTTTGCGGTTCAATACGTAAACTGGCCCGGCGTAATCAACCCCGCATCGGAGGAATGGAAATCCTGGTTCTAGGCGTGCCTCAGGTAAGTTTCCCATTATTGGACTTAGAGTCTTCCCCCTCAGTCGAACGCACGTGACACAGCTATGTACTGTTTTCTTTGCTAAATTCCTGCCACCGACAGGCCACCAGTTGTTGCGTATCGTGTAAAGCAACAGCTGTGGCGGAGCGTGAAGCAAGTGTTTATGTTCATAACGGAACAATAAATGAGTGAATACATGTTTTGTAGATAACAAGATCGGGTGTTTTTTATCAAAACTAAACTGAGGTGCATATTCAATCCGACCCCCAACTCTAATCAATTTATTTTGATCCATAAATAAGTTAAGTTTACCCAATGAATGTTTAGTTTTAACGCTAGTAGATTTAGATAATAAATCGTACTCATTCGGAAACGATTCCAATTGTGACATTCGAGCTAACATAAAAAGTGATTCATTCAACTCGTAAACATCGAGCGCACCGGTGCGCTTATTATTCCTATTGCGCGTATTATATATAAACCGTAGTACATAAGCACCAGCGCGCTTCATGCGATTAAATTGCGAGAACCGACTGAACGGAAAGTATGACTCAGAAACATCGCCAGTTAATAACGTATTAACAGTTTTAGTTTTAATTTCGGGCAATAATTCAGTAGGTATGTTATCAACATCTTTATGTACACAGCTGACGTCACTATTGTGTAGGAATTCTGGCCCTTCCCACCATAGCCTGGAATTGTGCAGCGCGCGTAAAACTAACCCGCGGGAAACCAAGTCAGCTGGGTTATCTTTCCCGCTGACGTGTTTCCAATGATGAGGCTTTGTTAAGGCGTGAATTTGCGTGACTCGATTTTGAACATATGATTTAAGGCAAGCGGGAGGCATGCGGAGCCAACCTAACACGATTGTTGAATCCGTCCAAAAAAACACCTCATCGAATTTACAGCGCAACGACTTGGTTATTGTTGTGTATAATTTTGAACCAATTAGTGCACCGCACAATTCCAATCTAGGAATGGTGATGGGGCTTGCGACTGGTGCAACCTTGCCCTTAGCGCTTAACAATCTCACGCACACATCCGACTCACTGCTGACCGTCCGAACGTATGCGCACGCACCGTAAGCTACCTGGGATGCGTCGGTAAATATGTGTAGTTGTATACGTATATGATTATTGCACATTACGTACCGCGGAATGCGAATATTATCGAGCAGAGGTAGGTCTTCAACAAACCTAATCCACGACTTTGTGACGTCATCAGGAGCGGGTTCGTCCCATCCCAATTTTAATAACCATAACCTTTGAATTAATAACTTAGCAGTAGTTATAATAGGACTAAGCAGACCCAGCGGATCAAATATCTGGGCAGCTTGAGAAAATATTTGACGTTTCGTGACGGTTTCCGATTGATTATGAATCTGTGTGTGAAAGTAGAATTCATCATCATTATTAAACCACCCGAGACCTAACGTTTTGCTGTGTGTGTATTCGCCTAGTGATAATTCTTTTGATATGTTGTCTGTTGATTGAAAATTGAAATTAAAAATCCATTTGCGTAACTGAAAACAACCTGACTTTAGCACTTCGGAGACTTCGTTGCAAATGCGTGTTAGTGATGCAATATCAGGAGCCCCGCAGATTAGATCGTCAACGTAAAAGTCCTCGCTGATGACCTTAGCAATGTCTGCGTTGTTACATTCTTGTGCGAGTTGCTTCAAACACCGGCAGCTCAAAAACGGGGCGGACGCGGTTCCGTAGGTAACTGTATTTAATTGATATACCCCTAGCTCATCAGAAGGATCCTCTCGCCATAAAATAAGCTGTAGTTGGCGTTGTTTTTCATCGATAAGGACCTGTCTATACATTTTTTCAATATCAGCGCACGCCACGTAACGGTTTTCGCGGAATCTTAATAAAATACTGATTAAATCGCCTTGTATGGGCGGGCCAACCATTTGCAAACTATTTAAAGAATGTCCGCTACTAGAACGTGCACTGGCATCGAATACTACCCTAAGCTTAGTAGTAGTAGAATGTTCACGGAACACTCCATGATGGGGCATGAAATAATGTAGTGAATTATATTCGAGAATGCGAGTCATATGACCTAATTGAATGTATTCATGCAAGAAATCGCTATATAATTTTTTATAATTATTATTTTGATTTAATCGTTTTTCAAGTGCATAGAAGCGTTTTTCAGCTTGCTGAAATGACTCACCTAAAACGTCAGGTGACTCTTTAAATGGGATTTGGACACAAAATCGTCCGTCCTCTAATCTTTTTGTTGTATTCACAAAGTGTTTTTCACACATACGCTCCTCACTCGATAATGATTCTGACAATGAACTGATTGGCTTCTCTTCTAATTCCCAGAAACTGCGGACTAAATCATCGAGTGATTGTGTGAAATTACAATTTACTTGTTGTGTTAGATGTGTGGAGTATATTGGGCCTGATAATATCCACCCGAGCTTTGTATTTTGGAGGTATGGACCGCTAGGCAAACGCAACCTGCCATCTTCCAATAAATCCCAAAATACGTCTGCTCCAATGAGAATATCGATATCTTTACACTCGTTATACAACGGGTCTGCTAAATGAATACCATCAGGAATTTGAAAACCATTATTTTGTTTCAATGAAATGTGTGTTAAAGTTGATGTAATGTGAGGCAACACTAAGCACTGTATGCGTGTTTTAAATTCACTGTGCATTGAAGTAATTTCAATGTTACAGCTTTGTGTGATTTTTGTGATCGTATTACCTACACCACTTATGAGCATAGTGGACTGTAAAACCTGTGCGTTTAATTTGTCACATAGTGACTGGGTGATGAAACAACGTTCGCTTCCGCTGTCTAGTATTGCGCGTACCTTTATGTAGTTACCTAAACAGTCGAGAACCTCAACGAACGCCGTAGCTAATAAAATATTATGCGAGGATGATAACAGCTGACCGCTTGAGTCTGTGTGCGAGCTGTCTACGCTAAGGACGGCGGGAATGTGTGCGTTGTTGTTGTCACATTGACGAGCGGTGAAAGAAGCGAGAAAACCAGTTTTGTTGCACGGTTTATCTAGTGATAACAAGGCAACTGTGTGATTAGTTTGGCTCTCGTTAGATAAATCGCCGTCAATATGTATTAATGAATTGTGTTTTTTGTCGCATTTCCTACACGGGCCGTACCTACAGTCGCTTGATGTGTGCCCCGCGTTCAAACAATTTGCGCATAATCCCTTATCATTTACTAGTTTCAATCTATCCTGTACGTTAGAATCAAGAAAGGACTGACATGAATACAAGGGATGATTCTTGTTGCACATGGGACACAATCTTTTCTTATGTGAATAATATGTAGTCTTATTACTACTTTCATTTTTACTTCGCGTGGCAATATTGCAATGTGTTTTATGTACCTTTTGCACCGATTCCTGTTTTTTATGAGATGATGACATGTTTTTGTGAGTTAATGATAATGTGTCTAACATCTCAGCCCTATTTCTCAAAAACTCGAGCAAGATTTCTATTGTTATTGCGGACTTATTCGCGTTAGTATTTTCTGTAGGTATTGTAAGTTTATATTGCTCCCATTCACGTTCCGTGACCGAGTCGAGTTTTGTTACGATCATATAAATGAGTAATGTATGCCAATAATCCACCGGTTCACCGAGAGACTTCAACGCGCGAATATTTTTTAATACAGAATCTATAAGTTTGCGTAATAAACTAGGTGACTCAGTAGTCAGCGCTTGCAGCGAAAACAATGCTTTTATATGGTTATGTATTAAAAGTTTATGGTTGTTGAATCTGTTTGTTAATAACTCCCAGGCGACCGGATAGTTACTGGCGGAGAACTCGAGTGAATCTATTACTAGTAAAGCGTTTCCCGAGAGGGAAGACTTCAAATAATGGAACTTTTGGATGTTACTTATTCCATTACAGTTGTGAATTAGCGACAGAAAAGTATCACGATACTCGAGCCAATTTTCGCATGAACCGTTGAAGGTAGGTAACGCAATTGTAGGTAGCTTTATACTTGATAAGGAACTTAAATTATGTGATGTGCTGTTAGGTGACTCCTCATCTAAACTACCTACAAGGCATTGAGCTTCCGATAAAACATTGTAATATTCATTCTCGAAATCTTCTCGTTCTTTTATAGTGGAGTCGAAATCCGAACTAAATTTTTCGATCTTTATCTGAACATCGTTAAATTCTGTGAATAAGTTTTCTATACCTACTATACGCAATTTTAGTTCTGTTTGAATTTTATGAGACATGACTTGACTACTAACTGACGCTAAATACTTTCTAAATGAAGTAAGCCTGCCCTTCATAATGCCACGACGCCTAACAAGTTCCCTAACTGTCTCTTCTACTTTAGCTTCCACACTAGTCATCTTGGCGAAATATTATGCGAACAGAGAAAAGAAGTAGGTAATCAGGTATGCACTTACCAGCGTGGTCGGTGACTTGAACTTCACGACAAAACACTGAATTTATTATCAACACAATGTTCTCACAAGTAGGTATAATGAGGAATAGGATAGACAGGAAAGTTCTAGGTTGACACGTCTCACTTAACTTAGATTCTCCGGATTTCTTGCGCGACGAAATTTTCTTCTCAACCGTCCGTTTTGAATTCTTTGCTGGCTTATCCAGGGTCGATGGACCAAATGTCTGTGCGTAGACACGCAGACGGTGTTTTGAAGGTGGAGAAAATAAGGAAGTCGTTGGTATGAAAGTATGCGGTATAATCATAAGAAAATATTACAAATTAGATGCGCGCGCGAGCTAATATGGTGGTCAAGTGAAGTTTTTTAAGAAAAATGGCCGCGCGCACTCAAAATCACATTGACGGTGGCGCCACCGTGCGAGAATTGTTTGTATTTATGACGCGCACTGATTAGTCGATTAGTCACTGAGTTGTTCTTCGACAATTCATTATTTTCTTGTAATTGTCATGTTTTGAAAATAATGTAAATGTTTGTATGCCGAATGGTAAAATGTGGCAGAGTTTTGATTTATTATAAGAAATTATTATACCTATTTGCAAAATAAAATTCTAATCTATACTAAACCTTGAATAGCTAATGCGTGTGGTCGGATGACAGATGACAAATATATTAATTAACGAGTAAGAACACAAGTACATAACGTGTCAATTCTAAAATGTTTTTTTTTTCAGTCCACAAATGAAGATTGTGAACCGAAGGCCCATTCCACAATACGCATCAGGCAACAAAGTAAGCCTCTTCAATCCTTCGAGCCAGATGACTGACACCTGCAGCATCCATAAGGTGTCCATGAATCAGGAGCTGTTCTACCAATACATGGAGTACGAGAAAGACATTCCAGATCTGAAGGAGTTTACTCTTTGCATGTGGACTAAGTTCCACAACCATTCCAGCGATCATCCTCTTTTTTCTTATTCTAGTGAGTATTGTGACTAAACCTTCTACTATGATTAACTAGCTTTTTCCCGCGGCTTCGCTCGCGTTAATTTTGTGGTAACACAGTTCCCCTTTCCTGATTTGCAGGTACCTGCTACCTGCAGTTTTTGCCCTTGCCCCTTATTGATTTGTAATAGCAAAGCTAAGTTTTCCCTTTCCTTCCTTTCTCCCTCATATCGCACTTAAACAAAATGGATTTTGTCCGTCTACAGGGTCTCAACTATCTCTGTACCAAAATTCATCAAAATCGGTTTAGCCATTTAGACGTGAACACGTAACAAACAAACTCACTTTCGTTTTTATAGTAAGTATGTTACCATTCGTAAAATGGTCACTAAGTTACAATTCGATTTATTCAACTATAATATTAACTGTGTCTGCAAATATTTCAAGTATTTTGAAGTAATGCATTATATGCTAGAGCGGCGATTATAGTGTCCCAGTTCATATCGCATTCTAAGTATGGGCATGCCGCAATTTAGCTTATACTACATGGGACTCATCTGGTCATGCGTTTGGCCCAACGTCTCCTTATCCATTAATACACATTTTTATTTCTCACAATAAACTACATGCACAGCTTTGCAAAAAAAATATTAGAAGTATCTTTTCCAATCTGAAGTTTGGTTCTCTTACATTCATAGAACGAAAAAAAAAGATTTGTTCGCAAAATTGACTCTATATCTGAATCACCTCTGAAAGTCTTTATACAAGGAGCGACATTCAATATTACCCGAATCCCTTGATTGCCTGAATCCCGAAAAATATTCGGATTACTCCTCAAAAGATTTGTCCTAAATAAACTTGGTAGATGAACTGAAGTGGCACGTTTGGCCCCTAGGTTCGGTAAGCCGAAAAAGATATGCATCCTCTCTGTACAATAAGACTATCCGGCGCCCGCGGCTTCGCCCGCGTGTTATTGGAAAAAAAGTGTCCTATGTGTTATTCCAAACTATAATCCACCTCTATGCCAAATTTCATCAAGATCCGTTCAGTCGTTTTAACGTGAAAGAGTAACAAACATCCATACATCCATCCTTACAAACATTCGCATTTATAGTAGTAGAAATTGTTTTTCTAGGTACAATATCGTCGCCAATTTTCTTCTACTGGGTAAATATAATAGGTATCACAATCACAATTTACTCGGTCCTTGTACGTAGTGTACTCACTATTGGGAAACTAATTACTATGTTCTATTTATGTTTAATTGTGAACATCCCACGGCAACTGTTGCATTCGGCTGCTTCATAATTTGTAGTTGGTGACGAAACTGCGGGTGAGTTGCATTTTGTTATTCGTGAACGCGTTGTTTAGACCCGATTTATTAGATAACATAATAATTTCAAACCTTTACTCAATACGATTTTCCGTATGCATCTATTTACAAAGTTTATTAATTAGATCACTAGGCAACTCGGTACAGATTTCTCAATTCATTAAGTTATGTATACTATAGTAACTTGTGCAATGTTCGACATAACATTAAAGACGTCATTATGACGTCAATGAATATGTCAATACAATGTCCAATTTCTTTTTCATTTTTATTTAAAAAAAACGTTGCCCCACACTAGGATTTCTCCTGTATCGTGGGTGCGTTTACAAACATTTAAACTCATATACACAAACAGCCAGACCCGGAACAACTATCTGTAGGCCATACAAATACTTGTTCCGTGCGGGGATCGAACCCGCGACACGCAGCGCAGCAGTCGATCGCTCAGCCACTGCGCCAACCGTGTCGTCAATTTATTTGCTTAAAAGTTTGAAAAGAGTTGTGGTTATTAATGAAGGGAAACTCTTAATTTCATATCAAAGGCGTTTTTGCTTAGAGATTTTCCATTTATATAATATAAGGCCGTGATTGCCTTAACTCGCTGAATTTATTTAAACATGTAAATATAATTTAAATTGTATACGATTTTTAAAGAGACTTGCTACTTAACTGAAATTGGAACAGAAATTGAGAAACTCGAATTGAAACAGTTCGTGTTTAGATTCCTGTCGCCATATTGGTTGAGATTATGTAATAAACATATACTTCTCTCACTGCTCACTGATCGCGAAACATGCTTGCACCGTAAGTTTCTCAAAGGAACTTATTTAAATTATGTAACGCACAGCTTGTCCGATCTTTTCATGCAGCACATTTAATCTTAAGTTATTACAAAACTAGATATTTGCTCTAAAATAACATAACATCAAGGCTGTAGTCCCCGAAGGAATAGGCAGAGTTGCACCTAATATAGTGCACCCCTATTATTTAGCCACGAGCTCCTCATTTAAGGAGGTGTGCCTATTAAAATAAGATAAGATATATTTATTTGCATGAAACATGGTATCCAAGATGTTATTAAAATATTATATCAAACATGTTTTGCTTAAACTAAAGCATGCAAACTAGAGATACATTAAGGCATTGAGATAATATTGAAATTTATTTTAAATAATCATTAATGCTATAGAAATTATAATTATTGAACCATTTATATAGTTGGATTTTAAATAATTTACAATTGAACGTTTTGTACATATCTAAACATTTTTTATATTACCATCACAGGGCACTAATTAAGACTGTTTCTTGCCGTTTTTTCTCCATAGAAAATGATCAACCCGAACCGTGCACTTTTCTCGATGTTTTATAAATGTCCATGTCGGCCTATGTGAAATAAAAATATTTTGATTTAATTGACTGGTTAGATAGATAAATCATTTATTTGATACAACAAAAGAAACAATACAGGAATTAACAGAAATAATATCAAACTGAGAAAAAACTAAATAGATTATCATCGTGTTTTTTCCCAGTTTCATCAGTCAGTACTTTTGTTGGTTATAAAATTTTGTATACAAATAATAAACAACGACCAATTATTTATTTCACAACAAATAGACAGGTATGAATGACCCAGAGATTATAAATAATAACCATAGCAACCAGCCAAACCCATTTCAGTTAGAAGACAAAAATATTGGCTGTACAAATATTATAAGCTCCATAATTAATTAAAAGTGGACCTGCTAGACACGAAAATTACTTTGAAACTTGATCTCCATTTATTCTGTTCTTCTCTAGAAAACTCAATTCTAATTAATAATAATATAAAAGCGTGTCAAGGGTAATAACATAAAATAAGCGACGTAAATTACATAAAATGTAAGATTATTAAACGGAAGGGCATTTATTAGTACGTGTTTCACAAAAAAATACTAACATAACAACTTTAATAGTATCATACCGACACATATAAGTTTTAAGCTATTGCATAGCTTCTATCGCGGGCCTTGAGCGCGGGGACCGAATCCAGAAATTCCGTAACGAAAAAAAATCTGACGCTCCCCACTCCGACGGGCACGGAGGTGTGGCTTGAAGGCCGTGCATTGTCTAACGTCGTTTACACAATACGGTCAGTTATTTCAATCCCGATTCTAATGTTCTAATAGCGTGTTTGGTAGACAATATATTTTAGAATTAAATATTAGGATAGTCAATCGACATTACGCTGGATCATACCCAAGGTCTTGTTTTTCTTTTTGCGACTTATTTTCATTGGAAGTATTTTTTAAATATTATATTTAGTTTTAATTTTTTTATTTATTGTCTAAGTTGATAAAAAAATGTTTCTTTTTGCGACTTTTCATTGGAAGTACTTTTTAAATATTTTATTTAGATTGTTTTTATTTATTGCATAAGTTGATAAAAAATGCTATGCAATAGCTTTACCGCGGCAGTCCCCGAGTGCCACACCTATTTTTTTTTATTTGACACATTCTGTGGATGCCTTGACAGTAAGACGTCTAGCCAGGGCAAAAAACTTAAGACTAACCTTTAATATCATCATTTGTTGAAAACAGCTGAACACAAATTGTTGACAAAAAGCGACTGCCTATCAACACCACCGCAACCTAGTTGAAGACTTGTTATCAGAATTTCTGGTTTCTCACTTCCAAAGACAACTGCCAATGATCTACAAAAGGCAGAAGAGTCGGGGCTTAGAAGAGTCTTGGTATATTATAAATGACCTGGCATTATAATTATATTGAACAAGTTGGCGCCCGCGGCTTCGCCCGCATGATATCGAAAAAAAAACTAATTCAGTGCCAAATTTCATCAAAATCCGTTCAGCCGTTTTGACGTGAAAAAGTAACAAACATCGTCCATCCTCACAAACATTCGCATTTTGTATGAAATAATTAGGTTGTATCTTGTGACATAGTTATTATAGTTATATAGCTGGCTATTAAACCGGTTTATTTCTTATATTTATTTATTGTTTTTTAAATGTCACCAGTATTTTTAGAATTACTGTAATACAAAGTGCTCATCTAGTGGCATTTTATACATAATTAAATTTTTGTTAACATACTGAGCTGTAATATTGTTAATACTTTATATAAACCTTTTTTATTAAAAAAAAAATTGTAGTTGAATATTGTAGGTGTTTATTGTCACGTCACCCTTCACCCTTTCGTTGCCCAGTCCAAATTATCCTTACTAATATTATAAAAGCGAAAATGAGTTTGTTTGTTACGTCTTCACGCCTAAATGGCTAAACCGATTTGGATGAATTTTGATACAGAGATAGTTGGGACCCTGTAGACGGACATAGGCAAAGATTTTTTTAAGTGATAAATGGAGGGAGAACAAAGAAGAACAAAAACTTAGCTTTGCTATTACAATAAATAAGGCGCAAGGATAAAAACTACAGGTAGCAGTGCCTGCTAATTAGGAAAGGGGAACTGTGTTACCCTAAAATTTAACGCGAGCGAAGCCGCGGGCTAAAGCTAGTACTATATATAAACCTTTTTTTATTTTTTTAAAAGATTGTAGCTGAGTATCGTAGGTGTTTGTTGTCCTTTAATATATAAAATAAAAACTTGGGTTACGGCTAACCCAGGTTACAATAAATAATATAAAAGCTAGTTAGAACCATAACACAGTTACGTCAGCAAAAGCCAGTCTGAAATAGCAGAGTGCTTAGAACTGAGAAGATAGTTGGGCTCAGCTACCCTATCATGACGTCTTAAAGCAGAACTTATTCCACTGAGGGAAAGAGACAGAGCTATACAGGGTGCCTAGCACCATCTCTTTCCCTCAGTAGAATAAGTTCTGCTTTAAGACGTCATGGTAGGCCTACAGTTTATCTCGTTGGAACGCGTTGATCCGTATTACGGGTTGGTAGAACCTAGTATACGTTTTGTTGTTAGTTTGTCTGTTCGCTGGTGAAATAATGATTTCAAAGATACGTGTTCTTCATCCTCTATGGAAAAGGGAGGATCCTCCGACCAGACGGGTGTCGTGTCTGGTGGGCCACTGCCCGACAGTTGCTTGTCGGGTGCTCATATATATGCTAACTTCGCGCACAACTTTGCTTGCGCGATGTAGGACTCTTGCCGTTTAAGTTCTTCAGTGGCTGGATAGATGGCGCTGTAGTACTTTTTGCCACTTGCATCTTTGTGTCGCTACAATATAATAACAAAGATAGTTTTTCTTTAAACTTTGTACAAACATGTTTCCGTACCTCTAAAGAAATACTGGAACCCTAATTAGATCACTTTGTTGTTTGTCTGTCTGTGTGTCAAGACCAAGTTGAAATCTTGAAAGAAATCGTATACTCGAATCTCAAGCCCCTTGAAGTTGTGAAAAATCAAATCTCTAAGCCCACGCATTAAAAAATGTGGCCTTTTATTTTGCAAGTTTGTACAGAATCCTTGGTGTCCGAGTCCTACTTCCATTTTTGTTCTATATTTTGAGCTTATCATTTTTAGGCATAAAATGTTTATCTTAGATTTCGGATAAAAATATCTCAAACGATATATTTTTCACAGTTGGAGAAAGCCCACGTGAGATTTCTTCGTGGATATCAAACACCAAGGAGGCCAGTTACTTCAGCATGGCTGTGCATGGACAGACCTTCTTCAGACTAAACTATCCTTTAAAGTTGAACGCGTAAGTATCGAAAACCCTGAGCAAATAATTTACAGAAAACAAAATAGAGGCTGCAATATTGTTTTTTTTTAACGTGTTTTTGGCTACTACTTGTAAAAGGAGGGTTATTCACAATTTAAATTTAAGCTACTGACATGCTCACTTTTACTACAACGATATTCATTACATTTTAAATGTTTTAACTACAAAGGATGTCCGGTAAACTTTAGAAAGTATTACTTTCTAAGCTAGCTGAGGTTACTGTCAAAATATTCAATTCACAGCACTGAGACAATAGTGCAATTAAATGCGCGTGATTTCTACGCATCCGTGTGTCATCATATTCTACACGTCTATTGCCACGCTCTGATTGGCTGTAACAACAGGCACTCATTAAGTACTTGTATATTGACGGCCGTGATTATCTCGTCAAAGAAGTATGCGTGTTGAGTGATTACAAAAAATAGGCCGCCCGCCACTTTGATTTCACGAATAGATAAGAATAGAATATACTTTATTGTACACAATGTACTCTGTAGTTATAATGGCGGTTTTATCTATATCCTCATAACACAGGGGTAATCAATCAATCATACCAGAAGATCGCTTAATGTTCAAAAACAAGAAAACAAGCTTCGCTTCTCTAAAATAGCCGCTTAAGCAGAATCATAATAGGTTAATAATATGAATTACGTAATCATATGTAAAATGGTCACAAAATGATAATTAACAATATCAACTGCATCTGTGATCTTTTTTTTTAATGACATTCATATTATTATCAAAGGTTAGTAGAATAGTACTATGATTCTTCTATGGGGGTCTAAAATGGCCATTTTTGAAGAAATGGCCATTTTAGACCCCCAGAAGAGTGTCAGATAGTCACAACAGAACTGTATCGGAGAGATATTTATTAAGTTCCTAACACTCTTTGGATATGATTGTGTCCGAAATTAAATAAATTCTATAACCATAATATTATATATAATACCATGTTAAGGATATAGGTATTATATTACACGTATCTTGTTAACACGTTTGTAGTACAGTATTGTGATACCCAGAAATTGTGAGATAAAAGCTTTTCAGTACATTGTTGTCGCCGTACATTAATTTAAATCTTGTGACATAACTGTCAGATCCATTTTATGGTCAGTACGTGAATTAATGTAATTGGATAAAAGACGGACGTGTTCGTTGCATTTCAACAGCATTGCTGTAAAAATAACCAAATGAGATCAACCCGCATTGGGACCGCGTGGTAGTATAAAAGCTTTACCCCTTCTGATAGAGAGTAAGCCTGCCCAGTTCCAGTACTGGAACTTTCATAAACTAAAAAGTTCATGACATTTTACTAAATCATAATTTTCTTGCCCTTGTCCCATTCTCCCCTGTCAGAACTTCTGACAGGGGAGAATGGGACAACAGAAGTCATGGCATCCTTTACTCTTTTCTCCTTCTTATAATTCCTTACACAATGATGACATTATACTAAACTAGCGACCCGCCCAGCGGTTCCACCCGCTGCTCACCTCTTAAGAGTCATAGAGTGAAGTATTATACATATAAACCTTCCTCTTGAATCACTCTAGCTATTAAAAAAACCGCATCAACATCCGTTGCGTAGTTTTAAAGATTTAAGCATACATACAACATAACAACAGACAGACAGCGACTTTGTTTTATACTATGTAGTGATAGTGATATAAGAAATAAAAACTCGTCGACTGTCTCGTCAATCTAGCGGTAGCAACCAAGACTGTTGAATACGGAATCTAAGTTCGATTTTCGGGTCGGTCAAATTTATTCGTGGCCCGTTGATGCCAATAAGCTTGTCCCTTACAACATAGGACTTAAATATAACAAGCGTAATGCTACTGTTATGTACATACACATGTGTTTATCTCGTCGGAAATCACATAATGTAACGAAATATTCTGTGACAGCGGAATTCTTTTCATGAGTAGATAGGTACCAAAACTTGAGAAAACTCTTTGGCTTTTTAAATTCTTGCTTTGCTGGTATTTGTTGAACATTTTTATGTAATAAGTAACACTCACTCGCAAAATAAACATTAATTTGCGAGCAGCTTTTAAACTTTTGATTTCTCGTTTGGATTCACGTACTAAGTAACCAAACAATACGATGTACAAACTCGTCCAAATTCCAAACAAAATATCACACATATAGCACCGTATAGTTTTTTAAAAGTATTGGGATAAACGAGATCGCCCTTAGACACTTTTACAGAACTTTCACGTGTTGTTAAAAGAACGTCTTGAACTTTGCACTGAGGAAGGCAAGTTCTTGAGAATTTTTATTTTATTCAGATAAATCATAAGTTTAAAGTACGTATGTATGTACTGTGATGGTTTTATTGTGTGTTTCAATAAAATGCGCATATAATACTTTTAGAATATAATTTAAATCATATTTTTAAGTTACATGTCACACTTTAATCTCAAACTTACTCTTTTTTTTCCTAAATTCTCTATTTAAAAACGACCTGAGTATTTGAACATTATGGTAAACCAGCCTGCATTGGTTAGGTTATAAAACCTCTTACAGTAATTATGTTTCTCGATATTAGAATGTAACAATACAATCATTCCACAAAGTATATGAAATGCTAATCTGCCTAGCCTTTTCCTAACCATGTTGGGTTCGGTATTCAGTCTTATCGGATTCAGCTTAAATAATTAATAACCAGTAGGTACTTTACATAGAGCGACTGCATATCTGACCTCCACAACCCAGTTAGTACTGGGTAATACGATACCCCTTGGTAAGCCTGGTTGTCAGACTTTTGGGACACTGACTATCTATAACGACTGTCAAAGTTCTACAAATGACAACCGGGACCAACAGCTACGAAATGAAAGTAAAGTATATTAAATGCTAATAGAGAATATTGCACACACCAGAAAAGTATAAACATCTGACCCTCGGCATAATTTGCTATCTATCGTTAAATGCAACCATGGTAACGCTTATTAGGAAAAAAAATAATTGGCCTAATCTTGGCGAATTTTTCAAACATAAGTATTTAATATTTTGTGCTGGAAAAAAATCTAGATTAAGTGACTTAGGTGTAAACAAAATGTTTATTATGTTTTTATTGGCCAACAAAAATGAAAAATGGCAATAAAATTATGAAGGATGAGATCTCCTTTAGCTGTATTCTGTTAAGTGTAAATTGACTTATAAGAGCGTAAAAACGATTGTGTGTACATTGTTTATTTTACGAAACCCTTAACTATAAAACCAAAAATATTTTTTATACATAGAACGACTCTAGCGATCTGATGGTTTAATTACCAAAGAAAAAAAAATGATTATGCCCGATCTCCTTGGCTCCCGTTCCAAAAAACCCCGAATTTCATACGATTTAAATGACAACACGTCATTTTTTTTTTCATTTAATTCAGAGCTAACCTTTTTGTAGATTTTACCCGGTGACAGCAACCGAATAATCATATTTGTGTCACTGAAAGATTATATTTTATTGACTACTTTGATTTGAGCTTTTATATAGATTTTTACACGGAGACATAGTAAGTAAGCAATAATCAAGACGTTCAAACTGATTTGACAAGTTAACTATTTACTTTAAAAAAGAATTCCTGAAAGTGACACTTAAAGAAAAGATTTTTTTTCTGTTTGCGTATTTTTTTTATATTATATTAACGTTTCGTGTAGATTGATTTATTTGCTCTAGAAGACTCTATTACGTATTATAATTTTAGTAAGTAATAAAATTATATTTAACATAATTATCATCGTTATATTTTCATCATTCAATATATATTGTCTGCTGCTAAACTGACACTTAATTGAACTGTTCCGGGACGGAGATTAAGAAACTTGGAGTCCTCAGGGCATAACCTTAAAAACTCTGCACTCTAAACAAAACGAACTCCGAATTTAGTATTTGAAATGCTATTTTGCATTGTCAAAAAATGTTTGTTTTAAATATTGATTAAAAAAAATCCATAGCCAAGTGTGCGTTACTGCTGCGTGTGAGACCAACGTGCATTGAAATAAATAATTCTTTTGACCGGTTAAGCAGACGACAACCTCCTAGGTTGAAATGTGAGAAAAAAAAACATTTGAAGAGAAAAATCGCTGGCAAAAAAATCGCGATGATCCCATCGAATTTTCTCAGTAAGTAATACAAACCGGTTTTAAACTAGGTCATTTTTACTACACTTGAAATAACGTGACTTACGTAACGGATAGTTAGTATTAGACAATATCGAAATTGGACCGGTCGGTAATGAGTTTTGGCGCACACTCACTGTTTATTCAATTGTTGACCATGATTGAATTATACTGTAACATTACATCATAACATTTGTAGCTAGCATAGCTTGTAATCCCCGAAAGGTGAAACAACAGGCACATTTTACCAGTTATATTGCAATCATCATCATTTTCCTGCCCTTGTCCCATTCTATTTGGGGTCGGCGCAACACGTTTTCTTCTTCCATTCTCTCCTATCAGACGTCACGGCATCATTTACTCCTTTCTCCTTCATATCATTCCTTACACAATCTATCCATCTTTTCTTTGGCCATCCGTCAATCAACATTCAGATCCATTACTCTTTTAGTCACATGTCCTTCATCCCTCCTCATTACATGTCGATGCCAAGACAAACGATTCCCTTTCAATAATTTTTTTCTGTAACAGGCGCAACTTTCAAACTTCCTCTAATATACTTATTCTATTTTACCATTTATCTTATAAATACCAATATAACTTCATCATGGCGAGCGTTTCCCATCAACCGGAAATCAATAAGACTCCATGGCTGCTTTTAAGAAATACACAGAAATAGTTGCCATTTCTAAAAACTAAATCTTATTTAAAGGTGAGTTAAAGCCATTTTTGTTTAAAAATAGGCAATAGACTATTTAAATAGCAAATTTTGCCCGTCTAAAAACAATCTAACTAAACTTTTGATTTAGTTTTGTTTTGTATTAAAACTGGTTATTTAAAATTATTTGTACTAGTTTTTTTCATGACACATTGTTAGAACACCATTAGTACATTTAAAAGAGTCATGTATTTTTTCTTAAATCGGAGAAGCAATTTTATTTTTGTGCAAATGAAAGATAGATGCAGTTATTTTTTTAATTCAAGTATGGAATAACCAAATTAAAATCTCAAATTTTCGGTTAATTAAATTGCGTTCAAACGTCAGCTTTGTGAACTCAACCTTGAAACCAATTATTGGTAATTGATTTCCACATAATATCTGTCTATTTTGTAAATCAGTATTACATACATTACATTTAAATTCTGAATCTGTTTATTTTTAGAACTAAACTAAATACTTTGATTTAAATTCAGTAGTCTTAATCAAGAGACGAGACTTGAATTGATCTCAGTCTTACATGAAATAATGAATAAATAAAGAATCACTGTTCTGGGGGTCTAAAATTAAGTAGAATCATAATACGTTAATAATATGAATTATGTGACCATTTCTTAAAATGGTCACACAGTGACAATTCGCAATATTACTGCGTCTGTGACAATTTAATCATTTTAACGTTATTCATATTATTAAGCTATTGCATAGCTTCTATCGCGGGACTTGAGCGTGGAGATCGAATCCAGAAATTTCGTAACAAAAAACCCTAACACCCATTACAAATACGGTCAGTTATTTTAATCACGATTTCAATGTTCTATTAGCGTATTTGGTAGAGAAACAAATAGTTTTTGCGACTTCTTTCATTGGAAGTACTTTTTAAATATTATATTTAGATTTTTTTATTTATTGCATAGTTGATATCATATTTAGTTTTTTTTACTTATTGCATAAGTTGATAAAAAATGCTATACAATAAGTTTACCGCGGCAGTTCCCGAGTGCAAAACGTATTTTTATCCTATAATCATTCTCCTAAAGCGGCCCCCATTTAGACCCCCTCTTCTGTTTTCGAGATTCGGGTTTATGTATTACCTACCGCATGCTCGGCAAACTGTTTAAGTGAGTTGTGACATCTACAACTACTCGTATTTTAAATCTTCACTTATATTTTGCAAGCAAAATGTTTGCAGTTACGCTCTCTTTGACTTGTGGGGCAATCGACACGTCAGTTAAACAATTTGAATGTCAGAAGAATTCAAGAGAATTGAAGTAAGTAAACCTAAACGTGATTTGAGTTTGAAGATTTTTTTGCTTTTAGTATGTGCCATTTGCTGAAGAATCCAAGGTGTCTGAATACCTACGTTTTTCAGAAAGTGATTGGCGTTGTGTTGTTAAGAAGTTAGGCCCAGTACACCCGGGCTAACTTCTTCAACATTCTTTATTTATTTGTTATATTTTGTGCCTTTGATGCCAATCCTTACTAATATTATAAAAGAGAAAGCGAGTTTGTTTGTTTGTTACGTCTTCACGCCTAAATGGCCAAACCGATTTTGATGAATTTTGGTACAGAGATAGTTGGGACCCTGGAGACGGGCATAGGCTAAATGGGATAAGAGAGAGAAAGAGGGAAGAAAAGGGGAGAGAAAGACATTTCTTTTTCGATCATCACGCGGCTTAAAGTTAGCGTTAGCCCAAAGCAACTATGCCACGCGGACGAAGTCGCGGGCGGAAGCTAGTTCTTAAATAAAAAAAGACATTCAGTGCATACATTAGTGTAAGGAGTAGTTATTCATAGTTATGGTTATCCAATAAACTGCACAAGGTGTGCTGGTTGATTCATTCCAAGACAATACAGGAAGCAATAGCACTACACAACTGAATCGTTGGATAAGTAGGTATTACGGAAACAGAAAATATTCCCCTTTTCAACGAAAATGATACTGTATAGAAAGTTCAATGGCCCAGATAGTAAACACAGTACTTTGTAAATACAACCCTTTCAGAAAAGGGGACTATTTGAAAAGATTATGATTCCGATCCCCATCTTTATATTAATTTGTTGTAGAACAACACAAACGATGTTTTATGAGAAACAACTTCAACGTGGAAACAGTTTCACGGTGAAAAAGCTACACATTTCAACTTTTATGTCTATACTAGCTTTTGCCCGCGGCGTCGCTCGCGTTAAATTCGGGGTAACACAGTTCCCCTTTCCTGATTTGCAGGTACCTGCTACCTGCAGTTTTTGCCCTTGCGCCTTATTGATTTGTAATAGCAATGCTAAGTTTTCCCTTTTCTTCCATCTTTCTCCCTCATAACTCAATCTTTTTTTTTTTAAATAGCCTGTCCGTCTCTAGGGGCCCAACTATTTCTGTACCAAAATTCATCAAAATCGGTTAAGCCATTTATGCGTGAAGACGTAACAAACAAACAAATAAACAAACTCACTTTCGCTTTTATAATATTAAGTAAGGATTGTACACCAAAATATTAACTAAGCTCTTTCTATATACCTACAATCACGACCATCAAAAAGGTTTAGACTCGTCTAAATTTCTTTTTTTGGAATAATGACTGAAACTTTAAGATAGGGCCCTTTTACATCCTTATTAATATTATAAAAGCGAAAGTGAGTTTGTTTGTTACGACTTCAAAGGCTAAACCGATTTTGATGAATTTTGGTACAGAGATAGTTGGGACCCTGGAGACAGATATAGGCTAAGTTTTTGAAAAGATTGAGATATGAGGGAGAAAGAGGGAAGAAAAGGGAAAACTTAGCTTTAATTTCTATTACAATAAATAATAGGCGCAAGGGCAAAAACTACAGGGAGAAAGTACCTGTAAATCAGGAAACGGGAACTGTGTTACCCCGAATTCAACGCGAGCGAAGCTGCGGGCATAAGCTAGTTCACAATAAAAGTTGCTAACAGGATACATTGGTATAGATGCCTATACAAAACTTTTATATTCATGCCATTAGCGATAGTCTATTATATTAATAATCTTTGCCATATGGATGTACAAATCAAATCAAGTCATTTATTCAAACTAGGCTGATCATCAGCTTTTTTTTTGTTACAAGACAGTCCCACCTCCTAGTGTTTTCGCTGGGTAGAAGTAGTGGTGGAACAAAATCCCCAGCAACATAACTGCCTGATAGGTTTGGTGAATAGGACAGGAAGACAAAGTCGTCTATTTTGAATAGAGTCAGTCAGGCGCGTATGTTATGGGCATACATGTTGAATGTAGCACGAGTGTAAGTGCGATCGCACTCCTGAATTATGTAGGTATTTGGATCGTTAGATGTCAGGCTAATCTTCGAATCGAATTTTAATCTGCCAACTTATTTGGCTAAAATATGTTCAGACAATACAATGGAACAGCGGAAAGCTCTGGCCTATAGCTTGAATTAGGAATTTTATAACGAAAGAGCACTAAAAACTGTTATAATAACATAAGTTACTGTTACATGAACACAAACATCGTAAAAACGATTAGGAATGTTGCATCGTACTGTAATTTACCGGATTCCTTCGCTTCCATTCAATTGACATCCATGTATTGCATAAGCCGATTAACAATGACGACCACGCACGACAATTTCTTTTTTTTTCCTGTGTATAAACTTGCGGTAACGGCAATGTGCACGCAATATGCGTAAGAATACTTTCTAGCAGTCATCGACCTCTATCTCTCGTATTTTGAGCAGACGGTGTTAAATATTGATTGTTTTGTCAAATACATATATGTATGTCTGTCATTAAAAATAAGAGTTGACAAGAACCATCAGAAATACAAACATACATGTTGTTATTAAAAGTACAAAATACAAACAGACGAACAAACATAATTTTTAATACGCTTTATGAGCTTCAATATAAAAAATCTTAGAAGTCAAATATGACCCACTTCCTGTTTTCAAATGAAAGAGTTAGCTCTGAAAAAAAAGATATAAAATGATTTTATAATACTCTTTAGTAAAGTGTGTGTGTGTGTGTTTTTTTTTGAAAATGTTATATTGATCTTGGTTTAGTAATTTGTATTCTCGACTAAGTTATGCCATCCCTAGTGCATAAACTGCTAATGAGACAGCAATTCAAAGTGCTTTTTCTTTGCCTATTGCATCTCTCCGGAACATTTCACAGTTATAATTTAGAAGACAAAACAACATTCTGTCCCTACACTCATTCATTTTGTACGGTGAATACATTAATTTATTCTGGGTAATAAATAAATAATAAATATCTTGGGACAACTCACACACGGCTATCTGATCCCAAGCTAAGCAGAGCTTGTGTTATGGTAACCAGACAACTGATATACATACTTATATAATTTATAAATACATACATATTATAGATAAACCACACCCAGACACAGAACAAACAATCATGCTCATCACACAAAGTTTGTCCTGGGTGGGAATTGAACCCACGACCTCCGGCTCAGCAGTCAGGGCCACTAACCACTAGACCAACAGGCCCGTCAAATATTATTTGAATAACGGATCATTGCAGGTCTGCTGGCAGAAATTTCTATTCAAATAAGCTGTGCTTTTGTACTCTATATATTTTGGTATGATTTTTCCTCATATTTTTTCCAGTATGTACACACAAAGGCAGGTCAACCTATTCTAAACTATTATAACCTTATCTCTCCACTACGGATCACACACCGTGGTAGAGAGATCAGGTTAAAATGGTTTTATGTAGGTTGATGTGCCGTCTTGTACACATGAATTATTAAATAAATAAATATCTAGGGAATAACGTTAAATATTTATCCATGTAAAAAAACATCGAACACACACGCAGAAGACTTTGTGCATGGTGACATCAAATATCTGTCCAGAACTGAAATTAAAGGTAGCTGGTATACAAAAGCTTCCTATTTGTGGTTTAGACTGTTACATTCATTTAGAACCTGACCTATGACGTAGGTAGGTTAGTGGTATACGACATTTCTGACACAATACGTTGAATTCCTAATTTAGGAGCTCGTGGCTAAATAAATAGTAGCCGCTCGGGTCGATATTTAGGTTAAGCCGCGCTTGCCTAGGTTGGTCTGTGGATGGGTGACCACCCGTTACATACCGAGTTTCCTCCGTGCCTCGGAAAGCACGTTCAGCCGTTGGTCCCGGCTGTCATTTGTAGATCTTTGACAGTCGTTACAGGTAGTCAGTGTTCCGAAAGTCTGACAACCAGTCTTACCAAGGGCTATCGTATTAGCCAGTATTAACTGGGTTGTGGAGGTCAGATAGGCAGTCGCTCCATGTAAAATACTGATATTCAGCTGCATCCGGTTAGACTGGATGCCGACCCCAACATAGTTGGGAAAAGGCTAGGCAGATGACGTTGAATTCCTAATGCAAAATGTTTGTTTATATAGCATAATATTAACACTAAAGATTAACACACGGATGCGTCATACAAGAGAATTGCCTTCAGCCTTTATATGGTTTTCAATTAGTTATAGGATTAATTACTTAACTAGGTATGTATAAAAAGGTTAGTTAAATTTTATAAAACTAAAAATCACGCTTAAGTATGGTAAAATATATTTTTAGTAAATGTCAATTAGATTTACAGAAATGTTTTGATACAATATGAATATGTTTTGTGGCAGCGTTATTTGTGTGTACAGATAGATAATCCAAATACTTAAAAAAAATTGACGATTAGGATGACGTGGCCTAGCTAAACACGCTTTGTCTTCCAAACTTAACATGTTAACAAAATTTCAAATCTAACGGACACCGGGAAAAGAGCCAAGTTTTTTTTTACATAGTTACGTCGAGATCAGATAGTCTGGCAGTCAGCTAGATCCGGTAAGACTGGAAGCCGACTCCAACTTAGTTGGACAAAAGCTAAGCAGATGATAATGAGTTAGTTACAGGTAGAGCGAATAAAAGCGTCTAAATAGCCTTTTAATAATATGGAATCCGTATATTATAAAGTCTACTCAACGCCGGCAAATTACAGCACTTTTTAATACGACCTGAACAAGTCATTCAAGTTTCTATAAATAAATTTTGAATCACATATTTGCATACATTTCATTATTATTGCATAATTTTATTTCCAATTTCATTACCAATTTTATCAAGATCAACCGCGTCAGTTTTGGTCTGCAAATTTATTGTACCTATATTGGGTTTACAAAATACATAATTATAATGTTAAGCGGTTAAATTGAATTATGTTGTGCGGTTTGTTAACCTTAAATGGAATGATAACATTATGGATACCATAATGAATGCTGGCAACAATAACCGGTCAAGGTCGAGTCGGACTTCCACACGAGAGTTTCAGTAAAAAAAAACGGAAACCACACATTCTTACAGTACTTATGGTATTTATATCTTTTGCCCGCGGCCTCGCATTAATTTCGGGGTAACACACCTTTCCTGATTTGCAGGTACCTGCTACCTGTAGTTTTTGCCCTTGCGCATTATTTACTGTAATAGCAAAGCTTAGTTTTCTCTTTTCTTCCCTCTTTCTCCCTCATTTCTCACTTAACTTTTAAATAGCCTAAGTCCGTTTCCAGGGTCCCAACTATCTCTGTACCAAAATTCATCAAAATCGGTTTTTCCATTTAGGCGTTTAGACGTAACAAACAAACATACTCACTTTCGCTTTTATAAAAGCAAAAGTGAGTATGTTTGTTTTTTATATTATAATATTAGTAAGGATTAAAAAATACTAAAGTAAATAATACAAAAGATGGTAAATTTAAGTTTTGTTGACATTATAACCGATAACGGCCATAATACTGCCGCGCTAAATAAAAGTTCAGTAAGGAGGCAATTACAAAGAACCTCCTGACTGCACTTTTAGTTAGCGCGGCATAATTATAGTACACAGTCATATTAAAGTATCCAGCTTTGTCATAGACGGACGGACTCATATGCATTGTATAGGAAAAGAATTTAAAGTAAAGTTATAACATAAAAAAAATATATGGTTTCCCGAGTATAGTCTAGCTAGAACAAATAAAAACCGAGGAAACCAAGGATTCCGTATAAACTTGCGATATAAACAGCCATATCTTTTGATTTGTAATTTTATTTTTTACATCTCGGAGAACAGATTTGAGTATCCTTACTAATATTATAAAAGCGAAAGTGAGTTTGTTTGTTACCTCTTCACGCTTTAATGGCTAAACCGATTTTGATGAATTTTGGTACAGAGATAGTTGGGAACTCGGAGACGGACATAGGCATTTTTTTTTAAGAAAAAGTGGGATGTGAGGGAGAAAGAGGGAAGAAAGGGGAAAACTTAGCGTTGCTATTACAAATCAATAAGGCGCAAGGGGAACTGTGTTACCCCGAATTAAACGCGAGCGAAGCCGCGGGCGTAAGCTAGTATAGAAATAAAGGGTTGTGACAGACAGACAGACGGACAATAAACTGATCCGTTGACCGTTTTTTTCCTGTTGAGGTACGGAAAAAAATGATCACAATGACGAGGGGAATAAGTGTTTTTCGGTTTCGATAAGGGTACTTCTACAAACTCTATATCCGGCTTATGTTTTAAACAACAGTTACATTACATCTGACACGTTATTCAATGAGTTTCTTAAGCCACCCACGTTATGCAAGTGCTAGTGACACGGACATGTAATGGACAGTTGGACTTATGATGTAACGGACATTGTAACCACAGGAAAGTAGAGCTACATTTCGCTTAGTCTGTCCGTATGTGGCATTTTAAGTCACTGACTACAAAATAAATATCTCAACATTATTTACTAACTGTGACAGACTTAAAATGTAGGGAGGCCGCTCGCGCATCCAGGCTTACGTACAAATTTGTGACTTAATGGCTATATCTTTTAATTGCGTAGACCTAAAGGGTGGTATACCGCCGTTTACCCGAATTTTATTTGCCCTAATATCATTTGCCATAATATCATACGACATAATACTCATTTGCCCTACTCTCATTTGCCATATTAGTCACGTGCCAGAATCATTGTTTCCCATAAAGTCACTTACCATAACATCATTTGTTATAATCATTGTAAGCCCTAATTATCACATGCCCTAATTTTCACATGCCCTAATTATCACATGCCATAATTATGGTATGCCGTAACATAATTTGCCATCGACATCGGGTGTGTAACGGTTGTTTATATCAAGAGAAATTGGATGCAATTGGGACTTTAGGGCACCCCGACTCGGACAGGTTAGGTTAGAAGGGGATCCCGCCATCCCCTTCGTGGTTATCTTTTGTTAAACCACACAGAAGTAGGAGCCCCGCGAAGCGGGGCTCCGTCGACCTAGCCCACCATCAACCATGCACAGAAAAATACTTGTTATGCCATTTAAATATTATGTCTAATAATTATTATGGCACATAAAATAAGGCAAACAATACTTATGGCATTCGTATCTTATGGTATCTAAAATTTGGGCAATTAAAAGTATGTCATATGTCTTTTAGGGCAAATGAAACATTCGGTCAAATGAAATTCGGGTAAATGACATTCAGGAAAATGATGATTATGGCATATAATCTTCGGGCAAACAATAGACAACACTAAAAGGTTTATAAATTCACAGCTCCAAGGAACTACAAACTTTAGTGTATGGTTTTTTTTTAATTTCAACTCGATACCTTTGCGTGTTCCTGAGATAAAAGGTCTTGACAGAGAGACAAACGGACAACAAAGTGATCCTAAAAGGGTTCCTTGTTTTTCCTTTAGAGATACGGAACCCGAAAAACAGAAAATAATCATTCGCGTTGCTGTGTGAAATTGCCTCGCGAAGGCTTACAGCTATGCCGTGTCAAATAGCAAGCTGATTTCTTGGCCAAAAATTACGGTAGCTCTCTGGTCACGAGAAGTTAACTTAAAACTTGGCGATGCCTTAGCGTTTGAACCCTAAACGGATCAAACAGATAACTACAATTATGGTGATTGTGAAAAACATTTTAAATTGGAATTTTGTTTAAATGAAAAGTCACTTTCATATCTACCTGAGCGCCAGAAAATACTGCAAAGGTCAAGAATCGATATATACAATCTATATCTCTCCAGGAATCATCAACATGCTGTAATGTATGTGAAGAATTGCCTATTAAGTTAGGTAGCGTATAAACGCGAACCTATCCATTTCTAACGATAAATAAAACTTATCCACGGAAAAGAATTCAAACTTCATCATTTAAAAATATTACAAAGATCAATAAAAGTAAAAAAAAAACAACAGTTAGATTAATGCTTACAAGTACAACGGTTCAACTTCAGCGGTTTATTACAGCAAAGTTAAGTAACCGAGACAAAACCTAATAAATTTTAACTGTAATTTACATGCTACAGAACTGGATTTCAAACAGGTTGGATTACTACTTGCATAACTATTGTTATAAACTTTAACAGCATAATCATAATACCTAAGATCAATAGAATATTTTGCAATACCTATTATTTCTATAAATAAAAAATCTTTTTGTATTGTATAAATAGAATATCACCTACATACTATAATCATATTATTTTTGGTTAAAACTCAAAGCCCAATTTTTGCAACAACATTAAGATAGACGACAGCCTTCAATGCAAATACAATTTTATCAACTAGGAAAGGTGTAGGTACTATTGTTAGTAGCTAGACCTTTCCATCTGTTGTGCTGAGCTGTGATTGTTCACAGCACTAATTCATAAATTCTATATTCCGCAGATGGTATCATTCGTGCCAATCATGGAACGGAAAAACCGGCGAGTGGCAGATTTGGGTGAACGCCGAACGTGTTGGCAGAGGATTTAACAACAGAGTAAGCCACATTACCACACTATTATAACAGTAAACACAACCATTTTGGCACTAATAATATTATTCATGCAATCCATTCCAGCTCGTCGGCCACGTCATAAAGGGAGGCGGTTTAGCAATATCCGGCCAGGACCAATCGCTGCTCTACAAGAAAGATAACATAGAACCAGTTGCAAGTGAGTATAGGTTCACAAGACGTGTAATGTCGCAACTAGAACCTACTCGCATACAATGTAATAACTGTAATAACGTAACCGTCTTGCAGGACAATCCGGTTTATTGGGCGAGATCACAATGCTCCAGTTGTACCACGTAGCCTTGACTGCAGGGAAAGCTCACAAAGACCATAAGCATCACCACGTGCACCACTTCAGACACGACGGAACACCTTTGGAGTCTTCCACCGAGGCCGTGACAGAGCCTCCTGCACCACAACCACAGCCAATTGGAAACGGAAACTTCTTAATCGGTGGTCAGCTTCAAAGAGCACCGAACCTAAACTTGGCCGGAGCCCAGCAGATGGTCCCCGTTCAGTTGCCGAATGGTCTGCAGCTCCAACAAGAGTACATCAACGGACAGCTTGCCAACAGACTCGTTTCCGAACAACTGTTGAACAGCGTCCAACCAGTTTCCGACCAATTTAATAGCGGAGCTCCTGGCCAACAAATATCTCTGCTCCCTGTGTCATCACCTCTAGGACAGCTTGGCCAGAGTCAAGGGTTCCCCAGGTCACCGCTTGGTCCATCAAAGGGCACAACTGTATTACTATCTGGATCCCTGTTGAACCCAGCTAATGTCAAATATATTGACGATACAGTGTCGCATAATTTGTTCAAAAGGAATTCCAAACGTGACAAAAGAGATAACCCTGAGAAGGAATTGAAAGAGGAACTTGCAGCAACAGGTACGTGGATATAACACGAATATTACTAGTGTGCCTTTCAATTACGTCTCGTTTCAGTGAGTTATTTCATTAATTAACCCTAATTAATTAAAATAGAATGATATTAAATTATGTCACGAAGACTTTGAAATTCGCAGACTCTAGTTCTAAATGTGATTCCCGGACAACCTGGTCGCCTGCCTTACATCCTGAGAAATAGCAAAAATAGATCTCGGTCAAATTAAGATGAAAGGTACAGCATATTTTAGGGAAAAGGCGTGGGTATATGTATAAAACATGAGGGAAATCTAAAAAGAAACTGTCTCAAAGTAGAACGATTATATACAAATAAGAACTCTTTTGTTCCCAAAGAGAGATCGAGTCGTACCCAAAATGTTTTAGATTGAATGGGACAAAAATCATGAGATATCAAAACGTATGCCTTTTATTATTTGGTAGCAAACGTGTTTTAAGATATCTCTTTATTCCTACCACCTGTTACAAACATGTCTATTACATATATTCCATCTAGAAATTCTTACCGTCACTGTTTCTACGTTTAGATATTGAAAATAATTGCATACAGACGTTTTGATTCAGTAAACAAAAAAACACTTAAATGATGAAATACTAATTTACTTCCAGAAGTCGATGAATTTCGTTTTATTCATATATTTTTTACCACCGACTTCTGAAAGTAAATTTATTTTCCGTCTTTTTAGTGTTTTTTGTAGTTTTTTTATTTAAGTCTTTTAAGTTGTGTCATGATGGTTTCTCACACAAATTTTATCGAGTATTCATTACTACTAAGAGATATTAACATATCGTCCATTTGAAGAAAAATATTAATAAAATAACTCATAAATTTCCCACGCAATATAGATTCATTCATTAGACTCCTCGGGAGTATACCCAATGGATAAAAAAAAAATCGGCCTACAATCGATTGGGAAATCGCGTAACAAACGTACATTCGAATTGATAACGGTTAATTATATTTTTTTTAAATTGTGCAGCTTTCTAAAAAGGTATTAATTACATTGAATGAAAGGCTGGTTGTTTCCTATAATGCATATTATTTCAGTGACGCCGACACTGCAGATCGCAGAGACAACAAATATTCTCTAAATTTAATTTATAAGTTAGTAATGAACAACGTCTCCAATCTTGTGGTATTCAAATATTAGTAGACAATTTGTAACTGGAACTTCCGATTGAACTGAACAAAGGAGAACTAAAACTATGTCAACTTTATTGATTTTGATTAAGCACTGAGTTAAGCAAAACTAGTGTTTTTTATTTATATTTCTTACTAACTGGCGCCCGCGGCTTCGCCGGCGTCATGATCGGAAAAATATATCATATTATTATGTGTTCTTCCAGACAATAATCTAACTCTGTGCCAAATTTCATCAAGATCCGTTCAGCTGTTTTGACGTGAAAGAGTAACAAACATCCATACATCCATCCTCACAAACATTCGCAATTTCGCATTTATAATATTAACTAGGATAGGCAGCCAGTTCAATAAAAATATTTGTCTAAAAATTAATACGAATGTACTATCGAGGACACCAACGTCAGACCGTTTTACAACCTCAGAGCATATTATGGGTGAAAAGTGGTCAGGCACCATTGTACTCGATGGTACCGATAGAGAGTAGACATAGGTGCTTCTCATAATAATTGTTTGCTTTTACTGATTGTAACAGTATGATTTTCGCTAATAACACAACAACAATTAAGCAGAAATCCGTATCTTAGGGTCATCCGTGGTTGCGGGTTGTTCGAAAGAGAAGAGATACCGCGGCCCCGGAACATAAAGGTTAAAAGAAGGAACATGGGTGGGTTTTAGTCAGTAAAAGTCTAACAGTCCAGGGGTAAATAAGGGTGCTACCAAGTACCAATTGTGCTACTACATTTATATGATAAACTAGCTTTTGCCCGCGGCTTCGCTCGCGTTAAATTCGGTAGCGCCTTATTGATTTGTAATAGCAACGCTAAGTTTTCCCGTTTCTTTCCCCTTTCTCCCTCATATCACACTCTTTTAAAAAAAAGTAATTGCCTATGTCCGGAAAGTCCCATTAAAATCGGTTTAGTAGATTCTGAGATTCAATTTCCTGCCTGCCCCCTAAGTTCATCGGCGTGATTATTTATATCCCAGTTTACTCTCCAGGTGATACTGAGTCAAATAAAAAAAGTCCCGTCAAAATCGGTCCAGTAGATTCTGAGATTAGCCCGGACAAACAGACAGACAGACAGACAGACAGACAAAATTTTTAAAAATTGTTGTTTTGGCTTCTATTACGGTAATTAAGACCCCCTGTAACATTTTTTCATAAAAATCTTCAATGTACAGAAATCGATCTTTTACAGTCTTATTATATGTATAGATAAAACATTTGTACTAGGAATAAGACTGAATAAGGTCCTCATTATAACAGTCAAAACTGTAAAGAAAACATTGTAGGCAACTGTCTTAAAACCAAAAAAAAACGATTATGTCCCAAAAATTTAAACATAATTGGCTGATTCTTTTTTCAAATATCTTTATTTTCTCTAACAACAAAATAAACTGAACAATTTGAGTTGATAATGTTTATGAATTAACCCACGATATTATAGATTATTTTTTATGTTTACAGGAAAGAAAGACAAACGGGGCTTAGTGGCTTTGTCCGACGGGTCAATTGTCGACGAAGCACTACTGAGTCCTGACCTGCTTGATGACAACAAGGAGGATGAAGCCTTGTTCCAACAGTCCTTGCTGAACGGACTAGCTGGTTTTGTTGGGAACCTTCCAGTGCAGAACTTGCAAAAGGAAACAGTAAGTACAGACAGTCCTCCTCAAGGGCGTCGGGCGCCGCGAGACGACTCCCGGCCACCGTAGATGCGAGCAATGGGTAGCTCACTGTCCGTCGGTCTAGTGACACCAGGCTGTCGGCCAGTGACCGCCTGCCATCGTTGCGGGTTGTTCGAAAGAGATACCGCGGCCTCGGAACATAAATGGCAAAAGAAGGATGGGTGGGTTTTAGTCAGTAAAAGTCTGATAATCCCCTCCTGTCCGCCCAGAGCGGAGGAAGTTATTTGATGATTTCCAATCCGCAAAACGTCCTACATAATGTTCTCTTTATGCCCGTTTTGATTAACACTAAATGAACACATTAGTGTTCATACAGGCAGAGACATTATTTGATTTTGTGCTCCCAAAATGTTGAAATTCAACAGTGCATTTTGTTCAAGCATTAGTTTATTTTCGAAACGAGCACTAATTGGTTAAACCGTGATCTGTTTTGCGACCAGTATGAAATAATCGTAGTGTCACTAGAACAAACCTACCTTGCTTTATTTATTACTAGCTTTTGCCCGCGGCTTTGTTCGCGTTAAACTCGGGGTAACACAGTTCCCCTTTCCTGATTTACAGGTACCTGCTACCTGTAGTTTTTGTCCTTGCGCCTTATTTATTGTAAAAGCAATGCTAAGTTTTTCCTATTCTTCCCTCTTCCTCCCTCACATCTCAAACTTTTTAAAAAAAAATTGCCTATGTCCGTCTCCAGGGTCCCAACTATCTCTGTAAAATTCGTCAAAATCGGTTTAGCCATGTAGGCGTGAAGACGTAACAAACAAACTCACTTTCGCTTTTATAATATTAGTAAGGAAGTTGACGTTAGGCTCTAACTGGTCGCTGGAAATTGCCGTTTTGCTTTGGAATTATATCTCTACGACTCTTTGTAAATACAGTAAGCAAATGTTTAAAGCGTAAACTACTCTATTTAAGAAGTTCTAACTAAATACGTGGGCCACTCTAACATTTTACGTGAAGCAACTACCTTTATTGCATCAACAAACCAAGCACTGCATGTCACGATACCTCATGGCATGACAGGTTGTCAGGCTGTTATACTACCCGTAACAACATTTTCATTAATATATTAGGATTTAAATCTTACACATCAATCGTCGTATTCATGTTTCATTAACTTGTGCAGATACCTTACGTCTGCTTTCAACTGTTTATGTTATATTCACAAAGGGGAAACTTAATTAGGCTAGGAACTTGGGTTGCGTTCCAGGAGCTTAGACACTAAATATTGTTATTACTTATCAGTTAAGTTTAAGTTTACCTGTTCCGACTATGGCAACATTGATCAGGTATCGGTATGAAGTTGTCTGGAAGTACAAGTTGTTATTATCTTGCATGTTTTGATTATGAATTGTTTCAGACATGTATTATTAAACTATTTCCGTAACTTTGATTAAGTGTTTATGTGGTCTGTTTGTCAAAGATGCAATAACCAAACTAATTGGCACGTCGCGTAGAGTGCAAGTTTTTTAACCTGGTGTATACGCGAAGTTAGATTTTTTCACAAATCGTAATTTCTTGACCTTAGGTGTAAAATGAAAAATGTAGGTTTTAATTTTAAACACTGCTGTCATATTACATTTAAATCATAATTCATCAGAAACAGCATCCTCCACGGTGCCAATTAAAATTTGAAGGTACAAAACAGTTTCTTATACTAAACATTTTAAATTGCAGGTTGACGAGAGGGAACCAGCTGAGGCAGAGGTTAAAGCAGTGATGCAGGTCTGCAGCGGCTGTGCTGCAGAACCTTTCAAGAAGGCTCTCGTCATCTCGTGGAGGGGTACTCCCAAGAAACTATACAGTGGTGCACACTACTATAAGGGCCTACCGATCTGCCGAGCTTTTTAACCTACCCTGGAATCTTACTTTAATGTACAAAGACTAACACACTTATTCATAAACGTTTCATAACTTTCATACAGTAAGTGGAGTTAGGGGCAGCTCTTTTATCATCTCATTATATTCATGTCATCATATCACATCTAGGTTTTCCAAAGGATCATCTGAAACTATCTACAATGTATCCGGTCATGGACTAGCGATATTCTAGATACTTGTGGAACGAGTGTTTTAGTATACTATTACGATACACACTTGGGTCTAATTCACTTCCCCGCTTTTTAGCAGCCATTTTGAGATATTCTCTAGGTATGCGTGTAAAAAAAATAATCATATCATTACATCTTTGACAAACAGACCACATAAACACTCGTTGTTCTCGAAAAATTAATCAAAGTTACGGAAATAGTTTAATAATACATGTTTAAACCATTCATAATCAAAACATGCAAGATAAAAACAACAACTTGTACTTCCAAACAACTTCATACCAACACTTTGAGAGATATGATTCATATCTCTCAAAGTGTTGGTCTTACTGAGACGAAAATAGGTTTATTCAGAGAGCAACAATATTGTCTATCGTTTAAATTAAGAAATGATGAGCTTTCATGTTCGTAACTTTAGAAAATAAAATTAAAGTCCAGTTTTGTGATAAAAATGGTAGTTTTTTATTTGAAAATCAATAAATTTGAGTACTAGAATGTTTGTTATATAAGTACATAGAATATCGCTAGTCCTTGACCGGACACATTGTATATTGATCCAAATTTCACCAGTTACCACTTTAAACTTTAAGTATAATGTAAAATGGGCTAGCCTATGGTCACCAATCGGACACGAACCCAGTCTCCGGACTGATACTGGGAAATTGCTGATGGAAAAGGCCAATAACACCGATTTAGCGGACCAAGAACCTCTTCTTCAACAGTTGTGATGGCGGACGCTAGACCAAGGCACATTAACTTTCACTCATCATGGCGAACGTTTATAAAACGTTTATAAATGTAAAATTTGTATAAACCTAGAGTAGCTCTATTATAAACGGCAAGGTGGCAAGCTTTATCTACGACTTAACATTGATTTTCTCTTGTCTTTTTATAAACGCCATTTATTTTAAGTGTTAAAGATATTAAATATTTAGATTTATCAAAAAGTACTACAATTAATTGATAGAGGCTGCCAGACGATTCTGGTCTGAGACGTGTAAATTAGTCATTGGTATCGAAACACAGAGTGTTTATATTATTTATTGTAGTTATAAGAATACATTAAATGGTTACTTGATTATTTTTCTTTAGTTTTAAGTACATCTTACCAATTTGTTACCATTTTTTTTAATAAATCTTTAAAGTGTACAGACAATGTTTTACTATTATTCAGTGATCTGAACTGTGCACACCAGGGGGTCTAAAAGTAAAATTGACACTAGCAGAATCATATTAGGATAATAATATTTTATACATTTTAGACCACCTGTTCTATTGTTATGTATTTCCTGACATAAAATTCTATCAGACCATCATCTATTTAGCTTTCCTACTTAAATCGAGGTCAGCTTTCAGTCAACTTCTACTTGTAGAAGTTTTCTAACGGTAAAATATATCAGTTGGCGTAGTGGCTAAGCGATTGACTGCTGCGATGCGAGTCGCGGGTTCGATCCCGGCACGGAACAAATATTTGTCTGACCTACAGGTAGTTGTTTGGGTCTCGCTGTTTGTGCATGTGAGTTTAAATGTTCGTTATCGCACCCACGATACAGGAGAAATTGCTAGTGCGGGGCAACGTTTTAATAATAATATAAATATAATTCCAGAGGATGAACCGGCGCCTCTGTATTTATATTTCTTGAAGTTACAGAACAGGCTTACCTCTCACGATGACCACGTTCACAGGCGGGACTCCACTTACCTTAGTTTTATGCACGTGCTGGTGATGGTACTCCGAATCAATCTCAGGTTCGCTGAAGTAGCTCTGGTCCTGGTAAAAAAGAAATACAGATAAATATAAGTAAATCCTCTTATTCACTTACTTAATTGATAACATATGAAAAGAAATATGTTAAATGCTCACAGCTCAATTACATGATAGAGCTGTGAGCAACATCGCTCAATACGAACGAGCGAAGCGAGCGATTTCGCGGGAACGACCCGGAAACGCTTTGCGCAAGTAGGTCACAAACATAAGGCTTGGACACATCACCAGACCAACGCGTCGATAACTATTATTTCGATCGATTAAATTCATGTATGTCATTTCCCACTTATTTAATAATTATGAGTTATTATAAATTCTACTAATGGTAATAGTAGAAATCACCACTTCACCACATAAATTACTACAACACAAAATTTAATTTATCATTTTCATTATATTGAATTTGATTTAATGTATGTCTGTTTATATGTTACAATATTATACTAGTTTAAGGCTTCTATCGAACTATGCCACTCGAAATAAAGTTTATTAATTCATAAAAGCGAGTTTAAAAGATAAACATTAATTCTTTTGTAAGTGAGGTACATGAACATGGAATTAATATTATACCATTTCAGACACTAATCTGCATACTTCTCATATAAGTTGACCAAGATTTTTATCTGGACCTTAAAAGAGACTATGACCTCTGAGTTTGTTTCGGCTGTTTCTTCTCAGAGTAGTCAGGTAAGAAACACAGAACTCATCTTGTTTAAAAAAAGACGTGTAAAAGTGATTGTAAAAACCTGCTTGCATTAAATAATCATCATTTACACAGTCACTCTAATTAACTGTTTACATGAATCATTCATCTGTTATAGGCTAAAACAATTCTTGACTAACAATCGTTAGTATACATAGATGCGTTTTCGCCTAGATTTATGTCTCCGTCTTGTTCGCTTCATTGGTCTGTAGCGACATGTATTGTGATTGTTATTATTGACAAGTTAGTGCAACTTGATGTCAAGTTAGACCTGCTCGATGTATTGAATATATCAGGCGGGTGAATATCCCAGGCGCTAATTTTACGTGTCCACGTTGAGAATCATGGTGTAAAATGATGGGATGTTTCTTAATTTTTTTTCTAGTGAACTACTTAACTTATTCCACTTAGGGCCACAATTTTTTTTTAAATAGGCTTACCTATGGAGGCTAGGAAAAATAAATAACTTTAAAATTCAAGTTTGGTGGCTTGTCCTAGCTCTATTTTTTGATATAAATGTATTTACCAAAGGAACAATTTAAAGTGAAGTAAAAAACAAATTATTTCATTGGTAAATGCATATGACACACTATCTAAAAACATCTAAATCATATTATAAAATTGATGTTAAAAGCACAGGATACTCGATTCAAGTTTGTCCTAGCAAAAATCATAATTTTGGTAGCACTTTTTCAATTTACATTATCATGAAGATTAGTGCGTGTGCGATCAATCGCTTTTTATGTTCTGTATTTCTCAGTCGTGCGCGGGAAGTGGCGCGTAACAGGTCTGTGCTTAGTGCTGTAATTGCTCGCCAAAAACGAAGTATTCATCTTGGGTCGAACAGGGGACAAGAATTTGTCAATTTTGGTGGATCGATTTGCTGGTGATTTTTTAGTGTTTTAATAGTAAGCTACGTATTGTAGGTAGTGATTTGGGTAACTTATTTATCAGTGATATTTATTCTATTGTATCTTAATAACTGTATTTTTTAAGATTTTTTTTATGCCTGGTTTCAATTTTGGTGGTTCAATTTTGGTGGCTTTGGTGGCGATTTTCACCACCAAAATTGAAAATAAGCCACCAAAATTTAAGTATGTACTGTTTATATATTATTTGTACATATAAAGACAGTTTTTCACTACACATTGTTCATTTATATGTATACGTTACTATTCTATTTGTTTCTGTTCTGTTTGTTCTATTTATTAAAGTGCACATGCCATGCTATTTTTCTGCACTACTCTAAGGTCGACTGGCAATGGCTACTGAGACTGCCCACCTCTCGGTTATGGAAGGTCTTCGCGTTAAATAGGCCTCGACCCCCGCACTTCCGAGGGATGTACAGTCTGATTACCGATGAATTCGGGTGATGCATCCGGTTTGCGTTTAGCAGTGTATGGACTCTCCTATCCAGGGCATCAAGTTCAGTCTGAGTCCATTTAAGTATGCCGAAAGAGTAGGTACAATAAAACCGTATTATAATTAGTATTATTATCGTTTATTTATTTGTATACATATTTTTTTATATTTTTACATATTTCTTATCAAAAACATATAAAAATAGTAGCCCACCGGTATCGGGAACAGTGTCCAAGCTACCGGCAGTCAAGGCTCCAGAGAAAGGAACCTCCTACCAATACGAGCCCTGTCCAGGAGTACCGCTTTCTGTATCAAGCCCTTGATCCAGCTGCCTAACGAGAGCCTTCTCAGGTGTTGGTCGAGGCTCTTGGCAATTAAGCCATTGGCTGTAACGACTATCGGCACAATGATCGCTGAGTCCACGTCCCACATGTCGACAAACTCGCGAGCCAAGTCAATATACTTGATTTGTTTATCTTTTTCGGCTTTCACAAGGTTCTCGTCATGTGGGACCGTTATGTCAACAATCATTGCGCGCCGCTCTGATCGATCCACCACCACATCAGGTTTATTTGCTACAATAGTCCTGTCAGTGATGATGGATCGATCCCTATACAATTACGTGTACAATTATAAATACTTATTTAAGTATTAATTATTTTAATATTACATGTTTTTTTGTAATAAAGACGAGACAAGGTTCATGTTTAAAAACTATAATATCTTTTCTTTATATATTTTACGGTTTAATATTGTTATTTAATCATGTTTTATTTTAGAGTTTATTATGTTTTAGTTTCTTAGTTTTGCTGAGAAAAATTTTGTAGTATGACAGGTAATTTTGTTCAAAATAAAAAGGTTTTTTTTTTTAAGTCTACCCTCATAGTTCTCATTACGAGTTCATCAGATAAATAATAAATATTGTGGTACTTACTACCGATGACCGCAAGAAAGTATGGCAAGGCAAGGAGCTTCACGGGCGCTTTTACCGGGCTCTTCATGGGCCCGATGTAAATTTTCTAGCATCCGTATCCTGGCTACGATTCAGCGACCTTTTTGGGGAAACTGTAGATTTTATCTGTGCGATTATGGACGAAGTTATGTTGACGAACAACTACCGGAAATATATTATGAAGGATGGGACGGTTGATGTGTGTCGGGCATGCCACCATGTCACCCATCCGGGTGAGTCCATCGGACATATTATTTCTGGTTGTCCTCGTCTAGCTAACGGCGAGTACTTGCATAGGCACAACCAAGTAGCTAGGATTATTCATCAGCAACTTGCCTTGAAATATAATCTTGTGGAATCTGAGGTACCGTACTACAAGTATGTGCCCGACCCAGTTCTCGAGAAAGACCATGTCACGCTGTACTGGGATCGGTCTATCATTACTGACAGGACTATTGTCGCCAATAAGCCTGACATAGTGGTGATAAGATGTAATCACCCCGCATGACGAGAACCTCGTGAAAGCTGAGAAAGAAAAACAACTAAAATATCTCGACTTGGCACACGCGGTTGTTGACATGTGGAATGTGAACTCGGCTATCATTGTGCCGATTGTCGTAACGGGCAATGGCTTGATTGCCAAGAGCCTCGACGAACATCTGTCGAAGCTCTCCTTAGGCGGTTGGATCAAGGGCCTGACTCTGAAGGCAGTTCACCTCGATACGGCTTGTATTGTGAGGAGGTTCCTGTCTCTGGAACTTCGGTACCGGTAGCTTCGACCCTGTTCCCGATACCGGTGGGCTACTATTTTTTGTATTTTTAAATGTTTCTTTTTTATTTTCTGTTTTTATTTAGAAATATTTAAAAAAAATATGAAAATGTATTTAACTGAATAAACGAAATATTATTATAACAAGACTGAGTTTTATTAACTGATGGAGTTTTTTGGTCATTGAGCTTTATCAGTGAGATTTAAGTTTGTGACAAAAACTGATTTTTAATGTATTGTTTTAAACACTTTCAATTTTGGTGGACCAATATCAATTTTGGTGGTCAACTTTCAATTTTGGTGTACAATTTTCAATTTTGGTGGCTACACTAATCTTTGAACTCAAATATCTCAAAAAGTTACCAAGATATTTTCGGACCTCATGAAGATTCCTAAAGCTTGAACCTTCTATTTTTGTCCTAGGTCAATAGTTTCACGAAAAGTTAAGAAAAAATTTTGCCACCAAAATTGACAAAAATATGGACTTGTTGATATTCACCCAGGCCAGTACGTGTCGCTTAATGGATTTGCTCGTCAATACTAAATCTCGGTGTCAAAGGCATTCCTTCCTATTCAATTTTTAGCTGAATCTGTGCACTATTCGGAATATAAATAAATAAATCATTTGATATTTTTTCCCATAAGTAAGGATTTAGTTTCTTTTTGAAACTTTTAAAACCATTTAAAATTCTGTACAAAGGCGGACTTAATGCCTTGATCATTTTCTATCAGTCTGCCTTAGGGTGATGCAGACCGGGGTTGCGGGTTGTTCGAAAGAGATACCACGGCCCCGGAACATAAAGGGCAGTAGAAGGAACATAGGTGGGTTTTAGTTAGTACAAGTCTGTCTGACACTCCCCCTCGTTCGACCCAGAGCGGGGCAAGTTATTTGATGATTACCCACCCAAAAAAAAAGGGTGATGCAGAGAGAAAATATTGTAGGTGCAGCATAACAAGTATTCAATAAAACATACACAAATAAAACTTAACGATAAATACTTAAAAATATACATATAACGAAACAAAGAAAAGAGAGTTTTGTCAGATGGACAAACATTTTTGTATCATGCTGTAATCTTATTTCATAGTCAATTACAATTTGTGTATGCAGAGTAAGTATTATACCTGTTTTTTACTTATTGGAAGATAACAATGGCGTGACCTAACTAAACATAAATATTGTCATCCAAACTAAACGTACTTATGCAACATTTCAGCTCAATCGCATCTTTTATCGACGTTTAATTTAAAAAAAAGGGAAACCGGGAAGCGGGTCAAAATATTGTAATAAAAAAAATTGTGTCAAAAGATTTGTTAACATAGTTACAGGTGAAACATTTAATCACGGTGATATGAACACATACGGTAACAAGATACCAAACAAGACATTATGAATCAAAGAAAAAACGAAGTCGAAAGATCAGTCAGCTTACCTTGAACTAAAATACTTACTTTGCCACATTTCATTTGTTAGGTTTTTTAAGTGTATGCAAGGTGATACTTACTTGATCCCAGCTTGAGGGTCCAGAGCAAGGTGGCGCGGCTGCGGGCGGCATGGCAAGGGATCCCACGCCAACAGCACCGGGAAAAGCACCTCCTCCTATGTCCGTAGCCTCAAAGAGACGCAAGACAGAGCGGTCACGGATGTCCCGGAGGTGGGCTCTGTAAAAAACAACTTAGATGAAATATCTGGAATATTCTCGTAGTTTCGATCGAAACTCGAATACCTTTGGGCATAACAAGGACGATCAAACTTTTGTCCAACAGTGAATAATGTTAGGTAATGGCTATTAAATTCATCGAGATATGTGTAACATAAGAACTGCTTGTTGCTTCGATTTCCTAACCTCACCAAGGCTTCAGTATTATATTCTAGTAAAGCTTTAAAACGTTAAGCGACATAACAACAAACTCTTTTCAGTGCAACTCAATTTATTCTAGTATATTGCGTTATACAGGGAAAACCAATTACTGAAAAAGCTGGTCAATGCAATTATTTATTTAAACTTTATACTTATACAATAGTGGTATATAGGCGGAAGGTATAGGCATTTTATATCAATCAGCCTATTTTTTATTGCAGATGGGAAGTCTACAAATAACTTTCCCCGCTCTGGACGGAGCGGGGGGGAGTGTTAGACTTGTACAGACTAAAACCCATCCATGTTCCTTCTTTTGCCCTTTATGTTCCGGGGCCGCGGTATCTCTTTCGAACAACCCGCAACCCCAGACGCCTAGTCAACCTTTGGGTTAAATTGTCAACATTGTGATAAAGTACAAAAAAATACTTTTTTTTGTACTTTATCACAATGTTGACAGCTACTTTTTATGTTATAGGTAATTATGGTATAATTTAAAAATAAAACATTTTTTTTTTTGAAAACTTATACACATATACTTACAAATAAAAGAAACTAATAAATACATTTAACATATATTATACCAAAAAAAGTATAGTAAACGTATGTCTTGATATCTTTTGGTGTCTCAGGACTAATTTAGTTGACAATATAGGTAAGTTTATTTTTAATATCAATTTTTCGTTTTTATTGTTCTCTTTTTAATTAATTTTGCTTTAATGTTTTGTCCTGTATTGGTTTAACAAACACTTATTCTTACATTTTTTCTTAAAATACACAACTTGACCAGCCAATTTAGAGTACTCATAGGCTCTTCAAGAATCTTAATCTCATAAACCCAGAATTCTTTCTACGACGGATATCGCCAGTAAAATTCATAGCTTTTTATTTTATTGAATCAAAGCCTTTTTAACATAAATAAGATTAGAGGATACACTTGACTCGAACAAAAATTATGCTCCCGTAAGTAAACCGGGAAGACATAAATATCTTGAAACATAAATAATCAAAACAAAAATAAGCCTACTTCTGCAAACACACGAAAAAGTGAAACAGTTTGTTTAAGATTTTTTCCAGCGACTTCTGCAGCTTAAGGCGCTGTACAAAGCAAACACTTCGTAAAAGTCTAGATTTTCGTCGCAAAGTTAGCCGTATCTGTACATGCCACTAGCCAAAAAAAAATACCGTGTATAGTTCAATACATAAAGTAAAGACTTACGCAAAATAAGTTTACAAAAGTGGTCTAGTAGTACGAAAAAAAAAATGTTTAAAAAGACCACGAAAAAATTTTTTTCGTCTCGAAATTCTCAATTTTTTCAGCGACAACCATCATATTTTTTATATCTATAACAAAGAAAATTTTATAGTCTAAAGAGATATCTAAAATTTTTCAAATACGGAACTGTATTTCCTTTTTTTATATTCAATTAAAACTGCAAAATGACCTACATTTTGGCGGACATGATATTCAAATAAAATCAAACACCGAGATATTTTCTACCTTATTTCTATTCTTTCGATGCAGTACTGTCGTATACTTATGTCAGACCATGCCCAGTAGGCAGCTAGCCTCACTTCCGCGAATACCTAAAGATTAGCTTGTTACCGCGCCTTAAGCTATTTTTCACATTTGGTGTTTTTTTTTTTGAAGTTGGTTTTACTTTTTGTAAAAAGATTTTTAATTTGTAATTCATTTCATTCATTTTAAGTCATAATATCCAATACAAACAGTGTATGTCATGGTATTATGGCTTATTTCCAATTGGTGAAATTTGGGGGTAGTATACCCCTTGAAAATAAACAGGCGTAATGTTATAGAATCGTGTAAAATCACAGCTTTTTTAAGGATATTTCCCGTGACCCTAGAGCTGGCTTTTACTTTGACCAGAGGCATAGCGTTGCCACGTTGTATGGCAACGCGGCCAGTCTCTTGGGGACATTGGCAACGGACAGCGTTGAGGACGAATTTTTTGAAGCTATATTTTAATTTATTTATAAGTTAGTTCCTTCAAGTTATTTTTATTTTAATTTATTATGTGTCTCAGTTTTGTTTAGTTTTTTATAGATTAGATGTTCAATGAAACTCTTCAGTATCATTGGATATCTCCAAAAAATAGTATCATGTGTTCACCTAATGAAACGGGACTATGGCGCAATAATGCTTTTCCAAACATAGAAGAGAATCATCGCAATCCATTCACAGAAAAATTGCAATAACCTTTAAAGTATCAATGTCTGCCACGAAAGCGGGCAGCATCCTGCAACTACAATTTAAACAAGCTTGTTAAAATCCTCCTGCAATGCGCTCGTGAACAGCTTACTGTTTCATTTGTTAGGTTATTGCATTTAATGTTTTGGTTCCCTGATAACCTACTTTAGTATAGTTAATAATAATAGTTTAGTTTAGTTAGTAATAGTTGTCGTACTGTTGACAACTATACGTAATTGAAAGCGCATTAAATACTTAAAAGATTATATTTTAGTTCATAATTCACCGAAACAGGTCACACAATTCCTACGCCATTCTCTTTTCTTTTTCTTTTTTTCTAAACAACCTGAGTATTCTAACGTCATAGCAGACCAGCCTGCATTCGGGTGTGGTTAAGGTATTAAAACCTCTACAGTAATTACATTGCTTGATAAGACAAATTCCACGAAGAAATGAACTTCAATCAGATCGACATTTCATATCCTATTTTCCTACATTAGTTATCATTTCTGCTTTTTCAATTTCTTTACACTCAGGAAGTCAGGGTAATGGAAAATTTACTGGTATTAAAGATTCTGCCATTTTAATATTTCGAAAACTTAGCGTGGTACACATTTAATACATCTGTTTGTACTTAGTTATTTAAGCCGTGTTTTGGAAAAAGTGGTCATATTTAAGAGCACACCCTTATTCATCGTACTGACCTTCAAACTGAACAACTTTATCCATAAGACTATCATCTGCTTAGCCTTTTTTCAACTTTGAGTCGTCTTCCAATCTAACCAGATGCAGATGAATACCAGAATTTTACATGGATCGACTGCTATTGTTATTTCTGGGTAGTACGATACCCCTTGGTAAGACCGGTTCTCCATCCTACTACTATCTAATTAATTCTACTATCCTGCTAATATTATAATTGGCAAAGTTTGTGAGTATGGATGTATGTTTGAACCTCTTTCACGAAAAAAATTCTGAACGGATCTTGATGAAAGGCACAGAGGTAGATTATAGTCTGGAATAACACATAGGATACTTTTTTTCGATATCACGCGGGCGAAGCCGCGGGCGCCAGCTAGTGGAACTATGATCGTTAAAATAGTCCCCTACAAAGTGCACAGGAGTTGGAATTATTTCGCCCGCCTTACAACCGCCATATTATTTTGTTTTAAAAATAGCCGCGACTTATACAACAACAAGTATTGTTTGAAAATATTTGAAAAAATTTCATACATTTTTTCATACATTGTATTTTGCGAAATATGTGCTATCAACATTGTATTAATGGTTAAAGTTGTAACTTTGATCCGGGGTTGCGGGTTGTTCGAAAGAGATACCGCGGCCCCGGAACGTAAAGGGCAATAGAAGGAACATGGGTGGGTTTTAGTCAGTACAAGTCTGACATGCCCCCCCGCTCAGGGGAAGTCATTGGATAATTTCCAACACGATAAAAAAAATGTTGTAACTTTGATAGGTTATATCTCAGAAACAAGATGCTTTGAAAGATTTTTCCCACTTTGCTTATTTGTATCGGTAACAAACAGCTGTTTATTAGTGGCTGCAGTACTGGCAATTAAGCAAGCGTGGGGCCCCTAGCAGATTCTATCGAGAGGCCCTTGATCTACCAGAGAGTGACCGCTACACCAAATATTATTTTGCGGTGTGCCCGGAGCTAACTTAAAATTATATATACAGTTCTTGCCCATCCTTCTCCATAGAGATCAACGCTTTGGAATGGGCAACTACAGTACTTTCACAAGTTATTATGCCTTGTGACCGGGACTGTAGATTCATTTTGTTTCTTGACATTCAAAAGTGCCTGTAATAGTCTATTTGAAATAAATGATTTGATTTGATTTGAGTTATTTTTATGTAGCCTGTGTATATGTTACGGGCAGTTTGATAAGTCCGGGCACTATTAATAATGGCCGGTCTGTATACATAATGCCCGACTCAATTGAGCAATGTGATTAAAACAGCATGATTAATCACTTTTTCCGGCCATTATGAATTCTGCCCACCCTATCTCGGGAAAAGTAATAAAATAGGTGAACTGTAGTGTTTTTGTTTATTAAATGAAATTAAACTTACAAAATTTTCATGAAAGTTAACAAAAAATAAACTATTGAACATAGCAATTAAAAAATAAACAGTTAAAAATGTAATAACATTAATTACTTACTTTTATTTTGATAAAAATATTTTTTTTTAAATAATAGTAAGCTGAGATAAATCAAACCTTACTTAATCTAACCTTTTGTTTTTTGTTGTCGGCCGCGGTCAATATATCACATTGCCCGGCTACAAGTAGGGAATTATTTATACTGCCCTGTCCAAGTGATAAATTCAAGCTATCTCGAACACTGACTTATTACCACCACGGCCCATCGGGCATTATTAATAATGCCGGTCAAAGTGACAAATTACAATTAATTTGTCACTTTGACCGACAAAGCAATCTTTGCTAATCGCTCTTGGGTATTATTAATAATGGCCAGTCCTTATTAATAATTACGTTGCCCGTAACATATTACGTATACTACCATCAATCAGTTGGCTGGTTATAAATTGTAGCGAAAGCTAGTTTAAAAATATTGGCTGGTTTGGACACGCGGGGCCCCATTAGCCCATTAGACCATCAGCCTCTTGCTCGGTGGTTAACCCCCCACTGAGTGGCAGCTAAAATAAAATGGCAGATGATAGACAAACAATAATCAAACCACTTTTGATACCTATTCAATACAAATGTATAGAACAACTGACCACACCTTCCTTTTTTTTGGGTTGGGAAATTATCAAATAACTTCCCCCGCTCTGGGCGGAGCGGGGGGGCGTGTCAGACTTTTACTGACTAAAACCCACCCATGTTCCTTCTATTGCCCTTTATGTTCCGGGGCCGCGGTATCTCTTTCGAACAACCCGCAACCCTGGAGCTGACCACACCTTACTCATACATTCTGTATTATAAAAGACAAGATCTCCGCGTAAAACTAAAAGGTTGTTTTTACAAGTATTTCTCAATACCAACCCCGATATTTGGATTTGGGTTCGGTTGGTGACAATAATAATAGGGTGCCGGTGCCGCCCCTTCTTATTACATATCGATAAGTTCTTAACACCTGTGCTACCCCTTCGGGAATAACAGGAATGATGTTTATGAGAAAATGAGAGGGTAGGAAGCACTCGTATTAAATCCGTAAGTCCAGCGCAACTTAGTTTTTCCAAAAAGACGGTACTATTATGTAAGTGCGTTAATTTGTAATAAAAACAAGCTGAGAAGATTTTAAAATTTATTATAGACTAGCTTTTGCCCGCGGCTTCGCTCGCGTTAAATTCGGGGTTACACAGTTCCCCTTTCCTGATTTGCAGGTACCTGCTAAGTGCTACCTGTAGTTTTTGCCCTTACGCCTTATTTATTGTAATAGAAATTAAAGCTAAGTTTTCCCTTTTCTTCCCTCTTTCTCCCTAAAATTTTAATTTACAAAATGGCTATGTCCGTCTCCAGGGTCATCAAAATCGGTTTAGCCATTTAGGCGTGAAGATAAAAATACTGTAGTTCCTTTGTGCTGTGAAAAAAGCAACCCTCTAATAAATGCCACACAGTCAAAAGATAGCCGTTTATGTCACTCTTGGTTTTTCTATTCTCAATTTAAACAATTTGAATATGCGAACGTACATTGAAAACCAGTCTGCACGCTTTAAGGTTTGATAAAGGTTACAAAACCTCTATATGAGCTACGCCCACCCCTATAAATAAAAGGATACACGTAGGTGAAAATTAACTTTAAATCACTTTACTTTAGCACTCAAATTCCTCTAACCTAAATCTAATCGTGAGATCGTCGGAGCAAATACTCCTACCGGTATATAACAATTTAACACTCTATTTAGTGTTATAAAAGTTATAAATTTACTTGAAATTTAATGGTTCCAACAAGCCCTCAGCGAATACTCACATATCAACGTATTTTAGAGAGTTTGTATGCAGCAAATTACGAATTCGCGGTAAAGCCTACCGCGAATTCGTAATTTGCTGCATTCATAATAAATTTAAGTTTTCACGAGTGGCAACAATTTATTTCTATCCGAATTATAAAACTCTATAATTAAAAAAAACAATAGTACTAACGCCTAAATGAATACGAAGAATAGTTGCTATTTATAAAATAAGATATAGTTTTATGTTATTACTATAAATTATTTAATTATGTCAACTGGCAACACTAATTTAATATTAATGTACAGACAACTACACTTCGATAGTAAGACCTGAACTGTCAATGTAAAATCATTAGTACTGATGCGCAGTTGACTGTGCCTGCGCTCACACGTTACACGTTCATTTAAATACGCTGCCAAAAATATGTACCCGATTGTCATACGTATTATCACTTTTAAATAAGCATTAAACAAAACCAATAACGGAAAATTCTCTAGCATAATTATACACAACAACATGACAACAACTAATGTGGGGATAGGTTTAAAAATAGAATGTGCTACATTATGGAAAGGTCTAGATAAAATGAAAACAACATAATAACAGGCACTTACGGGCAGCGGTAGTCGTGGACGTGGGTAAAACTTCTACTGGGCCGTATCATGACGCGCGAAAACGGAACTTTTTATTCGAGCAACTGTATGAATAGTCCAGAGTCGGGAGGGACACTGATTGCGAGCCTCCCTCAATAGGGGAGCGCTCCCCGCGCAAACTCGGCCCGCTTTGCTCCCGCCTAAACAGTTGAAAACATGCGTGCCTCTAATAAACTTATACATACTTTATTGTTTTAAATCTTCTTAATAAATAAAAATAAGTGGCATTTTTCGTTGTCACTTTATAACTCAAGAACGGGCTCACCTATCCAAACCAAATTTTCAGGGTTTGTTTGGACTATTTAGTAGATGGTTTATGTGAAGTTTGCACAAAATCGGTCGAATGGTTCTACATTTATCACATTTTTTGTAACAAATGAATTCAATAAATGGCGGGTAATTTTGTTAATGGAGATTTTTTAGACAGGGAATTGTGCTGTCAAATTAAAAGTAAGTATTAATTAAAAATGAGTACACTCATCCACCGATTCAGTAGGTAATACGTCTTATTTCAATTTATTATTTCCAAAAAACCATATAAAAGTTATTAATTTTCAAATTCAAGAGAAACTGCCAGGTGTAGTCACGACATATAAATCAATTGACAGTGCTATGAATCAAGATGAGGCAATGAATTTTCCAGTTGATTTTTTAAATTCATTGGAACCGGCTGGTATGCCACCGCACTGCTTAAATCTGAAAGTTGGTTCTTTAATTATATTATTGCGAAATATTAATCCACCAAAACTGTGTAATGGCACCAGATTGGCAGTGAAAAAGTTATTGCTAAAGGAGAAGTTTGTTTGATACCGCGTATCCCTATGATACCAACTGATATGCTGTTCGTTTATCATTTGCGATGTCCATCAACAAGGCCCAAGGGCCACTTCACGTTTGTGGTGTGAATTTGGAAGAATCATGTTTTTCACATGGCCAACTTTATGTTGCCTATTCCAGAGTCGGTACCCCCAGCCGTTTGTTTATTCACACTCAAAATGAAAAAACAAAAAATATCGTTTATCCAAATGTGTTGGATTAAGTTTTTAAATAGCTAGCAATTAAGTAATATATATTTTTAAGAAATGAATCGATGTTCTAACTGATTTTTGTATTATTTCACTTTATACGTAGCGAAGCACGTACCGGGCCGCTAGTATCCTTATAATGTCTTTAATCATTCAAAAGCTTCCTCGCATTATATGTATCAAAATTGAAATTTTTACCCAATCATATTTTTGAATCAAACTGATAGTTTTTTTTAACGCATGCTACGGTAAATAATAATTTTAGCGTGTTTTTTGTTGTTGTTCTAATTGATTCAATTTCTGAAATTCTGTTACCAGCATAATAAAAATCTATACGATAGTTTTTTTTTTAACGCATGCTACGGTAAATAATAATTTTAGCGTGTTTTTTTTGTTGTTCTAATTGATTCAATTTCTGAAATTCTGTTACCAGCATAATAAAAATCTATACTTAAAAATAGATTTTATTATGCTGGTAACTTTATTTCATATTAAAGTCAATATCAGTTTGACAATAGACATACGTAATTATATTTTGAATATGGTTTGTTTTGTGCCAGACATTTCACTCTTTGTGTATGGAAATTTTATATTCACTTTTCCGTATATCGATCATCGCTGTCATTGATATGCGAAAATAATTAAGTACAATAATTGGAAGATAAGAATAATGTGAGTTGACCATACATTGTAATCAAATCTAAACATGTATGCAAGATTTACATTATATTATATATTATATTTGAACTCAATCAGAAACCGGGAAGTAGGTTAAATTTAACTGTTAAGATTTGGTAACATAGTATTGCTACTACGTACACAGGTAATGCTAAAAAAATGCGCTAGTGTAAAATTAACCACATTATTTTACCGAGGATTCTTAAAGAAAAAGGATCTTTAACTTTCTAATCAACCATCACACAACTCCGGTACGATAAAGATTTATGAGACAAAGTGGTCAGAAAAGGAATGTTTAATGTCAACGGTCTGTGGGAGAATCCGCTGATTAGTAGTCGATTATCAAAATAGATGACAAACATTTATTTATTTTTTCCCAATGCCTTTTTAATTAACTATAAAATTAATATTTATTAGATTATCAAAGACACGCAATAAATTGATCGCGATCTATCCTATGACTCGGACTGAGAAGAAAAATCATACTCGGTTTAGTTGTACAGTCACGCCCGCAAATTTTTTAAAAAACATTTCTTTATAATTTTCGCAAAACGATGAAATTTTAATCAAGGTTTTTTTTAAATGGAAATTTGTGGTCGAAAATTTAAAGTGATTTTATTAATTTACTGGTACTTATTAGTTTTTTTTTTCGGTATGATTGACGTCTTCTTAACGTAACAGTTGTGTAGCAATTCAAAATTGGTCCCGATTACGAATTTGTAAATAGCATTTGGAGGAGGTTTCTAATTTTAGTTATGGGACGATTGCAATCGAGTCGTTGTGAATAGCTATGCAGTACAGCGGACGAAAACGTCATCTTAAAGTTGCTTAGCGTCTACATATTGGTGCTTGTAACTATACACAAAACAACCCCCCCGCCCCCGAACCAAATTCGTCACCCACCAGTACATAGCTATTTGCAGGGGGAACGGGGTACAGGGTAGGGAAGGGATAAATTTGCATCATCCACTAGCGCCCCTATTAACGAGTGGCAGAACCATGCGCTATAAATGTTGCCAACGGCGTTGATATTTTAAATAAACGTCATCTATTGTCGAGTAGCAGAACTTTACTAATATGAATCTGTATGATTAAAATGTAATATGTATTCTATTCAACATCCAGAACATAAAGAAAAACAATTGAACATCGTGAACATCTTAGAAAATTTATAACGTAACCGTATTCCGGTTTTCGGAAGGATTTCCTTGTATCTCGTATCGTAACTAAGTCTATTATACTGTTTATGTGGTTAGTTATAAGTCACAGGTTACACTTCTACAGACCCAGGGTGCAAAATATATTATGAAATCAGAAGCCAGTAGGCAGCATTAAGTTTCTGACACCTGGTTAGGCACTAACCATACAAAACCGAAAATAATGATAACGAAAATTAGTTACCACTTTCGGCGGGAAAAGAGTTAACTAGATGCCACTTAAAATTCAACTCTCGTCATCAAATATAAACGAATAACTGTTTTGTAAAACTCTCTGTAAATTTCACAAATTGAAAGTGTTTCCATTTTTTCCTTTGAACTGCGTAAAAGCTTTCTCGTAAACAAACAAAAATAAAATAATCTAACTTGGGTTAGAGCCGGACAGCCGCTCGACCTAGTGGCGATAGGAAGAATATCTGTTTGCAAAACAAATACACAGATGGCGTTGCTTTGAATTTTAACGTAGGGCTTTAGTTTATAAAATTTCGAAAGAGGTCGTGCGTGTCTCTTCATCCTAGAGTTTCGATGTCATTTTTAGCCTACGAAAACAAAAGGAGGTTCTCAATTCAACATGTTTTTTTTCAGTTCAATTTGTTTGTACCTATCGTTTTATTGTCGGATGGACACGAATAAAGGTCTATTAACCGTATAGTTCGGTACGGACCCCTTCAGGGGCTCGACATTCAAACCTCCGCTGGCTCGGTACTGGCCCCGAAAGGGGCCGAACATTTAAGTCATACATACGACCTCCTCATTATTTTTGTAAATATTTTATTTTCTGGGTAAAAAATAACATGGGTGTGCATTCATAACAATAGGTACCTACTAGAATTAAAATCTCATATGTAAACGTCATTAGAAGTTCTTTAATTATTGAGCAAGTTTCTTAATTAAGTCTTATAAAATCCAAATGCGTAAATTACGATCATCGCCATTTTGATGGCAGTGTAAAATCATAAAAAAATGGTTTTCGGACCTATAAACTCCACATTATTGGGCATGATTACCGAGTCCTTTAATTACGTGAAGAAATCATTCGCAATTGAACTTATTATAAGTAGTGCTAATGATACATTTTGAAATCTAAATTCGTATTTTAGTCAAGTTTCTCGACAATCGTGCTTGTTTAAAATTTTAATTCCACATTATATCACACGGACATGAATAGATTCTATAACAAATGAGACAAATATCATTGCCAATATTATAAATAACATGAACATGCCCAGATCTTATCGTAATTTGCAATAATAGGACCATTAACACGTAATATTCATAACCAGTAACCACTACTCAATTCACTTTCGAAATTGACGTCCATTTCTTTTTTTTAAATTTTGTGATGTGTAAATTCGATTATTTCAATCGATTATTTTCTTATAAATCAATCAACTCGAATAAATAAATTAAGGAATATCAGAAATTGATAGATGTCAATAAAAATAACACTAAATATTGATTACTTATAATATTTTTTACGCCACTAAAACCGACTCAACAACAAACAGTAAAAACTGGTCTATGGCTAAATTCGCGCCAATTTTATTTTCAGATAAAAATTCAAAGGGGAATGCGCTCGCTGTTCAAATTTATAAAAATGTTTACATATTTGATATTTTATTAATAATTTGTTTTTGTACCTACTATTTGAATGTGAATTGCAAATAGAAATAAATAAGGTTGAATATAGAACGCCCCAATCATGAACTTGGTAGGCACAGTAAAAAAATCAGCCAAGATAAATTATATTTGTTCGACAAAATTGTTTGTAGTATGGTTGGATTGGTTATTTGGAAAGCGTAGGTATTCAATCTTTCATAAAACATGGCTCGTAGGCCAGTGTTCTTGCAGTGGAAGCCTTGGGTTAAAAATGGCTTAGAAACACGACATCTTAGACTCCAGGTTCATCTTGATGTCTTGTACCGGGTTTTTTTTTGGGGTGGGAAATCATCAAATAACTTCCCTCGCTCTGGGCAGAGCGGGGGGGAGTGTCAGACTTGTACTCCCCCCGCATCGCCTAGAGCGGGGGAAGTGAGTGAGGCGCCACAACATCCTCACCTGACGCAGGTCCTCACCGGGCACGAAAGTTTCGGGAGGTTCCTGCACATCATCGGGCGGGAGGAAACACCCAGGTGTCACCAATGTGACGATCGCCCGGAGGACACGTTGGAGCACACCAGTCTGCTCTTTTGAGCGGAGCGCCGCTGCGCGCTGTGTCCGGGAGGAGATGGTGATGTTTGAAGGAAAGAACCTCAAACCCAGCCAGCCACCGCGGGAGACGCTACAGGGGTCGGGCGCCGCGAGATGACACCTAGCCATCGTAGACGTGGGTCTGTGGACGGTGAGCAATAGGTAGCTCACCGTCCATCCGCCTAGTGACGACAGGCCGAGGCGATGGCACGTTCGTGTTCTACGCGCGTCTCAAGATGTCAGCAAAGCAAAAAGGTTTTTGTTAAAAGTTTGACACATCCGCTCCGGTCTGGGCGCCCAGACCGTAGCGAATATTTGATGATTTCCCATCCAAATGGCGCAAGACCGATATAAATGGCGGAATGTAAAGGAGGCCTACACAAAAACAGGTTAAAAAAGGAGATACACTATTTAAAAATACTTTTTTAGGGTTCCGTACCTCATAATAAATAACAGAACCCAAATATTCAAATCTGTGGTCCCTTGGAGCTGTGAAAAAAGCAACCCAAGTCTACGTAGAGTCCAAGTCTACGTAGAGAAAAGATATGACCGTTTATGTCGTCAGTTTGTACGGAACCCATGGTGCGTGAGTCCGACTCGCATTTGGCCGGTCTGTTTTTAATAGGCTGAACAGCTTACTGCTGCGCAAAGGTCTCCTTATACCTTTGTAATTTTTTTTATCCAACCAATTCCTTTAAGTGTCAATATTTTAGAGCCCCGATGTGTACAGAGTCCCTGTCTGTCTAAAACAAGGCTCTACTGCGGAGGCATGGCTTTCTAGGCGCGGTACTGTATGGTTGTGCCGGCTGGGCTGCCTGACTGGTTACCTACAGAATTAGCATTACCTCCTACAAAAATGGCCGCCATTTTCATTCATCGTCATTCAAGAAAACAGCCAAAATATATTACCGCGAAACCGTTTGAAAGCAAATGTACCTCAAATCTTGACGCAAAACAAAATAATTATAGCATAAATATAACAAAAAAGCACATGACAAAATGTTGTAGTCTTCCTTTTCTTTTCGATATCACAGATATTTGTACAACTATAATATCTATAGGAGAATAATATGCCATCTCCATAGGTAAATTCCTCAATGGTCCTAAAACTTTTTTTTAAAGTTTACTCCATTACGATTGTCGATTAGGTTGAATGCAACTTTTTAATCGTAATGATGAAACTTAGTTTACGGTCAGCACTAAGAAATGCCATATTGGAACCACTGAGGTATTATTATACGCTAGTAATATAGTTCAATGATTGGAACACATTTTTTTGTATTATTTGTCGAGATTTGTATCGTGTTTTTTTTTTATTATTTTAAATGTAAAATGGCAAAAATAAGAATGCAGATGGAATGTCACTGTTTTTGCTGGTTATCCTGTGTTATACATTATTTCCAGCGTTTTTAAAGTACCTAATTTTTGGAAGGGTGTAGTAATATGTATTTTACACGCATTTTGCAATAGATTGACGCCGTTTTATCGACCTTATGAGGTTTTTTGGAAATATAAACCTCAAACTTATCGTTTGAAACAGCCGCTCTGATTTATTTTTAATAACAAAATTGAATGCTGTAAATTGATGAAAAATCTTGAATTTCACGACAATTCGCATCACCCCACCGATTCAGCTGATGTGTCATATGTCAAAATCCTGACGTGCAGAGTGCTTAAGTTGTTAATACTAGGTACCTATGTATACTACTCAAAACAAAATAAGGGTCACGAGGTATTTTGTCTTTACCATGAAAATAATAAAACCAATATTTTTTTTGTCTCCATAACGAAAACTAATGTTGTTTTTACCATGTAGATTGTAGACCAATAAATTTATTCAAATAATAATGATTAAAACGTTTATTTGCTTTTGAAAGAAAAAACACATTTTAGGTTAAAAATATTATAAAAACAATGTAAAGTTACTGAAAACAAAAGAAAATACTCCATGCTAATCTTTTAGTAACGGGTACGCTACCCTCGTTTAGCTACGCACTCCTGAAGCCTGGAGTGCATGCTCTCAATCAAATGTCTGACATTTTCCATTGGAAATTGGAATCTCTTCCCAGGCCCTTTTAACAGCGTTGATGAGTTGCTGTTGGTTGTGGATTTCCAGATCACCGTCTCTAACTCTTATTGGATTTAAGTCCAGAGTGTTCGCCGGCCACGGCAAGACTTGAATTTGAGAGGCTACCAGTACAAACCGAGTCGCTTGAGCCGTGTGTGCACGAGCATTGTCTTGCATCAAGATGAATCCAGAACCCGCTCGCTGTGCAAATGGGATCACATGTGGTCTGACAACTTCCTCAATATACCGCTGAGCAGTAACAGTACCCTCATTTAAAATAGCGAGCTCAGTTTTGCCGTGTAAGCTTATCCCGCCCCAAATCATTACATTTGGACCACCAAAACGATCGACTTCATGGATGCAGGCTTCTGAAAATCTCTCGCCGCGTCGTCTCCATACTCTAATACGCCGATCGTCGTTAAAAAGTTTAACTTTGCATTCGTCTGTGAAGAGCATGCCCCATTGGTTTATGTCACAGTCCAAATGTTGATGGGAAAATCTTAAACGATTTGCACGATGATTTCTGGTTAATGGAACACGGACAACTCGCCTTCTTGATGCCTGCTGGTCTTCATGCAATCGATTACGAATAGTTTGGTCACTGACACGAGTACCCGTTGTCAGCCGTAAACGATTTTGCAGCTTGCGGGCCGTCGTTGTGCGATCTCGGCGCGCACTTAATCGAATGTAACGATCGTCTTGAGCTGTTGTAATGCGAACTCTGCCCGAACCAGGTCTTCTTCTAACACTGCCGGTCTCTTGGAAGCGATTCCATAGATTTTGAATAGCTCTTCGAGAAAATCCCAATTGCAAACGCACAGATCACTGCGAATGACCTTCTTCAATCATTGTAACGGCTCTGGTTGCTGTCAGCGAGTCCATATGACGCCTGCGTGCTTGCAGCATATTGCAAAAGATGTTTCTGACTCAAGATATCAATGAACTCTGATGATTTCTAATAAACCAAGAAGCTAAGGAAAGCAAAAGGTCAAAGAAAATGGAATCAAAATTTTCAAAAAGAATTTTAAATCATATTTTATTTGTTGCCAGCATTAGATGAATACTACAATATTAAAAGGTTTAAGTTTCAAATAGTTTGTATACCTACTCAATATTTTACTACTTTCAATATGTAAATGTTTAAAAAATTACATCAAAATGAAAAAATACCCCGTGGCCCTTATTTTGTTTTGAGTAGTATATATTACTTATATTCTGATTAAGCTCGCTACCGCAGAATCCGCCGATAATTAAATTTGACGTGTTGATGAAAAATATAATTACTAGGGAATGCAATCCCGCAACAAAATTTTAATCCAGGTATTTGCGGGACTGAGAGGTCTCAGTCCCGCGGGATACCTAATATTTGCGGGATCCCGCATGTTTCTGAAAGTCATTGAGCCCGCTACCTCGTCCGCGTGGCATAGTTACATTGGGCTAACGCTAACTTTAACCCGGATGATGATCGAAAAAAAATATCTTTCTCTCCCTTTTTCTTCCCTCTTTTTCCCCTTTCCAAGGTCCCAACTATCTCTGTACCAAAATTCATCAAAATCGGTTTGCCCATTTAGGCGTAAAGACGTAACAAACAAACAAACACTCACTTTCACATAATTATTATTATTATAAAACATAACATGTTGATAGTCTGGTCTGCCAAACGACTCCTGACTTTACATGCCAGATAGCCAGCAGCAGAAAACGCTCGCTCTGCTTCCACGCTTGTGAGCACAACTGTCATTAAAGCAGCAGCAACTGTCATTGTAGGCGAACTGAAGATTTTTAATCCACCAGACTCAAAAACACTTCTTTTTACTAAATTGTAATCGTTCTACGAGATTTATAATTTCTATCTGATATCTTTCTCGAGTTGAATCAGTTGGCGCGCTTCCACGTGCTGAAAAACACATGGCGCTTATTGTTGCGCAGTCCCGCTAATCCCGCGGGATCCTGCTCTATTGATGTACGGGACTGGTCCCACAAAAATAGTGCGGGATCCCAGTATTTCGGGATCCCGGTATTGCAATCCCTAATAATTACCTATTGATGTTTTATCAAGATAAATTCTTCTCATCTCACTCCATCCCAACAAAACCATACGTATTTATGACCGATATAGGTTTCACTTATAGGCTTCATTATTTTTACTGGCTTATTATTTTCATTCCGTATGTTGCCTCAGAAGCGCATGTGACCAAAAGAGTGATAGCTATGAATGTTGATGGGTGGAGAAGAGGGAGAGGAAAGCCATAGAAAAGATGGATAGATTGTGTAAGGAATGATTTTGATTTTGATTGAATAGTTTGGTTGGGTTCTTGTGTTTTCTAATCATAGTCACCAGGTACTCCAGATCTTCGATTATCCTAGTTTTTATAGTGTTCCCTTTATGTGGTCATTAAACCCTAGCTATGTACCAAATTTCAGCTCTCTGAGTTAATGGGAAGTACTAGTTCTATTTTGATGATCATGAGTGAGTGAGTGTCATAAATGCGAAACTTTGCTTTCGCTTAACTTCGGAACTAAATGGCCTACAGACTTGAAATTTTGGTTTTTAAGTATGTGATTATAGCTTACTAGATGACGAAAATTTCTGCGTTCTGGTTTTATCCAGAGGTTCTAAAATAGGGGTCTGAAAATGCGGCGAAATGGTTCCAGTTAAGGATAGTACGGCAGTGTTTGCTTCGCGCTCGACTTGCGGGGGCACTGCCGTGCCTTCCGATATGAAGGTGACACGAATAAATTATGCCGTAACGTTTGACAGGGGAGAATGGAAGAAGAAAACGTGTTGCGTCGACCCCAAGTAGAATGGGACAAGGGCAGGAAAATGATGATGTTTGTTGATTAAGGCATTAAAGATATTGTAGAAATTTAGTCGAGTTTTCGTATCACGTATGCGACGACACCCACATCCCACAATGTGTATTGTTTTGTGACAGCCATTTCTAAACTCTTGGTGTTTTAAAGGACCAGGGCGAGATTGGACCAACATTATTTATAAATTAACGAGGTATCATTCACTTGCGAGTTAATATTTATTATAACTAAGAGTTTATAAGAAGATTAACTAAAAAATATTGAATGACTAGATTATGGGAATTAAAAGTTAGAAAAGATTTTTATTTTCTTATAAATAAGTCATCATCCAGTTATTGAATGCACCGTATTTCGAATTACATTCCAACCTACTCTTTATATTATTTACGTTCTCACACTAGTAGATATTTACGGTTGTAATTTTTTTTTAATAAATGAAACTTGTAAAATATAAAAAAATATATACAAACGTTAATATTAGACAAGCATTCACATTTTTTAATTACAAAAATGCACAATGTTAAAATAATTACGATTATTTATGATAACGTAGAATGAAACGTCATGCTGTCAATATGAGCTGACTGTTAGTGTCAAAACTACTTCGTATTATTTCATTGTTTGTTTTCAACGGCTAACGTGGAATGTCTAATATTTTCTGTGTGATTTTATGGATTATTGACGACTTGGCTTTGCGTTTCAATATGAGACATACTATGCTCAAAATGTTACCTTCACACTCAAATAGAATTCCCTGAATTGACAACAAATGACCTAGAACTAAGTAAGTAAGTACCTATATTTGGCTAAAAAGATACAGAACCACGATGATGCTGTTGGTAAATAATTATTATCTGATTGAACACCTTTTTGAAACAACATATTACATAAAAAAGATAATATTGTACTGTTAAATACGCAATCTTGGATTCGTTTTAGGTTATAATCTTCTACCTTGAATTTCTTTTTTCTCCCTTTCTCTACGACTTACTGCCCATTTGCTTTTTTCTAGTTTTATATAGTTCTACAACTAGGTACAAGTTTCTATACGGTACGGTACTCCTAAGAGTGGGACCCATTGTACATGTGTCCCCGCCATCCTCCTTTCAGCTCATTCGGTTACCGAAAGTGGATCTAATGTATCTAACTACTAAGACTTTTTTACAAAGTCAGTGAACCGACTAAATTAGAGGTCCGTGCAAAATAACCCATGACATTACTTACAAAATCCAATTTAAAATATAGTAATAAAATATAGAATTATTTTTTTATATTATTTGACGAAAAAACAAAAGATTGCGAAAAGGCGCGAGCTGCTCGCGAACGCTATTTTGGTAATAATTCGTACGCAAGAAAGAGGTTTATTGTTCTCTTAGTTCTGTTTCCGAACAACGTTGTTTATACGGAATCTGCATTGTTCTTATAGAAATTTAAAAAAAAAACTTTTTTAATAAAAATGAAACCGCTATTTGATGAGTTTTATTGGTTCAGCTACCCTAACATGACGTCTTAAAGCAGAACTAATTCCACTGAGGGAAAGAGACAGAGCTACACAGGGTGTCTAGCACCATCTCATTCCCTCAGCGGAATAAGTTCTGATTTAAGACGTCATGGTAGGCCTACAGGTCTCTTTAGGTACCGTACCTAATTTAATAATGTCATCAGAACTACAAATTAGTCCCGAATTTCCGCCAAAAATTTGTGCCAAGTGCTTATATCTTTTTTTGCGGATGGGAAATCATTAAATAACTTCCCCCGCTCTGGGCGGAGCGGGGGGTAGTATCTAACTTTTACATGCGAAAACCCACCCATGTTCTTTTGTTCTTTATGTTGCAGGGGCCGCGGTATCTCTTTCGAAAAACCCACAACTCCAGCAGGCGATGGCCTTGGCACGCCCCTCTGTTTTGCTGATATCCTTGAGGCGCGCGTGGAACACTAACGCGCCGTCGACGTGGCCTTAGCTTATACCCTGGATGATATATGACCTACTTTTTATTTCGGTATAGGTATGCGCGTGAAACCGCGGGGCGCAGGTAGTCGGTTCATAATTGAGAGTTCAGTTTAGAAATTTATCAATCAATTCCAATAGTTAGTAGAATAGAATCATTTTTCTAACCGTTCAAATCTGTACAGAGGATTTTGTAGTATTTTGATTGCCCAACATCCGCCATTTCTTATTATTGACAAAATTACGGCCATGCATTAAACTTGTATGAATCAAAACCTCAATACAAAAAGTTTTGTATGAGACTAAATATTTTGAATGACGCTTCAAAATATTATTCGTTTTAGCTTGTAGCTAAATAATAACAGTCACTCGGCCCGAATTTTAGGTTAAGCCGCGCTTGCCTACGTTGGTGTGGGGATGGGTGACCACTTGTGGATCTTAGTGTCCTGAAAATCTGACTACCAGTTTTACCAAAGGCATATAGTATTACTTAGGTATTAGTAATTATTTAGTTATAGAGGTTAGATGGGCGACTGCTCATCTAACGTATAATCATATAATATTAGGTCCTTACATATGAAATTGGCGTTTTTCGTACTGGCCACTTTAATCACGAATTTCTCCTCTTTGGTAAGGAATTCCAAATTCAAATTTGTACAGCTATTTACTCATGTATTTGTGCTTCGATGACCGTCATTCATTTGTTTTTTTTCTTCTGTTTTTTCTGTTTGCGTCACTCATTTTACAAAATGGAAAATTTAAAATATCGCATTATTTACGAGTACGAGTTCCGCCGTGGCACTAGTGCTGCGGAAACGACTCGAAGGGTGAATGATGTGTATGGCGGTCATGTTGCAAAAGAAAACACAGTTCGTTTTTGGTTCCAACGTTTTCGTTCTGGAAATTTCGACCTGCAGAACAAGCCCCGTGGACGGCCTGAGACCCAAGTTGATAATGGAGAATTGAAGGCTATTGTGGAAGCGGACCCATCGCAAACCACGTCCGAGTTAGCTGCAGGCTTCGATGTTAGTGATAAAACTGTTTTAATTCACTTGAAGCAAATTGGGAAGATTAAAAAGCTTGAAAGGTGGGTACCTCACGAATTGACTGAAGCAAACCGGCAAACGCGCGTCGACTGCTGCGTTACATTACTGAACCGGCACAACAATGAAGGTATTTTAAACCGAATCATTACCTGTGATGAAAAATGGATTCTTTACGATAATCGGAAGCGCTCAGCGCAATGGTTGGATCCTGGCCAGCCAGCCAAATCCTGCCCCAAGCGAAAATTAACCCCAAAAAAGTTACTTGTAAGCGTTTGGTGGACTAGTGCCGGTATTGTTCATTACAGTTTTCTCAAATCTGGCCAGACTATTACAGCTGATGTCTATTGTCAGCAATTACAAACCATGATGGAAAAGCTAGCGGCTAAACAACCAAGGCTGGTCAATCGCTCCACGCCACTGCTGCTTCACGACAACGCCAGACCACACACTGCGCAACAGACGGCTACCAAATTAGAAGAGCTTGAATTGGAATGTCTTAGACATCCTCCGTACTCCCCGGACCTTGCTCCAACAGATTACCATTTTTTTCGCAATTTGGATAACTTTTTGCAAGGGAAAAAATTCAACTCCGATGGGGCAGTCCAAATCGCCTTCAAAGATTTTATTGATTCCCGTCCGACTGGTTTTTTTAGTAAAGGGATCAATGAACTACCTATAAGATGGCAAAAGTGCATTGAAAACAATGGTTCATACTTTGATTAATTAAATATATTATATTAAAAAATATTCGACTTTATGTTCCTTCCATACAAAACGCCAATTTCATATGTAAGGACCTAATATATATGTATATCATTAGTAGCATTAAACATAGGGCGACTGCCCTATGTATAATGCTACTTAATATTATAAATGCGAATGTTTGTGAGGATGTATGGATGTTTGTTACTCTTTCACGTCAAAAGGGCTGAACAGATCTTGATGAAATTTGGCACAGAGGTAGATTATAGTCTGGAATAACACATAAAGGATCCTATTTTTTGTTCATCACGCGGGCGAAGCTGCGTGCTGAACTAACTGCATTCGGTTGGACCAAAGGGCGACTCCAACGTAGTTGGAAAAAGGCTGATGATGCTAATCGTTAACGTGAGTTTCCTAATTTCTAACCGGAACCTAAGTAAATAGCGCTAGTCCAGATATATTTACTTTCTTGCTATTAAAATCTAAGTTGGAAGTTTTCACAACACGATTTATTTATTAATCGTTTCTTTCTTGTGGCGGCTTTCACCACTAAAACCGAACACCATTAGCACGTCTAAACTGCGTTCAATTGTCAATATTCCATCCAAGGAATCAAGGCACACACATAAGCTCTTGAACTTAGCTTACTTGTGCTGTTCTTGTAGCTATATTCACTCTTGATTTGTGGTTAGAGTGCAAAACTACTACTATAGCCATCGTATCTTCTGACGGCTTAAATCGATCGTTAGTTTGGACAGGCTTGGCTTTATCCAGGCACCGACTGCTCTGCTTTTACTTAAATGAGATTTCAAAGCCATGTACGAACGGCAACCAATAAGGCCAACCAAAACCAGATTTTGCGGATCTCTCATTATATTGTAAATCTATGCAAAGCAAGGCCATATGTACTGGTATAGCTTGATGTGCCGCTGTGTTGGTCAAAAGTAGGTCACTCAGTAAAATCTTCTTTATAGGTATTTTGTCCAACTGAGGAATGTGTCGTCCCAATGGACAAAACCTTTCTCAGTCACATCCTCAGCTCAAAGCTTTACTTCTACAATATTGACCTTTGATTTCTAACCTTGCTATTAAAACCATAGCAAAAAAAGGCACGTTAGTTCATGATAGTTGATACCGACTAGTCAGCTGTTAAAATTGCTATCATAGCCAATAAGTGACTTGATCATCATTGTCTATTTTGCCAGTTTGAGTATCTCATAACAGAAAATCATTTTTCATAATGGTTTTCAGATGACGTGCCTTTTGGCTAACTGTTGGTCAACCACATAGACGATGTCGTTTTGACATTTATTTAGACAAAATTCACATAGTTTTTTTAACTTTTTTACATTTGTTTTCTGGTGTTAAGTTGAAAACAATGTGGTTTTCTTTTTTACTTAAGTATGTTCTTCATTGACTGTAAAATAGCAATGACTCAAAATATCATTTTTAGGGTTCCGTAGTCAACTAGGAACCCTTATAGTTTCGCCATGTCTGTCTGTCCGTCCGTCCGTCCGTCCGTCCTCGCTTAATCTCTGCGACCGTTAGCACTTGAAAGCTGAAATTTGGTACCAATATGTATATCAATTACGCCGACAAAGTGGTAAAATAAAAATTGGAAAAAAATGTTTTATTAGGGTAGCCACCCTATATGTAAAGTGGGAAGTGATTTTTTTTTTAATTTCAACCCTAACGTGTGATATATTGTTGGAAAGGTATTTAAAAATGAATAGGGGTTTACTCAAATCATTTTTTGATAATGTCTATAATTTCGGAAATAATCGCTCCAAAAGTAAAAAACAATGTGTCCCCCCCCCCCCCTCTAACTTTTGAACCATAAGTTTAAAAAATATGAAAAAAATCTGAAAAGTAGAACTTTATAAGGACTTTCTATGAAAATCATTTTGAACTTGATTGACACAACAGTTTTTGTACAAAAAAGACAAAAAGTTGTACAAAATAATTTCCTCCTCCACCTTTAAACTCATAAGTGGGAACACTTATTGTGACGGACGGGAAACTACGGAACCCTACACTGAGCGTGGCCCGACACGCTCTTGGCCGGTTTTTTTTAACTAAATACTTCTGCGTTTATCTAATTCTGCATCGTTCAGTCCTGTCAGTGTTATTTGATCTCTGATTTGCCCGTAAAGTGACCTTTATCTTCGTTGCGATAAGGTATACCTGAGGTAAAATAACCGTTAAATCACTGCATTTACAGTGCAAACCACATAATGAAAGGTTATGAAAAATATTATGTAGAATTGTAGATATGTTTTTAAACTGAAATGGTTTCTAACATTTTACAATCCTTACTAATATTATAAAAGCGAAAGTGAGTTTGTTTGTTTGTTCCGTCTTCACGCCTAAATGGCTAAACCGATTTTGATGAATTTTGGTAAGTTGGGACCCTGGAGAAGGACATAATCTTTTCTTTTAAAAGTGAGATATGAGGGAGAAAGAGGGAAGAAAAGGGAAATCTTTGCTTTGCTATTACAATAAATAAGGCGCAGGGGTTAAAAAGTACAGGTAGCAAGTAGGTACCTGCAAATCAGGATAGGGGAACTGTGTTACCTACCCGGAATTTAACGCGAGCGAAGCCGTGGGCGAAAGCTAGTGTTAAATAAATAACAAACATGGTTAATAATATCCCGTTTCAAGTGTTAATAAAATATTATGTAGTATGTTAAGCCATTAGCAGTAGGTACACCATTGACTACCCCCGTTGTATTTTTATATTCGAACAGTCCATCCAAAGGTTGTCTGGAAGATATCGCTATTAGCGATAAGACCGCCATTGTAACCATAGATTAAACATCTTTTTGTATAACAGTTTTGTTTTTAGATGTTGGTGTGCAATAAAGTATATTCTATTCTATTCTATGTTTAAATAAATAAATAAATAAATATCTTGGGACAACTCACACACGGCTATCTGACCCAAGCTAAGCAGAGCTTGTGTTATGGTAACCAGACAACTGATATGCATACTTATATAATTTATAAATACATACATATTATAGATAAATCACACCCAGACACAGAACAAACAATCATGCTCATCACACAAAGTTTGTCCTGAGTGGGAATCGAACCCACGACCTCCGGCTTAGCAGTCAGGGCCACTAACCACTAGACCAACAGGCCCGTCTACGTCTACGTTTCTAAGAACTTATGTCTAGATTCTAAAGTTAGCAAATCATACGTGGGTTGTAATTTTATTGTTGCTACAGATAATAAGAATATACCATCAATACCTAATGAATTCGCAATAACAAGCGGCAGATATTCACATTAGTCTAATAAACAACTTCCCACAGTTACAATAAAAAAAATGATGAGAACTTCTCCCGAGAAATGCGAATTAAAGTTGTTTATCAAGGCATTTACTTTTAGTTTTACATGAAAGCTTCTACGCTCTCATAGAAAAGATAATGATGTAACAGAGTGAATAGAGATGAAGTATTGATTGGACACAAATAAATTGAATGGGGGAATTCTCGTCATTGAAAATAGGTATCCATTTCTGCAGCGTTGTCCAAACTAAATTGGAGAATTTCGTCAAACCGTCTCCCAGTAATATACATAAAATTACTGTCTATGTTAACACAACCTATTTGGGTTACAAGTACACATTTGAAAGACTGGTTGTCAGAAATTCGGGAGACAAACTATTCGTACTCTACGGCTTAACGTGCTTTTCGAAGTGCGTAGGAATTTTGATATGATAAGCAAAGCGGTAATGTGATCATCATCAATTTGACCGCGGCAAGCACTGCCTAATCTCGAATATCAAATCACTGATTTTAAGTTCGTCAAATCGCTGTGATTGTGTGATTCGTGTCAATGTGAACCTAATAATGTAATCTATGCACCGTGTGGTATACTGTGTTATATTATATTAAAAAAAACTCATTTTTGCCTTGTTTGTTGTTACTTCATTGACGACATAACATAAGTTAACTGCCTACAATTTTCAAAAATTGAATTTTTTCGTAACTTTTGTAATCTATATGTATTAGTATTTTGTTTTTACTTTTTCAGCACTTACTTAGTCCGTGATATTTTTGACAAATTGACTACCTAATGAATGTAACCTTCTTTTTTGGCAAAAAGTTTCACGAATTGTTCAATAAACCCGAACATTCTTGATAGATCCCAAACACGTCAAATTATCACAGACACCGCATGTTTTGAGTTATCTATGACTCAAGTAGGAACACTCACACGGAAATCCTTTCTGAAGATTACTCAAAAACCCTTAGGAACCAGAAGGCTGGTGGCTACGTGGACTTAAATTACTTACGTGGAATGAAATGCTTGGGCGATTTAAATAGGCAGGCATATTAAGACGCTGTACAAAGCAAACACTTCGTAAAACGTCTAGTTTTTCGTCGCAAAGTTAGCCGTTTATGTACATGCCACTAGCCAAAAAAAATTACCGTGTATAGTTCAATACATAAAGTAAAGAGTTAAACAAAATAAGTTTACAAAAGTGGTCTAGTACTACGAAAAAAAAAATGTTTAAAAAGACCAAGAAAAAAAATTTTTCGTCTCGAAATTCTCAATTTTTTCAGCGACAACCAATATATTTTTTATATCTTTAACAAAGAAAATTGTATATACTAAAGAGATATCTAAAATTTTTCAAACATTGAGCTGTATTTTTTTATATTCAATAAAAACTGCAAAATGACCTACATTTTGGCGGACATGATTCAAATAAAATCAAACACTGAAATATTTTCGACCTTATTTCTATTCTTTCGATGCAATACTGTCGTGTACTTGTGTCAGACCATGCCTAGTATGCAGCTAGCGTCACTTTCGTGAATACCTAAAGATTAGCTTATTGCCGCGCCTTAACATCAACGTAGACATGACCTTACAAGTGTATCCAATATTTCCAACAGCCAGACCTAGCGAAGAGAGCGCTTCCATCGGGACATAAAATACTAAGGAGAATAGATACCAAGGGAGATGGGATGCCCATATTATGTTGGTAGAGTTAGCTGCGGACTTATGCGTGATTTTCCAAACCAAAAAAATATCACGGTAAAGATAATGAATGCATTGTGTAGAAGTTTAAAATATATATAGCTGTTTTTATTATAAACGATATTTATCTTTATTTCCTGAATAATAGCTGACCCAAAAAATCACTCTTTCTAGATCACTCTTTTTTGGGTCAGCTCTTAAACCATTCTCTTGCTTACAGTAATAGGTTAAAAAATTAGGTTTGAAATGTTTTCCACCAAATATCGTGTGTGTGAGAGTGATTAGTCGTTATGACATCTAACAACCGTATATGACACTACGGCATTACTTTTGTGCCAAAAGTTCGTAATTTCTAAAATCAAATGAAGACTAAAAAAAAATCTGTTCTCATTTCAGTCTGTATTGTCAAACATGCATCATAGATTTTAGAATTACACATTCGAATGAAGCAATGTTAATTGACAGCAGGTATTTGGAAAAGCAATTGATGCACATTGCACAGTGGTCAATTGTCGACATATTAGTTGAATATCAAACCACAAAGCCTGTGATCACTGTAATAATGGCTTGGTAATTATCGGAAAACGATATTATCATGGCTTAATAAGAAATCTTAATGAAGTACCTATGAATTTATGTTTTGTATCATTACGTCATTAAAACAAACTTGCTCCTAAAATTCCTGCTAAAATAACCAGTTTTACACAAATGTACACGTGAGATTCGTAGAATTTCAATTTGATCTACTTTCTAGTTTACTATTGGGCTATATTTTTAATCTAGTCTTTTGAATTGTATTTCCAGCAGTGGCTGAGCGATCGACTGCTGCGCTGCATGTCGCGGGTTCGATCCCCGCACGGAACAGATATTTGTATGGCCTACAGATAGTTGTTCCGGGTCTCATTGGTAACCAGGAGACGGACATAGGCTAATTTTTTTTTAAAACAAGTGGGATGTTAGGGAGAAAGAGGGAAGAAAAGGGAAAACTTAGCGTTGTTATTACAAATCAATAAGGCACAAGGGGAACTGTGTTACCCCGAATTTAACGCGAGCGAAGCCGCGGGCAAAAGCTAGTAGGTAATATTATAAAAGCGAAAGTGAGTTTGTTTGTTTGTTACGTCTTCACGCCTAAATGGCAAAACCGATTTTGATGAATCAGAGATAGTTGGGACCCTGGAGACGGACATAGGCATTTTTTTTTAAATTGTGAAATGAGGGAGAACTTCTGTCTATCAAAGATCATTCTTATTAGTTTCCGAGATTTATAGATTTCTCTAAGTGACCCGGATTCATTGCTCTAGAGTGTAAATTGTATCTGTTGCTATAGCTTACTGAACTAAAACTTAGTATTGTTGGAGAATCAAGGAACTTTAACCATTGTTTCTGTGTTATTGTGCTTGCTTAAAACGGTGCTGAATTACATTGATAATTAACCCATTTTCGGCATCTCCCTAACAATTCTGTGTTTAAAGATTTAGAACCAGTGCATCTGGAGAATCAATATAGTTTTACCATTTTAGGCGTCAGTTAAATCAGGCACGAGTGAAAGGCGCCAGTCGGGGCTCGCTATCAAAATGTTCTAATAAAATCGGTAGTACACGCTGTTCACACTATCGCGAGCATTCATTTGTCCGAACCAGAAAGGAGAAAATAACAAAGTAGATATACCCACAGTCATGCGTATGTACGCGGATACCTAGCACTGATTCTACATTATTTGACATCCTCAAATCATCCACAACTTTGTACACTCACTCATGCACACGACTGCAGACACAGCTGGCGCAGTGGTAAAGCGACTAGCTGTAACGACTCGTGTCGCGGCTTCCATCCCCGCACGGAACAAATATTTGTGTGAACGACAGGTAATTGTTCCGGGTCTGGCTGTTTGTTTATGTGAGTTCAAATGTTTTTTGACCACCCACGGTACAGGAGGAATTCCTAGTGTGAGGCAAAGTTATATTTAAATGCTGAAATACTACCTACAAATACGAAAATGAACTAAAACTGTTATTTCGAATATTACTATAAGATCAGAATTCTGTATTTAAATGCAGTTTTAAACTACATATTATAGATTAAAGTTTCGAAAACCAGTCTAATCGAATTTCTTTAATCTTAACAAGCTCTATACTTGCTGCATAGAGTGGTTGGTATGATGACGCATCGGTGCATCTTTCATGGCATACATACATTGGTCGCTTTATCTCCCAAGGTATGTAACCGTATGTAGTAGCTCACGTACACGGCAAGATTTCATTTCAAGACTACTTCACAAGCAAATAAGCGAACTGATTCAAATTTTAGACAAGACCGTATCTTCTTACGGAGATACTTTATTGAGGCCTATCTTTTAATAACATAACTTCTACTAAAAAGTTTCGTGTGAAAGAAGTTTCTAGTCACAATTATAGCTCTCAAAAACACTATTATTTAACTTGCGATTTATTGCAGGTTATGAAAACTCTGTGCCAATAACTATCGTATATTAAGGCTTCATTGGAACTTTTTCTGACTTTTTCTGCAAAGTCCTCAAAGAAAATGATGGATTTTATGAAAACTTATTTTATAAAACATTTACTCATATTCTTATTTTTTTTTTACTTGAAGACTGACTGACTTTTTTTATTTGTTCCGACCGTAAGTTTGTGAAAAAATACAGAGTAATACAGTTTATATTTAATTATTTATTTCACTACGGAGTCTTACATCTTTATAAAAAAAGGGGTTAGATATAATGACCACCATAAAATGCTTTGATACCCTTAGTTATGTAACCAAAAATATCTACTTAACACCAGAAAAATAATGTTTAAAATTACAATAGTACCAGCTATTTTAGTCACGACTGCACTTTTAATTGTATTCGACCAAAAATGTAGTAAGTAAATGATCACCAAATCTTGCAGACTGAACGTCATTTAGCATTGTCGTTGAATGGGATTTAGCCGACTTTGTAATGGCGTATTAATAGGTAATTAATTCACACTATTTTATTACGAATAAGTCACTTTTCGTAAATATACTTAAATTATAACCTCTTTATGGTTAACACCACGACTCAGAGTACCCCGACTCGGATAGGTTAAGTTGGAAGGCTAAGGCGGGAGCGTACCGGAGCGGAGCTCCCGCTTTGGCCTTCGTTGTTTTTTTTTTAAACCACCCAGAAATAAAAACTTTGGTTATAATTTTACTTTAAAATGCTGGTTTAATTTTGGTGATGATCATTTACTATTTTTGGGTTAACCACGACTTATTTGGAGTCATTTTGCTTAAATAGGATAGCAAAGTGTTAAAACTTTGGTTATAATTTTACATTAAAATGCGGGTTTCATTTTGGTGATCATTTACTATTTTTGTCTGCTATTTGTTACTATATCTGGTGGTAAGTAATCTGTTAAACAAGCCAAAAAAAAAAATAACAAACGAAATAAATCATAGACAACAGAAACATCTAATAGACAAATCTTTATAAACCGTTTGTTTTACGCCCGCACTAAGAAGCAGGAAAATCAATATTATTTTGTAGAGGTCGTGGTACTGCAATCCTTACTTTAATATTATAAAAACGAAAGTGAGTTTGTTTGTTACGTCTTCACGCCTAAATGGCTAAACAGATTTCGATGAATTTAGGTACAGAGATAGTTGGGACCCTGGAGACAGACATAGGCAATTTTTTTTTTAAGTGAGATATGTGGGACAAAGAGGGAAAACTTAGCTTTGCTATTACAATAAATAAGGCTTAGGGCAAAAACTACAGGTAGCAGGTACCTGCAAATCAGGAAAGGCGAACTGTGTTATCCCGAATTTAACACGAGCGAAGCCGCGGGCAAAAGCTAGTATTATCATAAAACTTGAAACTGATTTGGGCTTCAATGGTAAAATGGTCATGCTTGATATCCATGCTTCCGATTTCAAATACTCATATAAGAATAACCCACAATTTCGCTGTATGTGGAACTGTCAAAGACTTTTTGAGCCCCCAGTCTCATCACTAATCTTCTATACTATTTATCTAATATATAAAATTCTCGTGTCACAATTTTCGTTCCCATACTCCTCCGAAACGGCTGGACCGATTTCAACGAAATTTTGTGTAAATATCGGGTAGGTCTGAGAATCGGCCAACATCTATTTTTCATACCCCTAAGTGAGCAGCGGGTGAAACCGCTGGGCACAGCTAGTATATATATAAAAATGAAACCCGTTTCCCGTTGTCACGCCATAACTTGAGAACGGCTAGACCGATTTGGCTGATTTTTTTTTAATATAAGTTGAAGTCCAAGGATGGTTTTTACGGCGAGAAAAAATCGAATAATTGCCGGAATAACCATAAAAACAGCCCTTTTCTTTTTCCCATACAAATGTTTTTTTAACTAAAACGTAGTCAATTTGAGCTTTATTGTTATTATATTTTAAGTTCATATTAAATTGCAAGCACTCACTGTTGTATAAACAATGTAGATGTGTTCATAACGTCAAAGATCATATCTATCAAAACAGTGTGCGTTGGAGCACAGAATACATCGTTGGAGGAGTTTAATGTCGCGTAAAAAAAGCATAAAAGAAAGTCGTGTTAGTTACACTATTTATTACTCAAGAACGGCTAAACCTGAAATTTGGTGGGGAGGTAGCTTAGAACCAGGAGACGGACATAGGATACTTATCCACATACTTTTCATCCCGGTAAGAGAAGTACCTAGGGTAGGTAGGGTGGGTAGGTAGGTAGGCAGGGTAGGATATTCCTTACTAATATTATGAAATCGAAAGTACTAGGCTTGCATGAATTCACGGTAAAATTAATTCCAACAGCAAACTGTTGATCTGTGGATTCAAGTTCTTGGTAGAACCAACTGCGTTGAGATAAAACTACTAACAGTGGTATTCTTTTTAACAGTTCGATCTGTATACACAGCTATCGGCTGTATAACGTCACGCTACAATAGTTGGGAGCTGACTGGTGGGTGAAACCGCTGGGCACTGCTAGCAAGGAGACGGACATAGGATACTATTTATTCCGTTCGACAGTGTTCCCGTGTGACTTGACATAAAACATCAGTCAATATAAAACGTAGTATAACAAAAAAGAATCAGACTTGTAATAACAAAACACAAATGACAGTACCCACGATACAGGAGCAATTCTTAGTTTGGGGCAACGTTTGAAAAAAAAACAAAATCCAGACTAAATGGCTGCTATTGAGGAATTCCTGATAGAAAAACACAACACGTGATGTGCACTTTGCCCGACTCAGGAATCGAACACATGCTCAGCAGTTGCACTCGCGATCTATTTATAATAAGTGCCTGTAATGGTCTAATTGAAATAAATGATTTGATTTGATAATAAAATAAATACGGCGCTAGGGCAAAAACTACAGGTAGCAGATACCTGTAAATCAGAAAAGGGGTAGGTACTGTGGTACCCCGAATTTAACGCGAGCGAAGCCGCGGGCAAAAGCTAGTTATTTATATTAATTAGCCTCTTTTTGCGGATCATCAAATACCTTCCCCTCTTTGTGCGGAGCGGGAGTGTCAGACTTGTACTAACTTAAACCCTACTTTGTTCCTTCTTTTGCACTTTATGTTCCGGGTATCTCTTTCCGGGTATCTCGAGGGGCTCGTGGCTAAAGTATAGCAGCCGCTAGGGTCGATCTTTAGGTTAAGCCGCGCTTGCCAAGGTTGGTGTGTGGATGGGTGACCACCCGTTACATACCGAGTTTCCTCCGTGCCTCGGAAAGCACGTTAAGCCGTTGGTCCCGGCTGTCATTTGTAGATCTTACCAAGGGGTATCGTATTACCCAGTACTAACTGGGTTGTGGAGGTCAGATAGGCAGTCGCTCTATGTAAAATACTGATATTCAGCTGCATCCGGTTAGACTGGAAGCCGACCCCAAAATAGTCTGTTGGGAAAAGGCTAGGCAGATGATGTTCCGGGTATCTCTTTCAAACACCCCGCAACCCCGCCAGGATTCTAAGTTCATATTATGTGCAGTCACACGGTTTTATAATATACTAGCTTTTGCCCGCGGCTTCGCTCGCGTTAAATTCAGGGTAGCACAGTTCCCCTTTCTTGATTTGCAGGTACCTGCTACCTGTAGTTTTCGCACTAGCGCCTAATTTATTGTAATAGCAAAGCTTAGTTTTCCCTTTTTTTCCTCTTTCTCCCTCATTTATCACTTTTTTTTTAAAGTTAGCCTATGTCCGTCTCCTGGGTCCCAACTATCTCTGTACCAAAATTCATCAAAATCGGTTTAGCCATGTAGGCGTGAAGACGTTACAAACAAACTCACTTTCGCTTTTATAATATTAGTAAGGACGAATTTTTTTTCAACCATCACGTACATTTATTTATTCATAGTTTATCAAATTTTGTATAAAATATATACTCAATAAGATTTACACCTTTGTTTAGCGTTTCATAAACCACCAACCACCAACTTTTGTAAATTCATATACCTCGGAGTAAAATAATTATGACGGCGAAAGTTTGTATGAGTGTGAAAAAATATACCAGACTTCGGTGAGTTTTTATTGTTTCGTTGACTTTTTTGCCACCGGATTCCGGAAGTAAAGTTATTTTTAACTGTTTTTTTTAAGTAGGTTATATTTTTTACAAAAAGTTTTTTTAAGTACTCTGTGTGGCATTTAGAAATTATAACTGTCGCACGCGGAGAACAGGAAATATATATAGTTATTATAATAATATTTTTTAAGTACAAGCCGCGGGGCACAACTAGTATCCCATAGATGTACTAGCTGGCACCCGCGGCTTTGCTCACGTGATTTAAAAAAAGTACCCTATGTATTATTCCAGCCTATAATCTACCTCTGTGCCTCATCAAGATCCATTCAGCCGTTTTGACGTGAAAGAGTAACAAACATCCATATATCCACCCTCACAAACGTTCGCTTTTACAATAATTATTATAGTACCATATTTAATAACAGATTTTAAAGCTAAAATTAATTCAAGGTTTTGGTGCACTTTATAAAGCCACCTCCCGAGTGCTCTACTCTACACAGTTATTCAGTTCGACAAAATTGATTCAGCAATGTCAGTAGAACAGCAAAGCTGACTTAAAACAGTTTCAGCTCGGCATAATTCAAACTGAGTTGACTCTTTGACAAAGTTTGATACATATACCTACTTTGTCAAAGAGCCGGCCTTTACTGTGCAGCGTACAGGCAGTTCTTTAACAAACCAGGCTTGTCAAATATGAGTTGTGATATTTTCTTAAAAACCGACTTAACATAGTTTTTTCATGTATTTTTAAGAACATTTCAACTGACTAGGTTACATATCCCTATTGCTCCGAGAAAATGCCACATACCTATAGGAGTCAACTTTAGGTAATCGCATAAACAAACAAGCGGAAAAACAAACACGTATAGATTTCGTGTGTTACATTAAAGAGCCGTCTGCAGGAATTACAACTTGAGATGACGGGCCTGTTGGTCTAGTGGTTAGTGCCCTGACTGCTAAGCCGGAGGTCGTGGGTTCGATTCCCACCCAGGACAAACTTTGTGTGATGAGCATGATTGTTTGTTCTGTGTCTGGGTGTGATTTATCTATAATATGTATGTATTTATAAATTATATAAGTATGTATATCAGTTGTCTGGTTACCATAACACAAGCTCTGCTTAGCTTGGGATCAGATGACCGTGTGTGAGTTGTCCCAAGATATTTATTTATTTATTATATATATTATACTGTCTGTGGCTATTTGTATGTTTAAGGGGAAAAAAAAGATACCTGCCGGGGTTGCGGGTTGTTCGAAAGAGATACCGCGGCTCCGGAACGTAAAGGGCAATAGAAGGAACATGGGTGGGTTTTAGACTAGTCAGTACAAGTCTGACATGCCCCCCGCTCCGCTCAGAGCGAGGGAAGTCATTGATGACTTCCCACACGAAAAAAAAAAGTTACCCCAACATTTACTATTAGCCATACAACTTAAACAAAATTGATTTTTTTTAATATTGCTTTTCACAACATGCTGTATTTACTACAATAATAAAAATGTGCCTTTTTATAAATCGTGTAAACTTTCGCATTTATAATAATAGAGAGAGAAAATAATTATCTCGTGAGGCTGTAGAATGTATTACTGGGAAATGCAATCAAAAGAAATCATACGCTGAAGGTTCTGAAGACAATTCCCTGAAATATAAAACTTCATCAAGGCTGGAACTGTGTAACTAACACAAAGTTAAAATTAGACATAACGTCACGCCGGTAATACGCAAAGAGTAAAGGCAGAGAGAGATGTTAGTAGTAGTAATAGCACTCCGAAATTTCGCCAGTTTTTGTATTTTCTTTTATATATAAAACGTTGCCCCACACTAGGAATTTCTCCTGTATCTTGGGTGCGTTTACAAACATTTCAACTCACAAAACACAAACAGGTGGCTGTTTGTGTAACAAATATTTGTTTCGTGATCGAACCCGCGACACGCAACGCAGCAGTTGATCGCTCGGCCACTGCGCTAACCGTGCCGTCACAGTTATGTTGAAGTGATGTGATATTTTTTGCCCTTTTTGGAAACATCTCACTTAAAATAACTCAAGGTATCCACAGGGTTGTCTGGTTAAGCAGGCGACAATCTCATAGGTTGAACTGCGAGATGCCAAACACAACAATATTGGGGTCGAAAGAGATATTTAAAGTAAAGTTATTATAACATTAAAAACTTGTAAAAAAGTTGGAAGTTTGACCCTTATTACAACCGTAACTATAAGATTCCCGAGTATGGTCTTTAACCAAAAAACGGGCAAGTACGAATCAGACTCCCGCACCAATGGTTCCGTACAAACTTACGACATAAACGGCCATATCTTTTGACTGCGTAGACTTAGAGGGTTGATTTTTTTATCACAGCTCTAAGGGACCACAGGCTTAAGTATGTGGTTTTAATTTTAACTCGATACCTTCACGCGCTCCTTAGATAAATGCTCTTGACAGATAGACGAACAACAAATCCTATAAAAGATTCCTATATAGAGAAACCAACACCTACAAAACAGGGGATCGAGAATGCTCCGCTAAGAAACTAGCTGAGGCAAGATATGCGAATTCGATTGATTACAATCAAATCTGGTTCTTCTAACTTGACAGACAGATGTGTTGCTTGGGAGTTTGTTCCGCCACTTCTTCTTCCCAGCTAAACAGTAAGAAGTGGCGAAGGGTAGGGCGTTTTTGTGGGACTGTCTCTTGTAATTTGACGTACAAAAAGTGCTGATTATCAGCCTAATTTGAATAAATGACTTTTGATTTAGACAATGACGCGCGACAGGACTGAGTTTAATCCATTTAAATATGTAATAAGTTAGAATTATTTAGATAAATGCACTTGAGTAACCTAAGAAACAGGTGTAGGTATATATACTTAAGGTAATTAGGTAATCCAAATATTATATACCTACTTATAGTTTCTGGGCCCTTATTTATAAATATTTTGTAATTCAAAAGCAATTTAAAATGTCTATTTTCAAAATTCGTGCATAATAAAATCACTGTAGTTACTTTTTTTATAGCAAAATGAAAAAAATATAAAATGCCACTAGCCAGCTACCAAGAAACGGCCATATCCTGTGATAATTGCTTGGGAGTTTGATGCTGGAACAAAACAAGATTTTATTTCAATGTACAGCAACATTATTGACATGAAATCAACTTTAATTAAAATAGCCAGCTACCAAGAAACGGCCATATCCTGTGATAATTGCTTGGGAGTTTGATGCTGGAACAAAACAAGATTTTATTTCAATGTACAGCAACATTATTGACATGAAATCAACTTTAATTAAAATGTTTATGTTAAACTGATGAGTTCTGAATACAAAGCCGGGCTAGTTACAATATTGGCATTTAAATTATTCAGATTGCTTTAAACAGAAGTTTTATTCGGTAGTTCAATTGTACTCGATAAAATCTGATATTCATACATTCGCACCCTGCCGGGGTTGCGGGCCCTGCCGGGGTTGTTTGAAAGAGATACCGCGGCCCCGGAACATAAAGAGCAATAGATGGAACATGGGTGGGTTTTGGTCAGTACTAGTCTGACACTCCCCCCGCTCCGCCCAGAGCGGGGGAAGTTATTTGATGATTTCTCATCCGCTATTTATCGCTATAGATCGCTGGAAAGATCTCAAAACCTAGATACTTTCGTTTTGTTGTAACGAAATATAATAATAAGAATAATTTATTTGCCAGAATGTCGGTGTATAAGTAGTGTAAGAGGTTTTATAACCTAACCAATGCTGGCTGTTATAGCAACGTTCAAATACTCAGGTCGTTTTAAATAGAGAATAGAATAGAAAAAATGGTAGGTTTGATATAAGAAGTGTGAAAATATGATCTAAATTATAAACTAAAAATATTATATGCGCTTTATTTTAACTTGTAGTAAACCAGTTACTACATTTGGTGGAGGCGCAAAACACCAAAGAATTTGAGTAAAATATTTACGCGTGCGCAAAGCGTATATTATGCGAAGATTTTTTTCTTTAGCCCCCAAATAATGGAATAAATTGTACCTCTCGTAAGCCAAGCAGAGTTTTAAATATAATGGGAGCCAAGAAGCGGTTGGCAAGTATGAAAATACAGGCGCAGCAACGTCGCCAAAGAAGCTAAGTGATTTTTATTAATTGTTTTTATGAACAGAGAATGGCTCTAGATATGTGCTTTTTCTCAGGCACATCCAATAGAGAGTGTCTAGAGAGATTTATAATCAGTTTCAGACTAATTGCCGCCGAAAATTAATGGCGAGAGAGCGATTATGCGCTCATATTAGGAGGATTTTTGCAGGGTGCAGCCCTTTACTTTTACAATTATACATACCGCGAACGTATGAGTTTTACGTCGATTTGCGACGAGCTGAGAGCAGAGGTAGGTGTAAATGCCGCCCAAAAAGAAAAATATTGAGTATTATAAATGTAGAAGAGATTTCACAGGAACCACTAAGGGAATGTGAAAATAAAAATGTTTTGAAAACAGATAATAATCCTTACAGAGCAGAGCTTGCTTGAAATAAAAATGTTTTGAAAACAGAAAATAATCCTTACTAATATTATAAAAGCGAAAGTGAGTTTGTTTGTTTGTTTGTTACCTCTTCACGCTTTAATGGCTACACCGATTTTGATGAGTTTTGGTACAGAGATAGTTGGGAACCAGGAGACGGACATAGGCTAATCTTTTTTAAGAAAAAGTGGGATGTGAGCGAGAAAGAGGGAAGAAAAGGGAAATCTTAGCGTTGCTATTACAAATCAATAAGGCGCAAGGGGAACTGTGTTAGCCCGAATTTAACGCGAGCGAAGCCGCGGGCAAAAGCTAGTGCTTTCATAAATTCTAGCTCAAGCCTAGATGACCAAATCTTTGATGAGCCCAGCTGCCTAGACTGCAGCGCTATCAATGACGATGATGTTGATGACCAGGGTTGCTGCCTAGAGAGTAACGCTCTCAATGATGATGATAATGTTGATGACCAAGGTTGCTGCCCAGAGAGCAACACCAGCGGTGATGAGGAGAAGCTGACTGAAGTATTTGAAGAGGAACACAAATCGGGTCAGACCAATCCTATTTTTATTTTAAATGACACTACGGAACATCTTGATGTCTCTTTAACAAACACACATGAAACTCAAGATGATGATCCAATGTTCCTCGTGAAAGATTCCAACACAATGGAGTATTCTGTGCCAAATGATGTTTTTGAATCGGCTGTTATAAGAGTAGAAGAAGTCATCAAAGAAAAACCTAAAGTCGAAGTTTCAATCAATGCAATGGTTAAACATGTCAAACAGCATATAAAGAGTGTAACAACAACCAAAGGTTTAAAAAACAAAGTTCTCGTTTCGACTAGGTTTAAAAAAAGACGATATTTTAAATTTCGTCATATTCCGGGTAATAATTATTCTGTAAACAATCTTCATCTTAAAAAAACGCATATAAAGAAAAAGGTGGCAAGTCGTAAAAAACTATTAAGAAGCTGTACTCCTATTCGTCATAAATCTATAAGATTAATTAAAAAATCTCATAAATTAATCCTTCTTCATAAATTCTTCATAAATTAATCCTTATCATTTTTCTAAAAATATTTTTTCAAACAGTTTGAAAAAGAACAAAGAGGTTTGCTCTTTGTTCTTTTTCAAGCTGTTTGAAGCAAATTTTCATTTCCCTGAAAAGTCTTTGCAAATACACACATCAACACGGTCTAGGGATATTTCATACTCAATTAAATAACTCGAAAAGTACTGGCCGCATTGGAATCTTTTATACACCGATTTGTTTGTAATTTATCTCGGACTAATTCCAAATTCAATTTTTTTTTTAATTCTTTTTTTTTTCCGATTAGATTAGTTACAGTTTTTTTTTCATTTTTAAACGAAAGATAAAGTTAAAATTGAGGTATTGTAACCATGCAACGCCGACATTTGACGAGGGCGGAGATGTTACGAGCTGTGGGAATGCTGGAAGCTGGGTCTGTTCAGCGTAATGTTGCTCAGGCCATAGGGACACACCAAAATGTAATTTCAAGATTGTGGACACGCTATCGTGCCACAGGTGAAGTAGCGGAGAGACACCGGGGGCCAAGTCGCATCACTACCCCCAGACAAGACCGATTTTTGCAAATTACTGCACGAGCTGAACCAAATGCAACGGCGACTCAATTGGTCCAAAGGCTGCGAGTGGAACACCAAGTGCTTGTGAGTGACCAAACTGTAAGAAGGCGACTGCATGAAAGCAATCTACGCTCTCGTAGACCACTCCGGGTCCCACCTTTACGGAGAGGCAATCGTGGACGACGATTAGAATGGGTTCGGAACCACGTGTACTGGGACCGTGAGCAATGGTCCAATGTGCTGTTTACGGATGAATTCAGGTTCGGCTTCCATCCAGATTCACGAAAGACGCGTGTTTGGCGAGTTCCTGGACGATGGAGCCGTCTCCAGAACCCTCAGGAAGTTCACCCATACCAAGGAGGAACAATTATGGTTTGGGCAGGAATTCGCCTTGGAGGTCGGACGGATCTTGTTTGGGTGCGGGGCAATATGACGGCAGAACGATACGTCCAACAGGTGCTGGGGCCCGTAATCTTGCCCCACAGAACACAAATGGGGCAAGATTTCCTGCTCATGCACGACAATGCCCGGGCACACACGGCGAGAACGGTAGCAGCTTGGTTACACACACACAATGTTAGGGCCTTAGACTGGCCTGCTCAATCGCCAGATCTAAATCTCATAGAGCATGCGTGGGATATGCTGCAAAGAAGAGCTCTGAAGGAAGTTCTTGAAAATCTGGCTACAGAAGATCAACTTTTTGCGCACCTCAGAAGGACATGGGACAATATTCCGCAGCAAGACATTGACAACCTTGTTCTGAGCATGCCGAATCGTTGCCGATGTGTTATGAACATCATGGGTGCTTTCTCAGACTACTAACTTCAAGTTTATAAACACAAATTAAATGTTTTTTCTATTTTTTTCAGTTTTTACTCACTAATTAAAAGTTAATTCATATACGGTTTCCGTCTATGCTTCATTTTTTTTTCCATAAAATCCTGAAATTTTAATCTAAGTACCTTAACCATTATTAAAAAATGGTAGAATATTAAATAACGTATCTTTTAAATATATACATGTCATATAAAAAATGAACACATTGATAGTAATTCGCTTTTTTAAAAATATCCCTAGACCGTGTTGATGTGTGTTTTCGTCTAAAAATTTTGTTAATGTCATTGTCATTTTTTTTGATTATGTCACCGCTTTACTTACATTTTCTTGTTGTTTATTTTATTGTATCTCTCGTCCACAAAAGCCATTAATGAAGAGTTGAAGAGAGTTGAAGTTTATTTTATTTATTTAATTATTCATTCATTAGACATTTATGTATTTCATTAATGATGACTCGATACATGGTTATGTATCCGATGTGTAGAAATAATGATGTCATATAGATACATTATTTTAGTTTGGGTACTTAAGGTGTGAATATTAAAACCTTAATGTTTGTTTTTCATGTACCTAAACACTGTCGGATGCGGCCGTAGATGCATGATGGGCACCCCATACGGCTTCGAGTCTCAAACAATATCTAGCTTAGGGCATCAGGATCGACACATTCCAGATGTTATATTTGCATAGTGAAGTAAAATACATTTTTTTATAAACTGTCGTCCTTTCTGGAAGAGAGGAACAACACTCAATCTTCAGTGAAACCAACTATACAAATAAGAGGCATAGCCTTGGTAAAGTGTGCTGAGTTGACACAATTGGTAAAGCTGATGGTTGAAGTCCGACAGTTCAGTCAATATGGACTGCTAATATTTTTTATTTTATTGAATGCAATGAATAACCTGGAATGGATAGAGTGATAGGTAAATTGGACCTTATCCTCTTTTTCTTCCTTGAGACTCAATCGCGTCCGATGGAGTTAAAGATGTACAGTTTAATTTTATTTTTCAACCCCATCTGGGTATATATTTTATGAGCTTATCATATATTTGTTTAGGGGTACGTATCGTTGCCTTTCGGGGTTTTGCTGCGACAAAATTTCAATACTTTGATTTAAGATTTGTTAAGTGCATGTTAGCACAAGTTAATGTATAATTATCGTGACTCTAAATGGAGTGATAAAATATTTTATATCGGTCATTGTGTTGAAATTACCTCTCCACAGGCGTACCTATTTTATATTCCCCCATAGGCAGGAATTCTGGTATAGGGTTAGGCAGAGGTCTTGAGTATTCGAACTTAATGAATAAAAGTTAAGTTTCACTTAAGATCTACGTTGACCCTTGTATTCATAAGGGTGGGCGTAGCTCATGTAAGAGGATTTATAACCTAACCAATGCTGGCTGTTATAGCATAACGTTCAAATACTCAGGTCGTTTTAAATAGAGAATAGAATAGAAAAAATTGTAGGTTTGGTATAAGAAGTGTGACATGTAAATTAAAATAATGATCTAAATTATAAACTAAAAATATTATATGCGCTTTATTTTAACTAGTAGTACCTATACCAGTTACTACAGTAGTATGTATGATCTTAACTTTAATGTGGCTCATTTACATTATACCATTAATGTTGAGTGCAAATATTTAATTTAAGCAACATTTTAAATAACTTCTGTACATTACGTTTTTGGTTTGTTGTTGATTTCGCGAATAATATAATATAATTATGTATAGCATGTAATAGTATAGGCCTTATTCAACGTAAAATAAAGGCTGAGCCTATTAATACGGGTACTGTACGAATAATTTATTATTATTCGTACAGAAGTTGGACGAATAATTTTATTTTATCAATAAGAGTGCAAATTAAAAAATATATATATATTTGTTTTTAATTTAAACCAAAAAATGGTAAATGTTTTAATCAATAAGTAATTATCCTAATCTAAATAGTTCAGTTCCGGGTAACCTACTAAAAACAATCTCTTTTTCTAATAATGAAAGTCGTTTCTGGCCCTCGCCGGCCGCTGTCGCGGCACCGCTCGCTTCGCTCGCTCGGCTCGTGCGTCGAGGTCGCAGTTTTAACCTAACCTAACCTAGCCTATTTCTGCCATCTGCATAGTATGCCAAGTGAAATTATACCAAATAATCATCGCTCTAAATAAACATTATGCTAAACGATATTATGCGAAATTTGAACTCTACCAATCGTAATTATACTAAATGTTATTCTGCTATCTTAAAATTATGCCATTGTAAATCCGAAGTTTTAAACATTATGCCAAACGATAATTTTATCAAGTAACAGAACAAGCTAATGATCCATTAATTCTTAATTTAAAAAAAAATTAATGTAAGTATGTACGAATAAATATAATTTATTCGTCCAGTACCCGTACGAATAGTCACTATCTAAAATAAAATATGAACCATATATTCACCGGTTATTTATTCTTTTCAGTTTGAATTAATGAAATAAGTAAATTTTAGGGTTCCGTACTTCAAAAGGAAAAAAACGGAACCCCCATAGGATCACTTTGTTGTCGGTCTTTATCTCTGTCTGTCAGGACCCTTTATCTCAGGAACGCGTTGAGGTATCACGTTGAAATTCAAACCACATACTCAAGTCGGTGGTCCCTTTGAGCTCAAATCAACCTACTAAATCTCCGCAATCAAAAGATATGGCCGGAACCCTCGGTGCGCGAGTCCGACTCGCACTTGGCCGGTTTTTTTAAGTATAAAGTATTGTCTAATGCAAAAAAAAACATCCACATTTAGACGTCAGAAAACATTTGGTGTCGGTGTTTTTCTTTATGTTATCAATTTACAATGAGATCCGATACTAAAATGAGATATTGTTCGTTTCTTACACAAGATACATACTGCTTACCTAAAGGGTGAAATGAGAAGAGGGCCAAGCCCACTGCCTGCCGGGGTTGCCTGTTGTTCGTTTAAGATATACCGCCCCGCAAAATGGGTGGGTTTTAGACAGTAAAAGTCTGTCACTACCCCCCCCCCCCCCCCACTCGCACCACACCGGGGGAAATAAGTTGATGATTCTTATTATTCTTATGATCCTTAAAAAGAGTGAAAAGTGAGGAAGACGGAGCTGAGTGCATTTCATGAGAACTGGTTAAAACAAATTAACGTAATCCCAACAAAAATAACTTTTAAAACTATTTCATGGAGTTCGATATCGGATTAACCAAGAGCGCATGCTGAATACCGGTAGGGATTGTTGTATAATAATATGGTACAAAGGCTCAAATACCAAACGCCATTGCCAACGCTGTTGTCTGAGTACAATGGCAATACATTTATTTGAGAGCGATTGTTCAGTACGAATTTCTGAAGCCATAGGATATTAATTCATCTATTAAATTAATGTAGACGGCACTGCGGTAAGAACAAGCGCAACCTCTACAACAATAACCCAAGTTTGTGCAATGATAATATCAGTCGAAATATGGTTCAATTAATCTGTACCTCAAGATTCTACGAAGCTAGCCAGAACTGTACATAGACAATGATTGCCTGTGTTTCCTTCTCGTATGTATAACTATATACCTACCTACGACTGACGGTTTACCTAGAATTCCAGACCGACCTGATACGGCTAGGTTCCCTACGGCTACACTACAATTCAATATGTAAAAGAAACCTGTTTGATCTCCAAGTGTATTTAGGTAACAAGATTAGATTCTATTTATGTAATACTTTTTTGATCAAGCAGGTGAAAACAACCCTATAAAAAATACTAAACTGAGAATAAGAAACTGAGAAAAATTCCATGGCAACATAGGGGCGCGGGTGGCAACACTCCAGACGCTTCTCAAGTAAGGACGTCATAAAGAAATAATTGACGATCGAACATATTAATGTCGAACTCACGCTCACGCTCTCGAACGCACTAATTAAATGGCTGGACGAAAATAATTTAAATATTAATTTAGGTAAGACAAAAATAATGCACTTTAGACAACGTACACCTGGCGGAACTAATCTCAACATCCATTACAAAAATTACAAAATTGAGGAAGTAGAGGACACCAAATTTTTAGGGCTGCAAATAGATTGCAACTTAAACTGGAAAGCACATATAGACAGTCTGTGTAATAAATTGAGTTCATCCGCATATGTGTTATATAGAGTATAGACTATCCTCAATAGACTCCATAGTAGATGTCAAAACACTTCTTATGGCTTACTACGGAATAGTTGAATCACACTTGCGCTACGGTATCATTTTCTGGGGGAACGAGATATAGCTTTTAAGGCCCAGAAAAGATGTCTCCGGTCATTGTTTAAACTTAAATCGACAGACAGTTGCGCACCTTATTTTAAGCTACATAAAATCTTAACACTTCCATGTATATATATTTTCGAAGTAGCTATGTTCGTCAAGCAAAATCCATCTCGTTTTGAGCGCCAGGCTGTTGTATTCCCAAGGAATAGGCATGACAACAGCAAATTATGTCAAGTATCATGTCGAACCACTTTGATGCGTAAGAGCGTTTCTTGCATGGCCCTCATTATTTACAATAAATTACCGAGTAGTTGGAAAACTTTAAATACAACACAATATAAGAGTAGATTGCGGAAATTTCTGGTAGATAAAACGTACTACAGTGTAACTGAATTCCTTTCTGAGAAAAATATTTATTAATTAGTGATATCTTGATTTTTGAAATTTTTATTCATGACATTTTTGATTTTTGACATTTAGACTACTGACATTTTGACTTTGGAATTGTAATACTAATATTTGTAATAGTAATGACATGTTAAATTTATTGATGTAATGACAACGGTATGACATTCGTAAGAGTAATGACATGATATTATAAACTTATGAGATTTATCCGACTTCTTTATTGGATTCTTAATCAATACAATATTATGAAATATAGTAAAACTAATTAATTTAATTAATGTGTTTAATCTAATTGAAAATTTGTACGCCGGTTATGGCAGAGCATAGAGACGCTAGCTTTTAAATTATGTAACACCAATGTGTCACCTGTGTTCCACAAATAAATTAATTTGAATTTGAATTTTGGTGTCTCGTTTTAAAAAGACTTAGAACTTCCGTCATTTTATTTTCAAAGTAGCGGCCACGCATTAAACCTGTATAAATCAATAGCTGGCATCATATATATGTACAATGTGTCCAAATACGAACTAGCGATATTCTATTGAGTTTCAAAAAATAAACTATCATTTTTTCACAAAAAAGTTTACAAAACTTTCGTCGCATTTTTTTTTGGACTTTAATTTTGTTTTCTAAAGTTACGAAAATGTAAGCTCATCATATCTTAATTTAAACGATAAACAATATTGTTGCGCTCTGAATAAACCTATTTTCGTCTCAGTAAGACCACAACTTTGAGAGATATGATTATTTTTTGTACACGCATAGAGAATATCTCAAAATGGCTGTCAAAAAGCGGGGAAGTGGATTAGACCCAAGTCTGTATCGTAATAGTATATTAAAACACTCGTTACATAAGTATCTAGAATATCGCGAGTCCATGACCGGACACATTGTATATACACACATTATTTATTCCCCGGTTATAAGCAAATTTCATTTTCATACAAAGACTAGGACCTAACTGGACGCCCAATGCCAGATATGAAAGTACTGGAAATAGTTGGGGGAGGCCTACTACCTATTTCAAATCAACAATAGATAAACTAAAGAATTGAATGTGTTATTATGTAATTTTCATCAAATTTACTTTGAATGATACTTTAGATTTTATTTAAATACTTTAGATTTTATTTGAATTATGTAGGTAATTGTTTGGTAGAATAATGGCTCTTTTTTAAAAAGCAAATTTATTTCATCAGATATTAGCCATACAACACGAGATTGTCATTGTTTACTTACTTTGTATTGTGTTTTTTTCTTAAATGTGTATTTTATTAAAGTTTTTTTTTATTAGTATAAGGTGAGTAGGCTGTTATAACAGTAATTTTTACACACGTATGAACTACAATTTGCACTAGTTTACATGTAAAAATATTCGTACGCCTTGCAGGACAGTGTTTTTTTACTTATTGCATATGTGTATACCTACGTTTGCCTATGTGAAACCAATAAACCTATATGAATTTTAATATAAATAAGTTTTGTTTTTCCGAGATGTGAGCCATCAAAGTCCATACAATCCAATCCATCCAAAATTTTTGCCATGAACACAGCCTTTGATGGTGACCAGAAATGCAACCCAGCGCACAGCTAGTTAACTAATTATATTTCAGTACAATTACACTAACCTGTCATCTTCTAATTCGTAGAACATATCTTTCGATGAGTCGTGAATGTAGATCTTGACCAGCGGACTATCCATGTACTGCATGGTGAGTTGTTTGGGAAAACTTCTTACAAATAGTGCTTTCACAGTATCTATAGAAGTTATCTCGTTCGGCAGTAACGCTCGTTTGGTTTCATTCCGGTATTGAAGAAATACCAAGCCTGGAACAAAATGTTTGGTTAAAGCTTATATTGCCTAACAATGACAATCAACAAATATTATAATTATCATTACTTATCTATAAAATAAGTATGTGAGCATTCATTTTATGTAAATCTTAAAAATAAGACTATTAACGCCATTTAAATGAATAACGTACAGGAAAGAACTTAAATAAGTTAAATTATAATTTGCACAAACAAATACATTTCTAATAGTGTCTGTATTTATTACATATAATAAATACATACACACAATTTTAAAAATGTATTTTTTATAAAATTGCTAAATTAAAGTACACGAATCAATGTACATACTGCATAATATTTTACTAGGTAGGTACTTGAAAAACGTATTGTTTTAACATTGTTCGTAGGAAGGAACTTTATGTATTTTTTTTTAGCTAAATGGCTTGCGATTAGCAACACGCTGGATTAATGTTTAAACCTTTGCGCGACAAAGTGTTACGACGGGTGCAAAGTTTACCTACATTGTTACCCTACATTTTTGTAAACAATCGTGCAACGGGTAAATAATATTTAGGTGCCTTGTAATGTGAATGAAAATGGGCACCAAAAGCAACTTCTCAGTTTTAGTAGTCACACTTTTCCCTTCCACGTGTAAAATACCGTTTACGTATAACAAAAATTGATAATTATCGTTATTTGCAAAAAACAGGTCACTTTATACAGTACTGTTTATTTCTTCGAACATTTATTCTTAAATAGGTCAAATAACCGTGGAACTATTCATGGAAAAGTAGTTTAATAAAATAGAAATACAGATCTTTTCCCTTTAACAAGTTCTATTTAGATTTTTTGTTTTGATAGCTTTCTATTCATGATTTCATAAAATAAATAAATTATGAATAAATTCACATACTTATTATTTAAGTAGGTACATACAAATATGCTAAGACCAATCAATCATAGATATAGTTACTATTTCACTTTGACAAATAAATTGTACAAAAGCTTAAAAATTGCTGTACGCTTTATTAATACTAAAAAATTATTTGAAAATGGCTGTGAAAAATAAATTAGTTGACAAGAGGAACACTTATGTTTAAAAATTTGTTAGCTAACCTGCTATCCACCAGATGATATTTATAAAAGATATATCACGTCGATGGGTGTGATAAAGTAACAAACTTACAAACTCACATTTAGAGTAAGTATTTTCCATATAAGGTTCAATCATTTGTATGGATACCTGACTGGAAAAGGTTTTTTACAACTGCCCCTCTCGAACTGTCAAAAGAACGGTTGCCTAGCAACGGTTTTGTTTACTTCCATTATCCAGCTAATTTGGAGGAACTTATATGTAGATAGAATTACTGGCATCATAAGCTGCCACGGAAAAGCTCAAGGCAATAAATACCTACTGTTGAAAGTCAAGTTCCGTTCTCAACACGTGAATCGTTTTTCTCCTACGTAGTAGAGTGTCTGGGGGTTTTGACCTCGGACGTACAGTGAATAGATGTGTTTGGTTGAAGTGAAATTTTGTTTTTAAATTTAAAAAAATATATAATTTCTTAATGCATTTGATTTTTTAGTTATTTGAACAAAAAAAAATCAGTACGTAAAGGATATCGGGTGACACGGCGCTCCATAAAACAGAAACATAACAAAAAAGAGCTTGTATTATATTAAAAATTATATTAAAATAATATAATATAAACATATACCTATATTATTTTTAATATGTTATTTTTTAAAATTTATTATGTTATATTAAAAATCCGTCATGGCAAAAATGTTACAGATCATTGAAAATAAACTAAACAATTAACGATTGTATTCATTACAAAGAGTGTCGGTGATTGGTAAATAAACCGTTTTAAAGTCTGTCAAAAGACGGTTTGTTTTTGTTACGGAAGCAACCAATTTGGCACCGGTGGGAAAAAGTTAAACGCCATAATAGTTAATTAATCGGTGGTATTAGGTTTATTCTATTCTATTACTTAAGATACCGCTTACAACAAAATCTTCTTATTCAAGAAATGCAAGGAGCGTCGGATTGGGACATACAATATAATTTTAAAGCTAGAATTGTTAGAAATGTTGCTTGTTTCTCCAAGACGACATTTAATACTTTTGGTGAAAGCTCTTTGACTGAAAGCTCTCTTTGTCTGATAGCTCTCTTTGTCTGATAGCTCTCTTTGTCTGACAGCTCTCTGAATTGTAAGTAGAACACTTTAGAATATTTAAGTCGTGATTCCCAGGCACCCGTCACATATTTTGCTGTTTATTAATTTATATCACGGTTGTACGCAATATGTACCTTATTAGTACATACTTAACAGCCAGACCCGGAACAACTACCTGTAGAAGATATAAATATTTCGAACCCGCGAAAACTAAAGTTAAAATTTTAGTTAATCGAAAGATTTGGAAAAAGCGATAGAGGTTGTACTGTCTAGAAAACTTAACTGAACCATTGCTGTCGAAACTTGTGACGTTTTGATTTTCACTTAGCGGTTGGTCATACATACAACAGTATGTTCAACTTTAATATAATTATTTTATATGGTGTTCTTTCAAATATTTGTGCATATCCACAGGTTCAAGAAAGTTCAATAATGTGAAAACCTTGCCTTAATGCAGCGTCTATACAATGCTATAGATAAACCTTGATTTGAAAGCATTCCTATATTTGATTGACATAAACTAAATGTATTTTTTAACCGACGAAAAAAAAGAGGACAATTCGACATGTATATTTTTTTTTATGTATGACCACGCATAACTTTTTACTGAGACGTCCGATTTGAAAAATTCTTTTTTCATTGGACTGAGTATATTTCAAAGTTGGTCCCATTTTAGTGAGAAAAAAAAATCCGCCCCTAAGGGTGGGAAAATAGGGGGCGATTGATTTTTTTCACACTGAATTTTAAATTGTGAACAGATTCTGTTTAAATTTGGCACATTTATGTAGTTCTGATGACATTTCGACGTTTTAAAGATCTGATGATGAATGATGGAGACGGAAAACACTTGCAACTTGGAAGAGGTACTCAACAGTTTAAAGCAGCGATATATCGTGTTTCAACTCATTTCATTCACGTTGACGAGAACTTTAGACCTTACTGGAGGCTGGCGCTGTCATTGAAGGTCTGACGATGGAGAAGGAATGCAATTACAAGAGGTCCGCATGGATTAACAGCAGCTATTCTGTGTTTGGGCTAATTTTATTCACCTTAAAAAGATCTTTGAGCCAAGCTGGATAATGACTGTCATGGATGATCTAACGATGGAGACGGAAGGTATTTGCAAGGCGTTCTTAACAGTTTACAGCAGCTATATCGTGTTTGGGCTCACTTGAGATCTTATCAGCTAGCTGGAGAATTACGGTCATAGAAGGTCTGATGATGGAGACGGATAGTATTTCCTAGATGTTCTCATATATATGTGTCTCAATAGCTTACAGCTGCTGTATTGTGTTTACGCTCATTTCATGTACGTCGATGAGAACTGTTGACCTTGTTGGATTATGATTTTCATCGAAGCTCTGGCGGTGGAAACGGAAGACAGTTACAAGAGATTCCCAACAGTTGGGCTTATATCTTGAACTTTATTGACAACTTTAGACCTTATTGGGTGTCATCTACCCCGAACCTGGTTCAGTCCATGGTCCGAAGCGAGAGGAAATGGGAAGCGGTTACCTCCCTAAAGAGATGTCAGCAAAGCAGAGAGGCTTGTCAAGGCCACCGCCTGCCGGGGTTGCGAGTTGTTCGAAAGAGCAACCGTGCTCGTGAAAGAGCAATCGGAACATAAAAGGCAACAGAAGGAATATGGGTGGGTTTTTGTCAGTACAAGTATGACACTCCCTCCCGCTCCACCCAGAGCGGGGAAAGTTATTTGATAATTTCCCATCCGCAAAAAAAGGGTTTCATCGACGGACGGATTAGACATTATTTGAAAAAACATAATAAGTGTGTTTTAGAGATTACGGCAAGAATTAAATTTCTGTATAATGTGCAGGGCATAGTGAGTTAACCTTCAGTCAGTTCAGTCTCTGCATTTCAGTCAGCGCGAAAATCATGCGGGTAGATGAACACCTTATTTGGTTCTAAATCTGATAATTTTGCTAAAACTTTCAGTCCTAGGTCAACTCATGCTTTATCGAGGGCCGACCCTTGCAGTTTATGTACCGTGACGGCCCAGCTTAGAATTGCCGGCCACATAATGTGTTAAAAAACATTTTGAGTACTTATTCTTTTATAAATTGCAATCAATAGAGATCCAGCAACACCCATCGCTTTCACTCTATTTCGTTTACTTTCATGGGCACCACAATTCTTCAGATTTTTTGGTAGGTACAACAATATCTGGAGGTATCCCAAGGCCGCGATGGTGTTTCAAATGGGTTCCCTCTATCTGGCAGAATCTTGATGCTCCGAAATTTATTTGGCATAACACACTTAGCATATTTTTCTTTAAACGAACATTTTAAAGGCATAAAAATTATTTGATATAATTATCGTTTGGCATAATGTTTAAAACTCAGAATTTACAATTGCATAGTTTTAAGATGGCAGAATTACATTTAGTATAATTACGATTGGCAGAGTTCAAATTTCGCATAATATCGTTTAGCATAATGTTCATTTAGAGCGACGAGTATTTGGTATAATTTCACTTTTCATACTATGCAGATGGCAGAATTTAATTAAGAATAACTTTAAGTTTAAAGACTTATATGCCCAATAAGTCTTTACACTGACATGGTCACTAACATTATTATTAACGGTTAAAACGGGATATTTACCATGTTTGTTAGTTATTTTGAGTTTCCAATATTTTGGCGTGAACCGATACAGTGAGTTACAATGGTATACAAAAACATATTAAGGCAAAAATACGATATTTTTGGAATTTTATAGAAAAAAAAGACATTGTTTTTAGTAGGTTACCCGGACTCAACTATTAAGATTAGATTATTTTGTTAAAAAAATGCGTAGGTTAGGTTAGGTTAAAACTGTGACCCCCTACGCACAGTGCCAGTAACGACTTGCATTTCATAGAAAATGAGATTGTTTTAGTTTACCCGGAACTGAACTATTTACATTAGGATAATAATTACTTATGGAATTAAATGACATTATTTCAAATTCAATTAAATAATAGTTAAAATAAATGATATTATTTTAAAGAAATAAATAATTAAAATAAATGACAACAAATAATGATAAAGATGATTCTAACTATAAACTTTCTGCGATATGACAATTCTGCCGTTTAATGATATCGATATGAAATATTATGCCAAAAGACGATTCTGACTGTGAACTTTCTGCGAAATGATGTTTCTGCTTTTTAAATATTATGGATATGAAATTTATGTCTAGAGATGATTCTGACTTACAAAATTATGAGTTTTGATTGTATGATAAATGAGTGTCTGCCAAACAATTTTCTGCGAAATGAAGTTTAAGCTATCCGTTTGTTATGCAAAATAAAATTATGACATAAAAAGTTCTGCTATAAAGGGTGGACCCGTTTCAAATTCATGGTAGTCATCTTAGTACTTGTCAACCTGTTTGACGGTAAGGAACATTCTTAACGAAGCACCATCCTTACGCTTACGCCTCTCTTCGCTTATCAAGGATTTTTAAATAGCAATAGCAAGTAATGTATGTAGGTTCCTAATAATAGCACCCAAATATTGAGCTCGATGTAGATTTCAACAAAAAATCGACAAAAATAGGAAACTAGAAAGCAAAAAAACAATATTTGATTTAAAAAAGCCGAGAAATTTGGAATTTTAATAACAACCAAACATTAAATACAAATTAGACTAAGTTAAGCAACAACAAATTTGCTGTTAAAGAAAACCAAAAAGAGATAAATAAAAACTTTTTAACAAAAAATTAAACCGACGAAAAGTGAAAAATAAAAACCTTTTAGTCTAGGTAAGCTCTGCAGCTCCAAAGTTAAAGTATGAAATTAATTTTGAGGCGGCGCCAAACAAGCAAGAAAACTAATAACGTAAAACGGGAAATATAGACAGCTTTATTGATCGTCGATCATTGTTTTAAAGAAAGGTTTTTATTTTTCACTTTTCGTCGGTTTAATTTTTTGTTAAAAAGTTTTTTTTCATTTGTTTTTTTAATAAATAATATACATCGCAATATATTTCGTTGTTTTATTAACTTGTCTTGCGATCACTATTTCATTAAGTAGATAGGTAGAGACACTTTGTATCCTAGGAACCTATTAGTAATTTCGAGCCATTTCGACAAAGACGCCAACGTGTAAGGAGCTTGTCCACTACTTACTCCTAGAATTAATCAAATGAGGTACTACGAAAAGAGTATGTTTTCGGTTATTCAGTGAAGTGGATTTTTTAAACTCACATAAACAAACAGCCAGACCCGGAACAACTATCTGTAGGCCATACCAATATTTGTTCCGTGCGGGAATCGAACCCGCGACACGCAGCGCAGTAGTCGATCGCACAACCACTGCGCCAACCGTGTCGTCAAATATGTGTCGACATATTGTTTACTAGTAATATGTTGCCCCACATTTCGGAACACCGGAACATGTCTTTTTTTTTGGGGTGGCAAATCATCAAATAACTTCCCCCGCTCTGGGCGGAGCGGGGGGGAGTGTCAGACTTGTACTGACTAAAACCCACCCATGTTCCTTCTATTGCCCTTTACGTTCCGGGGCCGCGGTATCTCTTTCGAACAACCCGCAAATCCGGTGACCGGGACATGTCTTAATTTGGGATTTGGTGGTCCGGGCAATAAGTCAGTTGCCGGGTTCTGTTGGCTGGCCTATCGTGCACAACAGACTCATGTTATTTCAAACTCACTCATCACGCTTTAGTTTAAAAAACGCTGCTTCCGTACCTATGTATTTGTGTACGCCCCTGTTAAGTGGATAGATAACAAATTGACTTAGAAACAGTGACTTATGCCTGCACGGTTAGCGCAGTAGTTAAGCGATTGCCTGCTGCGCCGCTTGTCGCGGGATCGATCTCCGCACGGAACAAATATTTGTGTGACCGACAGGTAGTTCCGGGTCCGACTGTTTGTGTATGTGAGTTTAAATGTTTGTAAACGCAACCGTGTTACAGGAAAAATTACTATAGTAGGGCAACGTTTAAAAAAAATGACAGTTAAAATCCTGTTAACAAAACCTAAACCTACCTAGAAAAACCCAGAAACGGTGGAAAAATTTATCTTGCTCGCATCATCAACAATCTTTGCTTACATAAATGCTGCCTCATTTATAGCAAATATACACTAATACAACGTCAACAAACCAACCCTCCAATTATCAAAACTTCATTCCTGTAATACCCAAAAGGTTTAGGCAGAGGTGTATCGCCAGCGTATTGCCATCAACCAACAAATATTGCCTATAATTACAAGATATTAAGTTATCTTAGCTTAGGTATTGGCTGCAACTCTAATATTCAACATTATTTACGTAAGGCAATGGAATGGAATGGAATACTTGTTTTGTAAATTATATTTGTTTTTTTTTTTTGAAGGTGCAAATAAACTATTTTTTTTTTATTTATCAACCAAGTACAAATCCAGACTCCACAGATTCTACTGAGCTGTCGTGATAACGAACACTAGACCAATGACAGAATCCACTAGTTAAGTTAGGATAATAAATTGAGTTCAATTATGGTATTTATTTTCCCCTTGGCAAGAGAAATACTCTCCAATCGGATGTACGACCTTTTGACCTATATGAAAATAAAATGTTGGTTATATTTTTTACTGAAATGTGAGGGTTGCCGTTTTTATTGAGATGGAAAGGGTTTTTCCTATTGATGGATATTTATTGATTCCTTACAAGACTTGAAGTCCGGTTTTTGTTCTTAACAAAACGAGACACTAGAATGGAATGCTTAATATTATTTATTGCACTGTTAGGATTTGAGCTCGACTTTCGAGTATCTACTATTCAGAATTTTTAAGTTTTTAGATTTTGTTCAGTCATTGATTTTTTAATTTATTTCTTTGTCATTCGAATGAGCTCGTTCTTTAATAACAACAGCTGAGCAGTGTACAGTTACGTCGCGCTTTCCAAAGTCTGATTTGTAGATGGGTGACCATCCATTTCAGTTGAGTTTTCTTCGTGCCTCTTTTGTAGATTAGTGTAGTCAGTTACGTGTAGTCAGAGACTTGAAAGTCTGACAACCAGTCTAAATAAGGGATAGGTATCGTATAGGTGGTCGCTTCAAGTAAAAACTGGTCTGCAGCTGCATCCGACTCTAATAGAAATGAGAAAAGTACGGTTGACATTTTTGTGTCAAACACAGCCTTTTTTACATCTAGCTTTTACCCTCAGCTTCCGTTCCACGTTTCAAGGTTAACGGAAATTAACCCAAAGGAACGTTTAAGATGTATTGCGTATGACACTCGGAAATAATATAGCTTTGGTAGTTATTGCAGAAAGTACACCCTACATATAGACTTGCAAAAAAAAATCTTCATATACTTTATAATTATTATACATAATACTGTACGGACAAGTAAACTAGCAATAGGTCGTGCAAAGCGACCTACACAAATGCCCTTTTTTGGTATTGTTCGTCATGTCGTGTCGTGCTCCTCGTGTTATGAGTCGAGCTTCACGATAACTGACAAATGCTTGCACTGTCTAGACAGGTCCACTCAATCTGTGAGGTGCTTTCTTAAAAAGACCATTTCATTTCATCTGCATAGGCTTGATATAAGTTGACCAAGACTCTTGTCTGGACCTTAAACAAGACTCGGAAATCTTAGGTCATGAGTTTGTTTCGGCTGTTTCTTCTTAGAGTAGTCGGGTACGAAACACCGGCCTCAACTAGTTTTTTTAATTAAAAAGATGTGTAAAAGTGTTTGTAAAAACCTACTTGCAAAATAAACATCATTTAAAATTTATCAATATCGTGCTGTAGACAAGTCAGCAGTTTTAGTGAAAACGGACACCTTTAAATTTAAGTTCAATTATTGAATGATCATAAAATGAATGTTTTAAGTAAAAGGTTACAATTTTGTTCCAATTAATCCTGCTGACTCCCTTTATGCCAACTACAAATTATACAGCCAGATAGTCGGCTTTCTCTACTAGTCGGCGCATCGCTAGTTTTTACTTTTAGCGGAAATCTTTGTAAACAAGACAATACTGTCATTTCATACCTGAGTATTGATAAAATGAAAAGCGTCTTTAAATCATTATCGTTACATCCCCAGATATTACTAAAGCGAATTTTCATCTCCTAAAGAAATGTTAAAATTATTAAAAATCAGTCTTTCAGCGCTCGGCTTACAGCGGAAGATAAGAATTCCTTCAGTAGGGTTACCATGACATCTTATGGCAGTTCTTATTCCTGTGTGAGAAAGAGATGGTGCTAGACACCCTGTGTAGCTCTGTCTCTTTCCCTCAGTTGAATAAGTTCTGCTTTAAGACGTCATGGTAGGGTAGCAGAGCAACAATATAATTATATGTATTCTGTTAGGATTCACTTGGGGCAAAGTTTAAAAGTAACTTACGGATATGGTAAACGGGTATAAATTCGTGTAAATACGGGTTACTTTTTATATTACTAGCTGTGCCCAGCGGTTTTACTCGCTGCCTAGGCTATCCTTATCGCTTAGGGCCCTTATTGAGACACGAGAATTTTATTTATTAGATTACTAGCTCTGCCCAGCGCTTTTAGCGGCTGCTCAGCTCGTCTCCTGGAGAGGGGTATAAAAAATAGATGTTGTCTGATTCTCCAAACTACCTACTAATATGCATTCTAAATTTCATAGAAGTCGGTCCAGTCGTTTTGGAGGAGTTTGGTAAGAAACACCGCGATGTTTTTTAGCTAGGCGGTTAATTAAGTTGGCTAATATAATTGATCTAACGGGGAAAGCTTGACCAGACTACGCTATAATTAGAAAGGCAATTAGATCCGGGAAAAAGGAGGACGTTATTTATATTTTCGTCATTTTGGACGGGATGTGAGTACCTTGATTCGCTATTTGCAATAGATCGCGTCAGAACAGTGATACTAGCCTTGTATTCCAGAGGTATATAAGATGTGGGTGAGAACTGAGTAAATAGTCTACTTTGAGAAAGGATACCCAGTTACTGGGTAGAGAAAATTCGATGCTAGCTCAGTCGCTCTGCGTGACACAAAGCAAACGAATGTGAACACAGTATTGGTATACTATCAGTATTGTATTCATTTGTTTGGATTGGACGCCAATTCCAACGTTTATGTAAGACTAGCGTTTGCCTAGTACTAGTACTTTGCGTTTGACAAGTGGCTTCGCTCGCGTTAAATTCGCGGTAACACAGTTCCCCTATCCTGATTTGCAGGTACCTGCTACCTGTAGTTTTTGCCCTTGTGCCTTATTTATTGTAATAGCAAAGCTAAGTTTTCCCTTTTCTTCCCTCGTGAGAAATGAGGGAGAACTCATTTCTCACTTAAAAAAAAATACTCCTAATTAGCCTTTGTCCGTATCTAAAGTCCCAACTATCTCTGTACCAAGATTCATCAAAATCAGTTTAGCCATTTAGGCGTGAAGACGGAAGTGAAGAAGAAGAAAGTGAGTTTGTTTGTTACAAACTCACTTTCGCTGTTATAATATTAGTAAGGAAGGATGATTACTTTATCATAGTAGAATTGGCAACAGATAGTGGTTATCTGCCCCAAAGCCATAAGATTGTTAAAGCCGGTATAGATGCCTCGGGAGGATAGATGCCCCGATTGTAAATACTTTAGTTATTACTTGAATCGCTTGTTATCTAATTATAATAAATATTTGTTTCGTGCGGGAATCGAACCCGCGACACGCAGAGCAGCAGTCGATCGCTCAGCCACTGCGCAACCGTGTCGTCATTAATATTATAATTATTTATCTATCGCTAAGATACTAAGTGGACCGTGTCTATTGGCTCTGTGTGTATGGAAAGGCATGGTCCGATCAAAATTTTGTAGGGATATGAGCCTTGTTTGTCAGTGGATTGTCTATCCTAAACGTAATTTAAATGGACTAAGCATCTATTACAAATATGGGATAGATGTCCCAAATAGTGGAAGTCCGCAAAATATTGTCTAGATATATTTTTGACGGGCCTGTTGGTCTAGTGGTTAGTGGCCCTGACTGCTGAGCCGGAGGTCGTGGGTTCGATTCCCACCCAGGACAAACTTTGTGTGATGAGCATGATTGTTTGTTCTGTGTCTGGGTGTGGTTTATATATAATATGTATGTATTTATAAATTATATAAGTATGTATATCAGTTGTCTGGTTACCATAACACAAGCTCTGCTTAGCTTGGGATCAGATAGCCGTGTGTGAGTTGTCCCAAGATATTTATTTATTATTTCGAACTCAAAGTCATATATCAAAAATAATGTTTTCAATGGATTTTTTTGTGGGAAAAAAAAATTACTAAATGTTTCTAAAGGTATCATGTACATTTAAAAGGCATCCAACCCGACTTTACCCTACACGCCATAGGTAAGAGGTTTCACGTGAGTTTTACCCCACACCACTGCTCTTAAAACTTAGGGAAACCGAAATTACTAGCCGATAATAATAATGGGTCGAGTGACATTAATGGCCCATACCCTCATACAAAGGTCCTGTGGTTGATTGCAGCCCACTTACTCTCGACCGAAGGTAATGGAGTTTTCGTTATTAACGTAAAATTTTATGCTATGCATGTGAAACTCTATACATATGTATATAGTTTTATATGTTTACTAGCTTTTGCCCGCGTTAAATTCGGTAGCGCCTTATTGATTTGTTATAGCAACGCTAAGATTTCCCGTCTCTTCCCTCTTTCTCCCTCATATCCCATTCTTTTTAAAAAAAATAATAGCCTATGTCCGTCTCCTGGTTCCCAACTATCTCTGTACCAAAATTCATCAAAATCGGTTTAGCCATTAAAGCGTGAAGAGGTAACAAACAAACAAACAAACTCACTTTCGCTTTTATAATATTAGTAAGGATATTCGTGTGAAGTTCTAACCAAGGGTTTGGAAAAACTATAATTGTAAATCCACATTTCACCAGTTATGTTTAAGTACTGTCTCGTTGGAGCAGTGGCCACAAGCGCGACTACAGACCATGAAGTTCTCGGCTCGATACCCGGGGCGGACAAAGTGTTATTGGGTTTTTCCATTAAGGATTTCTCAGTAGCAACCACGGAATCTGCATTTCTAAACGGTTTATAGCAATAGGCCCTATACAGGGTGTCCCAGAACTCAACGTCAAGCCGAAACGGGGTGACAGGATAGATTTAACAACTAGTCTCAATTCACGAAAACTTGAGGCAATTGAGTCATTATTTTTTATTGGGATTCTAGAAATAAATAAATAAATAATAAATAAATATCTTGGGACAACTCACACACGGCTATCTGATCCCAAGCTAAGCAGAGCTTGTGTTATGGTAACCAGACAACTGATATACATACTTATATAATTTATAAATACATACATATTATAGATAAATCACACCCAGACACAGAACAAACAATCATGCTCATCACACAAAGTTTGTCCTGGGTGGGAATCGAACCCACGACCTCCGGCTCAGCAGTCAGGGCCACTAACCACTAGACCAACAGGCCCGTCAAAAAATGGGATGGGGGGAAATGTTATTTAGGATTACGTTTCCAAAGTTCAAATGAACAAAAATAAAAAAGAATAACCACAATAACCGAAAAATGATACAGTTTGATCAAATTTCTAGGTTTTTCTTAAAATGCCCATAATTTTCAAACTGCATGGGATAGATTTTTTTTCAGATTTTTCTTGTGATGGTTATGATTAATCCTGTCACCCCGTTTCGGCTTGACGTTGAGTTCTGGGATACCCTGTATACACGTAATGTATACCTCTACCTAAACTTTCGATGATTACTGACGTTATGTTAGGTTTAAGTTCCATTGTAGTAACGGGCGATTCTATACCCATCAACCGGGCAGAAATCCCCACTGCAAAACCAACACTACACTAGAATCTAGAGTGCTTTTCCCAGAATGCAATAAGCTCATCTCTAGTTACTATGTTAGTATTAGAATACACCACTAGGCATTTGGTAAAACGAGAATGTAAAGGCAGTTTCGAAACCGCCAAAGCCTTGAGAGTATCATTGAGTGAGCCTTACCAAAGAAAACTAATTAGTCAGGCGGGTGCCATACAAATTAATTTCTTAAGTGTGTTGCTAATAGTTTCCAGGAATGATGCCGTTTTAGACATTTATTCTTCTGTACATAGGGGGCGTTCATAAATTACGTGAGGTGTTATTTTTTTAATTTTCCGTCCCTCTTTCCCCCCTTGGTGAGATGCCGTGAGATTTTATTCAACTCCTTCCCCCATACCCCAATATCACGTGAGATTTTTCAAAATGTATTTTCTTTCGAACGAAATAGGGAATGATCTTAATCGTATTACGATTACGCTTAAGATTAAATCTTAAGCATGTACAATATGGATTATATGAACCAAAATAGAATATATTGTTTTTGTTTCAGTCAGAAAAAAATTGCGTGATATTTGCCGAGACCCCCCCTCTCCAACGTAAGATTAGATGAGATCTGACTGGACCCCCTCCCTCCCTTAAACATCTCACGTATTTTATGAACGCCCCCATACCTATATTCCATACTTACCGTCATAATTAACATTCAATAATAGGCACAGTAGGATATGATGACATTTGAGCGCGGACCGAGAAGATCGCCGGGGTTCTTGATGTTAGGGCTTCTTATTTCTACAGAAAGATATATTTTAGCGTCACTTGTTTCATAATAATATCGTTTTTTTTTCCTATTTCTTGTATAGATTCTTTTATATCAATTCTTTGTGAATGAGTGGACATTGTAGATTCCTCGACGCTTGTTTAGTTTTGTTTACTTCTTATCTTATTTATGTTTCGTAAATTAAGCAATGATTTATTATCGGGTCTACACTGTCCTCTCATACTTGGTTGTGCTACCGCTGTAACAACAACATTGTTAAAACCAAATGAGTATCAATGGAGTTTCTTGTCGATTCTTCTATTTAGGCCTGTGTGAAATTAAATTAGTTTTATTTTGAGCGATAAGGTATCCTAAAACGGTTCATGAGTTAGTATGCAAGATTCAGTCAGGATTACATTCAGGTAGGATTACATTCAGGTTATTTTGATTATGTTGAATGTCATAACTAATGATAGTGTTCACTAGAGAATGCATACTACCATTTTTCGCTATGACTCCATTGCGTGTTGTATTAAAAAAAAATAGGTAAGTATAAATCTGTCTATACATTATATTAGATGATTGCAATCAGCATTTAACACAATACACAATATAGTTTGAAGGACGCTTTCTTTATTTAAATCGGAAAGAAGGTTGGGACATAATTAAACATTTCACAAATGTTTAAACAGCGGATTGATTGTATCTATATTGGTGAGTAACTGTGTATTTATACCCTTTTTTTGGGGGTGGGAAATCATGAAACACTTCCCCCACACTTGAGTGTCAGACTTGTACTGACTAAAACCCACCCATGTTCCTTCCATTGCCCTTTATGTTCCGAGGCCGCGGTATCTCTTACGAACAACCCGCAACCCTTTTTATTCAATAATAGTCAATCTGAAATATTACAGCATTGTATGTCTTGTATATGTCCACACAATTAGTCCTGTTAATTTGGTATCTAATAATATTGTATCATGTGTTTTATTTGAGTGTATGTAAACGTTACAATGCTTAAGTAACTTTATATTCCTCTATTGTTGTTTGAAAATCCTCATGGATACCTTGAGAGGACGGAGGGCGATTTCTGTCTCTTTCCGACTAAAAGTTCAATGTACCTCCTACTGCTGTGTGTCGAGCACCAAGTACATAAGTGCGCACTCCCAGGTACTTAGATTCACATTATTAAAACGCGAAATTTGTGGAACGAAAACTCCGATTTTATTTTTCAATACAATCTACATTCAATGACATGTTTAAGACACTATATAAGCTTGAATATAATACTATAAATATAGGTATAATATTGAAGTAAGTTAACTTTTTATTATAGACGATTATTAACCACTAAAAGGGTGACAATGAGGAATTTGATATATTTGATAAACGATTTATTTTTAAGGAGACGAATCTTTTTTCATGCAATTTTCTAGCAATAATTATTAGGATTACAGGTTATTCAGCTAGAAGAGAGATATGATAGGTACATAATATAGGTATACATATATGATGATAGTATGACCTACCATCTGCAGTGCCCTATCGGGTGGCTAAGGGGAAAAAGGAAGAATTTCGTTATTATGTTTTTGTTAGGTTGTAAAACTGAAAGTTTAAAAGGTTATTCATTATTATTTTTAAAACTACAACAGGAAATTACTACAGAATTTTAAATCGCACTCAGATTAACATTAAGCTGAAACATAAAAGCCCATATTCATACTATTATGAAACAGAGTTTTTAAAATATCCACCGTTAACAGTTAGGAAAGGGTCACAAAGTTTTGGTTGGTCACGTTTAATCGAACATTATTGAATTACTAGGACAAGAAAAAAAAGTGGTAGCCACTGGACAGAGCGAAAAAGGTGGTATACATTAGGAATTTTCTTCTTACTAAACAGTTGGAGATACAAGAAGTTATGTCTCCTTTAACGACGCATGTATTGGCGATTTTGGTGACTGTCATATGTAACAGTATCTTCAGAAATTTCAAACGAAATGTTATCGATAGTGTCATCCGATACACACATTAATGCGTGACCAGATGTGCACGTGGTGACGTCCCGGGCTGTGGTTAAAAGAAAACAGATGATTAGTACAAGGAAAGCAAATTCATCTAAACTAGTGTTATAAAAGTTAGTATAACGTAGGAAAGCGCGGGCGCGATGGCGGATGCGGACGCGGTAAACGTGTCGTGTCGTGTTCACATTGGCCGCCAGGCGTCGCGCGAAATTGTTTCTAGCAACAAGTTCATCCGTGATCATGGCGTTTTCGCCAAAATATCGGAAACTTAAAACAAATAACAAACATGGTAAATATCCCGCTTCAACTGCTTGAACTATCCTGAGGAAAAGTTCTTTCACTATACCGTTTTTGCTGCATTATATTGCATTTGTGTGGATGACAACAAATTTTAGTTTAATTTATAAATATTATGTTTATATAACATAATATATATAAATAATCACTAAAATTTATTTATTGTAGTATTTTATTTGACTCGTACTGACTGATCTATCAAAAAAATTACTGTCAAGCAACAATTACTTTTTTGTAAACATCGGTTCGAAAATGTGTTTGTTTTAAGTTACTAAAAACTACTTTTAATTAACAAATGTATAAAAATATAATGTAAGGTATGTGGTGTACACACGACGACACATCAACCTATACAAAACCAGTTTATGCGGATCTCTCATCGTACGAGAAATCCGCGGTGTACGATCTGTTGTTAAGAGATCAGCATAAACTGGTTTTGTATAGGTTGATATGTCTTCGTGCGTACAAAAAATATCGACTTTCAATCATTGCAATATATTCCATCACTATTTCGATGGCGCCATGTTAAACGCATTATACGCTTTGCTTTATTTTACATTTATTTTTATACAAAAACATACTGTAGTTAATACTAATTCATATTTTATGACTGCGATATTTATAATGCAGCTATTTTAGCTGCACTATAAATATGTTCAGTCATGATTGTAAATCATGGTAACTTACAAGATTGAACTGGTTTATATAAATTCACCTGAAAGATGCCACAGCAAAAACAGTAGTATAATAGAAAGCTAAATTATTCAAGAGTGACAAAGGCTATCACGCTGCGAGTTACGGGGGAAAAGCGGTAGGGTAAGTTTGTACAGGAACGCTGGTGAAAAAACGCGCGGGGAAAAGCTAGTTCAAATAAAAAATGGTCTCAGCGCAATACGATATGACACTCTCGAGATATTTAACTAACAAAACCTTATTTTTATCAAATTTATTCGTACATTACAGCTGAGTGTAAAACCGTCTTATTTTTCAATATTGTATTAAAAACTTGACGTTATCGCGTTATCCGAAATATAATTGTATTATTATTATATGAAAACTAACTCATACATTAATTACCATAGATTTTAAGAACATAGTTAGAACTTATATATACTAATTATATATTAATTATATTCCAAACCTGTCTGTAAACAAACTCAAACGCATGTTTAACACACGTGCGTGTTGTGTTAAACAACACAACACGCACGTTTGAGTTTGTCTGTCGACAAACTCAAGACGCATGTTTAACACACATACATTTGAGTTTGTCAGAGCGGGGGAAGTTATTTGATAATTTTCCACCCGAAAAACAAAATGTTATTTGAACAGTGCAATTACAAATGAGAATTCCAATAAGGACACCGTTATGGTCATTCTAAACGGGCTTAGCTAACCAATATCATCAGTTATACCTACATTATACATGGCATCTGAATTAACTGCAATTCGTCTGAAGTTGTTCTAAAGTTTAAGATTCAGTGTGTGGTACGACCAAAAGTCAAATTACTTAAGACGCCGAAGACGTATAATATATGTCATGAATATGTACCGCGCGATCGATCGACAGTGTTGGACTATACACACGTGCGGCCAGATCAAGGCAAAATTCTATGTAAACGTATAGATTGAGGATGCTAGATATCAATTACAATCTACAAGTCGGATTCATTAAATTACGGTAAAATTCTTGACTTTACTGTGTCAAGCGTTTCGTACGAATACGAACCTTATTTCTATGTTAATGATATCTTCTTATACGCTATGGTAAACACTATTTGTGTAATGTTGAAATGTGCCTTGCGATACAAAAACAAACTGCCAGGTAAAAGCCAATATTTAAGAACCATATTATTCGATAATTAAGTAGGTATGTCAGAAGCCACGACGGAATAAATTCTAACTAACAGTAATATTAATTATTTTTTATCTGGTCGATGGACATTGGGAAGAAATGTCTAAACCCTACAGCAGATTTGAACTTTATGACATTCATTATTTATTATTATTCATTATTTTACAGATAGTTGTTCCGGGTCTGGATGTTTGTGTATGTGAATTTAAATGTTTGTAAACGCACCCACGATACAGGAGAAATTCCTAGTGTGGGAAACGATTTTCATAAAAAAAAAAAATAATAATAATATTTCAACCGAAACTAATCTAATGTTATTAAATTACACGTTACATTTGATTTCCAAAAATAATAATTATTTCACACGATCACACGTGTTTAAGAGGCCATTTGAAAAAACAACAATGAAGCAAAATCCATGGGCTAAAACATGTCTTCTGCACTTCACCAATAACAATCACCCGAGATTATTAGTTCGCCTGGAACGTATGCTCAATGGAAAATGAATCCTATTATTAAAGTTCTATGCTATGCAATTACATACTTATGTACTTAACCTAACAAAATACGTTTGTAACAAGAACAAAATGATACGAAGATTTTGTTTCACATTACCATAATTACTAGTATGACTATCGATAAATTAACGATTAACTCAGTTTATACAAACAATTACGATTAAAATACTGAAGCTAAATGAACTTGCAAGTGCGGTGACAATGGATTGTCACTTCACAAAGGCACTTAATAACCATTTTGTTTGAATAAAGTTTACGTTACCTTTTTGGAATATTGTTTTCGTAATTTCATTTCAACATTTATTAATTACATTTTAAATATTTCTTAATAAAAACATAGAGAATAAAACATAATAATAGTAGCCCACCGGTATCGGGAACAAGGTCCAAGCTACCAGCAGTCAGAGTCAAGGCTCCAGAGAGAGGAACCTCCTAATGATACGAGCCGTGTCCAGAAGTACCGCTTTCTGTTTCAAACCCTTGATCCAGCCGTCTAACGAAAGCCTACTCAGTACTTGGTCCAGGCTCTTGGCAACTAAGCCATTGCACAACCTTGCGAGCCAAGTCAGAATAATATTCAACACCATAGAATATTGTTTCATTATTATCAACAATTTCTATGTTTACACAGTGCAATAAATCAACCCGATCTGGGTTGAGATTTCCGTTTGAATAAAAACCTTTTAACTATTAAAGAGTAATAAAAACAAACAGTTTCACGTGACAACGAGCTACCTTGTCGCAGTTTTTTTTCTATTAATTAAAGTCTTGCTTTTAAGTAGTTCTTCCGAGAAAATTACCTTTTAAAATTTTACTACAGTATCCCTAATTTTTTACACAGATTTTGTTTTGTTACATGTTTCATAATGTCATTTATAATTTCAGAGCAGTATCTATGTTTCAAAGAAAATTTAATTAAGGTTATGCTTCGTGGAAAGCGACAATCCTTTCAAGGTTGTTCTTTCCTTTCAGGTTTTTTACTGAAGTGTTCTTCATAAATTTTCCTACCAGTATCTGGAAACGGAATGATTGGAAACCAAAAAGTACTTAATTAATTACGTATTCAGTATAATTTAAAAATAGACTTTATCCACAATTTGCGGAACTGATAGTTCCAAAAAAAACACGAGCGTAATAAAAATCGAAATGGAAGCTATACAATATTGTCATGCTAATAATTTCGGTTGTTGACCTATATTTCATTATGCCCATTTTCCTCAACTATTTGACAACTGCCATGGAAGAATATTAGTATTGGGACAGTAAATTTGCGACAATGCAAACAAACTATGGAATTAAGAACCTTCTGACTTAAAATTTATTTTGAACATAACGCGTACAAAGCCGTACGTGACAGCTAGTCTTCTTTAACACGTTCTTTGCCGCGTTAAGCCTTCGACGTCGCGTGAAGTAGCCTGTTATGCTATCTATGGAGATCACGCGACGTCTTGCTTCACAATTATGTACGAGTGAAAAAAGCGGCGGTAACGTCTTGGTTTTTGATATTTTTTTGGCCACTAGGGTGATAATTATAATAATCGGATAATTAAAATTACTAACGTGGTAGCCATCTTGTAATTGTTTTGATAGTTCGCTTTTTTATTTTGGCTATCCAGGTAAAACCAATATTTTAGTTTGGCAATGAACGGGTTAAAGATAGAAATAATACGCGTAGGTTAACACCGAAAATAGTTTGATCAGAATGAACTACTGAACGGATCTCTGACATTTTAATTACAATGATATGTTTGTGAAATTAATTTTAAACTGAGTAAGCGAGTTGATGAAATCTTTAATAAAAATAAAATAAATAAATTATACTAAATACTGTTACGTAGATAGGTGGCCAGCAGTTGCCATAATAGCTACATCCGTTGATTAAATTATAATGTTGTTTGAATTTAAAATAGACTTTATAAATGTAGAACAACTGGAAGAAGACACAGTTGGTGAACTGTATTTTCTACCAATTACTCTGCTGCACACCAGTGGTAAAAATGTATTAATAGTGTTATAGCTGTAAGGGTGATATTTTACGTAAACTTTAATATTTCAGCTATCATTACCAAATTCTCTACCAAATTTTACCATCAGCATTGCAGTATTTACGGTAGCCCTAATTTTGATACACATTAATATTATTACTACTATATACAATATATACTGTAGATACGTACCCAAAGGTCGTTCTAGCGTTTTGCTAGGGGTTCGGACGACGGGGAGGGAGGATCGTTGTTTCCCACCTCGTCGAAATCCAGTAGAAGCAGTCTCAACTTCAGACATAATTCCGGGGTCTTCATCAAATAGTAAATTGTTTGTTGGTTGGCCATAGCGACCAATCGGGGGCTGAAAAAAAAAACTTGTTCTAGAAAGTATGTTAAGATTTCGATAGACACGGAATAAAAATATAACAGCATAATCAAGTTCCTTGTCAATTCAATCTTCAGAGTGAAATTATTATCTCATAGCAAACTATTTTTCGTATGAAAATCCTCGATGATTGTCCTCCGCCATGGGGCGGCGGAAAGGTCTGTCAGACTCCTACTGACTAAAACCACACGGTGTTCCTTCTATTTACTTCTGGCTGGGGCACACAATTGCATTCTACACAAGTACCCCAGCAGAGCAAACCTATTATACTTATGAGTATCATAATTATGTGTGATTATTTTTAAGGCCGTCAATTATTAACGTAATAGACTAAGAATCCTTACGTTATTTATCAAGGTCTCGATCGATTGTCGGTCGGTTGTTAGTTGTTAAACAATAACAATAGATCGAAAAACAACAAATTTATATTGTGAAAATTTGTATAAAAAAATTATACACGAATAAATGGAACAGCTTGTAAAATTTTACATCACGTAAGTACATAATATTGTGTTGCAAACCGCACCAAAGAGCATTTATTCAATGTTTTCATGGATTTATTTTACAGTTATAGTACTAGCTTTTGCCCGCGGCTTCGCTCGCGTTAAATTCGGGGTAACACAGATCCCCTTTCGATTTGCAAGTACCTTCTACCTGTAGTTTTTGGCCTTGCGCCTTCTTATTGTAATAGCAATGCTAAGTTTTCCCTTTTCTTCCCTCTTTCACCTACACATCTCACTTTTTTTTAAATAGCCTATGTCCGTCTCCAGGGTTCTCATCTACCTCTGTACCAAAATTCATCAAAATTGTACATTGTAGTGTGCAGCCATTTAGGCGTGAAGACGTAACAAACAAACTCACTTTCGCTTTAATAATATTAGTAAGGATTTAAGGTGTCTCACTATTAGGGTATTTAGGGATGATCGAGATCGGAATAGGTACAGTCTATTAAAAGTAAGTGACAATGGTACCGATTCCAATGAACCACTGAATTAAACTAGACTAATATTAAAATGGCATACCTAATCAAATCTAATTTTACTTTACACAATTTTAATCGCGACTAAAAATAGTCCGAGTTAACTTGAAAACCACAATTTTTGGGGAAAAACTAAAATTTCAGAACAGCGATATGGCCATATTCTCTAAATTGATTAACTGGACTATCATTAATGCTGTCAAACTATGATATGCTTAAATTGTATCACTTTAATTAATTTCAGAAGAGGAAACAGGATTAGACTAAATTTTACTGATTTTTAGTGTAATTTTAGTTACGTTTGTAACAACAGAATAGGCAAAAATACCTCCTCATTTATTATCTTTATTTTCGAATCCTCATGTTACTTTCTCTAAGTTAAGGCAAATAAAATCTACCTGTTGCGTTATTGCTAATAACGGTTATGAAAGGAAATTGTATAATATGTGGCCTTATATAAAGCATCGACAGTACTATAAGAGGTTTTATATCTTAACCAAAGCAGAATGCTGGCTGGTTGGCCAAGACGTTCCAATACTCGGTTCAGTTTAAATAAAGAATTAGAAAAAAAAGACAAGAGATCGCGGCGTAGGAGCTGTGAGATGTATCTTAAAAATAAAATGTAATCATAAAAGGATGATAATGCGCTTTTATTGTAGTAATTTAGTGTATTTTTTACAATACAAACACACGAGGCCTGTAATATGTCAAGTTTTGAAGAAATAGCGAATGGTACACACGATGACCTATTTTGTCTCACTGCTGGACAAAGGCCTCCCCGTGCTAACGATCGAGGACGACACATCAACCTAAACAAAATAAGTTTATGCTGATCTGTCATCGCACGGGAAATCTACGGTGTTGGATCCGTAATTGAGAGATCTACGTAAACTGGTTATTGTAAAAAATTAGTGTCATCGTGATTACTTAAAAATGTAATAACAATCTACATTTTAAACTCCCTCGATTTTTTGTTTGATCTAAATGAAACAAAGCTATTTAAGATAAGAGATAACTTGCAATATTCTCTGCCAAGCAATAGCCTGGCAGCGAATTCACTAGTTCAATTCGTAAATAAATAAAAAATATATAAAAAATGGTATATACACGAATGTTTGTGTTATAGATAAACAAGGAGGCAATTGCACACAAATCTAGGCAAATATATATATTTAAATAAATCAGTGTAGAAGGTATCTTCAATCAATCTTTCACGTTTTCAAGATCTTTCTGTCTTCCAGTGACACGAATATAATAAAAGGTTTGTTAAGGAATTTTGAACGTATAAAAACTATTTTTTCTCGACCCAACAGTGATTCACCGTATTAATAAAAATATTGTGTATTTTATTAGATTTTTTTATTTTAATTCATACTTATATAAATATGTGAAATAGTTTGTAATAGGATACGATAGTGCTGACATATACTTATCTGGCCAAACCCCTAAATAAAATCATGAAAAAAAAAACATGTATGCAAAATTTCAGCTCAATCGGACGACACCGGAAAATGGGTCAAATATAAGTTCTAAGGTTTTTACAGAGTTAGTTACATATGAAGCTAACCAAATCGTGTTAACTGAAACGGAAGGTTAGTAAAACCATGGTACTACCATAAATGAGCATTGTTGGATTTTGAAAAGCATATAAAGACTTTATTGTAGAAAGCTAGTGCTTTATTGGCCCACTGTTATAAAGCAGAAAAACCAAACAGTGAAAATCAATTAGTAAAGTTAGTAGAAAAGCTGTAGGTGAGATTTGTACAGCGCAATGCATACCATGATAAATAGTCACTGGTCTTAGGTTAAATGGATTATGCCCATTTTCACAAACATAAAGCATCATCTAATCAGGTGACATTGAATCGGACTGCTGGTTTCAAAGCTCAGCAACATGATTTAGAGAATTACTGATGGCAATACGTATTGTGGAAATTCTCAAATAATACCTTCTTGTTCATGATTTTTCCTGGTGTCTGATCGCGGAGCTTGTAGACGGTGGCATATTCAGGCGTATTCATCGGGATAGAAGGACGGGGCTAATAAAAAATTAAAACAAAAAAAAAAAAAAATTAAAAAATAACCAGAAACCCTAACAGGGACGGATTCCTTATGCGAGTTCATAATACTGTTCTGCTAAAATTGTTACATCGGTGTTTTGTTTTTTGCGATGTTGTGATTTCTACGCCTTTTTTTTTTTTTTCGGTTGGGAAATCATCCAATGACTTCCCCCGCTCTGGGCGGAGCGGGGGGGCATGTCAGACTTGTACTGACTAAAACCCACCCATGTTCCTTCTATTGCCCTTTACGTTCCGGGGCCGCGGTATCTCTTTCGAACAACCCGCAACCCCGGCAGGCGGAGGCTCTGGCAAGCCCCTCTGCTTTGCTGACTCTCTTTGAGGCGCGCGTGAAACACAAACGCGCCGTCGACACGTCTCAAAATAGTAGTAATCACTTTTTCGACAAGTAGAAAAATGTGTAGGTACAATATTTTAGAAATAACATAACATTGAACTAAGAAACGTCGAAGAAACATGTTTCGACAAAAGAGTTTCTATATTTAGAAAAAGCAAAAAAAAACGTGCGTAGTGATAACAATCGCATTATCAAGGCATTTATGGGACAATTTTTGCAGAATAGTATTTAGAGCTGTCATATGGGAATCCAGCAGAAAAAAATCATCAGTGATAACTGATAACCAAAAGGTAAAAAAGTATTGGTCTAACATTAAGCTACAGAAAGCTGAATAAAAAATAAAAAAACGCTTGAGTAAGGTTAAAGATTTTTTTATGCTGGTAATATTTTCATAGTAACTGTTATATGATTGACATAAACATGTTATTATAATTTGAATGCGTTTTGTTTTGTGCCAGCACTTTTTATGTATGTAAAGTGAATTTATACCTATTTTTTTTAATAAATTGGAAGGTTAACTAAACATGTACGTAAATTTTCGACAGACACTGGAAAGTGTGTCAAATTTAACTTCATTTTTTTATCGTTATGTGTTTAGTTGCAGGTGACGCTAGCTAGATAAGCTAAGCGTGTAAAAAGAAACATTCTGAAACTCTCTTTTTTCAGATGTCTAGCTCCTCTAGGCTTACTTTGTATAAAATACTAGCTTTTGCCCGCGGCTTCGCTCGCGTTAAATTCGGTAGGGCCTTATTGATTTGTAATAGCAACGCTAAGTTTTCCCGTTTCTTCCCTCTTTCTCCCTCATATCCCACACTTTTAAAAAAAAAATAGCCTATGTCCGTCTCCTGGTTCCCAACTATCTCTGTACCAAAATTCATCAAAATCGGTTTAGCCATTAAAGCGTGAAGAGGTAACAAACAAACAAACAAACTCACTTTCGCTTTTATAATATTAGTAAGGATTACTTTAAAAAAGTAAACATCTTCGAAAATAGACGAAAAGAATCGAAAAACAAATTGTTTCGTCTAGTACTTGCTCCTTCTAAACTTTTTTGTAAAGTAATTTTAAGTCGATGATACTTACTTCTAAACTAAAACTTTCCGATCAATGAACCTTGACTGTGACTTCTGATGTTGGAGCCCAAGAAATCTATTGAATTTGACGGCAATCGACTTCAGAAATAAGGAGGTCAAGCCAACCAAATTGGCTTGCGGACTAATCTATATATAGGTACATATTGTATTTAATATGTTAGTAAAGTTTTATAATCTTACAGGTGTTTTGCTGCTTTCTCATAAGAAACTATTACCGCCTTACAATAGCACCTTAGTCAACATGGCCACATTACTACAACGAAGGCACCGATCCAATGAAACAATCCAAATATTATGATGTTCTATTATCTCTTTATTATAGCTTTGCATTGTAATCGTTTGGATTTGGAACAACAATAAGGTGCCCTGCGGTAAACCTCGTATTATGGCGAAAGATCTACTGCAGCTTAAAGATTCAGGAAACGAAATTAATAAAGACAGTACGTGTTCACGTAACCTATACCACTTTAGAACAAACAGATTTCTAGTGCTCAAATTCAAACAATGAAACTTCTTAAATCTAACCCAGGACCATCCTAATTTAGACATATTCCTCTATATATAAAGATTGTTATATCACTCAGCACCTGCAATTAAGATTTATGATTATAATAATGGCAACATTTGACTTACTTCGATGGCCACATGTTCGGGATTGTGGTGCGGGTACAGCAGTAGTTGATTGCCGGCAAGGGTATGCCGCCGCGGATCATCCCGTCGTGAGCTACGCCCACGAACCGGACCTCTGCCTGCTTCACCGTCGGAGCACCCCCCTGTTAAACAAAACATTTTTGTGTGATGTAAAATATGTGCAGTTTAACCCTAAAAAACTTGCAAGACACTACACCAGGCACATTAAACGTGTTACCACGTCTAATATGCGTTTAATGTCAAGCGTTTTTTTTTTTTCTGAATGGCATCTCGCAGTTCTACCTAGATCGTTGTCGTGTGCTTAACCGGGCGAATCCTGTGGATGCCTTAAAAATTAAGACCTCCAGCCAGGGCAAAAAAACTTACAAACTAAGCGACTACACGCTAAGGGCACCCCCTGTGGGGTACGAGCCTCGGCTTAGGGCGTCACTGAGGGAAGACAGCAAAAGGACAGGCTGGATCTGAGTGAAATGTCGAGTGAGTTAACTAACATTGTTATGGGTTAGCGTGTCCCAGCATCGATCTCTGTGTTTAGTCAAGATTGAGATCAATAATGAGTAATTTTTTTTTTAAATGTACCTATTACCCGTGCGTAAAAAAAACTCTAAACCTGCTTTCCTTGAAATATCACCTTTGCGTTTAGCAAAGGTGATATTTCAAGGAAAGCAGGTTTAGAGTTTTTTTTTTGTAAATTGAGTATTGTTTTGTTTTAATTATTAGGCTTCTAATGTTTCAAAATGGATTCAGATATCATAATTAGACGCACATTAATTTAAGCTGTCCGATGCTGTCAGCGCGTCACATAACCTTGGAGAACCACGGCGCAGGCGCGGGCTGCGCGAGTACCGCTGCTCCCTTCCACTCACCCAGCTCACGGACACGGGCCGCTCCGGGAATTTCTTTGTACGGTCTTCAGATTTTATAACGCTGTTAATTATGGCATTATACCTATTTATACAGTCCACTAGTTTTATTAGAAATTCCCAACCGAGGCTATTCAGGTGCAGTTCACTTTGCAACATAAATACAATTGGTATGGGACATGACCTGGGAAGTATACCCTATAAAAAAAGAATTTTGCAAATCGGTCCAGGCGTCTGAGTAATCGGTGAACATACATAAAAAAAACAATTGATAACCTCCTCCTTTTTTAAATCTGTTAAAACACCTTACATTTTTTTTAAGCTATTGCATAGCTTCTATCGCGGGCCTTGAGCGCGGGGACCGAATCCAGAAATTCCGTAACGAAAAAAACCTGACGCTCCCCACTCCGTTATTTCAATCCCGATTGAAGAGAGAGGGAGAGGGAGAGGGAGAGAGAGAGAGGGAGAGGGAGAGCGAGAGAGACGGTGAGGGAGGGAGAGGAAATGTAGAGGGAGAGGGAGAGGGAGAGGGAGGGAGAGAGAGGGAGAGAAGAGAGAGGGAGAGGGAGAGAGATTATATAGATTTTGTTTTATATTGCCGTCTTTTAATAGGGACGAACTTATTGCCGTCATTTTATAGGGACGAACCTATTGCCGTCATTTAATAGGGACGAACCCAATGCCGTCAATTGGGCACAAATCCAAACTCTGGCTGCTACTGAGGAATTCCAGATTTAAAAACCTTAGCTCGACTCTGGAATCAAAGACTTGACTATATGGTTTTAATTTCAAGTCGATACCTTTACAAGTTCCCGAGATAAAGGGTCTTGACAAACTGACATACGGACAACAAAGTGATCCTCAACAACAAGACCTGTAATGAAGTACTAGGCTTGCATGAATTCACGGTGGTAATCGTGATGCAATAGCTTTACCGCGGCAGTCCCTGAGTGCCACACGTATTTTTTTTAATACCGCTGTTTAGCTTAGTACGGCAGTTAAATACTAATTACCACTATATCGGCAGTATGCTGCACGTTGGTTGTTGGTTCCTGTTAATTTAGTGTAGTTGACTCTTGCATAATAATTATAGTGTTATGTACTTTTAGGTAAGCTTAATATATATTAGAAAAAAAAAAACGTGTACGTGATAAGTGGCTCCCTGATGCATAAGTCTTTAAAACTTGTCCCACAACTAGGTAAAGAGCTTCCTTTCTACTTCCACATCTCTCCAGACTGTTCATATTCTGGCCATGTAAGCCCCACAAACAGAACCAGGTTGTCATGCCACCTTCGCCGGAATCGTCCTCGACGACGTTGTCATAACCCATTTCATATCTCGGTAAGGTAATTTTTAACTAAATATGAATTATTGTCTTGAGATTTCTGCCCCCTTCACATAAATAAAAAGGTTTTTTGATTAAGATGAGACATTTATTTGAAAATAATTTTTATACTCTTTTTCAACATTCATAAATATTTACTTTTGATTACAACTTCTTTCAGAAGGATAACTTGGGGGGGTAATAACGACCCCTATCTAGTACAATAGGTATAGTTAAACAACACAAAACTGCTGCATTCATACAGTTACAAAACGAAACAAAACCAATTATTTTAAATATATTTTGATTTGATTTAATATAATCTTTGATTTTTGAACAATAACAACAAAAAATACTTCTTCTGTAAGAATATGGAATATTTAAAACATATTCCATATTGCTACATAAGAAGATTACCTACCATAGATAAAAAAATCATACTCGTATCTATTTCTACAGACATTTTAAGTTATATAATATTTTAGAAAAATATTTGTTTTTATATATATTTAAATTTTTAACAAGTATAAATAGATAGAGTAAAGCAATATTGATACAATACTGCTTTACATTTTAAACTAAATTATTTGAATACATTTTAAATATAAAATAAAACGAAGAGGATAAGGTTCCTGGATACATGATTGTTGAATCATTATTTATCCTTCAATTTGAATAAATTAAATTTGGCTTTTAATGTCGCTTGACGCATATTTTCACGCTGGGCCGCTGACGCGAATGTTCCTGGGGGCGTTTCATTTGAGCTCCGGAACTGGAACCCACGTTCCTGACGATGCGAGTCCACATCAACTGAAAAAAAAAACAATTTTACAAATTCACGCTGTAGAATTTTATTGGCTTACAGGTTTTTAAGCACAACAGAAGCTATTTAATGAGGTAAGGACGCGTGGGCAATTAATATCCATTTTATTGCAAAATAATCATTATCTATGAAGCCTTTCCTCGTATTCCAGTCTTTGTGAATCGAGTGGAGCCGAATACAGTATTTATTTATTTTATTTTTAATCGACAATTGACACTAGTCTATAAGTCTACTAGTATGTTCTCGTAATCCTATCGTCAAACTGGCATAACGCTATCCACAGATCCGTGTGGAGTTTTTTTTAAACATTGCAAGGTATGTTTAACAGACGACAATCATACCGACAAAAAATAAATACCTGGTAGGTATAAATAATATATTTATCACTTTACATTTTCATCATCATCTGCCTAGCCTTTCCCGACTATGTTGGGGTCGGCTTCCAGTCTAACCGGATGCAGCTGAATATCAGTATTTTACATGACCTCTATCTGACCTCCACAACCCAGTTAGTACTGGGTAATACGATACCCCTTGGTAAGACTGGTTGTCAGACTTTCGGAACACTGACTACCTCTAACGACTGTCAAAGATCTACAAATGACAGCCGGGACCGACGGCTTAACGTGCTTTCCGAGGCACGAAGAAAACTCGGTATGTAACGGGTGGTCACCCATCCACAGACCAACCTAGGCAAGCGCGGCTTAACCTAAAGATCGACCCGAGCGGCTACTATTTATTTAGCCACGAGCTTCTCACTCACTCACTTTATATTTTACATTACACTTTCCACATTACATTTCACTTTACATTTTCTACCACAAATTTATATTAAATTTGTTGCCAATAATGGAAAATGTACAGGGATCAATATACTATTTTACCAGGTATTTATTTTTTGTCGGTATGATTGACGTCTTCATATCGTAACACTTTCGTGCTGGTCATGTCTAGATTGTTTGATTACGGATCTGAATAGCGTTTGGAGGACTTTTTCGATTATCACGGCACGATTGCAATCGAGTGGTTGTGAATAGATAGCTATGCTTGTCCGGTTTTTCATCAGGATTTCTCATATTCTCAGCAAGAACATAAATAACCCAAAATAATAAAGCGTAAATTATATTATCGAGTTAGTTTTCGTCCTAGGAAATCGTTTCCGTTCCGTTTGAAGTCTACTTAGTATACTTAGTTTCGATTAAGTTACTCTAGATAAATAATTACTTAGGAAAAAAGACTTTTGTGCTTGTACATTTAAAATGTGTTTTGAATTACATTATACATTAATTACATTTAATAACAACCTTAACTCACGAACATGCATGTACATACGATGGCACATCAACCTATACAAAACCATTTTAACCTGATCTCTCTACTACGGTGTGCGATCCGTAGTAGAGAGATCGGGATATAATTTATAGTTTAGAATAGGTTGACGTGACGTCGTGTGTACCTACCAATGGTGACTAAGTTTTACGCTGTAAGACAGTAAGTTATCTTTAAAAAAATAAAATAATCCTGAGTAGGTTGTAATGAGCACATTCATACACATAATTCACGCCAGTGCCCAAGAGGATACATTACATACAAAAAAAACACATACAACAGTCGAATTAAGAACCTCATCACCATAAAAACCACAGATTAAACCACATGGTCTATTTCAACCTTATTGAAGATAACAATCGATTTTCATTGAAAACAAAATGTTTTATAGGTTGATTTGAAAGGCTTTTTTGTTCGGTTGAAAACAAAATAACCAAAAATTACCTAAGATAGTTTTTTTTTATGAATCTCGCAGTTGAAGCTACGACATTGTCGTCTGCTTAACCGGGCAATTCCTGTGGATGCCTTAAGTGTAAGGCCTCCAGCTAGGGCAAAAAACATAAAAACTAAGCGACTAAACGCTAAGATCACCCCCTGTGGGGTACGAGCCTCGGCTTAGGACGTCGCTGGGGAAGAACAGCAAAGGGACAGGCTGGATCAGAATGAAACAGAAAACGAAATTTGGCCAAATTCTATTTACCAGAAATATGTAGTTGTCAAGTGTGTTGAAGCAATGATGAAGTCAACTATATACTTAGACCAACAAAAAATGTCGACTTTGCAAGTTGGCAACCACGTGTACCTATAGTAGACTAAATATACCTAGGAAGGTAATGAAACCAAAGACCCTATAATAACACTAGTTGTCCACCCCTACATTAACTCTTCAAACGAACTGGAAAAATTTGAATGATGATCTCTCTCCATTATATTTTACTATATAGCTTTCGCCCGCGGCTTCACCCGCGTTAATTTCGGGATAAGACAGTTCCCCTTTCCTGATTTGCAGGTACCTGCCACCTGTTGTAGTTTTTGCCCTAGCGCCTTATTTATTGTAATAGCAATGCTAAGTTTTTCCATTTTTCCCTCTTTCTCCCTCATTTTTCACTCTTTTCCCAACTATCTCTGTACCAAAAATCATCAAAATCAACGATCATCGTTCATCGAATCAACGTAAAGAAGTAACAGACAAACAAACTCACTTTCGCTTTTATAATATTAGTAAGGAAGTAAGGATTTTTAAAACAACAATACAAACAACACATGAGACTAATTCTTCTGAAGCGTTTCCGAGATAATAATACAAGCTCTCAAAGTAAAAATAGGTTTACGATGGCACAATACATTTTTAACTTTATTAACCAGGCATAAAACTCAAATCAATAAATAATTAACATCAATACAAACAAGTATTGCATACAGCAATACACCTAAAGCGTCACATTTTCAAAATATGTATAAGCTATCAAAGTTAAGCTGATGGCAAAGATTGTAACTTTGACGGCTTAAGTCTTTGAAAGGAGATGCTTTAAACAAATTGAGAGACTAAAGTTATTCGTTGCCAGTTATTGAATTATACAAGTTTAACTAATGGATGATCGCTAATATGAAAAATTAAAAAATGGAGAATTTAAGCATGCTAAATAATTCAAAGCTCTTATTAAGGTGTAACACAAAAAACGCAATACCTCTTAAATGGTGATTCAGACCATCACAATAGAATACATTTCAAAAACAAAATAAGATGAAAAAAAATAGTTTTATCTTCAGACTAATCGAAATCCGATGCGACATGTATGTTGCGTAGGATGCGATTTTTATCACCTTTGAGGCATTATGATTTTCGTGTTACATTTTTGTGTAATATTAATTTAGTACTAAATTTAATTATTTACGTTACCCATTTCACTAACCTGGTTGATTATTGTTTTTTATATATATTGCAACGTTTCAATATATAAAAAAACCAGTCCACATTATTCTTCTCTAGAGGCCAAGAGCCCAGTTGTGTGAGTATTCAAATCAACGTGATATAAAAACCAACTTAGGTCCTTTATAAAAACCAACTTAGCTGATTTGCTCTGCAGTTACACAAAAACCGACCAAGTCCGAATCAAACTCGCGCTTCGAAGCTTCTGTACAAACGTGTGACATAAACGGCTATATCTTTTGACTGCGTAGATTTATAGGGTTGATTTATTCACTGGTCTGAGGAACCACAGATTTGACAATATGGTTTTAATTCATTCCGGAACCACGCATACCCGAGATAAAGGGTCTTGTCGGACAAGCAGACGAACAACAAAGTGATTCACCTTATGAATCACTTTGTTGTTCGTCTGCTTGTCCGACCGGTTTCGATTATTCTTAAAAATCTTAAAAAAAAGGATATGATTTCAACCCAAAATATTAGCTACAAAAAGCGTGGTTTGGCGTAATCTGCCCTAGAAATCACAGGTTGACGGTTTAGTTTGGTTCTTCAAGAATTGATCGAAAAAACTAAAAAGCGTGACGCATAGATACATCTACTAGTACTTATTACACTTAAATGTCGCTAGTAATGTTTAAGTCCCAAGAAATAGGGGTGAGAATATTGCTACAATTAAAATTGGCCCCAAATCTAGACCCTAGGATGCTCCTAGTAACGGATAATCCAATAAAACTATCCCTAACCTAGGAATCGAACCCAAGACTTCATTGTCAGCAGTAACGCTTGCCAAAAAATAATATAAAATAAGTAAATATTATCGAAATTTGAATCTAAGAAGCTACTAATTATAAAAACTATTTTGTTTAATTCGCAATACGTTTGTTCCTTTTTTGAATACAATGCACTAATAATAGTGGTTATTGTATATTAAACAACATATTGCTCTAAATAACTGTAAAAAACTAAACCATTGAAAAAAATAATTACAAAAATTAGTTGAAATGTTTCACTTAAGCTAATTTGTCGCAATATCCTCTAAGATCTCAGCAAATGTGGTAGTTTAAATTGTACACTATAATTTTATTAGTATACATAAATAAATACTTATCATCAAATCTGTAATCTCCACAGGTTTAGGCATAAGTGTACTCTTTGGGCTAGGCATTTATATAGGTAATTGCAGAGCAGACCAACTTAGCCATAATTAATGTATTCGCGGTGAAAGAACTGTCGATACGCAAATGAGAGCGCAAAGCTACATGAAGCTTTCAATAAATAGTACACGCTGATTTTATCCAATTAAAATTTATAATTAGCAAGTTTTCTTTCTCTTACTGACACTTAATTTCTTTTATTGGTAACTGAGCTTCATTGTTTAAAAAGAATCGCCCAGCTTTAAATTACCATAACTTTACATAGCTCTCAAGATAAAACTTGTTGGGTTTATTTGTGACAATCTTGTTATTTACTACTAAAATTATTATGGTTTATGAAACAAAAAAAAAAACACCAACTTAAAAGCGCCAGGGTAACTCGCGAAATTCAAATTTTCTTTCCCTTTTTTTATAATTTAGGATAGTATGTTGATTAAAATAAAAATCGCGAATGCAACAAATATTTATTTGTAGATTTATAACCATTAAAATCATCTTCATCATAACTATATTGTTCATGTATAATCCCTTTAAGTAATTTTTTCATGAAATAGTAATTTAGTAGGGTTTACTTAGAGGTAACCTTTTTACGCATGGGAAATCATCAAATAACTTCCCCCGCACTGGGCGGAGGGAGTGTCAGACTTTTACGGACTAAAACCCAACCATGTTTCTTCTTTTGCCCTTTATATTCCGGGACCGCGGTATCTCTTTTGAACAACCCGCATACCATGCAGGCAATGCCCTGGCAAGCCCCTCACTAAGAGGTCGATTGATAACTTTAATTATTATAACTGATAAGCTATATTCGGTTCGGTCGCAATTTATATGTTAATCAACATACAACACTGACACTTTGGGCGGTAACGTATTTTTAAGTCAATGTCAATTTGATTGACATAAATGTCTGTTGTTATAATTTGAATGTGTTTTGTTCTGTGCCAGCCATTTAAAAACTTATTGTGTACACAAAAAGTAGGTATACGATATTTTTGATCTTATATCTACTTTTTTGCCGGTGATTATAACGCGACAGCATAATAATGGGAAGACTAGAATGGTGTGACTTAGCTAATGCCATGCATTGCCATCCGAATTAAACATGTTTGCAAAATTTCAGCTAAATAGGAAGCCAGTGGTTCAAAGGACATGTTCGGCTTCTATACATCGTTCGTTTTAGAACCAACACGGACGTGAATTTACTTTCTGTGTTCTATATAATGCATATCTTCGATTGAAACTTATTTGAAACGCGTAAACTACTGAGAATTGTAAAATACCCAAATCACTTTCAGATTTTGAGTTTATAATTTAGCCAACAGAAACAATTTGAAACGTTTAATTACTTAGTATTCGGAAGTCAGAAATATCGGTGTTTACCCAAAAATATTTGTAGTTATGAATAGTTTAGGAGTGTGAAGCATTTAGTTTTTATGTGACTGGATAAATCTCTCGTTCAGGTACTCACAAGGGTTAGGCAGATCACCACACAGTTTAGATACTGACAATATAACAACTAATAGCTATAATTTATTTGTCAATACTTTTATTTATCGGTTCAAAGAATAGACCTACTCTCCGAATTTCATATATATGCTGCCAACAGTCTCACAGTAGAATGCAGGCAGGCAGTGTCATACGAACCGACAGACGGACAAACCAAATATATAAGGATTCCGTTTTAGCTGATTGGCTACGGAACCTTAAAAAAACAGTTTAAGAGCTAGAACCGTTGCAAATGGCTCTATCGAATCAGTATTCGAGTTATTGTATGTGTGGCTGTTTAACTGGTTTTTCACGGCGAGAAAAACAAGAATTTCTTGAAATCTAATATTTTTTAAGAGACTAGGAGTGAGATCAGAAGACGGGGATTTGGCCTCGGATTTGAGCAACCATACCACAAGCGATAGCTCCTGAAACGTTTGCGCCAGGCGACGGCTAAGCACGCTAGTTATTGGAAATCGGTTGCATGAAGGAAAGTGATCCATAAGATGCGTAAAGCGGATAACATTGACAAGCGCACATCGTGCAAATCAATTATCATTATTCACACTGGGGGTCTAAACTGTGGCAGAACCAGAATAGGATAATATTTTTTTCACAACACACTCAAATAATATAGTGAATTGTCAACATTTTACGAATGGTAACTTAATTCATAAAATTGATCTTATGATTCTGCTTAAGCAGCCATTTTAGACCGCCGGTATTGACAACACATGCGGGTTGTTCGAAAGAGATACCGCGGCCCCGAAACATGTAAAGGGCAAAAGAAAGAACGTGAGTGGGTTTTCGTCAATAAATGTCTGAGACTCCCCCTGCTCCGCCCAGAGAGGGGGAAGTCAGGCGCAAAAAAAAATGAGTGCAAGGTCAATTTTTTCAGTGATGATTTTAAAAGGCAATGTAAGAGTTTTTCCGATACCAACTGTATCCATGAAAGTCACAGATTTCGAGTCCTAATGCATGGGGAGAACTCACTCAATCAAATAGTACCGAGCGCAATCTTCGAGGAAGGAATAATAACGGCTCAATCTTCGACGAAGGACAACGTTGCATTATGGTCGAAAGCACTCATGTGACATGCCATGACAACAACATACAGCCTGTGCTATCAGCGAAGCCTTAAACGAAACTGGATTTCACGTATTGCTCGCGTATACCAAGAGACAAAAATTGTACCCTACCGCGCATTATATGTAAGTTAGTTCAAAATTTACTACAAACAACAAATAAGATCCTAATTAATCTTCGTTTGCAACAAAAGTCTGTAGTCAAAATAAGATAGGTAATCGCCACCTAAGCTAAAAAATGCTTAACTTTATTTACTTTTAAATATCGGTAACAAAAAGAAGTTTTTAAGTAGTATATACAATGTGTCCGGTCACGAACTAGCGATATTCTATATGTATTTGTATAACAAACATACACATAAAAAACTACCATTTTTTCTTTGCACAAAAATGTTTACAAAACTTTCATTGATTTGCATATTTTTTGGACTTTAATTTTGTTTTCTAAAGTTAAGAAAATGTAAGCTCATCATTTCTTAATTTAAACGATAGACAATATTATTAGCCTCTAAATAAATGTATTGTCGTCTCAGTAAGACTAACACTGAGAGATATGATTATTTTTTGTACACGCATAGTGAATATCTCAAAATGACTGCCTAAAAGCGGGGAAATGAATTAGACCCAAGTGTGTATCGTAATAGTATATTAAATCACTCGTGAGATAAGTATCTAGAATATCGCTAGTCCATGACCGGACACATTACAATGTGTGTACTATACATAGTACCTATGAGAAATTGGGTAGCAAGAAATAAAAACTACTTGGAATTTAGTGTTAATTATGAAATTCTGACCCCTTACAAACCAAAGAACTGGCTGCTACTTTTGCCCAACAAAAAATTTTGCTATAATAGTATAAAACCTAGTTTAAAGAAATTAAAAAACACTCTCATACGTATTTTCTCAGCAAATCCTTTCACTTGATACCCCTATAACGAGAATGCATAAAAATTAACTAGTCCGCCATGTTTGGAAAAAACACCGTCTAAGATTTACATTGACGTCACTTGACTTGCAATGCTTTGTCTACCAAACTTATCATGTGCAAAATTTTAACTCTATTAAAAAACCCGGAAATTGGGTCAAAGAGTAATCTTTGAAAAAACATCTTATATGTAAATCTAAGATGTTTTTACATAGTTGTAAGTAGCAGGTGAAGCTAATAAAATCGTTTTAAAACAGAAAAAAACGGTGTATTTATATTTCATGTCATTTTGATCGTAAACCTGTCTTTACATTGTGACGGAGTGTTGTTTAGTATTTTCAGATAATAATATAAAAACTCATGAAATTCGAGACTGCACAAAAAAACCCCTATTTTGAGCCAGGTGTTAGATTATGAAAGAACTGAATTAAATGATGGCGAACACCCGTTCGCCATCATGGGTGTCATGTTTAAATAAATCATATTCCACACTCACACCTAATAAATAATTCTTTTCACTTAAGTCTTTAAAAAGGTCACCAATGAACATGATATTCGTTTTCACCTAAGTCAACAATTCTTTAGTAACAATTAATCAACAATTAAAAATCCCAAGATTAAATCATGGTAGCAGGTTATTGTTAGTCCGCTCTTCGACACTTCTACAAATCAGAATTAAAAACAATGTATTTGCAATTTGTTATAGATATGTAACAAAAATTGGAACGTAAATTTATTTCGAAACAATATTGTATTGTTTTTTTTTTCTAACTGAATCTGATCACAATCTCATTAAATATTCAAGCCTCTATGCAAACACATAGTTTTCACCTCGTTAGCAAAATCACTGTAAACTAGTTATTAATAGATATTTTGTACTTACGGAACGCTTGCACCCCATCCAAATCATCGTCATCCCTTGGCTTTTCCTCTGTAGTTTTCTGCATAAAGCAACTGCATAACAGATTTGAAAAGTTTGTAAATTGTTGCTTTGCCAGATTTTCTATGTAACTGGCTTGGTTTGGATAAATAAATTAGTTTACTCAGCACTGCTGGGCGATGCGTGCGAAAAGATGCGTGCGTTTAAGAAGACTTTAAAAATTTGACTTTTGGCTGTGACAATTTGCACACACAGCTGTACCTCTCTAACCAGTCTCTGGCTACGAGTGCCGTAGTACTGATATCGTAGCAGAGAGGGCGAAGGAAATAGATGTTTAGTTTGGGAAAGGTTGAAAAATATCTTTAACTCTTTTTTTTACATAATTTATTTCCTTTATATATTGATTTTATCATTTATATTATTTGTTTTAAGAATTAAAAAGACTTCTTTTCATTTTTTAATTTAGCGCCATCCGTTGTCAAGTAGCAGAACTTTAAAGCGTCGGTGTTGTCAATCAAGGTTTGTGTAGAACCCGTTCCAAAACCAAGGATACAGTTGTTGGTAAGGAAAATCTCAATTTACAAAAACTCTGTGTTCTTTATTAACTGCAATCTCCAAAAAATCGAGACAAAGCGAAAACTAAAACTTAACAATACATGTTTTCACTGTATAATTTTAAGTGGGATATTTTGTGCGTAGTGTTTGTGTGTGGAAGAGGGGTGTGTATTTTTGTGTAGGGGGTTTTTGTCTGCGCACGTTTTACATATATATGTAATAAATACTACATTTTAGAGGCTTTTGGGTTTGAATTTCTGGAAGCAAAGAGTTCGAATGCTCGGGGCTTTTTAAGGATATTTGTTTAGGCCTAGTTGTTGCTCCCATGCCCCAAGGGCTGTTTTACCTTGGCTCCAGGCTAAGCGTTCTTATACCAGGCAACAGCAGCTGACAGCGTCGAGGAAGTGTTAGGACGCCCTTTTATACACACACCGGCACAATTAGGGGAACACAAAAAAAAGGTTGGTTTTGTCTAACATTGTCGGGTATTTTTATAAGTAGTTTTTGTTTAAGTGTTAATAACTTCATAACAGATTGTTTTAAGAACCCCCAACTTTAATTTTAAGTGTTTTGACAAGAATTTATGGTTGTTTAAGAATTTGCTCACTTAACGTTTTGTAATAATTCTGATAAGAACTTTAGTGGATGCTGCGAATAGGGACTGTGGGTCATTTAACTGTTTACATTTGAATAGTGCACATTGTTCTGATACAAAATGAGTGATTTACCAGCAACTTCTGTAGCTAGGGCTGTAACCATGATCGAGGAAGGGCACACCTATCGCTCAGTCAGTCGCGCACTGGGTGTATCGACATCGGTGATTCATCGCGTCGTCCGACGTTATAGGGAGACTGGATCGTTCGTGCGCAGACGAGAACAGGGCAGAAATCGAGCAACTAGCGCCTTGGATGACCGTTTCTTGGTCATGCAGACTTTACGAAATCGTCGTCAAACAGCTGTCCAGACCCGAAATCGTTTAGCAGAAGTCCGTAACGTCAACGTGAGTGAAAGGACTGTTAGAAGACGGTTGAATGAAGTTGGCTTAAACTCGTACGTGCCAGCAAAGGCCCCAAAACTCGAGGTAGCTCATCGTGTAGCAAGATTAGCATTCGCTCGACAGCACCAAGATTGGACTAATGAGTGGGGCCGTGTTTTGTTCAGTGACGAAAGCCGATTTTGTGTAAATTTCGTGAATGGGAGGGAAAGAATGTAGAGACATCGAGGGGAACGTTATCACCAAGCAAATTTCACTGGAACTGTGTCGTATGGGGGAGGGTCAGTTATGGTATGGGGTGGCATATGTTTGGGAGCCCGCACGGAGCTAGTGATCATCAGTAATGGATCGCTAACTGCACAGCGGTACATTACAGAAGTCTTAGAACCCCATGTCATGCCTTTTGCCCCATTCATAGGCGTAAATTTCATTATCATGCATGATAACGCACGCCCTCACACTGCGCGTATAGTGAGTGACTATCTTAATGAAGTAGGCATCACTCAAATGAACTGGCCAGCGCGATCACCGGATATGAACCCGATAGAACATGTCTGGGACTACCTGGGAAGAAAGGTTCGACAAAGAAATCCAGCCCCTAATAATGTGGAGGAACTTAAATTAGCGTTAGTGGAAGAGTGGAACAATTTGTCCCAAGAACTCATTGATAACGTTATTCGAAGCATGGGAAATCGTGTACAGGTTTTAATTAGAGCCCGTGGCGGCAATACCCGATACTAAAACTCCTTTTTTTTTGTCATTTTTGAAATTTTTTACGGATTTCACTTTTAAGGAAAAAACGTTCAATTCTCATTTTTTGACATTTTTGTTTATTTCTTCACGTAGAAGTATTGTGTGAGTCACTTTAGCGTTTATTTCAGTTAGTTTGAGTGCAATTAATTATTGATTAACTAAAAAAAATATGTGCTACATAAATTTGTTAAGAAAAACGATCTTTTTTTTGTGTTCCCCTAATTGTGCCGGTGTGTGTATTTTGTTGTTACATTAGTTGTTTTCGTTTATTTTAATCGTTTTTCATTATTATGATGTATTTATTTAGTTGAGTATATCGTCAGACTGATTGATAGCTACTGATTAAAAACAATTTATGTTTTTTCATTTAAAATTCAAAAAAATGTAAAAAGAAAACAAAAAAAGAACGAAAATATAAATTGAAAACATATCGACGGTCCCTACGTATAAAAAGACATGTCGAAAATAGCATTTTTTTTTTTTTGTATTGCACATGCTGATATACGATTTTTATTTTATTTATTTACCTTGTTTTACAAATCGTATAAGAGAACAAGTATTATAAATACAACGAATAAGTGTCGTAGATGCGGACATCTATTACATAATATCTTTTTGTACGGTGTTTTAAAATCTGCGCGAAGGCGGTCATGTCAGACTTATCGCCATTTACGGGAGTTCCCCGAATGAGACAAGTCGATCGATGCTTGTTCGTGTGATGAAACAATTTTTATGTTTTGATATAGTTTAGATTTAGTGGTGTGTTATTTAGTTATTAGTACTCATATTACCTCCAACAATACTATAAAATATTCTTTAGTCTCAAAGTATTCACACTTTTTTTTTTAATAATTAAAATCACACTTAGGGGTGAAAGTATGAAACGACAAAACATAATGCCTGAAGGGTTAAGGCACTGGTGTCAGATGTCAGGTAAATAAATACCATATTTACAACACACAAAATTAATCATATAAAACCGGTCAAGTTCAAGACTGGCTCGCACACACGAGACTTGTTGAGTACAAACTTGCAACATAAATTGCCATAAATTTCTTTAGTGTTCTAAGGGACCACAAACTTGGGTATACGGTTTTAATTTCAACTCCTCCACGCATTCCCGAGATAAATGGTCTTGACAGATATACGGAAAATAAAGTTTAACTATGAGTTACATTTTTTCCTTTTGAGCTAAACATCCACCATAGTATAGGTAGTTGTAAAAGTAGATCAAGACTTAGTCTTGAATTTTAAAGCTTGGTTGCATACTAAAAACTGTACAAAAGATACAAATTCAGAGAAAAATTCTTGGAATAAAGTAAGAGAAATAAAAGTGCATCCAGAAATAATAGAATTTAAGTACGACTTTTCTGAAGAAAATTATTGAAAACTTAACTGTAGCATTAATTTGAAATTGACTACAGGGAAGAAAAAGAAGGAACAAAAACAAATTCTGGAAAAGGTGTAAAATAATGCTATTTCTATCACTGAAGTTAATATCAATCAATAATAATATGCATCAGTCTGAATAAAGCTGGGATGATTGTTAAATGATTCGGATTAGGTGTTAAAGATGAAGCACATACACAAACAATGCTGTGATGATTATTACATTTTACTAATTAAGTCGATAGATAGGTAATTAGGCTGAGGTTTCCACTTAATAAAACTATGATGATTATTAAATACGAGGTACCAATTGCATTGCTAGACAGATGATTAGGCTGAAGTTAAAATTGTTAATTACTAATATTAGACAACAGTGATTTTTTTATATTTAGTTCCTACTTCAGTGAGACTTAAGGTACGTATTATTTAGATGCTAAGAAGATTGAAGATTTTTTAATAATATTGAATTTATAAACCTTGTTTAATTAATGAAACACAAACCTGATCATTTTATTTAAAGACATGTCTTTGTTTACATTACAAGAACTATAGTCTAATCCCGAATGACTAAAACCACGTATAAAGTGACATGTCTTCATTGAAGTACTTTTTATATCCATGGGTGACGATTTCAGGATGTTTAACGTATTGATTTAAAAATAGTAACATAATCATACATATTAATAAAAAAAAAATATTTAAATTCTATATTAGACACAGTTTTTTTGTTTCTAGCGTATAAAAAGGTATCATAGACATGTCTGACATACTTCTATTTTATTATCGGCGTAGAAACGGTTATCTATCAGTTTTTCCAAGAAAACGTGGAAAAATTATATATGTGTAAATAGCATTATAAAGCTCTTAAAACTGTTAAAATATTGTCAAAAGAAAATATTTATTATTGCTCATAGAATTATTTCTAGAGCGTGTTGAACACAAATTACGCTCTCCTGTAAACCTCGGTTTTTGACTTAACCTTATGTACGTAGGGACCGTCGATATGTTTCCCCCACGTGCTCTCATTACAGTTTACACCCATCTAGACATGCCGAGAAAGATGTTTTCTATTGTATCTTAATATATATTAGTCTACCCTATTCCTTATCTACTAGATTCATAGTCCACCCTAGGTCCGAGTTTATCTGACAGCACACGTCTGTGACGAGTTCTGCCGTTTGAAAGAGTTACCGCGGCCCCGGGTATATGTACATCCCGCAACCAAAGCTCGGTGCCCAAACTAGTTCACTGGACTCAATTTGTTGAATGACCTACAATCCCTTTCAAGGAATGACTCGAGTTTCCCTGTCGTCTTGAATAAAAATTCAATATAGAGTAGTAGAAGCATAGGTACTAACATTTATTTTACAAAAATAATGTTGTTGAGCTAATTTTTAGTGCAGTAGACAAACAGGATGCATGAATAAAAATCTAAAGAAACAAAAAATCCAAATCATAGAATTTATGATTTAGTTATTAGTATTTACCTGTTACGGTTTCATCAACTTCCCCGTTAGTCGTGTTGTGTTCCAAAGGTTCCGTACAATCCAAGCTTAAGCAATCCGTTTTAAAACTCGTAAACTGTTATTAAAAACACTTCTTGAAGAAACACATCTAACTCTTTTTACACAATACACACACATTTCAATTTTAATTATGGCACTCATTCTGAATGAAAGACATAACAGTCACCAATGGTTCACTTGAATGATGTCAAAAGTAGGAACACTGGCACCGATGACGACGTCGCACGCGCAGCGTTTGTCGAAAACTACGAATCGTCGTTTTAAGACGCAACGGCTGAAGAACCCGCGCTGATTGTACCGCCCGTAAAACAAACCCAGATGTACGGCAGTGCGTAGCTAGAAATCAATGCGAGTAGTTAAAAATAAACCATCTACACAAACGCAACGGTGTCAAGAGTCGAGCGCTCCTAGTTACTGATAAAAGTCAGTTTCATTGACCGTCCATCACGAAATTTGTTTATCAAAATTGGTTATATGCTTATGTTTAACTTTCTTTCAAATATTATAATGAGATTTATATCTATCTATGAAATGCATGCAGCACATGTGACTAAAATAATGGTGAATCTGAATGTTGATAGATGGAGAGGAAGAGGAATGCCAAAGAAAAGATGGATGGATTGTGTAAGGAATGATATTATGTAGGAGAAAGGAGATGATATGAAAAGATGCGGTGTCTTCTGACAGGGAAGACTGGAAGAAGAAAACGTGTTGCGCTGACCCCAAATAGAATGGGACAAGGACAGGAAAATGATGATGAATAATATCTATCTATGAAAAAGTTTCCTTTCTATGTCTCGATTTTTTAGTGTCTTTCATAGCGAATAATTAATAACGCTATTCAGATTACGGGACAATTTGATTTTTCCTTTTGAAAATGTTGTTAAAGAGCTTTGCTTACTGGTGCTATTAAACAGTAAAAGCTTTGAACTTTACAGCTGCTTAACCAGTTCAATCATTACTCGGTTTTATCGTTTTACAGCATGTTTTTGTCATTACGAGTGTGCTTTTCTCATGTACTCATTTATTTGTTTGATATGTTAATTTACATGAACCAAACAGTTTTTTACTTTATTGTATCTGTAGGACAGTGTGACAATGGCTACATTTGATTCTAAAATTCTGGTTAGTTACCATGACCCCTCAATTATGTGGAGCACATAATGGCTATGAGATGAGCTCAACTTGCGCTACAAAAATCTTCATTGGCTATTAGGGCAATGCAGTAAATTAACGACTGACAACAAACTCTTTGCATATAAATCAAACAAACAAGCTCGATGAAAGAGGAAATCTGGGCCCTGATCAAAACTTCTGGGAGAGGCTAAAGAGGCATCTAAATGAACTAGCCGCTGTATTGACAACATGCACGAACCAAACATGTCTCAAAAGAAAAAAACATTCTGTCTGTAGCCTCTTGAGTAGCATAAACATATGTAAGTAGTTGCCGTCGATGGAAAGCGCTTTCCAACTGAAAAAAGTCACTTACCACATAAAACTGATTGCCGATACTATAAAGAAGAAATAAACTTAATGGCGTCACTTCCAAACATAAATTACTTACGATAATGTTCATTTGTTAGTCATCTGATAAATAACTTTTTAATTAATACTGAGTTGGACCTAACGGTTTTTAAACCCCCAAGCACAAACGGTGCAATATTAAATTTTGACTAAACTCATTATAAAGATCTTGTTGACATTGCATACGCCGAAAGAGCCTCGGGAACAATTCTGAGTCCACATGAATATGATTTGCGTCAGGAAGCATCTCTTGCCATGGCTGTCTATGGGTATCTACAGTCTTGTTTTTATCTAACTAGGGTTTAAAATGATTTAATTGAGAATACTGGACTTAGAACTGAACCATACCATTTATGATTAAAAGGTCTCCTAGGTTAATAGGATTCAATCTACTCGCGCGCTCAATAAAAATAATGAACGCGCCATCTTACTCATCTTTGCATATATCGGTTCGGCTTTCAGAGTAACCGAACGCATTTGTAAACTATTTTTAAACAATGTAAACGTTTTTTAGGGTTCCGTAGTCAACTAGGAACCCTTATAGTTTCGCCATGTCTGTCTGTCCGTCCGTCCGTCCATCCGTCCGTCCGTCCTCGCTTAATCTCTGTGACCGTTAGCACTAGAAAGCTGAAATTTGGTACCAATATGTATATCAATCACGGCGACAAAGTGGTAAAATAAAAATTGGAATAAAATGTTTTATTAGGGTAGCCACCCTATATGTAAAATGGGAAGTGATTTTTTTTTTAATTTCAACCCTAACGTGTGATATATTGTTGGAAAGGTATTTAAAAATGAATAGGGGTTTACTAAAATCATTTTTTGATAATGTCTATAATTTCGGAAATAATCGCTCCAAAAGTAAAAAACAATGTGTCCCCCCCCCCCTCTAACTTTTGAACCGTAAGTTTAGAAAATTTGAAAAAAAACTGAAAAGTAGAACTTTATAAGGACTTTCTAGGAAAATCATTTTGAACTTGATTGACACAACAGTTTTTGTACAAAAAAGACAAAAAGTTGTACAAAATAATTTCCTCCTCCACCTTTAAACTCATAAGTGGGAACACTTATTGTGACGGACGGGAAACTACGGAACCCTACACTGAGCGTGGCCCGACACGCTCTTGGCCGGTTTTTTATGGAGGGACTGCTAATTTAACCTACACAACTCAGTTATTACTCTTAAGTATGATTGAAGTGAGACTATCGGACTCCTGTCGTTTTTCCGCCTCTTTATAACGCATAATAGATCCTCCTTTAGGTTTTCTTTCTCGTTAGTGATTGAAACCTTTTCATCACGAACTCAGGCAGTCCTGCGTCAAGCGCTCGTTTGCCTCGTTTTTGTTCCCTTCGCACGAGTATGCTCACGTCGCAAGTCGCAGTCGCGGTAACTCGAGGCTTGCCCTTAGAAAATTATTTCATTTGATTTATTCGCAGTCGCTGAAGCAACAGGTTGTACATAATTTTAAATCTAATGCATTTACACACAAACCTTGCTATTTATAACCGATTTGTAAAATATTATAGACTATTTCCTATGCCCAGAGATTTCACCAGTTGCTCAGCTCCTAAACTAAACGTAGCGTAGTGTTTAACTTGTGTTATCTTCTTATCTTATTTTACGTTTTGTAAGTAAGTTAAGACTTATTGTAGGGCCTACGCAGTCCTCACATACTTAAGTACTAACGCTGTAACAACCACATTAAAAAACCAAATGATTTTAAAAATAGTAACCATGGTGTTTATTTTCGGTTCTTCTCCATAGGAAACGACCAACCCGAACCTTGCACCTTTTCTCGACGTTTTATAAGTGCCCATGTTGGTAGGCCTACATGAAGTAAATATGGTGAAATGGAAAGATTATGGTCTTTCACGCTTCTTTTGAAAACTGAAACAGTTTCGTAGTCCCTAATTTGAGGCGGAAGCGAATTCCACAACCGCACAGCGTGAACAGTAAAGAAGTAGGAGTAGAAGTCGGTAGAGTGGGGAGCGGGTTTAAGGAGATTCCTAAGATGCGATACAAGGAGCATCAGAAGGTCGGGAGTAAGAAAAGCGTTCCCGCAGATAGAATGGCGTTTTATAAAGGATGGTAAAAAGCAAACACAATATTCGAGAGTTCCGGCGAAGTCGTCGTGTTATTTTGCGAGATAAGATAATTTAGTGTATTGTATATATCGTGAACTTACAATCCCTGAAAATAAAAGTGATTAATTGATCGATTATTTTCTTAGTCTAGAGTACATCATACAGAATGTCAGCATGTTAATGTTATAGCGCATATACTATCTTGCTGTATCTGTCAGGTGCCACTTATCACGTATGTTGTAAGAGTAGCTTACTACATTATTTACTATGACTTACCATCCATTCGTCCGTCGCCATGCCAGTCTTCTTCTGAAACAAATTTTCGCTGTTTTAGTACACAATATTTTTAAACGATACTATTATACATGGCTCTCGTGTATATCAACCATACATTCACAAAATAAAGAAGTGGCTTGTTATTCAGCGAACAGATTGCTATGAAGCAGAAAGATAAAAATATAGTTTTAACATATAGTTTTTAACGGAATTCGCATAGCATATAACATAGGGAGTTTCATCTTAATCAGCTTTTCAGCTGAATTACCACTTTGTTTCCAGGGACCAAAAACCACTACTCTATAACAAAGGTTTTTCCAAATAAATGTTACATTATTTTTATTTTATTATCGCAAAGAATTTGTTATAAAAAATATTTTCTCCTATCAGTTGAATACTGTTTAAAATATTTGGAACTAGCTTTTGCATGCGGCTTTGCTCGCGTTTAATTCGAGGTAACATAGTTCCCCTTTCCTGATTTAAAGGTACCTGCCACCTGAAGGTTTTGCCCTTGCGCCTAATTTATTGTAATAGCAATGCTAAGTTTTCACTTTTCTTCCCTCTTTCTCCCTCATATCTCAATCTTTTTTAAAAAAAAATAGCCTATGTATAATAATAGCCTCTAGGGTCCCAAATATCTCTGTACCAAAATTCATCAAAATCGGTTTAGCCATTAAAGCGTGAAGAGGTAACAAACAAACAAACTCACTTTCGCTTTTATAATATTAAGTAAGGATGATCATCAAAAAGTGGGATGTGAGGGAGAAAGAGGGAAGAAAAGGGAAAACTTAGCGTTGCTATTACAAATCAATAAGGCGCAAGGGGAACTGTGTTACCCCGAATTTAACGCAAGCGAAGCTGCGGGCAAAAGCTAGTATGATATAATTATGATCATGAGTAAGCTTATGACTAAACAAAAATGACTATGATAAGGATTACCGTGCTTAACCTCCTTTTTTTGCATCATTTTCTAAACGATACACGTTACACGTTTCCGAGATATACCACCTTACTTTATGATTGCAAACAGATTTAAAATATTTTCTAAATTAACCACATATCTGGCAAAATTGTTTAAAAAGAGTTATACATACGGTGGTATTAATAAAAGTTTGAAGTAAAGTTTTTTTTTGGTTGCCGCTGATGGCAAAACTATTATTCACCCAAAGAGATTTGTTGAAAAAGTTTCAGTTTATTTCTAGTGGTACACACTTTTAGGTTCAAAATTATTCTAACAGCAAATGGGTCTGGTCTGATTTGGGTCAAAAAGCAATAACCTAAACTTTACCTTTTCACAATTTAACGCCAGCAAACGTTCAGCTATTCATAATTGAGATGATTGCCATCTAGCGTCGAATAGCGGAACTGCGTAGCCTAAGTTCTACGTACTAAGTGAAATCGTTCGTCCACTTTCCACGCAGTCGCTAGTGTGTACCTCACTGATTTACAAAGTTCGTAAATGATTAAATAATTAAAAACAAGTTCGTAATACGAACTTGTTTTAATTCAATAAATAATGAATTAAATTAATAACACGAGAAGTCTAAGTTCTACGTACAAGTGAAATCGTTCGTCCACTTTCCACGCGGTCGCTAGTGTGTACCTACCTCACTGATTTACGATGATCGTAAATGATCAATTAATTAAAAACAAGTTCATAATACGAACTTGTTTTAATTCAATAAATAATGAATTAATAACACGAGAAGTAACAAATAATAATGGCGGTACTGTATGGTTCAGTCCGATATTGACGCCAATAAAATTAATTGAGAATTAATTTATGAATTGATGCGGACGAATTTTGTGACGGCCTGTAATTTACCATTTTTTACTTATACGTATTCTTATTATTAGTTTGTGTCTATTAATTAATTTAATAAATAAATTTGTTTCCAATTGTGAACTAAAGAAGAAACAGTTCCTTCTTTTAAACCAGGGTAAGAAGAAAATATTATATTATGTGTAAGTAACTGTTTATTTCATCTTATCCAAGTAAGTTAGTTGACCCAGTTTTAATAACATTACTTGGTGTCTATTTCATAAATATGTTACATTATAGATAGGTAAATAATATTCGTTTGTTTGATAACCATGTGTGTTTTATGTTGACATGACTATAGGACTGTAGGGTGACGAAGATATGCTCTGGATATGAATGACGGTCGCCATTCACTTTTTTAAAGATTTGAGAAAATGCTAGCGTAGGTAGTTCTTATTTTTACCCGACTGGCAGAGTTTTTGGCAGTCTATGTAATTCTTTGTGGCACTCTATAGAACAAACGGGTCAATTTTCATGATTCTTACGTTAATCGATTCGTATTAATCTTGTGAGTGTCGCGTATATGCTTATATCAAAATTAAATATAATGTGAAGGATATAAAAATTAAATCATCAACATTTTTCTAGTGAGGTATCATTTATTAGGTTTTTGAAAATCAAAACAGTCTTTCATAATTTTTCGTTTAGTAAGACCAATTAGGATCTATAATGATTTAAAATTGATTGGCAAACATATTCATTTAATTTTTGTTGTACCTACTTATAATAGAGCTGTGACAAAGTTGTTGTATAATCACAGTATATATGTCTTTATTATTATCATAATATCAAACAACAATTATCTTCTTCACGCACACCAAATACATGAGTTCATCAACCACACAAAGCACAAATAGCACTCGAAAAATAAGAAGGAGATAGAAGGAATGGATATAGTTTTTCTTAACACTTCCTCGAAAACTGGCTCTTATAACACTATGATAAGGTTCAACATGCAATATATTTGACATGCGTGTTTTTTTCTTGCAACAAGGGCTTTTATTTTTCTGATTTCATCACGGATCATAGGTGGTGTTTTTTTAGAAGTTTAGTTTTGTATTGACAAAAAAGAATAAAAATAATAAATGTTTTAGGTTTTTTTTATAAAAATATGTAAAAATATATGTTAGAAAATGTATTTATCAACAGAATATCTGCAAAAACATGACCAGGGTGTCTAAATTGGCCGAATTTAGCAGAATCATAATAGGATAATAATATGAATTCATGGTTACAAAAACTCAAAGCATTTATTTCAATTAGACCATTACAGGCACTTTTGAATGTCATTAAAACAAAAAAAAAGATGCTGCTACAGTCCCAGCCACAAAACATAATAACTTGTGAAAGTACTGTAGTTGCCCATTCCAAAGCGTAGATCTCTATAGAAAAGAATGGGCAAGAAACTCCATGGACACTCTTTTAAAGTGACCAAAGTTACCATTTTAAACATTTAAATGTAATTCATAAATATATTATTATCATATTGTGATTCAGCTAAAGCGATCATTTTAGACACCCTGGTGGAAAATTATCTGCATACAACAGCAAATTCACATTTATTTTAGTTCTACATTTAAAAATATTTGACTTTCGTATTTTTAATATGAGGCTAATAAAGGTTTTTTTTTTGTTTCTATTTTGCCTGCAATCAGTCAGAAGACTATAAGCAAGCAGATTGAGAGCTGCTGGCGGTTGGGGTCCGGACTCCTCAGTCCTTTGCCCCTTTTTAAAACAGGCTATCTAGGACATGCCTTCTCTTTAGCCTTATTGTTGAGCTGTAAGCTAATAAAGGTGTGTTATTTCTCCTTCAGTAAGCGAAGAAAAAGCGCGAAAAACAACAAATTACATCATAGTTTCATATTGAATAATGGCAACAGTACTTTTATTTCTGTTATATGATTTCGCCCAAGTGCATTGAAAAACGACGTTTGGTTCACGTGAGCATTTAGCACCGCTATTATATACCCTTCCCTGACGGTTTGGGCGTTAATTCCTCCTCAGCCGCAATGACAAATTTTCCTCACTTTAATCAAAATGTACTATTTCCTGTGGGACGTCCTGCAGACGGGATATTTATTAGAAGCGACGGAAGGTCGAGTATCGCAATACCGAAAAAGAAAATTATCATAATTTGGTTCAATATGTTTCTGAGTGTCGAATGATAGACCAAGAATTTTACTGCTCCAAAAGATAATTCTATCAACCAGTACCTAAGAGTTAGTTAGAATAGTAAGAAAGAACTTAACACGGACTAGCGATATTCTATGTACTTATATAACAAACATAATTAATTAATTAACAATAAATTTGAGTACTAGCATACTCAAATTTATTGATTTAAAAAAAACACAAAAAAGTATACAGTTTTCGCTTATTTGCATATTTTTTTGGGCTTTAATTATGTTTTCTAAAGTTACGAAAATGTAAGCTCATAATTTCTTAATTTGAACGATAGACAATAATTATTGTTGCCCTCTGAATAAATCTATTTTCGTCTTAGTAAGCCCAACACTTTACACACATAGAGAATATCTCAAAATGGCTGCCAAAAAGCGGGGAAGTGAATTAGACCCAAGTGTGTAGCGTAATAGTATATTAAAACAAAAAAGGAATGTCAAATAGTTACTGTCTTAAGTATATAAAAAGCAAAAAACCGACTGCAAAAAAAAACAAAAATAGCCCAGTAGGTAGTCTTTAACAGTTGGAAATCAAATCTAGAAAAGAAGAAGGTAGCTTGTTATAAAAAGTTATACCAAGCCCTACAAATGAATTATGAACCTTATGAAGCCGGTGGAAGAGAGCACGTAGTTTATGCTTATTTCTAGTGTTAATATCACTGTTTTTACTACATAGATGGATATTTTGCCTAATATATAAAATGTTGGCCAAGATGAATTGAGAAGCCACAGTGAGAATACCAATCTCTTTAAAAAAATCTCTCAGAGAAACCCGAGCACCTAGTTGGTAAATTGCACGAACCGCTCGTTTCTGCAGAACAAATACATTTTGGATATCAGCGGCTTTGCCCCACAGCAGAATACCATAGGACGCTATGGAAATAACTAAAATAGACCAATCGTGCCGTGTCAACGTCAGTGTATTGTCTAACTTTTCTGACGGCGTATGCGGCCGAACTAAGCCTTCCCGCTAGGCTTGATATGTGTGGACCCCATTGTAATTTTGAATCTACTGTTATACCCAGGAACGCTGTGTTATAAACAGTTTTAAGCTTCTCATTGTCAAGGACAATGTTGGGACCAAGATTTCTAACATTGGGTAGAGCGAATTTAATACATTTAGTTTTATTGGCATTAAGAACAAGGTTATTTGACGTGAACCAATCCGTGACCATTGATAGCGCGCTGTTTACATCGTTAAAATCTTGTCTATTTCTATCTACTTTAAAAATAAGAGACGTATCATCAGCAAACATTACAACGTCACAAATACCCTTTAAATAATATGGTAGGTCGTTAATATAAATCAAGAATAAAAATGGACCTAGTATCAAGCCTTGAGGTACACCTAGCTGAACAAGTAGCCCAGAAGATTTCGCGCCATTAACATCTTCACATTGAATTCTGTTTTGTAAGTATGAGTCTATTACATTTAAGGCTTCATTTTGAACACCGCAATGACGTATTTCCGTAAAAGCGTGTCATGGTGAACGCAATCAAAAGCTTTAGAGAGTTCGCAGAAAATACCGATTGCATTTTGAGCGTTCTCCCACGCATTAAATATGTGCTTCAACAAAGCAACACCCGCATCTGTTGTCGAACGACCTTTTGTAAAGCCATATTAATCATTGTGAAGAAGGTTGTTTAAATTAAAATATCTTAACAACTGCTTGAGTATTAACTTTTCAAAAATCTTACTAAAGGCAGGTAAAATGGAAATTGGCCTGAAGTTACCCATATCATTTTTATTGCCAGATTTAAAAAGAGCGATTACTTTACTGCTCTTCATAAGGTCAGGGAAAGTACCTAAATCAACGCATTTATTAAAAGTAATAGCTAGATGAGGGGCAACTATGTCAATTATATTACTCAAAAGTTTAATGGAAATGCCCCAATAATCAACTGTGTTTTTTGACTTCAGAGAATTAACCACTCTGCACGACAGGATTTTGACACATGACACATCAGCTGAATCGGTGGGGTGACGCGAATTGTCATGAAATTCAAGATTTTTCATCAATTTACAGCATTCAATTTTGTTATTAAAAATAAATCACAGCGGCTGTTTCATACGATAAGTTTGAGGTTTATATTTCCAAAAACCTCATAAGGTCGATAAAACGGCGTCAATCTATTGCAAAATGTGTGTAAAATACATATTACTACACCCTTCCAAAAATTAGGTACATTAAAAACGCTGGAAATAATGTACATACACAAGATAACCATTTGATAATAAAATCGGAAATCTAAAATAAAAACAGTGACATTCCATCTGCATTCTTATTTTTGCCATTTAACATATAAATTAATAAAAAAACACGATATAAATCTCGACCAAAAATACTACATAATGTGTTGCAATATGACATTTCTTAGTGCTGACCGTAATACTAAGTTTCATCATTACGATTAAAAAGTTGCATTCAACCTAATCGATAATCGTAATAGAGTAAACTTTAAAAAAAAGTTTTGGGACCATTGAGGAATTTTGCTATGGAGGTGGCATAATATTCTGTTTATATATATATATATTCTGTTCTGTACAAATATCTATGATATCGATTATAAAAGAAAGACATTTTGTCAAGTGCTTTTTTATTATGCTATAATTATTTTGTTATGCGCCCAGATTTGAGGTACATTTGCTGTCAACGTTTTCGCGGTAAAAGATTTTGGCTGTTTTCTTGAATGACGATAAATGAAAATGGCGGCCAATTTTGTAGGTCATGCTAATTCTGTAGGTAGCCAGTCAGGCAGCCCAGCCGGCACAACCATACCGTACCGCACCTAGAAAGCCATGCCTCCGCAGTAGAGCCTTGTTTTAGACATACAGGGACTCCGTACACAAGTACACATCGGGGCTCTAAAATATTGACACTTAAAAGTATTGGTTGGATAAAAAAATTAGAAAGGTATAAGGAGACCTTTGCGTAGCAGTAAGCGGTTCAGCCTATTAAAAATAGACCGGCCAAATGCGAGTCGGACTCACGCACCAAGGGTTCCGTACAAACTGACGACATAAACCGTCATATCTTTTCTCTACGTAGACTTGGAGGGTTGTTTTTTTCACAGCTTCAAGGGACCACAGATTTTATATTTGGGTTCTGTTATTTATTATGAGGTACGGAACCCTAAAAAGTATTTTTAAATAGTGTATCTCTCTTTTTTGGAAATTAAGTACTTCTTTAGGAATTTAAAGGAGGCCTTCTCATAAACTTCTCAGGAACTTCTTTTGGAATTTAAAGGAGGCCTCCTTAAATTCCGCCATTTATATCGGTCTTGCGTCACTTGGATGGGAAATCATCAAATATCCGCTTCTGTTAAACTTTTAACAAAAAGTCGTTGTCGTCTCGCGGCGCCCGACCCCTGTAGCGTCTCCCGCGGTGGCTGACTTGGTTTGAGGTTCTCTCCTTCAAACACCACCATCTCCTCCGGGACAGAGCGGTGCTCCGCTCAAAAGAGCAGACTGCCTGTGTGCTCCAACGTGTCCTCCGGGCGATAGTCACATTGGTGACACCTGGGTGTTTCCTCCCGCCCGATGATGTGCAGGAACGTCCCGAAACTTTCGTGCCCGGTGAGGATCTGCGTCAGGTGGTAGGTGAGGATGCCGTGGCGCCTCACTTCCCCCGCTCTGGGCGGAGCGGGGGGGAGTGTCAGACCCGCAACCCCGGTAGGGTCCGGCCGGGATTGCGGGTTGTTCGAAAGAGATACCGCAGCCCCGAATAAAAGAAGGAACATCGATCGGTGGACATTAGTCAGTAAAAGTCTGACACTCCCCCCCCCGCTTCGCCTAGAGCGGGGGAAGTTATTTGATGATTTCCCACCCCAAAAAAAAACCCCGGTACACGACATCAAGAAAACTCCAGGTTCAAAATGGGTCCATTTTGTACCTGGATTTTTCTTGAAGGTTTTTTTTCCATCTCAATTGTCGTCTCCCTCTAGGCCATTTTTACCCCAAGGCTTCCACTCCAAGAACACTGGCCTACGAGCCATGTTTTAGGAAAGAATGAAAACGCTTTCCAAATAACTAATACAACTATACTACAAACAATTTTGTCGAACAAATATAATTTATCTTGGCTGATTTTTTTTACTGTGCCTACCAAGATCATAATAAGGGCGTTCTATATTCAACCTTATTTATTTCTATTTGCAATTCACATTCAAATAGTAGGTACAAAACCAAATTATTAATAAAATAGCAAATAAACATTTTAATATAAATTCGAACAGCGAGCGCATTCCTTATTTGAATTTTTATCTGAAAATAAAATTGGCGCGAATTTAGCTATAGATCAGATTCTACTGATTGTTGTTGAGTCGGTTATAGTGGCGTAAAAAATATTATTATCAATATTTATAGTATTTTTACACGTATTACAATATTATTCTTATTTTCATCTATTTTTTGATATTCCTTAATTTAATTATTCGAATTGATTGATTTACAAGAAAATAATCGATTGAAATAATCGCATTAACACATCACAAAATTAAAAAAAAAGAAATGGACGTCATTTTCTAAAGTGAATTTAGTAGTGGTTATGAATATTACGTGTTAATGGTCCTATTATTGCAAATTACGATAAGATCTGGGCATGTTCATGTTATTTGCAATATTTGCAATGATATTTGTCTCATTTGTTATAGAATCTATTCGCGTCCGTGTGATATAATGTGGAATGAAAAATGTAAACAAGCACGATTGGCGCGAAACTTCGACTTTAGATTTCAAAATGTATCATTACCACTGCTAATTTAAGTTCAATTACGAATGATTTCTGCACGTAATAAAAGGACACGTTAATCAGGCCCAACAATGTGGAGCTTATATGTCCGAAAACCATTTTTTTTATGATTTTTAGCGTCGACCTACACTGCCATCAAAATGGCTATGATCGTAATTTACGCACATGGATTTTATAAAGGTTAATTAAGAAACTTGCTCAATAATTAAAGAACTTCTAACGACGTTTACATATGAGATTTTTATTCTACTATCTTAATGAATGCACACCCATATTATTTTTTAACCAGAAAATAAAATATTTACAAAAATAATGAGGAGGTCGTATGACTTAAATGTTCGACCCCTTTCGGGGCCAGTACCGAGCCAGCGGAGGTTTGAATGTCGAGCCCCCGAAGGGGTCCGTACCGAACTATACGGTTAAAAACATTAACTACATCACAAGGTGTTACATGTTCAAAACTAAATACGTGATCACATTTAGGCACGCTAGTTTGCAAAAGATTTTGAGCTTCAGACGGGGATGAATTTAAGGAGCGAGTCCTAGTTATTGGTATACTGGCAAAATAATTATTAAATGCCTCTGCTATGTCCGCTGCTTTGTTAACTATTTTTTTTATCAACCATTATTTCAACTTGGTTTTCTCGTTGAACCGATTTACCCGTTTCATTGTTTATAATTTTCCAAGTGGCTTTTACTTTATTATTAGAATTTCTAATAGAATCGCTAAAAAATTTAGATTTTGCAATTACACAAATCTTTTTAAATAATTTTGAATATTTTTTTAACATTCTCTAGAAAAGTAGTATCAAACCTGTATCGTTTCAGACCATACAACTCATATAGTCTAGCTCGACTTTTATACATTCCTGGTGTAGCCCATTGGTTGAAGCCAACGGAAAAAGTAGCCTATGTCCGTCTCCAGGGTCTCAACTATCTCTGTACCAAAAAATCGGTTTTGCCATTTAGGTAGGCGTGAAGAAGTAACAAACACGAAACAAATTCAGAGGTCTCTTATTTTATTTTAACATTAATGTGTAACTAAACTTATGGTATACGGTTATGAAATGATGGCAACAAAAAAATATAACATCGTCATATTCTACATATTTATAGGTACCTCTACTATTATTCTAAATCCACATTTGATAAACAGGAGATTTATATTTAAAACTGCTTACAGTAAGGAAATAAAAACTAGTTAAACGCATTTTCGGTCAAAAATCATACCTTGCGATGTATATGTTGCAGTCATCTGGTTGAATCTGCCATTGGATTGTATGACTAGCGCGTTCATTGAATGACGACATTTAATTGAATGTCTAGGCCGAACGTTAATCTCATCATCGTTTAACGTTCAACCAGATGACTGCGACATAATTATATACTTATGATTCAATTGTGTGAAAATAGAAAGATGTACTCAATGGCACTATAGGCAGCTCACCACTGTCATGATGGCCCAGAGGTTAAGACTTCGCTTCTCATGCATGAGGTTGTGGGTTCAAATCTGGGTAAGTACCAATATGACTTTTTCAATTCATATGTACACACGACAGCAAGTCAACCTATTCTAAACTATTATAACCTGATCTCTCTACTACGTATGGCACGCCGTAATAGAGAGATCAGGTTAAAATGGTTTTGTGTAGGTTGATGTGCCGTCGTGTGTACTTTCTAAGTTTATCTTGGACATCACAGACATCGCTGAAGGAAAACATCGTGAGAAAACCTGGACTTATACAGGGTGGAATTTTGTAATGCCACCTGAAGGGGAACAACTCTTAATACTTTAGATAGAAAATTTTACTCAAAGAAAACATTCCTTTATATGATGAAATCTCTTTAAGAAACTTCATTAATTAAATGAAAGGAAATTGTGACACGAGAATTTTATATACAGGATGGAATTGACGACAATACGAATATGACGACACGGTTGGCGCAGTGGCTGAGGATCGAGTGCTGCGCTGTGGGTTCGATTCCCGCTTGGAACAAATATTTGTATGGCCTACAGATAGTTGTTCCGGGTCTGGCTGTTGGTGTATGTAAGTTTAAATGTTTGTAAACGCACCCACGATACAGGAGAAATTCCTAGTGCGGGGCAAAGTTTAAAAAAAAATGTAATGCCACCTCATTACAAAATTCCATCCTGTATATAAAATCCTCGTGTCACAATGTTCGTTCCCATACTCCTGCGAAACGGCTCGACCGATTCTTACGTTATTTGTTTTTAAATAATTTATGTATTTTCAGTAAGTCTAAGAATCGGCTACTATCTATCTTTCAAACCCCTCTCCAGAAAAGGGGCTGAGCAGCGGGTGAAACCGCTGGGCAAAGCTAAGTAATTAATATAATTCTGGAATCTCCAACCCGTATTGATCAAGTGGTGATCAATGCTCAGGTCTTTTTTGTTCGAGAAGATGCCTCTGCCCAGTAGTGGGACAATAATAGGCTGATACTGTAGGGTTACCATGACATCTTATAGCAGTTCTTATTCCTGTGTGAGAAAAAGATGGTGCTAGACAACCTGTATAGCTCTGTCTCTTTCCCTCAGTGGAATAAGTTCTGCTTCAAGACGTCTTGGTAGGGTAGCTGTACACAGTCACAGTCGCATGCACACAGCAAAAAAAATAAACAACTGCTTACCATTATCTCGTCCTTTTCTTTTCTTCTTTCCACTAGAACTAGATGATTTTGATGTCTTTTCAGACTTATCTTTACTTTTCCAACGACTTAACATGGTCACTTATTCACAATATGCACATCACATCTTACACAACACATTTTTCTAACTATACACTTTAACACGAAACACTTTTTAGTTCCTGAATAAGTTTCTCACTCACTGAAGAACCACACTGAAGAGTATATCCGTACATCTTCGTAAAATGCTTCAAAATTCACTTAACTTAGTTTCACTTATTATTGGGTTACTACAAGGTTTTTTTTAATGAGATATGTATGTATTCGTTAATTTCAATTCCGTTTTATATTTGTCGTTGAAGTTTAGCTATAATTATACGCGAATTAGTCTTTGTTTATTATTGAAATCACTTGTTATTTTTTTTTAAACTGTTTCACTGTTTTTAAAGCTGATTATTTAAAGATTTCTTTATTTTATTTTTACACTATTCCTGGATAATAGAAAATAAGTTAAGTTGTATATAACCATCGACGGCACGGTTGGCGCAGTGGCTGAGCGATCGGCTGTTGAGCTCCGTGTCGCGGGTTCGATTCCCGCACGTAACAAACATTTGTATGGCCTACAAATAGTTGTTTCGGGTCTAGCTGTTCGTGTATGTAAGTTATTTTTTTTTTGTAAAAGCACCCACGACACAGGATAAATTCAATAACGTTGCCCCACAGGCAACGTTGTTTAAAAAAAAACAGAAAAACAATTAATGGTGTCCAATGACAATTCTTCGTGGTTTAACCTACCTAATCAAGTTTAGAGAGAAACAGAAAGAGTGCCTTTTTATACCAACAAAATTGAAATGAAATTCCTCACTAAAATAATGTGACTTTCTGAAGTCTTCAAAACTTATACGTGGTGGTTTATTTTACTGTGTAGCCGCAACCTGCGCCTGCCATGGTTTTTAACGTCACAGATTATTTTAATAATATAACAAGTTAAATTCGATGCCTGAAAATCAGCAACGGTCGATGATTAGGAAGCAATATAATGAAAAGCACTGATTAATGTGAACTAACCTTCAAAATAATTCATTTTATTCAATTAGATGTTTCGTAAACTACTTTACAGCCACTATTTTATTTTAATAATTAGTTTTGTAAATTGGCCGTTTTTTTTTCAGATTTATTGAGGACACAATATCTTCGAGGAGTTTTACTGTATGAGTCGTTTTGATTCAAGCTCGTAGCGATGACATGAAAATCTACGGTCCTGAACAGACTGTAGTTAGTGTTTAGTCTTTTTGTAAACTAAAGGACTTCTGTCTAAAGGCAGTCGCTCCATGTAAAATACTGATATTCAGCTGCATCCGGTTAGACTGGAAGCCGACCCCAACATAGTTGGGAAAAGGCTAGGCAGATGATGAAAGGACTTCTGTCTAAAGCAATGCAAAGTATAATTTTAGTGTTCTCTTTTCACGCCCTACCTCGGATATCAAGCTTTCATGCTGTACAGCTAGAGGCACCCCACTACAAAAAAAATACAGTCGAGTTGAGAACCTCCTCCTTTTTTGAAGTCGGTTAAAAACGGGCAAGTTCGAGTCGGACTCACGCACCGAGGGTTCCGTATAAACTTGTGACAAATATCTTTTGACTGCGAGAAATTACGAGGGTTGATTTTTCACATCTCTAAGAAACCACTTATTTGAGTATATGGTTTTAATTTCAAGATACCTTCACGCGTTCTCGAGAAAAAAGGTCGTGACAGACAGACAGAAGAAGAACAAAATGGTCTTATAAAAGTTACTTTTTTATACTTTTGAGGTTCGGAACCTAAAATTTATTATTATTTATTTATTTTTTAAAAAACGTTGCCCCACACTAGGAATTTCTCCTGTATCGTGGGTGCGTTTACAAACATATAAACTCACATATAAACTCATATAAGCCAGACCCGAAACAACTATCTGCAGGTCATACATATATTTGTTCCGTGCGGGAATCGAACCCGCGACACGCAGCGTAGCAGTCGATCCCTCAGCCACTGCGCCAACCGTGCCGTCAAAAAGTACAAGTTAAATGCAAGTATTTCACAACATAAGACACGGCCGTAAGAAATGACTTGTTGAACGATTCATAAACATATCGATAAACTTCACAACCATTTAAGTAACGGTTAGTTTTAAGAAATTTATTAAATTAGCGACCCGCCCCGGCTTTGCAAAGCCCGGGTACCTATCTATATAGATACTAATACAGCCGTAAAACTAAATTAATTTTACCAGCACCTAGACTCCAAATGTATAAAAATAGTCCAGAATACCGAAGTATACAGATATATAATAAATTGCCTGAAAATATACGGTCCACAAAAACATTGTTAATATTTAAAGCCCGGTTAAAGTCATTGCTCTTAGATAAAGCTTACTATAGTATCCCAGAATTTATAGAAGATCCAAAGTTAAAATGGAATATTAAAATAATAATTATGTATGTGCTAAATGTTTATGGTTAGATATAAGTTTAATGAATATTGTTTATGTTGTTTATGGCTAGATATAAGTTTACTGAATATTGTTTATGTTGTTTAAGGCTAGATATAAGTTTACTGAATATTGTTTATGGCTAGATATAAGTTTACTGAATATTGTTTATGTTGTTTAAGGCTAGATATAAGTTTACTGTATATTGTTTATTTTGTTTATGGCTAGATATAAGTTTAATTAATATAATATTGTGAAAGATCCTACCATACGTGATATATTCTGCAATTTAATTTTATTAGTTTCAAGTCATTTTGATGCGCCCTAACATGGTCATGTACTCTACTCACTAGTTATAAGCGTAGCGTGGAACTTTTTTGTACATTGTGCATTTAATGAATAAATAAATATATTCCTTTTATTATACATATAAGCCTTCCTATTGAATCACTCTATCTATTGCTGAAAACTGCATTAAAATCAGAGAAAGACAGCGGAAACGACTCCATTTTAAATTATGTAAGTATATATTATTATATTATGTAAGATTTAATGTTAATGGAATACGTTAGGACGTTTAAAAATATCATGAGGTAGGATGCAATGGATATTTCCTAGCGTTCGCTTGCATGAGAGCCGTCAGTATTTTTGTTCTTGTTATAATATCTTAGTAGTTTCATAGATTCCACAGAGATGGCGCGCTGCGGGGGTGGATGTTCTGCATTGAATATTTTTTATTTGATAATAGCTGGCGCCCCCGGCTTCACCCGCGTGATATCGAAAAAAAATTAACACCCAACCACAAAACTAAATTTGTTCTTTTTAGGGTTCCGTAGTCAACTAGGAACCCTTATAGTTTCGCCATGTCTGTCTGTCCGTCCGTCCGTCCGTCCGTCCTCGCTTAATCTCTGTGACCGTTAGCACTAGAAAGCTGAAATTTGGTACCAATATGTATATCAATCACGCCGACAAAGTGGTAAAATAAAAATTGGAAAAAAATGTTTTATTAGGGTAGCCACCCTATATGTAAAGTGGTAAGTGATTTTTTTTTTAATTTCAACCCTAACGTGTGATATATTGTTGGAAAGGTATTTAAAAATGAATAGGGGTTTACTAAAACCATTTTTTGATAATGTCTATAATTTCGGAAATAATCGCTCCAAAAGTAAAAAACAATGTGTCCCCCCCCCTCTAACTTTTGAACCATAAGTTTAGAAAATATGAAAAAAATCTGAAAAGTAGAACTTTATAAGGACTTTCTAGGAAAATCATTTTGAACTTGATTGACACAACAGTTTTTGTACAAAAAAGACAAAAAGTTGTACAAAATAATTTCCTCCTCCACCTTTAAACTCATAAGTGGGAACACTTATTGTGACGGACGGGAAACTACGGAACCCTACACTGAGTGTGGCCCGACACGCTCTTGGCCGGTTTTTTGTATCTTAGTTTTTCGTTTTGTTTTGGCAAAAATTTAATCATACTAATATTAATGCGAATGTTTGTGAGGATGGATGGATGTTTGTTACTTTTTCACGTCAAAACGGCTGAACGGCTGAATTCATAATGGGTCTGTGTGGATTGTTGTGTTTATATTTGTGTTTTAAAAAGTTCCTTAAACAAGGAACTATTAAAAACACAAATATAAACACCTCGAGGTTGGTCAAACAAAAAGTGATTAGATATAACGTTTTGTATGACCCACCTAATAAGATTACATAGAGAAAACATTTTTTTGTTTGTACCAGATAGGCTTCAAAACTACTGAACCGATTTAAACCAATTTTCACGAATAGAAAGCTAAATTGAAAGACAATAAATAACACGGGCTATATAACATCACGCTACGATACTTTGTTGTTGAGCAGCGGGTGAAACTGCTAGGCACAGCTAACATTAGTTGTATTTTTTTTTTGTAGATCCGCTTTTAAACGAAAACTTTCAATGTAAATCAATTTAATCATGGGCCCTAGACATTTACCACTGCAAGTTTATTTTTAATCCAGTTCACTAATGACGTTTGATAATTGTTACGGGTAAACTATCCGGAATACTCATCTTTCATAACAGATATTGCGTGTTCGATACAACAAGTTAGTTAACGAACTTAACCTAGGTATATGGTTTGCGGAAGAAATTTTCGTTGTATACCCAACGTTGTCAAGTATCCAACAATATTTCCTTTCGCAACTTAAACAACTTTTGCTGATTAGATATTTAATGTCTCTCTAAAACTACAAACAAATCATCATCTGTCTAGCCTTTTCCCAACTTTGTTGGGGTCGGCTTCCAGTCTAACCGGGTGCAGCTGAATACCAGTATTTTACATGTAACTACTGCCTATCTGACCTCCACAACCCAGTTGGTACTGGGTTATTATATAACTCTTGGTAAAACTGGTTGGCAGACTTTCAGGACACTGACTACCTGTAACGACTGACAAAGATCGACAAATGAAATCCGAGACCAACAGCTTAACGTGCTCGGAAGAAACTCTGTATGTAACGGGTGGTCACTCATCCGCAGACCAACGAAGGCAAGCCCGGCTTAACCTAAAGAGCGACCCGAGCGGCTGTTATTATTTAGCCACGAACTTCATTTTTGCTCTCTCTCTCTCTTTCTGTTTCTCTTTTTCTCTCTCTCGCTCTTTCTCTCTCGCGTTCTCGTAAAACTAGAAACAAATCAACAATTAGAAAAGGAAAAAATGTATATCAATACCTCCTACCGTTTGACACTTCAATTATTCTGTCCTGGCCTATTTCTACCTCATAATTCTTTCAGCATTGTCTCAGAACCAATCCACTATGCATGACGGCCTCAAAGACCAGCCAACTTTACAAAGTACTTTTAATAATCAATGTGACCACTAACAGGTTATCTAGGAACATCGCTTATATTATTTACCAGACCAGCCATTACTTTAACATAACAAATATTTGTAAAGATAAGACCACCCCTTGTGTAAATATACTTGTCTCTTTTGAAACATTTTGGTTTAGGATAATTATGTTTGAAGAATGAAAAGACTGTTTTACCATAAGGGTCACTAAACACCTCAAAACATGTTGCGCCGACCCTAAATAGAATGGGACAAGGCCAGGAAAAAGAAGATGGTCCAAGAGATATTGTATTACCTAGTCATAAATGAATCGACTGTCCTCTACAAGAGACAGTCGTTTCATTAACAATACTGGTATTTGGCTGTATCCCGTAAGACTGGAAGCCGACCCCAAACATAGTCGGAAAACGACTACGCAGATGATGGTCACGAATTGCAACTTTCTTTAGGTAATTTAAATCTTGATATCCCACATTATAGAGAAGACAAACAAGAGACAGACATTGCTGGAGAAAGCTGGGGAGACCTACGCCAAAGAGACGACTTCCAAAAATTAAAAAAAATGTATGGTATATAAATAATATTCCTTTATAGACTTATGTTTTTATGAAGCATAGACAAATAATTGTGGTATAATAAAGACTTTTTTTATTTCCACATTATTGCGTCTGGTTGTTGCCATATTAAATTTTGATTACTGACATGTCTTCAAAGACACTCACCAAAATCAGATAAAAATAGCATAGCAGCGATAAAAATAAACACCACAGGACCATAATTTTCTATATAAAAACGGGGTTCAAGAAGATGACTTTCTTACGACCATGCTCTTCATACTCAAAACTTATTTGCCATAGAGGGGATAATGACATCATCGTAGGCGCGAGAGGATTAAAAATCCCCGCTTTGCTCATTGCTATTGTCTTATTTCCTGAATGGCAGCTGAATCAGAATTAATGCTCAAACAATTGAGCATTGCCAGTCTCGAGGATGGATTCGCGATGAATATGGCGAAGACAAAGGTGATCATCAACAGCACAAATCCCAACGTGTGTGAGTATTGAATATGCCCATGAGTAGCTTGACCAAGTAGTCTCTATCCAGGCAAAACAATATAAAAAGTCGCTTGACGCACCGAGAACGCCTGGATGAACTATAGGTCGATAAAGCAAATAATGATGGGACCTCTCCCACACAGCCTACAGTTAAAGAGAAAACTCATGGGCATTATTTTTACTCTTACCTACAGAGCGCAGACTTGGACACCCACTGAACATCAAATGCCCACACTCGGGATCTGTCAGCGAGCAATGTACCAGTATTCTTGTTTTTTACTCATGGGAAACCATCAAATAACTTTCTCCGCTCTGGGTGGAGCGGAGGGGAGTGTCAGACTTTTACTGACTAAAACCCACCTTATGGGCCGCGGTATCTCTTTCGAACAACCCCCAGCAACCGGCAGGCGGTGGCCCTAGCAGGCCCCTCTGCATGTACCTACACTGGTAGGTACACTGGTAATGTGTAAGATTACTCCAAGAATAAGTAATAAGTGAGTTAATCTTACATATCGTGTATAGAAGTCGATTAAGCAATCCAAAACTCAAATTGCCGATGTAGGTCACACGGACACGGCTGCTCAAATGGAACTGGGCTGGCTACATACTGGTTAAAGTAACTACAATAATAAGCCCCAAACGAAACGGCAACGCGGCCTAGAAGGAAGTGGCGCACGGTGGGCTGAAAATCGGCTTTCATAGATTTGGTCATTTCAATTTGCAAGCGCCTGATTTTTCCCGGTTATTGCTTCTATTAGCTATTACTACTATTTAGAAAAATGTCGACTGAGTTAATACAACACAAAATCAAAGGAAAAATATTTATTTTAAGATCAATTTGTATTATATGAAAAATTCTACTACTATTTACAAATACTTTATACTGCGCAAAAAAACGATACAAAATGGCTAACTATCGTCGTCTATCGGCAAACGAACATTATATTATGGCATCTCAGGTCAAGTAGCCAAAGTACTTTGGCATAGAGGTAAATCCAGCTATGCCTGGTCTATGTAAATATTCCCTCTGGCTCTGTAGATTTGAATGAAGACAGTTTACAAAGACAGATGGCAGCAAAAGTACGTTCGAAACTGACGCTTTGAGCGCGATGTCGCGGACTAACATTGAGATATTCCTATGGAGACGGCGGCATATTCTACTATAGAAAGAATAGTTATACATATATCTATAAAATCGACACACGTATGTGAAAAACAGTGTTGTATCTTTTTAATAAAGCTGTAGCTGCATAAGAAAAGAAAGACAAGTATAGTTTGCCAAGTGCTCATTTTGGCAACACTTTCATGTGACGTCATAAGCCTATCTATGCGTGACCGATTCTCCATAATTTGCGCCGAGTTTTGTGGTAGATCAACTGTCAAACAGTTGCGCGCCAAGATATTTTTTGTTGTTTTATTGAAAACTACGGCTTAAAACTAATTATTGTGGTGCACTGGGCTTTGCTATAAACAATTAATCATGCCTTCGTGTTGCATAATACAGTGTGGTGCAAGGAAAAACAAAAATCAGCCTAAATTGACCATTCACAGGCTAATGACAAGTTTTCATTGCTTTTTCACGAATTATAGGTTGGAGTGTACGAAACGGGGCACTGAGGAAAAAACACTTAGAAATTTTCAAAGTTAATAATACTTTCTTTTTATGATTTTATCGTATGGGGGACATCAAAAGGAACAACTTTTTCGGGATTTTTTTTGTGAGGTCAATGACCGCTGAGATAGAAGGTAAAATGTAACCCTCATTATTAAGGCGTCTGGGACTTGGGCACCCCGACACGGACAGTTTAGGTTCGTGTTAGGTTACTGTTGACCCTTGGAGTCAGAGAGAGAGGAGGCCCCGGAGGGGCCTCCGTCTACCTTACCCGGACTCTGTCAGCTTGATTAATTCCCTAACGAACAATTAATTCAAGAGCGAGCGAAGCGAGCTCGGAATTTTAGGGCACCCCGACACGGACAGGTTAGTGTTAGGTTTTTCTTGCGTTTTTATGAATTTGACCTTTGACCTTGACCCCAAGGTAATTGACCTAGAGCGTCCCGGCATTTCCTGTGTTTTAATAAATTTGACCTTTTACCCTGAGGTCAAGGTCATCGAACTTAAGGGTCCCGAGCATTTCCGGCGTTTTTATAAATTTGATCTTGAGGTCAAGGTCATTGATCTTGGGGTCAAGGTCATCGATCTTAAGGGTTCCCGGCCTTTCCGGTGTTTTTTATAAATTTGACCTTGAGGTCAAGGTCATTGACCTTGGGTCAAGGACAGAACAGATACAGAAGCCATAAAGCTGTCAGTCATAATTATGTTCCTCATCTGACGACTCATCATTCCGTATCTGACGATTGAAAAATCAGCCATGCGTATTTAAAAACACTTACTTAAATAAAACATTTTCGAATAATTCATCATCATTTTCCTGCCCTTGTCCCATTCTATTTGGGGTCGGCGCAACACGTTTTCTTCTTCCATTCTCCCCTATCAGACGTCACGGCATCATTTACTCCTTTCTCCTTCATATCATTCCTTGCACAATCCATCCATCTTTTCTTTGGCCTTCCTCTCGCTCTCCGTCCATCAACATTCAGATTCATCACTCTTTTAGTCACATGTCCTTCATCCCTCCTCATTACATGTCCATACCAAGACAAACGACTCCCTTTCAATTTTTCTGTAACAGGCGCAACTTTCAAACTTCCTCGAATATATTCATTCCTTACTTTATCCATTCTTGTCACTCAACACATCCATCTCAACATTCTCATCTCCGCTACATGCAATCGTTTTTCATCCACCTTTTTTACAGCCCATACATTACAACAGGTCTAATCACAGACTTATATATTTTCCCCTTTAACTTGAGGGGCATCCGTGGGTCACAAGTTGTTCCAGTGACCTGTCGCCATTTCATCCATCCGGTGCGTTACGTCTCGGTCTACTTCGCCATCCCCTTGGACAAGCGACCCGAGGTACCGGAAGTTGGAGCAGATCGGTATAGGCGTTCCGGCAAGGGTTATGGGCACAGGACTGGAGAGACCGCCGAAATCGCAGAACAAGTATTCTGTTTTAGTTCTGCTTAATTTCAGGCCAACATTCTCCAGTCTTTGCCACCACACTTCCAATCTGCTCTGGACCTCTTGGCCGCTCTCGGCAACCAACACAATGTCATCGGCAAACAGCATGCACCAGGGAGCCTCTTCCTGGATCACCGACGTGAGAGCGTCCATTATCACCAGGAAGAGGTAAGGGCTAAGAGCCGACCCTTGGTGCAGACCGACAGCCACATTGATGGTGCCGGTAGTGCCCGCTGTGGACCGCTGTGGACTTGGGTACTGCATCGACTGTACATCGCACGGATCAACTGCACATACTTCCCAGGCACACCTTTCTCCTTAAGAGCCCACCACAAAACCGCTCGCGGTACCCGGTCGTTTGCCTTTTCGAGGTCGATGAACACCATGTGCAAGGTCTTATGTGAATATGTGCACTTCTGTATTTTTTGCACAACTGGCGGATAGCGAAAATGGCATCCGTCGTTCCCCAACCAGGCTTAAAACCGAATTGGCTCTGTGTAATTTCGCTCTCTTCTCTCTGTCGCCTTTCAAAAACTTTCATACTGTGTGACATTAGCTTTATTCCTCTATAATTGTTGCAGACCAGCACATCACCTTTGTTTTTAAAGATCGACCAGCGAACTGTTGCACCATTCGTCAGGTATGGCCTCTTCCAGCAACAGTTTATTGAAGAATAAAGCTAACCACGTCCATCCGTCCATCCGCAATAAATTCCATACTTCCACCGGTATTCCGTCCGGTCCTAATGCCTTACCATTCTTCATTCCATTCACTGCAATCCTCACTTCATCCATACTAACATTTCTTACCAGTCCCTCATTCACTGGTTTATTTTCAAGCACACTATTCCAGTCATTCTCTTCATTCATCAGTCTTTCAAAGTAACCTTTCCACCTATCCTTAATTTTCTCATCATCTGATATAACCATTCCAGCTTCGTCTTTTACGCATTTTATCCGACAAACATCCTTCGACTTTCTCTCTCTCGCTCTAGCAAGCCGGTAAAGGTGTTTTTGGCCTGCTGGACTATCCAGTGTGTCATAGAGTTGGTTTTGGGCTTTCGCTCTCGCTATGGCCACAGCTCTTTTGGCTTTTTTCTTGAGAGCATCATACTCACTCTTCCTTACAGCTTTCAAACTAGCACTCTCATTTCCAACACTCTGCCATTCTTTGAACTTCTTCTTTTTTTCCTTCAGTACATTCTGTATCTCTGTCGACCACCACCACGTATCCCGAAATAACAAATTGATATTGTTCTAAAATATCGATATAAACTAGGTACTCATGTTGCTTTAAATTACAATACAACCCTATAAAAAGGCAGCCATTTTGAGCGCCCGAGTTTTGTAGGTAGTCACGCTAATTCTGTAGGTATGCCCAGTCCATAGGTTTATACAAAGAGTATAATAATATAGAGGGTAAAGAGAGCCCTCTCGAGGAAATTTTAAGCATATCGATTGAAAGCGCCTCCTGGTATTCTGAACAAGAACTAACGCCAATATAAATATACCCATACTTTTGCTATAATATGTAGGTATATCGTATAGTTCTTCTGATTAGAGTTATTAATGTTACTTCCCAAAAAGCTATTTTGATTTAACAAGTTATAGAGACTATAAATTACTAACTCAATAATAGAAATAAAACCACCTAATAAAATAACAAAATAACTTTTTTATTATTATTTCAAACATTTGTCATTGATTACATAGTAACTTACATTAGTTAAGTACTTATTTTCTATTTTTATAATTCTTGTTCTGAGGAGGTCGCGGAAGATCTTAACTCAACGTCTGTTACACAGAAATTCACTCGAAAACCAAGAAATACACACAAAATGAATACAAAACAAACAAACGCAAGCGCAAGTCGTGACGACCATATTGTGTGTGCCAGTGTTTACTTTACATTACCAAAAAATATTTTAAAAAAATAAAAATAGATTGCCATTATAATAAAAATATATACCTATGCTTTGATTTTAAATTTTAATACAGCGGCACCTATCTGCACTGCCAAGAGAACCAACATTTATTACTGCATGTTAACGATAATAGATGTCACTAGTATCTTTACTTTTGCTACTGGTGTTCTAACTGTACCTTCCCTGCAAGGCGGAGGACAGTTGTCTTCAGTCGCATTTTCAAAAGAAAGTGACGCCGCCTATGTCTCATTTCCGTCAAAGTTTGATAAAAGTGTCGATAGATGGCACTCAAATAGCATTTTATTATAAAAATTAAACTGAAAAGTCACGGATTACATAATTATTAATCAGAAAATTATCGTAATATTGTAGAGTTAAGTAGATAAAAAGTTATATGAATTTAAGAACAAACTTTTAATGGCAATAATGAAATCTGCCCTAAAATACGGAGGCCATTTTTGATTTGACATTTACAAAGTGTTGACTACTTGATGCGTGTGCGCGTATTTCTTGTTGTCCCACTTTGTTGTGTATTTATTTCATTATTACAACATACAATACATATTACGACTAGTTTTTTACGACTAGTTTACGATGTCTAAAGAATATGAATTTTTGAAAAACTTTGTGTATATTCATTGGAAATGTTATATCAATAATGTGCTATTATTTTGTTCCTTAATACTATTTCTTTGTATATTTGTAAAATTCTTACCTTTAAACAGTTCGAATCATGTCGACAGGAACAGAAAAATAGTACATTATCGATATTTGTAACTTTTCCAATGAAAACACAAATCAACTCAAAACACTTAACTAGACCTACCTATATATAGCTATAGTATAGAGGCTGTGTAAGCACACGTTTTCTAGATGCCGCTAGTGTCGCAAAATGGCGTCAATTCTATTAACAAAAAAAGTCACAAGAGGGCACTCTTCTCCTGTTTAGGTATATTATTTTACTCTGTGGTCAGTGCGGACTAAAGCCGAGACCGAGACTACAAGTGTTTAAACATCATTAATTATAAATAATTTAAAGGTCTTAAGATACATAGTGTTGTTATATGTTACCTATCGTAAAATTACACTTGGATCGCAATCAAATTTTCTACGAGAGAACTCTTTCCGTTGGTATCAACAAGTTGTCATGTAAATTCATTGTAAAATGTATCGATTTGTTTTGCTCAAAGATTAAAAGGTGTATTAATGGCACAGCAGTGAGTGAAATTTGAGTTATTAGTGTTGAAAATTGCTGTTAATAACTTTAGTACAATTTCAGTTCGGTTTTTGGTGATTGTGTACGACTTGCGGTGTGGTGATATGGTTTTTTGTACATCGGTGCAGTTCGTTGTTTCATATTTATGACGAGAATAAATAAAACGCTGTTTGCCCATATTTCATGAAACTGCGTTTACGTATCTACAAATTAAGGGCAATCTTTTATAATATTCTAGATTTCAATCGCAACTTCGTGAAGTTTATTATGTGAAGTGGGTATTGATTTTAATACGAAGTTGGCTGTAAGTTCATTGACCCGCTTATTCTTTTGATTTAATAATATTACTTAACTCTACAATTTCGGAGTGAAAATCACGTAGACGAAATATTAATTAATGCCTGTTGTTATATAAGGTGGAAGAGGGAGTTTACCCCGCGCGAAATTCAAATTTTCTCATGTTTTTTTTTGCATTTTGCAGGTTAGTGTCAAGTTTTATGTATTTCAAAATATAATTAGTGTCTTTGCAAAACCTGGTCTTAAAGAGTGATCATTTAAACCATCAATACAACTCGCTAAGTTAATTTAATTGACTATTAAATGCCTATTTCATGCAAACGTCATTAAATGGAATTTAATTTATTTAGATGGTTGTATTGATGATATTACTGATTATAATTATCTAATATACACGTTTTACGGTCGCGATTAATGTTATTAATAAAATACAGTATGACACTGACCTGCAAATTACAAAAGACTAAAGAAAATCTGAGTTTTAGGGCTACCCAAGTGCTTTCACCTTAAGTGACAAGCTATTGGGTAAAATTAATAAACGTTTTCTATTTAATCATTTTTGTTTTTGACTTTCAGTATAAATAATGTAGAGATACCGTTGTCTTCAGTTTAGTAAGTTGTTAGTTCGTGCTATGTTCCTAAGTCTAATGTGTGTTTTAGTGTAATTAGGTAAGTTCAAGTACTTGCTTATAACGCATGACCACTTTTATTTGCTGGTCTAGAGACCGTTTCTAATCTTAGCTTTTACATTATTGGTGTTAATGTGTGTGTGCGGTTTTACCCGCTCAGCTCATTTTCTGGAGAGTATGAAAAATAGATGTTGGCCGATTCTCAGAACTACCCGATATGCACACAAAATTTAATAAAAATTGGCGTAGTCATTTCGGAAGAGTTTGGTAACAAATACCTAGCATTTAATTTTATATATTACATTTTGTACCACTGTACCCCAAATTTTACTAAATTAACTTTTACATTATTATTTGCTATTTAATTGTATGGTATTTTTTATCCTGTTTATGTCTGGTATCAAATATAGGTAATATATAAAAAAACTATTATCGAAATCCAACAGTTTTGACTTTCTTGGTATGGTATCTATTAACTTTGTTTTAAAAATTTCCCCACTTTTATGCAGTGGTATATAGGCAGCAGGAACAAGTAAGTCCCTTTTTAAGCTAACTTAAAAAGGGACAAGAAGATTGGTATTAACATTTGAAGTAATTACTATGCATTATCAAAATAAACAAACAAACAAGACCATAAGTTCTCATTTATTACGTTTATGATTCTAATTGCAAGGATTTAAAAGTACTCTTTTGCACCAACTAAGGTTAAAGCACTAGACAAACGGGATCAATTTTGAAATACTGTCTCAAATGTATAATTTATTTTTTCTAATCGGACGTCTCTTTAAAAAGTTATGTGTAGGTATACATAAATATATACATTTATACAAGTCGAAATGAGAAACTCCTCCTTCTCTTTTGTTTTCGTAGTTTAATACACAAAACGCTGAACAAAAGGAAAGGACAGCCTCCATATAAAATTGTTTTTCTGTAGCTACAATGGTTAAGATACCCTACTTTTTATACCACATCTTGAAAATCCACCCTTTACATCAAACACATTAGTAACTACTATACAATGTGTCCAGTCATGAACTAGCGATATTCTAGATACTTATGTAACGAGTGTTTTAATATACTATTACGCTAAACACTTTGGTCTAATTTCACTTCCCCGCTTTTTGGCAGCCATTTTGATATATTCTCTATGCGTGTACAAAAAATAATCATATCGTTGGTCTTACTGAGACGACAATAGGTTTATTCAAAGGGCAACAATATTGTCTATCGTTTAAATTAAGAAATGATGAGCTTACATTTTCGTAACTTTAGAAAACAAAATTAAAGTCCAAAAAAATATGCAAATCAACGAAAGTTTTGTAAACTTTTTTGTGAAAAAAATGGTAGTTTTTTTTTAATCTATAAATTTGATAACTAGAATGTTTTTGATATAAGTACATATAAAATCGCTAGTCCGTGACCGGACACATTGTATAATTAATTAGGTATTTAGATGTAACTTATCTTCCTCTTCTACTAATCCTATGTACCCAAACATAAATATTATTCTGACACCTGGGCTAATATCTGATGTTAGAATACTAATTGCTACTTCGCAAAGAAAATAATACAACGCATATTATAAAATAGGTACTGTAGGATGTTGGTAATATACGTAATTGAAAGATCATAAAATAATTTAAGATTATTTTTAGTTTATATTTCACCAATACATCTGACATCAACCTAAAGCTTTCTGTTCTATATTTTTTTATTCTCTATTTAAATAAAATTAGTATTCGAACGTCTTCAAACCAGCCTGCACTGTTGAATGTTTGATTAATGTTATTACATACATTCATTTACGATTCTCTATGAATATAAATGTAATTTAACAATAATATATAAAGCTTAAACACACTATATACACACTTATTACGATAAAACTTAAAAAAAAACACTAGTGGTACTATTTGTATTGCTTCTTAGAGTTGTAAAAAAAACCATTATTTTTGTAGTGTTTTTCAAGTTAAGAAATAAAACAAAACGTCAGCTAAAATAACAACACACCATTTTATTATGAGAGATAATTGTGAACTTCTACGTGTGCTTTTTGGCAATGAAATAAATGTTTCTTCAGTGCAATGTTAGAAAATAAAGTCTATGATTTCAGGTATGTTTTTATTTGCACGCCATCTAACAGACTATTCGTACACTAGGCAACTGCATGATGCAAGTAATAGTTTGAACAAAATATGACTAGAGGGCGCTTTTCTAGTTTCGTTTAATGAGACCATAAAAGCAGTTTTAAGTTTTTTTAATGTACCTATTATATATTTTTGGTTTAATAAATGAACTTGGTTTCATTTATATTTTTAACTGCAAATCTACGTGCTACACCATCTCTACTTTTTAATGGGAAAGTGGACGTTTAAGTTTATTATGCATTCTATAGTGTGTGAAGCAATGGGCTTACAGCTAAGGTACAATTACGGACCTTGTACGTCATTGTAGCAAAACGTATTTAATATTGTGCAGTAAAATGAATATTAATTCTATAACAACATTTTCTAACATGCAGTTGGCGCGCGCTGTTAACACTCAATAGTTAGGCGAACAACGACCAGGTGGCGCGACTGTCACTGCCCTGAAAACATTGAGCTTTTCATTAATGATTGCATTTATTAATGTCTTATAATACTGGATAATGCACGTGTAGCTGCAGATATTTAATTTATTACTACAATAATTTATTTCCGCCTCAGTAAACACGCACAAATTATTTAATTGGCAAGGGGCGTTTCCTTTGACGATTAAAGCGCCATCTAACGACGTTCCCCATTATTATGCAGGACGCTAGTTTACGAAATGATACATGATTTTGCCGTCACAAACAATGGTAGAAGCACCATTCGTACACAATCATAAATTTATGATTGGCAGTGGGCGGCGAACCGTGTAAAACACAAGCAAAAATTCACCAATTTGGAAAAAAACTTCACCACAGGCACATTTTTAGATTATTTTTTTTTTGGATTTCTTCTCTTTTATTATCATAATATTAACTATTAAGTAGTAATATTAAAGAGGAAAGATTTGTTTGTTTGTATTGAATAGGCTCCAAAACTACTGGACCGATTTTAACCATTTTTTTACTAATAGAAAGCTACGTTGTCAGGAAGTTACATAGGCTAAACAACATCACGCTACTACCCACGGGAGTGGGACAGCAACTATAGACGCGCGTAAAACCGGGCAAGACAGCTAGTAATTTGTTTTATAGTAATTTGTTTTATAAATGTGTGTGTTATTCGAATAATGGTTCACCGCAGCCAGACTACCTACAATATTGTTTCTGCCTTGAAAAGATTTATTTTAGGGATAAGACCGCCCATTGTGTCGACCTATTTATAAGTTTTATACATTATAAAGAATATTCTATGTAAGACCCGAAAGCATTTTACCTATTATGGCCCGGGCTATGGTAATCTATACTAATTACTAATATTATAAAGCTGAAGAGTTTGTTTGTTTGTTTGTTTGTTTGTTTGAACGCGCTAATCTCAGGAACTACTGGTTCGAATTGAAAAATTCTTTTTGTGTTGAATAGACCATTTATCGAGGAAGGCTTTAGGCTATATAACATCACGCTGCGACTAATAGGAGCGAAGAAACAATGGAAAATGTGGAAAAAACGGGGATAATTATTCATCTTTGAGGGCTTCCGTTGCGTGCGCTGCAAAAACGGTTCAAGATACCAAAAAAATATGTACTAAAGAATTATTCCTCTTGAAATGATCTAAAAAAATGTCCGTGACGGTATATGCCTATCTTTTAAGATTAACTCACTAGAACCGTTTTTATGGTAAGTAATCAAATTTGGTCGAAATTAATGCATGATTACCAATTATTTGTTAGAGTTGTATCAACATAATAATATTAATCTTTATCCAAATAAATGTGTTGTTGATTAACAGTATTTAATTGTGAACAAAATTGTCTTTGACATCACTTAATTTCAATGAACATCTTAGAAGATATTACAATTTTAAAATAACTCCGATATCACGCGCCGGTCGGTCGGGGAGAGGCGTTGTTTGCGGGCGACGCGGAGGGTGGGTGTAGCTCTTCGATTGTTTTAAGGATAATATTTTGGTTCTAATAATTTCACAATTACTAAAAAAAAAATGTTGTAGATAATACCTGTAAATAGGTGTCATCTACATAATTATTCTTATTAGGTTAGGTTTTAGTTTAAGCATACAGTTAGTTTACCTTATGTTTTCCGTAAGTACCAAATACAGGTAAAAATAATTAGGATCCTAATTATTAACCTTACGTTTGTTTTTTCTTGATTACGAGTTACGGTTTGGTTAAGTTTTCATTTCCTATTTTCTTTCTTCGTCACTATAATGCCTAGAAAAAGAACTCGGCTTTCTCGGCAGACTGCTACCGCAAAGCGGCTGCGAGCTTTGCGCAGCAATGAAACACAGGATGAAAATATGCATAGATTGGCTACTCAACGAGGAATCAGTGAACAAAACCGTGCAAATGAATCGATCCTTGAACATTCGCAGTGTCTAGCCTCACAAAATTTCCGAACTTCGGCAAACCGTCAACGGGAATCAAGCGCTGAACGTTTATCCTTACAAAATTCCCGAATTTTGATAAACCGACTACGGGAATCAAGCGCTGAACGTTCTCAACGTTTAGCCTCACAGAGTTCTCGAACTTTGGTGAACCGACCTCGGGAATCAAGCGCTGAACGTTCTCAACGTTTAGCCTCACAGAGTTCTCGAACTTTGGTGAACCGACTACGGGAATCAAGCCCTGAACGTTCTCAACGTTTATCCTCTCAGAATTCCGGAACTTGGGCTAAGACGCGGACAAAGTCGTGGGTAACAGTTATAATTTATAAAGCTGAGGAGGTTGTTTGCAAAAATAAATATGATGCCCAAAATACTATTCCACGCGGACGAAGTCGCGGGCACAGCTAGTATTTTGATAAAAACGCAAAATATTTTTTACTGTTGTTAATTAATTGCGTAAATAACCAATTAGTTTCTCAGCAAAAATAAATCGATATTAATGGTGCAAAAAAAAGACACCCGCGGAAAAAAACACACTTTAATATAAGATGTTGTTTTAAATTTTTCCAATGAAATGTCGTCTTCGGAGTCACTGAAAATTTTCCAGAACCATAGGGGGAATAGTCCAGGATCCCTGGCTGTTTTTTGCACTTGATCACTAACAAGCTAATATTCCGTGAGTAGCTTCGTTTCATTGAGACGCCCAACTTTTTCCATTGCAATAATTCACGATTGTGGTAGGTAACAGAGGTAGCAGAGATAAAATATGTTAATTTGATAACTCTCCAAAAAATCTTACTAAATGGACTTTTTTATGTTAAATCATATGATAGTTATCTAAATTATTCGAAAAAAATTGTCCTACAAAATGTATGGTTTGATCCTAGAGTCGGCCCCTCCTTTCAACTTGTATCGATAACGAGGTCATCACAAGTGATTACTAACCAGCTGATTTTTTTTTTATTTACTTAGTAAGTATTTATATAATTTAATAGTAGGTAACATTGTCCTACAAGTTGCTTGGTACGTTATCTCGGTCCTACGCTTAGAAGTGGTTAATACCACAAGCCTATTTGTCTCATTACTAACTGTAGGACGACAATACTACATGATAGATTAGTGTGATCTCTGCCCAAATGAAACAATGTCCTACAAAAAACAGGTATGTATCACTTATCCGACAGAAATTGTGATTTTTTCGTTTTTTTACTTGTAACATAAGATACAATGATTTTTTTTTATTATTTAAAAACTTTATGTTTTAGTGAGATGGGTACAAAAATTTGTGTTTTTACATAACGAAAATTAATCTTCATCAGATTCATCTGATGAATCTTCGCTGCTTACATCGCTATTATCTTCATCTATTTCAATGTCCTCATTTGTTTTATCTGACTTATAATATTCATAATTGCCATCAATAATTGTCCATCCAAAATTTTTTGGCAATTTTTCTGTGGGGCACCGCATGTGTGCAATGTGTGCATTACACCATACCTATATTGCAGATGAATGTAGTTCTTTGAATTTGTTGCAACAATTCTGGTTTTGTTGGTGGTAAACTCCAAGGATCATATCCTAGGATTTTTTGATTTATACCCTTTTTCAAATAACTCATACCGCCCTTTGTTGATATCATTTTATACATTCTACATACATGATACGATGTTGTTAGTGCCGTATTTTCGATTTGTAAGAGTTAAATAAAGGCCTCTTGAAAATTAATATCGGGATTGAAATAACTGACCGTATTGTGTAAACGACGTTAGACAATGCACGGCCTTCAAGCCACACCTCCGTGCCCGTCGGAGTGGGGAGCGTCAGGTTTTTTTTCGTTACGGAATTTCTGGATTCGGTCCCCGCGCTCAAAGCCCGCGATAGAAGCTATGCAATAGCTTAAAATCAGCTGGTTAGTAATCACTTGTGATGACCTCGTTATCGATACAAGTTGAAAGGAGGGGGACTCTAGGATCAAACCATACATTTTGTAGGACAATTTTTTTTTCGAATAATTTAGATAAATATAATATGATTTAACATAAAAAAGTCTGAGAAAGATTTTGGAGAGTTATTAAATTAACATATTTTATCTCTGCTACCTCTGTTACCTACCACAATCGTGAATTATTGCAATGGAAAAGTTGGGCGTCTCAATGAAACGAAGCTACTAACGGAATATTTGCTTGTTAGTGATCAAGTGCAAAAAAGAGCCAGGGATCCTGGACTAGAATCGAATTTATAGAAAACACTAGCTGGCGTTTGAGTGATATCCAAAAAAAGTATCCTATGTGTTATTCCAAACTATAATCTACTTCTGTGCCAAATTTCGTCAAGATCCGTTCACCTGTTTTTACGTGAAAGAGTAACAAACATCCATACATTCATCCTCACAAACATTCGCATTTATAATATTAAATCCTTACTAATATTATAAAAGCGAAAGTGAGTTTGTTTGTTTGTTACGTCTTCACGCTGAAATGGCTGAACAGATTTTGAAAAATTTTGGTACAGAGATAGTTGAGACCCTGGAGACGGACATAGGCTTAATTTGAGATAAATAATCGCCGAACTTTCTATGTCTCACGAGTCGATCCGTACCATTTTAAATAATCACTTGGGCATGAAATATAATGCCTCTCAGTTACTCACAAGAGACCTGAATTTTCTTTAAAATCTCAATCCCATAAGAGTAGCTAAGGATATGGTAGAACGAGTCCGTTTCAACCCAATATTCATAAAACGTAAAGTTAGTAGTAAGTCTGACATGCAAACTAGTCAACAAGCTTCGGAGTGCCGACTTCCAACTGAACGGAGAATCTCAACATATACCACCGAGCAACCTTCTTATTCACCACATATTGCTCCAGGCAACATTTTCTGTTTCCCAAACTCAAATTTCAATTCGTGGAATACGTTATTGTTCGGTACAAGACATCAAGGAGAATTTGCAGCGAAAACTGAACTCAATTCCAGAAAACTCGTTCATAAATGTTTTGATGAGAAACGATACACTTATGCCAACGAATAGTTCATTATGCGTTTGCGTAAGTGATCATCGTTACTGAAGCAGCAGACTTTAATTGTGATATAATCAATTTCGATAATTAAATAATAATTATTGTGTATCTTTTACCGGTACTTTCTCGCATCGTATTTCCAAGTTAGTGAGATTTATCCATTATAGAAAACATTGCAAAACGAATATTTTTTTGTAGATGATATGCTAAGGCCCTTGTGTACAACACGACAACACATCAACCTATACAAATCCAGTATAAGCGGAGCTCTAATCGTACGGGAAATCTCCGATGTACGTTACGTAGTTAAGAGATCTGCATAAACTGGTTTTGTATAGGTTGATGTGTCTCCGTGTGTACCACGACATTTTGTCTCAGCACCCGATTTTGGTCGAAATGGACAAGTGTATGTCGTTTTTTTTTTAATAGAATGTATTCAAAAAATATTTTTTCACCAAGCCCTTTTAAAAAACAAGCTACATAACTAGCTTTTTACATAACTTTCAAAAACTTTACCGATATTTAATTTCATAGAAATACACGTTTGAAATCGTAAGTTAGCGTCTACACGGTTTGCGCAGTGACTGAGCGATCTACTCTGCTGCGCTGCGTGACGTTCGAACCCCGCACGGAACAAATAGTTGTTCCGGGTCTGGCTGTTTGTGTATGTGAGTTTAAATGTTTGTAAACGCACCCACGATGCAAGAGAAATTCCTAGTGTAGGGAAGGTTTTTTTTTTTAAATAAAACACGAGCGACCCAACTAAATATATCGTGATATATCATGTTTTGATTCTCACACAACCTCCGTCACTCAGCCTGTTCATATGTTCAACTACAATAAAAACATGATCATAACAAACATCCACCGCCCGTCGGGGTTGCTGGTGGTTCGAAAGAGATACCGCGGCCCCGGAACATAAAGGGCCATAGAAGGAACATGAGTGGGTTTTAGTCAATACAAGTCTGACACCCCCCCCCCCCGCTCCGCCCAGAGCGGGAGAAGTTATTTGAGGATTTCCAATTCGCAAAAAATAAGGCCTTCTATTTAATACTGCAGTTCTTAATTGTAGCTTTAAGCTCCTGTCGCCTTCAAGCTACAGTAGCTTTGCCTTCAAGCCACAGTAGCTTTGCCTTCAAGCCACAGTAGCTGTGCCTTCAAGCCACAGTAGCTTTTTACTTGCATTACATTATTACACTGCCAGATTAAGGCGCGGTAAGAAGCTAATCTTTAGGTATTCGGGGAGGTGAGGCTAGCTGCAGACTGGGCGTGAAATTACAGTTCCGTGTTTTATAAGTTTTAGATATGACTTTAGTCTATGTTTCCTTTGTTATAGATATAAAAAATCTGATGGTTGTCGCTGAAAAACTTGCAAATTTCGAAAAATATTTTTTGTGTTTTAATAAGTTTTTGCCTGTGGTATGTACAGATACGGCTAACGACTGCACGTTTTAAAAGTGTTTGCTTTGTACAGGGCCTTAAGAACGGTATAAAATTAACTAAAGTATTATATTATAGTAGTAGTTTTATAGAGGAGGTCGTGGCTAAATAGTAGCTGTAGCGTATAATAAATACCGACACGCTTAGTGGTAGGGCGAGCGGTGGTGGGAGCGCGCTCAGTCATATTAATGTACTTAGCGCTCACTCGCTTCTGGTCCGCCGTGCTAGTAAGACGTGCTCATTGGAGACAGACTGTTGTTTAATTTAACATACCTAACACCCTAATAGTGTAACCTGTACAAGTGGCGACCGTGCCAGGATTACATAAGTGTAAGGTATGTACCAAAATTCAAAACATATTGTGAATAAAGAGGTAAATCAGTGACTAATCAGTTTTATTCATTGAGATGTTCCATGTAGCCCATAACTGGGTTTTAAAATGAATTAATTACTTACTTTTATTAAATCTGGGTACGTAATTATTAAATTGTTACGTAATTATTAAATTGTTACGTAATTATTGAAATAAAATAACGAATTTAAATATAATTTTGGTTATGACACAATAATTAAAACGATTGGCTTATTTAGCTTACGTATGCTATTATTTTAGAAACCAGCATTCTAATTAATTTACGTAATTTGTGTGCTTTGAGATCACAAAAGGAATATTTCAAGATAAATCTGATTTGGTTACTTGGTTGGTAACCTAAATAGTCGTTATTGACTAATCGAAGTACCTGTACATCAAAATATACCACAAATGGAAGTCGTTGACAGAACAAAACTATCAAAGGTGTTAATTAATAATTTGAATGTCAGTGTTTTCGAAGTAGCTATTGTTACAATACACGATTTCATAAATATTATGAATAATAATAAATTATTTATTGGCATAAACAAGTTAATACATATTTGTGAATCACTGGTGCCTGTGGTGGGTAGTGAAACACCTGTATTACAGGTCACCGGGTATTATATTATAAAATCTTATTCATTAGACAAACTTCATGAGAACTTATGGCTTACTTACCTGTATACAGTATAACCCTAAATATGTTTTTCTTTTATATAATTTTTACATACACAACAATATAATAATATAGTTACAATAACTTGATAAGTGTGAGTGTAATTGATATTAAATAACTCACTGTAGTTTATTATGTTACTAGCTTTTGCCCGCGGCTTCGCTCGCGTTAAATTCGGTAGCGCCTTATTGATTTGTAATAGCAACGCTAAGTTTTCCCGTTTCTTCCCTCTTTCTCCCTCATAGTCCAATCTTTTTTAAAAAAATAATAGCCTATGTCCGTCTCCTGGTTCCCAACTATCTCTGTACCAAAATTCATCAAAATCGGTTTAGCCATTAAAGCGTGAAGAGGTAACAAACAAACAAACAAATAAACAAACAAACAAACTCACTTTCGCTTTTATAATATTAGTAAGGATTTTACTTCTGTTCTGTCAACAAAAACGTGGTTATTAGAGGTAGTTTGGGTAACCAAACAGTACCTAAATGGTCTTGTAAAATAAGATCAAGGGAAGTTCGATGAAAATCGGAACGGTACCTATAAAGGAAGTAATTCCTTAGAGAGGTAGTTTGGATAACCAAACAGTACCTAAATGGTCTTGTAAAATAGGATCAAGGTAAGTTCGATGAAAATCGGAACGGTACCTATAAAGGAAGTAATTCCTTAGAGAGGTAGTTTGGGTAACCAAACAGTACCTAAATGGTCTTGTAAAATAAGATCAAGGGAAGTTCGATGAAAATCGGAACGGTACCTATAAAGGAAATAATTCCTTCAAGAGGTAGTTTGGGTAACCAAACAGTACCTAAATGATCTTGTGAAATAAGATCAAGGGAAGTTCGATGAAAATCGGAACGGTACCTATAATGGAAGTAATTCCGTCGAGAAAATAAAATCTCGTTAAAAAAAAAAAAAAAAAAAAAAAACAAAGTCGACGGTCCCTGCGTGCATTAGGACATGTCGAAAATGGCATTTTTTTATTGTATCATCGGCTTTAGATTATAAATTATCTATGCCTACATGCTGAAAAAATAACTTGTTTTTATTCAATAAAGCAAAATAACAACCTTGCACAATTCAACTTACTTACAAATAAGCAGTAGAGGTAGTAGACACTTTTTGTCGGTACTCATTATAGATGGTTGTTAACACAGAACTGATTCACTCTGTTCCCCGTACTAGTATAAACTGTATTACGGTGGAACAGTTTTCCTCGCTATGTTATTTTATTTATGGTAGCAGACTTGTGACAAAATAATTACTTATTAGTTGAAATAATTAATACATACGATTTTTATTTAACTTATTTACCTTGTTTTAGAAATTGTATAAGACGTATAACAAGTATTATAAATACAACGAATAAGTGTCGTATAAATGGTCATCTATAAGTTTTTCCAAAAAAAAAAAAAATACCTATGTACGTAGGAACCGTCGAAATACACCTACCGCCACTAGACTCGAGCGTGCGCCTGAGTTGTACTTGATCGCTACTAATGTAGCAAAGTCAAAAAAAAAGCGCAGTGCTCTTACATATGGGTGGTTCAACCCTGCAGAAAGTTTTACTAAAAAAAAAAAAAAAAAAAAAAAGCCGGATTGCGATGTTCGCATCTGTGTACATATTATGATATGAGAGCCAATCGAGCTATCATTAGGGAAAAATGTCTTACGGGTTTTAAAAGATAACAATGTTCTGCTAAACGAATCAAAACGCGCTTAATAAAAAACCCTTTAAAAAAAAAGCTCCGGATTATTCAAACTGAATTATACACAAATTTAACGTTATTCATTTTAAAACTTTCATGCATTAGAAAAAAGGAAAATTAATGACTGAATTAACGTTTTAAATAACGCGCTAGGCATGTGAACGTCGTGGGAATTTAAAAATGTACTTTGTTTATTGTATTTTCCTTTGAAAACATGGCGTCGGTAATTGCTAAGCGACGTTATAGGGAATCTAATCGTTTTAGTCGGGTGACATGTTCAGAAACTTGTGTCACACCAAAACCTCACGAGCGACATTTCATAAAGATGGTAGCGCCATCTGTTACTTGGCTCGAAAAAAAAAACTTTAAATTAGTACTTAATTTCATTTTAGATGTCACTACTGGTGATAACTTATATCACCAATAAGACGTTATCACGTAAACATCTCGATCGTAAACCTACTTTACAAACAACCAATTTTATCAAAGTAAAGTAAGATGGCTGATTGTCTAGTCAATAAACTGTTTTAGTTGACATAAAATCACGCGTGTAGTCTCTGGAGGGTTAGGCAGAGGTCAAACTCAAAGCATTTATTACGATTAGACCTTTACAGGCATATTGAATGTCATAAAAATAAAAAGGATTGTGCTACAGTCCCAATCACGAGACATAGTAGCTTGCGAAAAAATTAAATACTGTAGTTGCCATTCCAAAGCGCAGATCTCTGTGGAGAAGAATGGGCAGAGGGCTCCGTGAACGCTCTTTTAAATCATAATATTTTTACAAAATCATGGATATATCATTCATGTTGAGATTAGGCATACATGTGAGAACGATGTACAAAAAACGAGCACATTAAGAGCGTCCAGAGTAAAAGCAAAAACAAGAGTTTAATAGATGAATGAACGAATTAATTTAAACAAAACCGTGGCGGCTAATAGTCGACTGCAGCGCCCGTTCATGAACATGACGGCAGCCCCGTTCAACCAATTTGAAGGGAACTAAATGACCCGATACTGATAGAATCGTTGCGAGTGCCAACAGTAATTGTGAGGTACAAAGCTTCTTAGGGCTAGTAAATTATGTAGGAAAATGGATCCCTTATTCAGCTACATAGACCGAATCCTTGCGCGAACTTTTAAGACTAAAACTAGGCAAAGATACGGATATCATCTCTTATTGGCACGATACACAAACACAAGCTTTTGATGATGATAATTATTTATATTTGGTAGTTGATCAATATCATCCTGTAGCAATTACTTTGCGTGAATAAAGGCAAGCCTGTGAGGGAGATTCAGAGCTAAAGTTAGTCAGGAATGAAATATAGAACAATAGTTGGGCGAATTGTATATCCCTTAAATTGGACGAATTGGCTATCCATTAAATTTGGACGAATTGGCTATCCATTAAATTGGACGCGTTGGCTATCCATTAAATTGGACTTGTTGGCTATCTATTAAATTGGACGCATTGGCTATCCATTAAATTGGACGCATGGCTATCCATTGGCGCATTCTTGTGGCCAAAGCCACCCGGGCATTGTAGCCATGAAAATGAGACTACGTTCCAAAGTGGACAGTGATGGTGAACATTGTAGAGATTACTTTGGATAAGCCAAACCAAAAAGGTGAACTGACATCCAAATTCAAATTAGGTCACAATTGCAAAGGCGTTCCACAGGGCAATATTTTAGGCTCACCCTTTTTTATATATATCAATGACCTGACAAAAGTAACTGATGATCCGTGCGTAGTCTTTGCAGACGATATGTCCGTAACCATTCCTAAAAATGAAGTAAACTGTATATGAGGAAATCAATAGTAATGTGAGCAAAGTAATAACTAAGATGAAAAAAAGAAACTTTAACCTCTAGAGCCCCAGCGGTACAAAAACGTGCCAGTAAACAAGTATTACCGTTGAGCCCCGCTGGCACAAATTCGTGCCACCAAACCTCGATCGATTGAAAACTGTATTTATAGTAAAGACAAGTCTTAAAATCAGATTACACATACGATAAGAATCCGCCCGGCGGTGCTTGACGGATAGTTGACGTAAATAATGGGGGTCCTTGAGAGGTTAAACCCAACATAGAAAAACCTAATATGTCCAATTTTGTAACAACAATTATTGGAATAAAATAAATTTGAACATCAATTATAAAGATAAAAGTATACAACAATCAGATAGTATGACTTTTCTTGGGACAGATCTAGATCATAAATGTTCCTGGATTAGTCATATTGACAAGATATGTGAAAAGCTCAGTAAAAAAAGAGGGGGAAAGAAAAGGGAATGTTTAGCTTTGCTATTACAATAAATAAGGCGCAAGGGTAAACACTAGTATGTGTGTGGCAGCTGTATGTAGCATGGTCGCGAGTGTCCAGTGCCCGAAATCTATATTTATCAGCACCAAATGGAAAGACATTAAATATAGTTTACAGTAGCGTCCTAAAATAATGCTGTTACTCACATTTATTATTCAAGTACAAATATTGTTAGTAAAATAAAGTACATATATTAGGCTAGTAGTAGATATAAACAAATGAAAACCTTTAACATAGATTCTGCACACTCCGAGCTTAAAGAGGTATTTTCTCGGTTAGGTGCACCCGTAAGCGTTACCGCTGATCATGGTCGGCAGTTTGTTAGTTCAATTTGAAAGTTTTTGTAAAGAATTTGGTATCCAGTTGTTCCAAACAAAAATTTCCAAATGTCGAAGTTAAGAGGCAGAACTGTTTGATTCTTTATAAGCAGTTTATTGTGAATGAGTGGACATTGTTGGCCTTGTAGATTCTTAGACGCTTGTTAACTTATTATTTTATTTTGCATTTTTTAAAGCAAGCAATGACTTATTGCCTGGCCTACGCTGTCCTCTCATATCTAAGTAATAACGCTGTAACAACCACATTGTAAAACAAAATGATTTTAAAAGAGTGACTATGGAGTTTCTTGCCGGTTCTTCTCCATAGGAAACGACCAACCCGAACCGTGCACCTTTTCTCGAATGTTATTTATAAGTGCCCATGTAGGCCAATGTGACATAAAAATATTTTGATTTTGACTAAAAACATAGATTCTGCAAAGAAAAGAAAATGCAGATAGAAAGAGGAAAGCAACAGAATCTAGGAAAGATATTGGGAAAAAAGTATATGTTGAGAATACAATAAAGAAAACAAGTTATCCACCACATTCAAGGATACGACACACACATTGGTGAATAAATAGTGGACAGCGGTTGCGCAGAAATAAGTGGGAAGTTTGACCAAATAAGGATAATAAGCTTTCAGGAAATAGCGATACCGCCAGTAACAACGTGTGTGACGAAAATGAATAAGTGATTGTTTAACGGAATATTATTAAAATTATTTGATTATTATTCTTGAAATAAACTGATTTGTATGTTATTATATTTATACGAAATTATGCTATTTTTAAAATTTTGTAAAAGGTAGATGTAGCGTATAATAAATACCGACACGCTTAGTGGTAGGGCGAGCGGTGGTGGGAGCGCGCTCAGTCATATTAATGTACTTAGCGCTCACTCGCTTCTGGTCCGCCGTGCTAGTAAGACGTGCTCATTGGAGACAGACTGTTGTTTAATTTAACATACCTAACACCCTAATAGTGTAACCTGTACAGTAGCTGCCGCTCGGGTGGATCTGAAGGTTAAGGCGCGCTTACCTAGGTTGAGCGTGGATATGTGATCACCCGTAACATAGCGATTTACTTCCATGCTTTGGAAAACACATTAAGAAAGTCTGGCAAACAGTCTTACTAAGGAGTATCGTATTAGCCAGCTATGAACTGGGTCGTGGAAGGTTCCATATAAATACTAGTATTCAGCTAAATCTGAACAAGAAGCAAAAGATGGAACATTTCTTTTCTTTTCTTTTCTTTTAAAAATATTCAAAATGTGTTGTTAATATTCTAAATGATTTTTTTTATAAGAAACCCCAATTTCCTAGCATAAATTGCAACTAACTAACTTCAATAACGTCGTATCGTGTCTTAGTTTTATTTTTTGTGCGATTATTTCTGCTAGCACCTAAAGCGAACAAGTTACTCAACAAAATACTGTCAGTGGTAATCCGAGTCGCCAGCCTTGAAGGAAGGACGACAAAAACCCCCTTTTCCCCTCACAGTCGCTTAGTACAATACGTATTATACAACAAGGCGATGTATGCAATACTATCTTTTAGTCCATACAAGTGTAGATATGTTTTAGTACCCTCTTTCATAAGTTGACTAAAAAATTAAAGATCATAAACAAAAAATACTTCTGGTTCAATTTTTTTTAAACGTTGCCCCACACTAGAAATTTCTACTGTATCGTGAATGCGTTTACAAACATTTAAACTCACATACACAAACAGCCAGTCCCGGAACAACTATCTGTAGGCCAAACAAATATTTGTTCCGTTCGGCAGCTGATCGCTCAGCCACTGCGCCAAACGTGTCGTAAAAAAAAATATTCAAGAAAACTTTTATAATGTTAAAACAGTTCAAACATTTGAAAATACAATTTTGATACTGTGACAATACATTAAAAAGGAAAAATACAACAAACTTAGTGACCTATATAAATGAAATACAATCTCTATTTTTATGCATATATTTTTCTTCAATAATATGGCCTAGTACCCATTTATGGTGGGATATCAGTGTATTTTTGTAAAAAAAACGATTGTTTGGTTTTATGAAACCAAGGTAAAAGTGAAACTTTTTTTCACATTATAGACATTAGACGTCCCTACTCCGCGGCCGACCGTCACGCGACATGCAACACACAGACGAAAAAGTTTGAGACGATGTAATAAAAGCTTCACTTTAAAAAAACTATATCACCAGATGACCGCCATTATTTTATTAAAAGCACAATATTCCGTTTTCAACGTGACGGTACTCTGTGACAGCCCTATCGAAGTGAAACAAAAGACAAAGCATTAATACATAAAAAAAAATACAGGTCGAATTGAGAACCTCCTTTTTTTTGGTCCACATAAAGGGCTTCGACGTAGCGGGAATAATTCACAATACATTATGTCAATTAGATCATAACAATAGGCGACATGTACTAAGATTAGGGTTGGCAACTTTTTACAAAAAACTTATAAAATGGAAGAAAATAAAGTATTTGAAAGATAAAAAAAGTTTTTTTTAAGTTTTCTGTTTTTATTGCTTTAAAAACGTACTTTTGTGTGCTTTTAGCACATGCTAATTATGTTTTGTTATTTTAAATTCAATTCATTGACACTCTATTTCTCTCTTCTCGCCTCTTTAGATTCATAACTGAAAAAAACTCTTTCAGTGAAAGCATCACAGTAAAGGTTTAAAGTACATATTTCCACATACTTACTTTATTTGTATGCAAACGTATAATTACCAAAAATAAAGTGGAATACGTTATTATAAAGTATGTTTGGCAACCCTAACTTATACGTACATTATAAAATAAAGATACCGCGGTCCCAGAACATAAAGGGCAAATGAAAGAACATGGGTGGCTTTTAGTCAGTACTCTTTTTTTATCCGTTAAAAAAGACTTACATACAAAGGGGGTGGGCAGATAAGGCAAATCTTCCCATGATAAGTATACTGATAGCAATTAAAGTAGGTAGGTTTTCTTAAGGTACATCTTTGTAGAAGAAAATGAATTTAGTGTTTTTCTTTCATGTGATTTTTCAGGAAGACTGGTGCGAGCTAAAACAAACGTTGATAACATAATTAAACTTGCCGCAAAGTGTAAAGCGAATCCCACACGACAGCAATTTATTTAACACTAGCTTTTGCCGGCGGCTTCGCTCGCGTTAAATTCGGGGTAACATAGTTCCCCTTTCCTGATTTACAGGTATCTGCTACCTGTAGTTTTTGCCCTTTATTTATTGTAATAGCAATGCTAAGTTTTCTCCCTCATGTCTCACTTAAAAAAAATAGCCTATGTCCGTCTCCAGGGTCCTAACTATCTTTGTACCAAAATTCATCAAAATCGGTTTAGCCATTTAGGAGTGAAGACGTAACAAACAAACAAACTCACTTTCGCTTTTATAATATTACTAGCTGTGCCCACGTGGCCAGCGGTTTCACCCGCTGAGGTTTAGGGGTATGAAAAATAGATGTTAGCCGATTCTCAGACCTACCCAATATGTACCCAAAATTTCATAAAAATCGATCGAGCCGTTTCGGAGGAGTACGGTAACTAACATTGTGACACGGAAATTTTATATACCTATAAGATTATAGTAAGGATTTTATTTTGACGAAACCAAAATAGTTAAGCCAATGTCTGTGTTTATATGTTTGATGTACACAAGAAATACTTAACAGGACATGTTAGATTAAATATAATTGTGTGTGGCATTGGCATCTTTAAATATTAATAATCGAATGGGAAATCATCAAATGAATTCTCCGGTTCTGGGCCGGTTGACAGGGAGTGTCAGACTTGTACTGACTAAAACCATCCAAGTTCCTTATTTTGCCCTAAGTGCTCCGACCGCGGTATCTCTTTCGAACAACCTGCAACCCCGGCAGGCAGTGGACCTGGCGGGCCCCTCTGCAAATATAGCCGACGATTGACGACGGCGCGTTAGTGTTCCACGCGCGACTCAAAGATGTCAGCAAAGCAGAGTGGCCTGCCAGGGCCACCACACCGGGGTTGCGGGTTGTTCGAAAGAGATACCGCGGCCCCGGAACGTAAAGCTTAATGGGTGGGTTTTAGTCAGTACAAGTCTGACACTCCCCCGCGCTCCGCCCCGAGCGGGGGAAGTTATTTGTTGATTTACCTACCATTCGCAAAAAAGCCATAGTTCCCAGAGTGAGACTATTATTGATTAGTACTCTTGTTGTCTATTTAAGGAACTCGTGGCTAAGTAATAGCAGCCGCTCGGGTCGATCTTTAGGTTAAGCCGCGCTTGCCTGGGTTGGTCTGTTGATGGGTGACCACCCGCTACATACCGAGTTTCCTCCGTGCCTCGGAAAGCACGTTAAGCCGTTGGTCCCGGCTGTCATTTGTAGATCTTTGCCAGTCGTTACAGGTAGTCAGTGTCCCGAATGTCTGACAACCAGTCTTACCAAGGGGTATCGTATTACCCAGTACTAACTGGGTTGTGGAGGTCAGATAGGCAGTCGCTCCATGTAAAAAACTGATATTCAGCTGCATCCGGTTAGACTGGAAGCCGACCCCAACATAGTTGGGAAAAGGCTAGGCAGATGACTCTTGTTGTCTATTTATTTAGGTTAGCCAACAATTGTTTACACATTGCTATTCAATTATTTATAATTATTTAATCAATATTCGTCTTATTAAGGTCAGAAACACCTCAACAACAAACAACCGTTTCCAAGTTTCCAGAGACTAATTAATTTGAAAACGTTTATTGTAAACAGGTTGTTATTGCAACTTGAGCTCGTTGATAGCGGTAAGGATCAAATAACTATAATAAAAATGGCAAAGGCGCCACAAAAAATGTTCGTACTACTTACACCTTAGAATAATTAATGTTCAAAACTGTATTTTATTTTAACTTTGCCCCACACTATGATTTTCTCCTGTATCGTGGGTGCATCTACAAACATTTAAACTCACATACACAAACAGCCATATTTGTTCCGCGCGGGGATCGATCCCACGACACGCAGCGCAGCAGTCGATCGCTCAGCCACTGCGTCAACCGTGTCGCCAAACTACTATCTACTTATAGATTTTATTTAGCCTCGAGTTCCTCACTACTACTTTTACTTATTAATACACCAGCTTCCGCCCGCGACTTCGTCCGCGAGGCATAGTTACTTTGAGACATAGTTAAAATGGCGTGATTATCGAAAAAAAAACATCTTTCTCTCCCCTTTTCTACCCTCTTTTCCCGCGTAAATATCGAAATAAAAAACATCTATCTCTCCTCTTTTCTTCCCCTTATCTCACTTTTTTTTGCCTATGTCCGTCTCCAGGGTCCCAACTATCCATTTAGGCGTGAAGACGTAACATTTTCATTAAAAAAAAGTGGGATGTGAGGGAGAACGAGGGAAGAAAAGGGAAAACTTAGCATTGCTTTTACGCTATTACTAATCAATAAGGCGCAAGAGCAAAAACTGCAGGTAGCAGGTACTGTGTTATACCGAGCGAAGCCGCGGGCAAAAGCTAGTATTAAATAAAGGTTCACACAGTGTTTTGATGCAGTTATTGTCACGATTAAATAAATTGATTCACGAGGGACATTTTTTGTAATCCCCATGCGGTACAACTATAATTTTCTCGCAAATCATTGTATCAACACATCCAAATCTGTCATGCAGTACAAACGAGATAAATGTCGATATCAGGGTGGTTCCGTTTCTCAAAAGAAAACACGGAACCCTTATTAGATCACTTTATTGTTCGTCTGTCTGTGTACCACGACCCTTTATCTCGGAAACGGGAGGCATCGAGTTGAAATTAAAACCATTTACTCAAGTTTGTGGTCTCTTTGTTCTGACATAAACGGCTACATATTTTGACTGCGTAAACTTAGAGTGTTGATTTTTACACAGGTAAAAATCAACACTCTAAGTTTACGCAGTCAAAATATATAGCCGTTTATGTAGCCAGTTATATATACGGAACCGACTCTCTCTTTGTCGGTTTTTATTGAACAGAGCACTTCCTATTTTAACTTATTAAACCCAGCTACGACAAAAATAAACGACGCTGAAAAGTATGAAACAAGAATTTCAGGATGCTGAATTAATTAAACAATGCCACTCGACGAACAAGAACAAAACAATAAAATAACTTATGACTAATGCCATGAGTTCTTGATTGAGACTTATGTCAAAATACAACTATCCGTAAGCAAAACGAGTCGCTTTTGTTTATTGGAACGGGGCATAAGGCTTTGCAAAATGCTTCATCATCTGCCTAGCCTTTTCCCAACTATGTTGGGGTCGGCTTCCAGTCTAACCGGATGCAGCTGAATATCAGTATTTTACATGGAGCGACTGCCTATCTGACCTCCACAACCCAGTTAATACGATACCCCTTGGTAAGACTGGTTGTCAGACTTTCGGAACACTGACTACCTGTAACGACTGTCAAAGATCTACAAATGACAGCCGGGATCAACGGCTTAACGTGCTTTCCGAGGCACGGAGGAAACTCGGTATGTAACGGGTGGTCACCCATCCACAGACCAACCTAGGCAAGCGCGGCTTAACCTTAAGATCGACCCGAGCGGCTGCTATTATTTAGCCACGAGCTCCTCAACTCACGAGCTTTGCAAAATGCTTAATATAAAAAAAATATATAAAATTGAATTTTTGTATGCAGACTAGGGTCGACGTAATAGCTGCGCCCCGCGGTTTCAATCTCATAGACCAGGATAAAAAGTAGCCCTATCTGTTTATCTATCTACTTCTGTATGTATAAGCTATCGTCATAAATCCAAAATTCATTAAAATCAAAATATTTTTATTTCACATAGGCTTACATAGGCACTTTTAAAACGTCGAGAAAGTGCACGGTTCGGGTTGGTCTTTTCCTATGGAGTAGAACGGGCAAAAAACTCCATGGTTACTCTTTTAAAATAATTTGGTTTTACTATATAATGTTGTTGTTACAGCGTTAATACTTAAGTAAGTATGAGAGGACAGCGTATGCAAATACATAACGATGTTTACATACACATAAAAACTAAGCCTTTTTACTATTTATATGATTGTCATCTTTATCATGTAAAGAAAAAAATGCCTTTGAAATATGTTTTTTTTTTAATGTCTTTATTAGTTTTCTAGCTTCCGCTTGCGACATCGACCGCGTGGCATATTTATTTTGGGGTAACACTAACTTTAACCCGCGTGATGATCGAAAATAAAATATCTTTCTCTCCCCTTTTGTTCCCTCTTTCTCCCCCTTTTCACAATTTTGTTTTAAATAGCCTATGTCCGTCTCCAGGGTCCCAACTATCCCCGTACCAAAATTTATTAAAATCGGTTTGGCCATTAGGCGTGAGGACTTAACAGTCAAACAAACTCACTTTAGCTTTCATAATATTAGTAAGGATTTCATATGTATATGTGTATTGGTATATAATTTTTCTAAAACAAATAGTTCTTTTTTGTATATTTTTTACCCTATCACAATGTTGTCGTATTTTACCCAAAGCTTGACTGGTAAAGAATGCTTTATTACAGCATTAAGTCCGCCTATGTGCCACTATTGTAGGGTAAACTGGGTACGGTTGAAACAATTTAGCGTTTATCGTTTATAATTTTGTTGTTTATAAACCGAGTGACGATTATGATACATTAAATTCAAAAGTGAAGTTTTGGCTACGATATGGCTGTATCATTATAGTTCCCGGGTTATTATTTTTAGAAATATATGAAATTAAAGAAAAAAACGAATTTGTTGCAACCGTCCCCATGCCAGGGGCGGTTGAAACAGCGATTGGGGTCAGTTGAAACACATACAAATAATACAATAAATACTAAGGAAGCATGTTTTATTTATTATTAAAACTAATTAAGGGACCACATAACAACATTCATCAGTCTTCAAGGTTTCATCAGCCTTTAACGAGTAGTAAACAATTAAAGAATTTCTAAAATCAAATATTCAAATTCAAATTCAAATAGCCTTTATTACTGATAATGACATTATTACATAAATACATTTCATTTCTACATTATTTCATTACATTATTTTATTGAATTATAACTTGTAATAAATATATAATTTTCAATTTTAATACAATTAATATTACATTTCAATTGTAACTATATTACCTTACATTACAATAAATTATTTAATGATATATTTATTTAATTACAATTTATTAGGTACAATTCAGTTATTTAAAATTCATGCTAGTAAAATTTCATGCATTTAACATTAAATATTAATATCAAAAATTAAATCAAATATTAATTAATAATAAAATTAAGCCACACCTCCGTGCCCGTCGGAGTGGGGAGCGTCAGGTTTTTTTCGTTACGGAATTTCTGGATTCGGTCCCCGCGCTCAAGGCCCGCGATAGAAGCTATGCAATAGCTTAACTTTTTTTTAAATCAAATAAACATTCCAAATAAACGAAAAACGCTTAATAAAAGAAAACACTTCTTAAATCAAATAAACATAAATAAGAAAGTAATAACATAAAGAAAACAGAGCTTAGAGATTAATCAGAGTATTCAGATTCGCAATTGTGGCAAACGTAGCTAAGACCACCTTCTGTGCATTTTTCGTGACCCCACTGTTTACACGAAGTAAGTACATTGTATCCACTTTACAAGTTAATTTCCCCTCTGGAAATCTTCCTCACTCGAACTCTCGGCATCTACAAAAAATAAACATTTTGTTTCAACCGTACCCACAAAAAATGTTTCAACCGTCCCCAACACCACTTTTGGTAGAATACACTTTATAGTTACGACAGTAATAATAACACAGTAAAAATAGCCACTATCCCTTATTCTACAAGCTTCATAATAATCACAAACACACACTCATTACATTCACTTACAAAGAACAGATAATATAAGCGATAATGTCAGAAGAAAAATACTTACTTTTGGGTAATAAAAAACAATATGGCGTCCTGCACACAACAACAACGCGCGGGGAGCGGCGCGCTACTAAATTCGCATTCGGAACTGCCGTCCGCTTTGTTTTCCCCTTGCCTCCCTCACTCCCCGCGTAACCGTTTACGAGATATTAGCTCTGTTTCAACCGTCCTTTGTTTCAACCGTACCCAGTCTACCCTACACACGACGTCAGGTCAACCTATTCTAAACTATTATAACCTGCTCTCTCTACTACGGATTGCACACCGTAGTAGAGAGATCAGGTTAAAATGGTTTTGTATAGCTTGATGTGCCGTCGTGTGTATATGAAGTTTAAATAAAAAAAATATACGACTTATCAAAATATCTGTCTTCAAAGCATGAAGTTTCTAAACAACAGACACAAAAATGTACAAAAACAGGGTGCAACGAGCCAGGGGTAAAGTTCTTCTATAGGAGAGGTATATTTGTTACTGTAAGTAAAAGCTCGAACTACGGTAAATCTTAAGATTTTCCAGTAAAACCTAAGATTTACCGAGTACGAATGGTAAATGTCCATAAAAGTTTGGGATTCGAACTATTACTATCATTCACTTGGTAAATCTTAGGATTTACATTAAAGGAACGGTAAATGTCGAAAAAATACGGATCGAAAAAAAAAACTTTTTATAGCAGAACTTTTTAAGGGATAATTTTATTTTGCATAACAACGGATAGCATAAACTGCATTTCGCAGAAAATTGTTTGGCAGACACTCATAACATACATTCAAAACTCATAATTTTGTCAGTCAGAATCATCTCTAGACAAAAAATTCATCATAGTAGGTATTTAAAACTAGAAACATCATATCGCAGAAAGTTCACAGTCAGAATCGTCTTTTGGCATATATTTTATATCAATAATCATTAAACGACGGAATTGTCATAACGCAGAAAGTTTATAGTTAGAATCATCCTTGTCATTTATTTAAATTATTTATTTCTTTGAAATAATGTCATTTAATTCAAGAAGTTCAGTTCCGGGTAACCTACTAAAAACAATCTCTTTTTTCTATTAATGCAATTCGTTTCTGCCACTCGCCAGCCGCTAATCTAAATACTTGAGTTGAAACCTAATAAAAAAAAACTTTTTTTCTATATTATTCTCAAAGAAAAAGTGTGTGTGTCAGCTCCGACGCACGACTGGAGTTTACTTCTTAAGTACAAAAAAATAATAAAAAAATATAATAAAAAAAATAATAATATGTAATTAAAAATATCACTGACGGACGACAAATTTCATAAATCGCCATCTAGTAATATTCAACTGTACGACAAACACCATAGGTGCGGTTGCACCAAAGTTGCACCAAAAACGTAACGAGGTCATTCATCAGTAGATTTTACACCTCACATTTTTCTCATACCGGGCGCCTTATATATGAAAATCGATTCTTAAGGAGTAAACTCCAAAAATCTTATTTTTGCCTTAATATTTTTGTATAATTGTAACTCACTGTATCAGTTTACGCCAACATAATGAAAACTCAAAATAAATAACAAACATGGTAAAAACCCGTTTTAACCGTTAATAATTATGTTAGTGACCATCTAGTTTAAAGACTTATGCCTATTAAAGTTATTCTTAATGAAATTCTGTCATCTGCATAGTATGAAAAGTGAAATTATATCAAAAAATCGTCGCTCTAAATAAACATTGTGCTAAACAAATAATGCTAAATTTGAACTCTGCCAATCGTAATTATACTAAATTTCATTCTGCCATCTTAAAAGTATGCCATTGTAAATTCGGAGTTTTAAACATTATGCCAAACGATAATTATATCAAATAATTTTTACGCCTTATTAATATTCCTAAAACCAACATTTACCAGTCCACATTGGTAAAACCTAGCATGTACTGAATTGGAATGGCAAAGTCCGAAAAAGTCGTCCCTTTATAATAAATACTTACATTTACCAACTCATGCTGGTAAATCTTAGGTTTTACTTGAAAATCTTAAGATTTACCGTAGTTCGAGCTTTTACAGTAACATATATATATATATATATATATGGAGGGTCCGCGAGTACTTTCGCGGACCCTCAAGTTTCCAAGTGAACAGCTGAAATTGCAGCTGGTGGAAATTCAAGTGACAAACATCTATACATCCATCCATACACCTATTCATCCATCCATCCTTACAAACATTCTCATATATAAATATTAGTAGGATATCCCAAATCAATTAAAAACAGTCAAAATCAGTTAAAAGCAGTGTGATGTTACCGTCAGACTGCCGCGTCAGACTCAAGTTAAGGTCCTGTGTTAGAACTTAAGGCAAAATCCTAAATTTACTCAAAATGCTTCGTAGAAGAAAATATCATGAGGATACCAGCATTCTTGAGAGGTATTTCTCGACGGCATGTTAGCCAAGTCAGACTCCTATGGACGGTATAGAAACTGACACCAGGTTAGTCAGCAACCTCACGATAAAGAAAGAATCAAATGGAACTTAAATAATACTAGCGACAATTGTGTAGGTTTAAGATTGGTTGTCTATTAAAGAATTCCATTGTATATATACGAAGATCAGCTTCATCAAAATTTACGAATGAAAAAAAACAGGACCAATGTGGATTAATACACTAACAAACAAAAAACTTTTTTGTAAAAAATAAAACCGACTTCCAAAAAAAAAACTAAAAAGTGCAAAAAAACTGTTTTATTTTTTACAAGAATTTTATATTTCAGCATTTTTAGTTATGGTATTATGATTTATCTCTTATTTTTTATCCAGTATTCATTTTCCATTGTTACTAAAAGATTAGCAGATATAGACATAGAGAAAAAATATGTATTATAGACGATAACAGCTCATAAACTACCTAAGCAATATAAATAATAAATTGAAATGCCCCACCTGGGAAGCGACAGCTTTGTAATAAAATGAATCATCGAAATCTAAATATAATTGGCGAAGAAATCGTTGAAACGAAAATACGCAAAACCTTTACACGAATTCGGTTAAAAATATAATAAAATTAGCTTTTGCAAGAGGCTTCGCTTGCGTTAAATTCGGTAGCGCCTTATTGATTTGTAATAGCAATGCTAAGTTTTCCCGTTTCTTCCCTCTTTCTCCCTCATATCCCACTCTTTTAAAAAAAATAAGAGCCTATGTCCGTCTCCTGGTTCCCAACTATCTCTGTAGCAAAATTCATCAAAACCGGTTAAGCCATTAAAGCGTGAAGAGGTAACAAACAAACAAACTCACTTTCGCTTTTATAATATTAGTAAGGACAGCAATGAATTAAAAAAAAAACTGCTAAAATAAAATACTATCTATTATTAAATAATGCTTGAATTAATGAACATTGCTAACATCTATGTAGCAGGGTGTTTTTGTGTTCATTAATATATTTAACGAAGTAAGAAGACATAAAGTTTCATTAAGAAATTAATACGTGACAATCACGGCAAAGATTGTCTTAGGATATTTATTCGAAGTAATTATTCTAGCCAGCTTTATATTAATAACAAATTTATGTACAAATGTAGGTACGCAAATAAATGAATATGAATATTTGTTATAAATAAAGAGATATTTGCATTTATTTTTATTCCGATACTTTTATTTAACGCCAGTTATGTCAGTATTTTTTTTATACGAATTTTATTGACATTTACTAACCTATTTTTTTATTGTTGAAATCTGCATAATAGTGGCAATAATTAAGCGGTTAAAATAGTACGTTATTTCGTAAAGATTTTTGTAAAGTTACTCTACATTGCCTACTATTGTAATAGAAGAAAAAAACATGTATACGCATAATAAAACAACGCTACGACAAACCCTTCGCTGTCGTAACGTTAGCCACGAGAATTCACTTCGCACAAAACACGAAAAAAATACCAACACTTAACTCACTTTAAACAAACAACTTTTATAGCCGAACATTTTTTTTTCTTTATAAACTTTGGAAAATATTTCCAAGAAATTTCGCTCGCCCTCCAGTACCGTCCGGATCGGGGGAAAATCCGTACTGATACCATGCGGATTATTCACAGGGGCGAATGGGTGAACTACCCCGCTACCCGCGCGCTGTGGCTGCGACTGTGTGTGCATTTGAAAGAGTATACCTACAGTGAATGCTATGGGGACCGGGGTAGAAACTTCTTTCAAGATTCCCCAAATTTATCATACCACTCGGAAAATTGGAGACGCCTAAATCTGTCAAGTGCTAGGATAATTGGTATTCCTTTTTTAAAAGCTTTTATTTTTTTGTTTGCTATTGGATTTTCGAAGTTTTGATCACTGTAGTAAAATAGAATTTTCCAACTAATATTATAAGTACAAGGTATTTTATGAAAGAGTCACGTATAACCACAAAAATATGTAGCTTAAAAATAAGTTAATTTTTTCACCAAACAACATTTCGACTCAAAATATGAAATTAAAAAAGTGATAAGTATTTAAAATGTCAATTTTTGTTTGACGATAAAAATGTAAAAGAATTATCCTATATTCATTTTTAACATCTAAACATAAAATAACGCAATACTGTGTTTAGAACACGATCCGTTCATTTAACACCTAGGATAATCGTTGGCAAACATCGAGTTTGGAGTTCTAGATTTTAGTCTGTGCAGCATAAGTTAAGACGGGCATTATTAATCTATATTACGTTACGGCCAGCCGGAAGCCTGAAGGGCCAGAAGCTGGTCGCAAGTCACAAGATCAAGAATAACAAAAAACTTTTAGGAACCGCATGGGTCCGCATGCCATGTTTAAAAATATAACTAAAACTACTTCCAAATAAACATCTTTTATTCACTCTCCTTTTGGCCCAATGGGCGACCCAAAAATATGTTCTAGATCGTTTCAAACCATCTCCCTTGTTTAAATAGGTCCCTTATCCATGACTAGACGAAGAAATCAGTACATATTGGTTACAGTTATATTGGTTAGTTGGTAACAGTTAACTGTTTGTTTACTAAATATAGGTACTCATTTTTTTTTCCACTAAAACGTGATACTAGAACAAATATAAACAATAATCAGAATTTCTTCTTCTTAGTTTCGCAAACTATCGTAATGGACTATAGAACCTAGTTTAAATTCCATAATTTACTCTACAAATAATAACATACCGAATGTTTACTTTTCTCCTTATCCTTATATTATCCTCAAGTGAATCCTACTGAACGTAACAACTCCACCATTATAACGGCGCCGTCGTCTTTGGTTGATGATGATCACAAACCTTGTGACATCCACGTGTCAAAATTTCATTATGCTATGACCAGGATAATCAATGCTACACCTCGTTAATCTCTGACGTCATATTATTATCCGAATAAGTGTTCAAAGTGCCACGCGACACCTCTAATATCTTTCCCGGAATCGTGCGTCCTCGCCGACCTCATAAGGCACTATGAGCGAGCTATGTATGAGCGAGTCTGGCAAGACTCGCTTATACACCTACAGCGTCGACGCCCCGACGCCGACGCCCCGACGCGACGGCGACGGCTTCATCGTGCGGAGGCACCTAACGACGGCTGCTGACGCTCCAAAGGACACGCAGGCGACCCTACTCCCCTTGTCCGTGGTGCGGATTACATACTCCTACCTATACCGACACTATAAGTTTTTTTATTTATTCCTAATACATGCAACTAGCCCCTCTGGCCTCCTAAGCCGTAACGTTATTCCTTCCGACCTAAAAGTACATAAAAATATTCGGTTCTAATAGCTGTAGAAGAACTTCAGTATTCCCATTATTGCGTATTTTTGTGTTGTTGTTGTTAACATCGCATGAACTTTCTAGATGTAAACACAAACAAAAAAAAAACTCATACGGTTACAGAAATGCACAGCACTATCAATACAATAAGACGCTTCCCGCTGTCTGTCTGTCCTAAGCATGCTTAGATCTTTACACCTACGAAACGGATTTTGATGCGGTTATTTTTAATAGATAAAGTGATTCAAGAGGAAGGTTTTTATGTTTAGTATTAGCATCTACATTGCACCCGTGCGAAGCCGGGGCGGGTCGTAAAAAAATATAATTTATGGAAAAAAAATGGAATGGAAAAAATAGATTCACTGAAACGATGGGAATCACATAATTCATCTCAATATCGCAACTCGAAAAATATATTTTTAAGCTATTGCATAGCTTCTATCGCGGGCCTTGAGCGCGGGGACCGAATCCAGAAATTCCGTAACGAAGAAAAACATGACGCTCCCCACTCCGACGGGTACGGAGGTGTGGCTTGTCTAACGTCGTTTACACAATACGGTCAGTTATTTCAATCCCGATTCTAATGTTCTAATAGCGTTTTTGGTAGAGAATCGGATAGTCAATCGACATTACGCTGGATCAAACCCAAGGTCTTGTTTTTCTTTTTGCGACTTCTTTTCATTGGAAGTACTTTTTAAATATTATATTTAGTTTTTTATTTATTGTCTAAGTTGATAAAAAAAATGTTTCTTTTTGCGACTTCTTTTCATTGGAAGTACTTTTTAAATATTTTATTTAGATTGTTTTTATTTATTGCATGTTGATAAAAAATGCTATGCAATAGCTTTACCGCGGCAGTCCCCGAGTGCCACACGTATTTTTTTAAATAATTTTTTCATACTTCAAATTTTGTTACAGGTATTTTAGTCATAGGAGATGTTTTTCTGTAAGTATTATTACTAGTCAGTTATCATGACGAATATGTTGTACTTCTGTGTGATTATAACGGTGTATCAGTGATTATTCGTATAGGGCTCATAGGCATGTCTTCAAAAACAAACAAATCATAGTTTCATAGTAATTAATGACAAAAATACTTTTTATTCCGTTATAAAAATTCTCCGTATTGAAAAACCTCCTTTCATTCATGTAGAGTTTGTCACTGCTGCTCTCGGCTCCATGACACCCTCGCCTATCAGCTCGGGTGTGAATTACGTCTCGAACGCGTTATCAAAGTTTCCTCTCTTGAATCAAAATGTAACATCCAAAAACAACAGATTAACAACAAGACCTGACTCTAACAAAAATGAACTAATCCAAAATGTAACATGTAACTAGCTTCCAATCCAATCTAACTTTATCCCGTAGAAATGCTTTAGCATAAATACTATTTTTAAATATTTATTTATTAAACTTTATGCACAAATATAAAAACATTGTACAAAGGCGGACTTAATGCCTTGGGCATTTTCTACCAGTCTACCTTAAGGTGATGCAGAGGGAAAATATAGTAAATATCAGTTACAGCTAAGAAAATAATGGTATAAGCTAGTCGAATACTTTCAATTAACTGGAAACTAATGTGACTAAACGCCCGCTGCTTCAAGTTTACTCGGGTAATCTCGGGAACTCAGATTTTCCCAGAAAATGTACAAAATTATTATTTTACAAATGAAAAACCACGGTCGGACATAGAATCGCCTCTTTTTTGAAGTCAGTAAAGTCTTTTTACAATAAAAATTCTGAAAAAAACTGTTTCATAAATCTGAAATGAAGATGCAGCGTTCGATTGCAGTTCAATTAAAAAAAATATTTCATGCGATTTTACCGGCTCACGTATTCAGCGTAGGATATTATTTTAATCAAATTATCTTTTCCATGGATACCGTGGAGTCAATTTTACATTATATTCTGAAAATTAATACAAAATATTCTTTATGTGCTCTTTTTTATCTCTTAGAAATACAAAAATATTTATCAGCATTAAGGCTTGTGGAATGTACAGGTACGGCTAACTTTGCGACGAAAATCTAGACGTTTTACAAAGTGTTTGCTATGTACAGCGTCTTAATTCAACTCACGGACAACCCAGTATTTCCTTGATAACTAAGAATAATAAAATATAGTTTTATTAGGTCGGACCCGCACATAGAGGTTCTGAATTATTTACACCCAACCGCAAAACGAAATTTGTTTTCTATAGAATCTTAGTGAAGAACAAAGTTACGGTTGCAGTTTGATCAAAAAGTCTAATATCTCAACAACTAAATATCAAATTTTGTACGTACTACAAAACACTTTATTCCTCTTACTTTAGAGATTAGAAGGGGAACGACTTTAGAAGCAAATATCTCACGAACTATTTACTTAAGAATTAAAGTATGTCTATAAGAAACCTCGATTAATCAACTTTATACCTACGAAGAAACCTATTATTTGAAAACCCTCAGTTGCACGTATTTTTTTTTTTGCTGGTGGGAAATCATCAAATAACTTGCAGTCAACTGACTGCATGTATGGACTGTGTCTCCATATTTAGAATAAATAGTGGCAAAAGTCGTCGGAATAAAAATGGTACCGTTTTTGCCATATGGCAACGGAACCTTAAAATGTTTGGTAGATCGATTTTACCCAGAACATTCAACTTAAAAAACTTTTTTGTAAGTAAAGTATGTTTTCAGTTTTTTAACTAGACTTCCAAAAAATAACTAAAAAGTGGAAAATAACTTTATTTCCGGAAGTCGGTGACTTTTGTTGGTTTCGTTGACTTTTTGCCACGTAATTTTCCACTTGTTTTTTGGCAGTCTATTTTGTTTTTACAAAAATGTTTTTTATTTCAGCATTTTTAGTTAAGGTATTATGATAATATCTCCTATTTTCTTTCGAGTATTCATTTTCCATTGTTACTAAAAGATTGGCAGATTATCCATATAGACATAGAGAAAAAATATGTATTATAGACGATAACTCATGAACTACCTAAGCAATATAATAAAAATGGACCACATGGGAAGCAACAGCTTTCTAATAAAAAAAAATGTGTGTGTCAGCTCCGACGCACGACTGGAGTTTACTCCTTAAGTACGAGTATCTAACCATACGCAAAAAGAGTTTATTCAACTGAAAAAAGATTAATATCATATGAAAGGGTAAATTCACAAATTAATGAAAAAACAAGCCCAATAACATATAGTACTTATATAGGTATAGTCGCCTATACAGCATACCATATGTACGTCTTAATACACTCACAGCCAAATTAGAAAGTTGCGCACTAAAGGTGCGCACCAAAAACGTGACACATTTTCGTTACTTTAGTAGGTTTTACCCCTCGTATTTTTCTCATACCGGGCCTTATATATGAAAATCGATTCATAAGGAGTAAACTCCAAAAAGAATCATCAAAATCGGTTCACTCAGTCAAAAGTTATGTAACAAACATAAGAAAAAAATAAAGTCGAATTGATAACCTCCTCCCTTTTTTGAAGTCCGTTAAAAAAAACATAAATTATAATTTTCGTTTGTCAAAAATTCAATTAATTCAAATACTATTATTTTATTTCTTCATAAATAATTATGAAAAACTTCGTTGTATTCACGTTTGTCACTGCAGTTCTCTTTTGTGGGACTGTCTCTTGTAATGTGACGTTCAAAAAGTGCTGATTATCAGCCTAATTTGAATAAATGACTTTTGATTTTGATTTATCGACATTTTTGGTTAGATTTGATTAGTAACCTGCTACTAACTCTTGTTAAACAATGTAAATCCTTATCCTCACTAATATTAAAAAGCGAAAGTGAGTTTGTTTGTTTGTTACCTCTTCACGCTTTAATGGCTAAACCGATTTTGATGAATTTTGGTACAGAGATAGTTGGGAACCAGGAGACGGACATAGGCTAATCTTTATTTAAAAAAAAGTGGGATATGAGAGAGAACGAGGGAAGAAAAGGGAAAACTTAGCGCTGCTATTACAAATCAATAAGGCGCAAGAGCAAAAACTGCAGGTAGCTCGTACTGTGCTATGCCGAATTTAACGCGAGCGATGCCGCGGGCAAAAGCTAGTAATTTATATTGTAAAGATAATAGGAAGAAATATAAAATATTTTATGTAATTAATTTGCTTTTGTTAGTGTGTAATGGTGGTGATGATAATGCCACCTAGCTAGTTTCGGTTACAGCGACTGAATTCTATAGCTTTCTAGGTTGATTGTTGAGAGTTTCGGTGAGCTGATCTATTAAGCGCTCTCAAGTGGCTCCCATATCCAACTTAGGCCGAAAATCTCCGAGAACAAAACAGAAAAAAATCACTATGAAGTGCCAAAGGTTTTGGGGGACTGTCTCTTGTAAAGTTGCCGTTCAAAAAGTGCTGATTTTATCAGCCTAATTTGAATAAATGACTTTTGATATTGGACGTGGCGACATTATAGTATCCTATGTCCAATATCAAAAGTAGCTAGCTGGCGCCCGGGGCTATGCCCGCGTGATGATCGAAAAAAAGTATCCTATGTGTTAATCCAGACTATAATCTACCGCTGGGCCAAACATCAAGATTCGTTCAGCAGTTTTTTCTTGAAAAAGGATCAAACATACATCCATACTCACAAACTTTCGCATTTATAATATTATTAGTAGTATAGCTGTAAGAATAGCTGTTATCACTGATAACCTTAAAGCTAGATCTAGATAACTCATCACGTGTTAAATACAATTGCGAGCTTCTTCTCTTTTCAAAGGTATAAACCTGCCGACGCACATGACGTCTCCACTCGGGCTAAGGGGTCCAATTCACATCTTTTGAAGTGACTTTTCTGAAAATCCTAATAACGTGAAACCTGACTAACACATTTTCGTACTCATTCATGTGTATAATGTTGTAACACTTACAGAAAACTTTTAACAACATTCTACATATATCCAATATTTATATTTCCATTTCCATGATATGGGTTTGCTGAGGACAATAAGAGTTAGCGTAGTTTTTTTTCGGTTTCAGTTTAATTCCTGTTTTATGTATTCTTCACCTTTGTACATACAACGCTTATCATAATACATTTATTTCAACAAAGAGAGGGAATTCCAAAAGATATAATGTAATGTTGATTATTTTGATGTGTTGTGTTCTTAAGCCTGTGGACGGTAAGCAACGGTAAGCTCACCGTCCGTCCGCCTATTAACGACAGGCCGTGTACACGTCGCGTTAGTGTTTCACGCGCGCCCCAAAGAGATGGCAGCAAAGCAGAGGGACCTGCCAGGGCCACCGCCTGCCGGGGTTGCGGGTTGTTCGAAAGAGATACCGCGGCCCCGGAACATAAAGGGCAGTAGAAGGAACATGGGTGGGTTTTAGTCAGTACAAGTCTGATACTCCCCCCCGCTCCGCCCAGAGCAAGGGAAGTTATTTGATGATTACCTACCCAAACAAAAAAAAAAGTGGGTATCCCATTGTCAATATGAAACGAATCATAAATGGTCTTAACAAAGGTATTAAGTAGAAAATCAACCTTACAGTAGTAAAGCAACTCGATGACTATGTACCTATCGAGACAGACATGAGGTTGACTGTATCAACATCCCAACCTACTTTGAAAGCATGACGTATTTCCCCACGTATTACCAGCATGCATAATACATTGAGAGCTAGCCCATCGCACAGTTGATGAATAAAATACGTAGTGTGCATAGCTGGACAGACGATAAAACTTTGAGAGTTTGTAACATTGTTGGGGTGGGCAGGAAACGTGACTGAGATATGGAAACGACTTATTCGACATCAATTGGACATCTAATTGCACGACTCATAACGCGAAGCGTTTGAGGCTGTTCTCTACTATAAATACGTCAAGGCCAAGCATTCTACCGGCCATTTATTGCGGATTTTTGGGGGAAGTGTGACATTGTACTGACTAAAACCCACCCATGTTCTATTGCCCTTTATGTTCCGGGGCCGCGCGGATTCTGCCGGCCTTAAAGGCCAAAATAACCCCAAATCTAGATAGATTTTGGGTTATTGTCTCTACATAACTAACCCTTTATCACTCATAAAACTGGGTTTTTTTTTATTTTTGTACATTTAGGCAACACTGAGGTCGAGAGTTGTATTTTTTTATACGAGTTCGTAATTTCAAAATGTAGACTATGTGCGATTACGGTTTGATTTCAATTTGTACGATAGGCTGACTAAAGTCTACACAATAATATAGAGGGTTAAGATAAATCTGTAGGCGTTTGTGCATATTGAGAAAATTTTGTAAGAAAATAGTTAAGGTGTTCAAGAATATCAAACAGAACCAATTGTCAATAGTCTCGGGAGTAAAATAACTGTGACATACAGTCAGACAGACAAAAACAGAAATCGAAAAACTTCATTAGCAGTGAGACTTATCTACCTCGTAGAGGCGATCGGTGGCGGCAATCTCTCGCGTCCGGACCTATTTCAGTCCATCGTCCGAAGCGAGAGGAATGGGAAGCGGTTACCTCCTTTTGCGAAGTAGTCATGCTAGCGAAGGAGGTGGCCGCACGTTTGAGGGAGAGAACCTTAAACGAACCCAGCTGCCACGAGACAACATTGAACGTGTTTCCAAAGTTCCGTGTCCATGCTATGAACCACTTTTTTTTTGGGGTGGGACATCGTCAAATAACTTCCCCCGCTCTGGGCGGAGCGGGGGGGGGAGTGTCAGACTTTTACTGACTAAACCCACCCATGTTCCTTCTATTGCCCTTTGCGTTCCGGGGCCGCGGTATCTCTTTCGAACAACCCGCAACCCCAGCTGGCGGAGGTTCTGCCAAGCCCCTCTGTGCTATGAACCACTTAGATGTTCTCTTGTGAGTAGGCTACCCTGGTTGCAGTACCAATGTATGTCAGTCATAAAAAAATGGACTGTCACCAGAACCACAACTGTGCGCAAAATTTCAGCTTAATCAGTTGTCGGAAACAGCTTTAAAATTCAGTTGCAAGATTAAATCTATATTAATTTAGAAAGCAAGTTAAATAAAGCTAGTAAAAGTTCCTTTTCTTTACCTCATTCAATCAAGTGTCTCTTTCTTTTAGAATATAAACGTGAAGTTATGCAAGCCAATGTTTTTAATTTTAATTTTTGTACTGTTTCCGTACATCATAAGGAAAAAAAACCCTTATTGTTTCAATTAGTTGACCGTCTGTCTATTTGTCAGACCATTTATCTCGGGAACGCGTTAAGGTAACGAGTTGAAAAAAACCAAATAATCAAGTTAGTGGTCCCTTGGAGTTGTGGAAAAGTCATAAATCTCTAAGTCTACGTAGTCATAAGATATCTGGGCGTTTGCGTCGCAAGTACCTGGTTTTTTAATAATTTGTGGAAAAGTCATATCTCTCTCTAAGTCTACGTAGTCAAAAGATATGTGGGCGTTTGCGTCGCAAGTACCTGGTTTTTTAATAATTTGTGGAAAAGTCATATCTCTAAGTCTACGTAGTCAAAAGATATGTTGGGCGTTTGCGTCGCAAGTACCTGGTTTTTTAATAATTTGTGGAAAAGTCATATCTCTCTCTAAGTCTACGTAGTCAAAAGATATGTGGGCGTTTGCGTCGCAAGTACCTGGTTTTTTAATAATTTGTGGAAAAGTCATATCTCTCTCTAAGTCTACGTAGTCAAAAGATATGTGCGTTTGCGTCGCAAGTACCTGGTTTTTTTAATAATTTGTGGAAAAGTCATATCTCTCTCTAAGTCTACGTTTTCAAAAGATATGTGGGCGTTTGCGTCGCAAGTACCTGGTTTTTTAATAATTTGTGGAAAAGTCATATCTCTCTCTAAGTCTACGTAGTCAATAGATATGTGGGCGTTTGCGTCGCAAGTACCTGGTTTTTTAATAATTTGTGGAAAACTCATATCTCTCTCTAAGTCTACGTAGTCAATAGATATGTGGGCGTTTGCGTCGCAAGTACCTGGTTTTTTAATAATTTGTGGAAAAGTCATATCTCTAAGTCTACGTAGTCAAAAGATATGTGGGCGTTTGCGTCGCAAGTACCTGGTTTTTTAATAATTTGTGGAAAAGTCATATCTCTGTCTAAGTCTACGTAGTCAATAGATATGTGGGCGTTTGCGTCGCAAGTACCTGGTTTTTTAATAATTTATGAAGTCGTTTTCGATCCTTTATTTTATTCCAGACTATAATCTACCTCTGTGCCAAATTTCATCAAGATCCGTTCAGCCGTTTTGACAGCCTCACAAACATTGGCTTTTATAATATTAGTAGGAAGTACGAAACGTCACTTATTTATTTATTTATTTAAACTTCATGTACAATAGTGGTACATAGGCGGACTTAATGCCATAAGGCATTCTCTACCAGTCAACCTATGAGATGGTATTTTGTTTGGTAAAAATTACATAGTATAAACTCGTGTTATCCGCAACAAAATAGCGAGTACTTTTATTCAGTCAATAACATCGTTAATGTATTTCAAGAACAGTATTATTTCATTATCTATAGATAGACGGTTATACAGCCTGCGCCTGGAGATATGAAGCGAAGCGGTTTAGTTGGATCGTCTGGCGCACAATGGGCGGGACTGCCACTAGTGATAACGAGAGAATGCCATGCAATTAGGTCAGGAACCTACAATTTGAAATTGCACTCCAAGATCGTATTCGCCACCGCCTGCCGGGGTTGCGGATTGTTCGAAAGAGATACCGCGACCCCGGAATATAAAAGGCAGAAGAAGGAACATGGGTGGGTTTTAGTCAATAAAAGTCTGAATTTGCCCCCCCCCCCCTCCCGCCCAGAGCGGGGGAAGTTATTTGATGATTACTTATCCGCAAAACAAAGGGATACCGTGGCCCTGGAACACAAAGGGCAAAAGAAGGAACATGAGTGGGTTTTGGTCATTAAATGTCTGACGTTACCGTGGAATAACTTCCCCCGCTCTGGGCGGACCGGGGGAAGTTATTTCACGATTTCCCATTCACAAGCTCGCTTACGTCAAATCAGTTTCTCTATTTTCTGCAAAATCAGAACTCTAAACGAGTCATTCTAACTCAATGTTCACCACCCAAAAGTTTTCATTATTAATTTTAACTTTAAAACACAGAATGCTTATTAAATTTTCGAAGCTACTTTAAAGTTAACGTGTTCCGGGTGGTTTGAATTTCATTCCATGCTAAATAGTTAGCCGTGGATATAATTTGAGTAGCAAAGATAAAGTTTAGCAACGTTTCAAGTGTGGTTGATGTGATTGTGTGAATAGTTCGTAACTTAACTTGTAAATTGGGTTTAACGTTACAAAAAGGAGACTGTATCGTGGGCCGTTAGAAGTCTATGTGCGCAGGTGTACAGTGTAATTTTGGTATATATAGCATGTTTTTTTTTTTACACTGACGTATTTTTAAGTTGTTGTGATTCTTGAGGAAAATCTATAGAAACCATAAAATGTATTTTTTTTTAATTTTGTGGTTCAAGAGCAGCACCTATGGAAACCATAAATAAAATATCTTTATTCGGATAAATTAATTGCGAATAAATAAATAAAGTTATTATAAAACGACCTTTGTAACTGTAATCTTGTCAAAACTAACACAAAAAGCACGATTAATTAGGGCGATTAATTACGATTAATTACGATTTTTGGGAAAGAAAAATGCTAACAAGTAAAAACACAAGTCTATTAGGAATAATCAGTTTTAACAAAACATCGATATCATAATGACATCGATGAATCTAAGAGATCTCTTAGAGTATTCAGAATGGAGGGAAAATAGGATTTATCATCAATAGTTTGCTATATTAACTGTATGTTCTTACATACAGAATTAGACACTGTGAGGTTTTTTTTTCTGAATGGCATCTCGCTGTTCAACCTACACTGTGCGGTGGAGCGTGATTTTTTGACGTGATAACGTCTTTAAAATCGTTTTAGTCGGGTGACATGTTCAGAAACTTGTGTCACACCAAAACCTCACGAGCGCGATCGATCGCAATAAGACGTTATCACGTAAACATCTCGATCGTAAACCTACTTTACAAACAACCAATTTTTTTTTAAATTTTCGTAATGTTGCCTTTGACCACAAGCCAGGTACACGAATAATAAAATAGAAGAAAAATTGCGATGTAACTGATAACGTTATTTACAAAAGCAGTCCTTAACGTTTTGAACTGGCAACCAAAAGTAAAAATATTTAAACATAAATCTCCCCGAAATAAAAATATTGAAATTAGTTCCTGATCGATTGGCCAGAGAAGACAAAATACCGAAAAAATTGGGCATAAAAGGTTAAAAAAAAAACTTTTATTATTTTCCCAATAATCATTATTCCAAAATCATTTGAAGGCACGTGGTTTCATTAATGGTTGTTTGGATTAAGCAAACAGATGTAGACTAATCAACCTTTAATCTACAAACAAACATGCTAAATTTTCCATGGCCGCAATCGTGCCGCAATGTGCAGTACTGCGTTGAATCGATCGTCACCGGGAATTCCACCTTTAGTGTGTGTAGCCAGCATTAATATTCAAAAGCGATATTCTCGTGAAATAACTTACAGTGTTTATCTCATGAATTCGCGTTAGACAATACGCCGGTTACGAACCAAGGTAGATGCCACACAATTTCATACTGACGTAGGAGGAAATCGGTTTTCAATTAAGCGGGGTTTACCCCGCTTAATAAGTTTATCGTGGATCTACTACAATTCAAGATATATACATATATATTATATAAATAGGGTTTTTCATTGAATGTACAATCATTAAAGTTGGTTCTCTTTACAGACATACAAATGAACATATTTTTTTAGTTAATCATTTTTTATCATCTTAAATTATATTATTAAAGAAATTGAATCTTATGTCAAAATGAATATGTAATGCTAGTTTTGAACAAAATTTTGTAGGCTAACGTAAATGGTCTGCAAGGGCAAGTAGCAGATTTTTCGAAAGAGATACCGCGGCAAAAGGAGGACACTCCCCCCGCTCCTGATGTTATTTGGTGATTTCAGCAACCGAAAAAGAAAAAAATGTTTCTGGCGCTTTCGCAACGTAAATGGTCCACCGCGATGTCCTGTAAAAGTAAGTGAGTACTTGAACCCCATGGTCTAAACTCAAATGGCTTGAAAACGTTACTGAAAATATGTTTGAATAAAATCGGATTATTATTTTTTTAACGTGACGTATTTTACCGCGCAGAGCATTTTCAGTCCCGGTGTTGAATTATGCGTTGCAATAAAGGTATGCATTCTTCACACTTAAAATCACACAGACTGACCACAAGCGCGGGTTTCCCGGGAACGTCATCCCCAAACCCTGACGGCCCGTTTGACCCGTTTAAATATGTGTGGAATGCACGCAGAAAGGATAATTCAATTATGGTTTCATTATGAACTTTAATTTTATATCGATGCTCGTTTTCAACCCGCATTTTAAAATGTCTGAACACTTTACACTTACTCCTTGGTAACACTCAGGGTTATTTAATTCTTTCTGGACCTTTATAAAACTGTTTTTTGTATTGTTTTGTTACATAATAAAATCTTTCCGTTAAAATTTTAGCTAAATGTCAGTTTGGGCTTGTTGACAAAACAGCGACGCGACGTCGCATTGTAAAAAGCTACGAGCTCGCAAGACGCATAGCAAGAACTCGCGAATTGAATCACCAATATTAAGACCAATAACAGAAGTGCGCACTTTTGACGATCCATGCCTACCACGACCTAGTTTACAAAATACGTTTAGTACGGTTGGTTGACGGTCGTCGAAGGAATGGTCACCCGAATCGTCGAAGGGAGCTGCCTTGCCGCACGAGATCGCATCGCAGAAATTAGTGACGTAGTTTTCTGAGTTATGAATTCGCACCACACAGATTCACAGATTTATGTACAAGTCCTAAGTCAAGCCACCGAAAGTTTAATGAAAGTGATAGTTGAATTTAACTTTTATTGGAGCATAAATATCTAATGAATTAACAGTTAGGTAAGCTTTCCTTCCTCGAATGTCAACATCTAACGTATTGTCAATACCGAACCAATATGCGTAAGTCCCTCGTTTACCAACTGAAGCTATTCAATTAAACCGATCCCCGAGGCAATCTATTACTGAATCGTTCGACATTTTGTACTCACTATACAGGATGATTTTTTCCAAGGGGGAGTGGATGACCAAATCAAAAACTATAAGGAAGAGCGAAAAATACTCAAAGGAGTCTCGAGACCTATTTTGATAAAAACAAAAACTTGATCATTTAATTTTTGAAAAATCAGTTTTCCAGGCGACGAATGGAACCTGTTGATTAAAAAATAATCTATATGATTGCACCATTTGATACTGTCGCTAGTACGGATTGAATTCTAGGAACTAATGAATGACATACGGCAAGCTAAAGGAAAATGACAAATATAAAAATTGCAATTTTTAAATTATCCTTGACTGATGATACCCGCTTCGCAGTCATCTTCGCAACATTACAGTAACAGTAAAAAGAAAAAAAAAAACAGGAGCAATTGAATACAGCAATTGGACTTCCAAATAAATTGGCGCTTATAGTGATTTTGTTCGACGTTTTTAAGGTTCCATACTTCATAAGGAAAAGGCGGATAGGATTACTTTGTTATCTGTCTGTCAAGACCCTTTATCTCGGGAATGTGTGGCCAATTATGTCACAAGTTTATACGGGATGCTCGGTGCGTGAGACAGACTCGCACTTAGCCGGTCCTTTCACAACTGTTTATTTTAATCAAAATGAAATATTAGCATTAGTTTGCCGTATGTCATTACTTCCCAGAAATTGATCACACAATATCGTGTAAATACATAAAATGTTTTTCAAAATCTATATTCAAAAACCCAATGATGCACTTTAGTTTTCACCAAAATCGGGCTGAAAACTCTTTTGAGTGTTTTTCGGTAGTCCTCATAATTTCAGATTTGATTATCTACGTTCACTTGAAATAAATCAGCCTGTACATACCATTTACATCTGTGCAAGTGTCGCTGTGTCGCTGTGTGCTAGTGTTTATGTCTGAGCGCTAGGTTTGTCGCTCTAGTAGACTTTAACAAACGTATGACATAATCGTTGCTGTCGGCGCTGTCAGTATTTTATTGTCTGCCCTAACAGCGAGCTATGCAAAAACTGCAGCAAAAACTTATTTTACTACATTCGAGTTAAGAATCGTAGTAGGTGCGATCTTTCGTCCGTCTAGTTTCGGTGTTAGACTTAATTGGAGAAGTTAGAGTTGCAGTGCGAGTCGCACTTTTGGATTTGGTGACACTGTGCGACCAAATCCAATTGTGAAGTCCTGACGATCTGTTTGTCATCTGTATCTTGTTAAACTTTGCCGCAACCATTTTAATAATTCAATTTCCTTGCCTCTTTGGTGCTGTCAAAGTGGTTCGGTAGCATTCGTGAGCAATACATACAGTTTAGGTGTTTCTAGAGCTTCCTAAGCATTCAACTTGATTGCAATGTAAACAAAACAGTAAAATAAACTAAAAATATTAAAAGAGACTGACTTAATAATCGGAACACGTAAGCGCACGCTTTATAATTTGTGGCGTTTGTTGTTGAAATTTGAAAGCGTGCGCTCAGCGTTGGTCCGAATTCCAAATTCAATAGTTTTAAATTGAATTTCGTGTGGTTTTAAGGGGCCAGTACAAGAAGACTAACAGCCCGTCAAAATATCAAAAAAAAAAAAAAAACAAAAAAAAAATCTTTTCGATAATATAAACCCTGTATTACAGATGTTTACAAATTAAGAATTTAATTTAACATAACATAACATCACGCCTGGAATCTCCGAATTTAATTTAACATAACATAACATCACGCCTGGAATCTCCGAAATTAATTTAACATAACATAACATCACGCCTGGAATCTCCGAAGGGTTAGACACAGGTGTGCATGTGTGTGTAATAAATAATAAACAAACATAGATCGAAGGCGAGCCTTTTGACTCCACCGGGACAGTGCTACTACAAAAAAAAAATACGTGTGGCACTCGGGGACTGCCGCGGTAAAGCTATCGCATAGCATTTTTTATCAACTTATGCAATAAATAAAAACAATCTAAATAAAATATTTAAAAAGTACTTCCAATGAAAAGAAGTCGCAAAAAGAAACATTTTTTTATCAACTTAGACAATAAATAAAAAACTAAATATAATATTTAAAAAGTACTTCCAATGAAAAGAAGTCGCAAAAAGAAAAACAAGACCTTGGGTTTGATCCAGCGTAATGTCGATTGACTATCCGATTCTCTACCAAACACGCTATTAGAACATTAGAATCGGGATTGAAATAACTGACCGTATTGTGTAAACGACGTTAGACAAGCCACACCTCCGTGCCCGTCGGAGTGGGGAGCGTCATGTTTTTCTTCGTTACGGAATTTCTGGATTCGGTCCCCGCGCTCAAGGCCCGCGATAGAAGCTATGCAATAGTTTAAAAACCAGATGGAAAAACCGACTGACACAGTGACACTTTGCTCGACCTGGAATTCGAACCCCGGACTGCTTGGGACCACTCGACCAACGAAGCTAAAAAAAACAGGAACACCGAGGTTTTCAATTACGGTAACGGGAACCGGGGAAAAGCGAGTGAGCGCTATGGTAAAATCGGCACTCGACTTACGCAGAGCGGCAACTTCATGAACATACTTGAGAAAAAAATTGCAGAGTAAACTTCTACCGAGGCCGAGGCCAGGCAGTGTAGCGAATGTTCTAGTGCGCTTCATCAAAATAAAAATATAACATACTAGCTGTCTTGCGCGCGCGGTTTCACCCGTGTCTTTAGTTTTTGCCCCGCTTCCATGGAACGTAGCGTGATGTTGAATAGCATATGTCACTTCCTATTAGTGAAAAAATGGCTAAAATCAGTCCAGTAGTTTTGGAGCCTATTAGATACAAACAAACAAACAAATTCTTCCTCTGTTTAATTTTGTTCTTTTTTTAATAATTTTAAATTATTTTCTCAAAAATCTTAGTACTAATTCACAGAAGACAGTTTGGCAATATTAATTACTAATAAAAATGGATCAAGTCACTGCAATCGAACTAGGCAATGCCTGTATTATTATATAAGTAAATGCCCGGTTATCTAATATATAAAATTCTCGTGTCACAATTTTCGTTCCCATACTCCTCCGAAACGGCTCGACCGATTCTTATGAAATTTTATATGCATATTCAGTAGGTCTGAGAATCGGCCAACATCTATTTTTCATACCCCTAAGTGAGCAGCGGGTGAAACCGCTGGGCACAGCTAGTTATTATATATATAAGTAAATATAGAAAACTGAAAACTTAAAGTCTCCGTCAATCCGTCGTCAACATAACGTAGCCAACACGAGGCGATGTTAATTGTGTCAAGACATGCATATTATGTTTGCTCGTTTGACTCTGCGGTCGGCAAATTCTCAAAGGCTAGACTCGGCGACACTACGCTTAGCTTGTGATGTTTAGCAACCGTGTATCAACATAATGGTTACTAGTGCAAGATACGTTTCTATATACAACATAGACAAAGGTTTTAATCGATCGCATGCACGTTAATGGGATAGGAGAAGATTGGTTTTCGAGTCATGTATTTTGAATAGGAAGCCTTAAATCATTTCCACATTTGCTTTGGTTTCCTTTCGTCTGGAACGGCTTGATTACAAACCTATTGAAAGCCGTGCTTACTTAAGCGTACTGGAAGCTAGCTATTAATAGTGTTTACCAGTCAATACGAGAGCGACCAGAATATCAAATAATAATTTGGAGCTAACTTTAATTCGTATCCGACTAAATGATATTCACGTGTGTCTTACCTACTCTTAGTATCGAATCCTTACTTAATATTATAAAAGCTTAAGTGAGTTTGTTTGTTTGTTACGTCTTCACTCCTAAATGACTAAACCAATTTTGATTAATTTCGGTACAGAGATAGATGAGGCCCTGGAGACGGACATAGGCTACTTTTGTTTCTTTCTGACCACCCACTTCCCTTAAATAGGGGGTGGAAGTTTGTATGGAACATTCCGCAATTTTCAAGGTAGAAAGCTAAAAATTGGTATGCGGACTATTTGTCACTTACAAAAACATCTTGCATCGTGTTGTTTGGAAATCAGCCCCAACCCCTTAAAAGAGGGGATGAAATTTTATGTGGGACTTTTCGCAGTTCTCAACACACACCCTTTTTACCAACGTAAAATACCAAATCGGGAAACTGTGTTACCCCGAATTTAACGCGAGCGAAGCTGCGGGCAAAAGCTAGTAATTCAATAAAAACGACCTATCCGCTTATTTTGAAGATATACTTTTAATTACATTTTGTAACAGGTTTTTTATTAACTTCACCTGCACTAGCTACATATATATATATTTTAGAATAGAACAGAATAGGTTGACTTAAAAAAAAATACGTGTGGCACTCGGGAACTGCCGCGGTAAAGCTATTGCATAGCATTTTTTATCAACTTATGCAATAAATAAATAAAAAATCTAAATATAATATTTAAAAAGTACTTCCAATGAAAAGAAGCAAAAAGAAAAACTAGACCTTAGGTTTGATCCAGAGTATTGTATTCGTAATGAAATTTCTTTTTAGGCTTTTTCGTTACGAAATTTCTGGATAGAAGCTATGCAATAGCTTAAAACATTTCTAGGGTAGATAGATTTGCCCAGTCTATCTGTCCGTATATCACAGGCATTTACTCCGCGACTATTGGCGTCACATAGTTGAAATATAGAGAGTAGATGCCTTCTGTGAAACGCTACACAAATATGTTGCAGATAGTGGCTTGGAATAAATATCTTCGTTAAATCTTTCGTTCTTGAAAAAATATTTAGGTTACGAGTATGTATAAAAAACCTTCTACGAACAGCCTTTGAGCTTTTTAAGAAATATGGGACTTTTCTATTAAACTGGAGCCGTAAATTTGTTGTTCTATGAAACTAATTAAGATGAAAATTCGAACAGGACCTGTTTCACTATAAACCAGATAACCAAAATACCAGTAACATAAAATAACAAAACATATTGATACGTAGCGACCTTTTGAGTTGGTTCTATTCATATGTTTGCAATAGAACACAGAGAGTTGTCATAAATGGTTTTGTGCTCTGCCACTGTAGAAGTTACTTCTGGAGTACCACAGGGCTCCATTTTGGGACCTCTCATGTTCATTTTATTTATTAATGACGTCGATACATGTTTCAAAAACTCAAAATTACTTATTTTGTACGCTGACGATATTTAGATCCATTAAAGTTTACCATTATTGTTCTCTCTTACAGGAAGATTTAGACGCATTCACGGCATACACAAGCAACAAACTTCAGCTTAATGGATCCAAGTGTCATGTCATAAGTTTTAGCAAAAATAAAAACATCTTACTAAATCCCTACACCTTAAAAAAATAAGATTTTATGTATAACAGTTTATTTTCCCAAATAAATAAAATAAAATAACAGATTTTGTACAGTTGAAACAAATTTGAATTGTAAATAGTAATAACATTTACTGAAGACTAAAACTCAGAACCACTATTGTAATAAACTTATTTTATTGATCTTTAAATCTTTTGTATACTGACAGGTCAGTATATATTAAGGATCCCTAATTAAAGATTCCAATCATTGTAGGCGCACGTCTATCACGATTTTATTGTTGACGATTGTCCATGGAGTTTCTTGCCCATTCTTTTCCATAGAGAATGTGCAACCACAGTACTTTCACAAGTTACTATGCATTGTGACGGACTGCAGCGTCATTGTTCACACCATTGAAAAATTACTATGGCAAACAAACGAACAAGTATTTGACCCCTACACTTTTCAATTACCTCGACTGGCTAAGAAAGGATAACATTAGAATGTCTAAACAAACATTAAATAAAAAACAAATTAAATGCTGTTCTCCTTAAAGAGTTTGGCGGAGGTTGGGGAAATACCCAACTTTATGTTTTCTAGTTCATAAGTTTTTGTATTTTTTTTTATATTAGATGGCATGTGAACCAATTTTACAAACAAGCGCTAGTCCCGCCGCGCTAGTAGTTGGCGGGTTTACTAAATGTACAACATATTTGGTCCAAAAATAAATTATTTATTTATGATTAGGTACTTATTTATTTATGTTATGTTACATAACATTCAAAACTGCCTGTAATAGTCTAATTGAAACAAATTCTTTGACTTTGACGAAAGCGTTTACAATTGTATTTGAAAATATTTTACAACATTTTTAATATCTGTTTTCTGACCAGGGTAAAAAACGTCATTCTTCTATCTTTTTTAATCCTGTAAAAGTATATCATTCTTCAAAAGAAAAATAAATTTAAATAGTCTTGTTTTAGGTAAGATTTTTACATTTATGCGTCTGTGATATACCTCAATAGCACTAGTTGTATGTTTTTTCACACTAAGTAGGAAAAAATATAAATTCCATTCATTTTCAAGGTTTAGTACCCCAAAAGGGAAAAAACGGAATTCTTATTGGATCACTTGGTTGTCCCTCTGTCTGTCTTTATCTCGGGAACGCTTGGAGGTATCGAGTTAATATTTAAACCATTACTAAAGTCTGAACACAGCTCAATTGATTAGGGGAGGACTGTAGTTTTGGTATTTTGTATTTCTGGTTAAGCGATTCTAGTTTTAAGCTTCACATACAACCCATCATTATTAATATCGGATAATATGATTACAAGTTTTGTCTGAGAAACAAACTTCTAAATCGTCATGTTTCCCAGATTTCTTATCAAAGTTATAATCTATTCACTGACGACACAATCAATTCAACTTTGATTTTATTAGCCACAAATGAAACCGGTTGAATGAGTCACCGCTATTTAGAAAATTAAATAAAATGGCGAATGTTAAGCAGGGTAAATAATTCAAAGCCCTCTTGACCCACTTTCGCTGTCCCAATTTTTTCTTCCAATACAAAAAATTTACCCAACAGGGTAACTGCCGCTCGGGTAGATCTTAAAGTTAAAGCCGTGCTTGCTTACGGTGGTCCATGAATAGGTGACCACCTATTTTTTTTTAAATACATTGCCCCACAGTAGGAATTTCTCCTGAATCGTGGGTGCTGAAACAGCCAGACCCGGAACAGCTAACTGTGGGTCATACAAATATTTGTTCCGTGCGGGGATCGAACCCGCGACACGCAGCGCAGCAATAGATCGCTCAGCCACTGCGCCAATCCTGTCGTTGTTCCCTTCGTGTCTAGGAAGCCATTGGTGTCTGCTGTCATAAGTGGATCTTTGACAGTCGTTACAGGGAGTTAGTGGGTCGAAAGTCTGACAACCGGTCTTACCAAGAAGTATCGTATTTCTCAGTTAAACTGGATTGTGGAGGTCAGATATGCAGTCACCCCAGAGTCCATATAGCATTCAGCTACATGTAGTAAAACTGGAAGTCTTACCCCAACGTAGCTGGGAAATGGCTAGGCAGATAATGATGACTATTAATTAATTGATCCAACAAAACTTGTTTGCCAAACAAACAGTTTGGCAAACAAGTTTTGTTGGATCAATTATAATAAGCGTAAGTGTAATAAGCCGACTTCCAAAAAAAAAAACACTAAAAAGATGGAAGTCAGTGAGTTTTGTTTAATTTATAGATGTTTTGTCACCGATTTCCGTAACTAAACTTATTTTCCCGTCTCTTTAGGAAGTTGTTTTTTTTTGTCAAAAAAGTTGTCAAATCAGTTTCGCAAACATAAATAACTATCAGCTTTACTCAGGTGAACCAGGCTTTAGTTATGAGTACATAACGATTTGCTGGATACATGATAGCTTGAGAATACTTGTTTCCCGGAAAAATTGACTTGCTCTTATTTATTTGCGTGTACACATATGTATTTGTAGGTTGATAGGCAGTTGTTGTGTGACAGCAAAGAAAGTATCAACTGACTACTTTACATTTGGTACTAAACAAGCTAACATTACTTAAGCGTAAGTGATAGATCCAGCCGTGGCGACGGCGCGTTTGTATTCCAGGAGCGCCTTAAAGAGATGTCAGCAAAGCAGAAGGGCCTGCCAGGGCCACCATCTGCTGGGGTTGCGGATTGTTCGAAAGAGAAGTTATAAGAAGCAAAAGATGGAACAAGGGATGGAATGATTGAGGATGGAACAAGATGGGTTCTAGACAGTAAAAATCTGACACTCCCCCCGCTCCGCCCAGAGCGGGATTTACCATCCGCATAAAAAGTGTGGTAAATCCCTGTTAGACAGGCAGACATTCAGGCTAGTAGAATATAAGTTACGAGAAATAGAAAAAAGAACGGTTTTGTTATACAACCGCGGAAATCCCTTCACCCAGATGAGCAAGAATAAATGTCAACTAACATTTGCAAAAGAAAAATAATTATCTCTCAAACTTCCTCATTTAAAAAAAAACAATTATTTTTCTTGATACAGGGGCTCAGATATAATTGCAAGTAGGTACTCATACACCAAGCACAAAATTTATTTAAAGGTTTTCTGATATTCCAAAAAGTTTTATTACTAAGACGTACTTTTTTACCTACATCATAACTTTTGAAGATAATTTTGAACAAAGGCATTCGGGACATAGTGCACGGACGGAGTGTATCTTGTAACAGTTCATACAGAAATATAAGAAACTAACGAATTATTCCGAGACTACAGTTAAAATAGGAAGGAAGGGGACTTGTCAGTACAAGTCTGACACTCCATCCCGCTCCGACCAGAGCGGGGCAAGTTATTTGCAGATGGGAAATCATCCCATCCAGAAAAAAAAACACAAACTTTATTTAAAGGTTTTCTGAGATTCCAAAAAGTTTTATAACTAAGACGTACTTTTGTAAAATCAATATTGACAGAATTGGTTCGTCCGCGACTTATTTTATGAGACGATTGAGCTGAACCTCTTTCGCTTAATCCTCTTCATTACTTAGCTTGAGGCAAAAAGACTTGGGGCTATATTTTCTCTTGTCTACAGTATCAGAAGAGAAAAACATGCGACTTGAATTTGATCCTGGGTCCTATTTGGTAGGAATAATGCAATCACATTAATCGCGTATTTCCTAATTTTCCGTAAGAATTAAGGAATATTGTCATTATTATATTACTGTTGTCTTTTTATGAAAAGCATAAAAATATTAAATACAACAATAGTTCCAGTTCCGCTACAGCAATATAATAGAATAAGGTAAAAACAAGAACCGATCAATCATAAATTCCGTAAAATGCCACCACAAAATGGACGGTGCCTACATAAGCAACCAGTCTAACACAATACGATTATATACGATCCCTTTTCGCGGTTGATGGGCGAAGAACCTCGTGGATCTTATATAGCTACATGGCGTAAAATCTAGTCTATACACTGTATTTTTACACGCTCTTATTAGCTACACCTGTATCTAACGAACTATGTAAAAAAAAATAGAAGTTAAATTGGAACCACTTTCCGGTGTGCATAAATGTACATAAATACGTATCGCATTGTTAGGTAGGAATAGAAATAGGTATAAAATATCTTTGCGAACACAAAAAATGCTGGCACAAAACAAAACACATTCAACTAATAACAACATATTATGCATTTGGGTCAATCACACTGGCATTGGCTGTGAAATGGGGTTACCAGCATAATAAAAATCTATACACTTTTTATTTACAAAATTTAATGTTATTATTTGTAATTGCTGAGAACGAAAATAAAATTTTATAAAATATGAATGTGTACCTTGTGCTTTGATTCGACGTCTTGACAAGTTCGTGACATTCAATATTGAATAGGTGTTTCATAATTTAAATAATTTTATCTCACAGCTTTTTCATATTACGTACCTAGTTAAAATTAGAATGTGTCTCAGCCCGAGAAGAGAACTGAGAAAGTTATTTGGAATATTTAAAGACTATAAATAAATAAATACGCTACTGTAAGGCGTGAAGTAAAGATAGCAGCTTAAGTTATAAATAGAAAGGTATCGTAGCGTGGGGATACTAAGGGCACGCCTCAATAGTGGCGATAAGTCCCCTCTTTGAGGAGTGTCTCTGTGAGTAGAGAGGCGCCACGGCGTCCTCGCCTATCGCTTGACGCAGGTGAGGTAGGCGACGCAGCCCAGGAGACCCTCCAGGCGTCGGGAGCCACAAGACGACTTCCGGACCATCGTATCGAATCTAATCTTCCAATTTTTACAATTGGAAGATTAGAATGCGGAATAGAAATAGGTATAAAATATCTTTGCGAACACAAAAAAAAACACATTCAACTAATAACAACATATTATGCATTTGGGTCAATCACACTGGCATTGGCTGTGAAATGGGGTTACCAGCATAATAAAAATCTATACACTTTTTATTTACAAAATTTAATGTTATTATTTGTAATTGCTGAGAACGAAAATAAAATTTTATAAAATATGAATGTGTACCTTGTGCTTTGATTCGACGTCTTGACAAGTTCGTGACATTCAATATTGAATAGGTGTTTCATAATTTAAATAATTTTATCTCACAGCTTTTTCATATTACGTACCTAGTTAAAATTAGAATGTGTCTCAGCCCGAGAAGAGAACTGAGAAAGTTATTTGGAATATTTAAAGGCTATAAATAAATAAATACGCTACGGTAAGGCGTGAAGTAAAGATAGCAGCTTAAGTTATAAATAGAAAGGTATCGTAGCGTGGGGATACTAAGGGCACGCCTCAATAGTGGCGATAAGTCCCCTCTTTGAGGAGTGTCTCTGTGAGTAGAGAGGCGCCACGGCGTCCTCGCCTATCGCTTGACGCAGGTGAGGTAGGCGACGCAGCCCAGGAGACCCTCCAGGCGTCGGGAGCCACAAGACGACTTCCGGACCATCGTAGGCACAGGCCTGTACACGGTGTGACGATAGGTAGATGTGTTCAACGCCTGCTTCAAAGAGATGTCAGTAAATCTGAAGAGTCCGCCAGGGCATGCCGGTACTTCGGATTGGTTCGAAAGAGATACCGCGGTACCGGTACACGAAAGGCAAAAGACGGCTCATTAATGGGTTTTAGTCAGTACAAGTCTGATACTTCCTTCTGGTCCGACCAGAGCAGAAGGAGTCATTTGTCGATTTCCCATCCGAAAAAAAATTACATTTGAATTGAAATCTTTTAGAAGAATGAACAGCAAATACATCCGACTATATTTAATATTATAAATGCGAATGTTTGTGAGGATGGATGTATAGATGTTTGTTACTCTTTCACGTCAAAACAGCAGAACGGATCTTTATGAAATTTTGCACAGAGGTAGGTAATAGTCTGTAATAACAAATAGGATCCTTTTTTTCGATCATCACTTGGGCGAAGCCGCGGGCGACAGCTAGTGTTGAATAAAATCAACTTGAATCATTTCTGCTTCACTTCGAGAAGGGGTACCTAAAAGGGGTAATTAATAGACAATCTTGCAGCATTTCACATGAATTACAGATTTTTCTAACCAGACTCTCGTCTTACCACATTTAGAGAATAAGCCATCAATAATTATCATCTCTTTAAAATCTTCTGTGTACTTGGGTTTTCCTAACAGAAACTCACGCTTTTTCCCACTTGGGTACCCCTTTCTCGAAGTGAAGCAGAAATGATTCAAGTTGATTTTATTCAGCACTAGCTGGCGCCCGCGGCTTTGCCCGCGTGATGATCGAAAAAAAAGTATCATATGTGTTATTCCAGACTATAATCTAACTCTGTGCCAAATTTCAACAAGATCCGTTCAGCCGTTTTGACGTGAAAGTGTAACAAACATTCATACATCCATCCTCACAAACATTCGCATTTTATAAGAGTATAGTAGGATTATTTAAAAAAAAAAAACAGAAACACCTTAAGATAAAACTGAATAAAATGATTAAAATAAGGCCGCCACCTGACGCTGATTCAGTTGCAGCCGACGAGTGCCATACGCTCGAAAACATATACAAACACGTAGGCATAAAAGGCTAAAAAGTCTAAAATATTCTGCAAAAAACCAACTGAAACGAAAACAACAACAAAGATTTATGTAAGTGCCCATTCATAACAAATTATAAATTTTAAAGCTGATGGAGTAGATGGTTCTCGAATTGCGACTTTTTTTTTTACTATAATAAATGTTGTGGTTTTTAAGACTTCAATTGCAGACAAATAAATAAAGAACTATAACAGCACTACATACAATTTTGGAATCGCACTTAGAAGCCGCCGCTTTACTACACTACTTCTATTCTTAATTGAATAGCGACCTACCTATAATAGGGTAGTTTCCAAAAAAATGTTATTAGTCCGTCTTTTAGATTATTCAAAAATAAGGGACACCCATTTTTTTATTTGTAAATTAGAATAAAAATTACAAAGATATAGCATAATGTTACATGTGACGTCACGCGTTGCTGCATTTTTTCGCAACGAGTGACGTCACACGTAACTTAATGGGCTATATTTTTGTAATTTTTACTTTGGACTAAATACATTTACATTTGGACTAAATATAATGTAATTACTTTGACCCTGGACCCTATTGGGTAGATCACCCTTACCCTATTACAAGTAGTTAGTGTCCCGAAAGTCTGACAACCAGTCTTACCAAGGGGTATCGTATTACCCAGTACTGAGTTGTGGAGGTCCGATAGGCAGTACCTCCATGTAAAATACTGGTATTGCTGCATCCGGTTAGACTGAAAGCCGACCCCGACATAGTTGGGAAAAGGCTAGGCAGATGATGATGAATTGCGTAGCAACAATACACGTCACTGAACCAAGTTTATTCCAAATTGGAATAATATTAATTGGATAAAGATCCGACATATCATCGACATTCGGCATGGTTTCCTACACAATTTTTTCACCAGAATTCATTTTTCCTAGCTTCCTGTTTATTTCACAAACAATTTATTCCGTAAATATTTTGTTTTAAACACTCTTTTGGGCTTTTCCCTTTACAAATGTTTCGTAAATTCGAAAATCACGTTTATCCTTACTAATATTATAAAAGCGAAAGTGACTTTGTTTGTTTGTTTGTTACCTCTTCACGCCTAAATGGCTAAACCGATTTTGATGAATTTTGGTACAGAGATAGTTGGGACCCTGGAGACGGACATAGGCATTTTGAACATTTTTTTTTTAAAAAGGGAAGTATGAGGGAGAAAGAGGGAAGAAAGGGAAAACTTAGCATTGATATTACAATAAATAAGGCGCTAAGGCAAAAACTACAGGTGGCAGGTACCTGCAAATCAGGAAAGGGGAACTGTCTTATCCCGAATTTAACGCGGGCGAAAGCTAGTCTTAAATAAATATAATATAATTTCACAAATAAAAAATACGTATACTAGTTGATACACGCGACTTTGTACCTGTTTCGCCTTACCTTATAGCTGTTCTATTTTAATATATGTCATGTCAGTTTTCAAAGAGTTGACTAATGTGGACATAAAGCACTGTTGCGCCCAACAACAAGACAGACAGAACCTGGGATGTATTTTTATTACTTTTACATAAAGCCGCATGAAAACTATAGCAATAAAAGTCATGAAAAACTTCATGAAAGCTTATAAATTGCTTTTACAACTTCGAAAAGGACAACTTAGATAAACTGAGCAACACAAAATTTTAAGACTATTCTTGTTGGTCCTCAAATCAGATAGTTGACGATAGATGAAATATTTAAAGAACATAATCGTGATTTGGAAAAATCTGTTTGAGAATCTTTTATAGAAGTGACTTTAAATTTCTCTTAAATCACCTTTGAAATGTCTGTAAATTGTCTAGGAGCTCTTATCTGCTTATAATCCGACTAGCTTTTGACCGCGGCTTCGCTCGCGTTAAATTTGAGGTAACACAGTTCCCCTTTCCTGATTTGCAGGAATCTGCTACCTGTAGTTTTTGCCCTTGCACCTTATTTATTGTAATAACAATGCTAAGTTTTCCCTTTTCTTCCCTCTTTCTTCCTCATTTCTCATTTTTTTAAAGTAACTTTATATCCGTCTCCAGGGTCCCAACTATCTTTGTACCAAAATTCATCAAAGTCGGTTTAGCCTTTGAGGCGTAAAGAAGTAACAAACAAACAAACTCACTTTCGGTTTTATAATATTACTAGCTTTCGCCCGCGGCTTCGCTCGCGTTAAATTCGGTATAACACACCAAGCAGACCTGCAGGTTTTGCTCTTGCGCCTGATTGATTTGTAATAGCAACGCTAAGTTTTCCCTTTTCTTCCCTCGTTCTCCCTCATATCCCACTTTTTTTAAATAAAAATTAGCCTATGTCCGTCTCCTGGTTCCCAACTATCTCTGTACCAAAATTCATCAAAATCGGTTTAGCCATTAAAGCGTGAAGAGGTAACAAACAAACAAACAAATAAACAAACAAACAAACTCACTTTCGCTTTTATAATATTAGTAAGGATAGTAAGGATTATGACACGTCCTTAAAAATACATTCCCTACATTTAACTTATTTCCCACACATTTGAGTGCCATCAGCGATGAACACGGTGAATGATTCTACTCCTATTTTTACAATATCAAAACAACTTCAGGACAAGTGTACTCCACATATTATACTCGCTACTGTTGGATATTACTATGTGACCTCCTTGAAGCAATCCATAGAAGATCTTAGGAATATAGGGCAAGAAGAAATATGGGGCATTAGTATATATATAATAACATTAGGTTAGTGTGTACCTAGATGTAAACAATATGTATGTACTTACTTTTACTCTTCCTCTTTAGGTTTATTGATTTTCTCCCTTTTTGCACACAAAATATATGCGTATTCAACACCGATTTTGTTAATAAATATTCTACTAGCTGCGTCCCGCGGTTTCACTCGCGTGGCGATAGAATATACAATATATCTTTATGAATTGTAGCCTATGTGTTATGCTGATGTATAAGCTATGTTATTGTAAGGTTTTATTGAAATCCATTCAGTATTTTTTGCGTGAAAGGGGGCAAACTTCCATACATCCATCCTTCTATACAAACTTTAGGATTTATAATATTGATAGTAGGATTGGATTTTAGCTGTTAATATATTTTGAAATAACGTAAATCTGACAGCACTGATTTGAAAAAAGTGTCTCAAGTAGTTAGCGTCTACACAAGGTGACTGATTTATCTTTAATATATATAAATCACGTGTCACGTTGTTTGTCCGCGATGGACTCCTAAACTACTTAACCGATTCAAATTAAATTTGCATACCGTGTGCAGTTTGATCCAACTTGAAAGATAGGGTAGGTAGGGTAGGGTAGGGTAGGGTAGGGTAGCGTAGGTAGAAAATTGCATTGCAATGCATGCCTGGCACAGCTAGTAAATAAATAAGAGACATTGGTTTTGGTAATGAGTGTGCGTATTGAATAAAATGACGGTCAGAAGCGACAGTTTTTTTTGTTACTTTTACTTATTGTCTAATTGTTTCGACTAATCCCTGAAAAGCATACCTTTATGTTATAAAAATTAATCGCGTTCCATGCAAAAAAACCCATGATTTTATTGTTAAGTTACATTTTTATAATCATTTCACGCGTACGAATGTTGTGGGCAACACGGATTTGTTATTTATTATTTCTAAAACTTGCTACTACAAGCAATATTTTTATAAATGAGACACAAGATTTATTTGTATTTAGTAAATATTTAAATAAACACATTGATAGCGTGCCACAATTGTTTTCTTATTTGCACTTATTTTGATTTCCGTCCATTGAAGTAAATCTATTCTGTATTTTATGGTCTCAATTAAAATAGATATCATCTCCAACTTATTTGATGTGTTTTCAAAGAGAAATCACCATTGAAATCAAAAAAAATCCTTTATAAAATCCAGGTCTACAGCTCAAAAAATTACGCCCTGAAATGTTCGGCTGCGCTACGGTGCTACGTTGCTACTGGCTACGATGCTACGCGCTACGATGCTACGCGCTACATTGCTACAAACGTCTACAATAAATAATTCAGCTCGTATCTCACAAAGCCCGGTGTCCGCAGGCAATCGAGTCTGTGTAGGCTGCTTGGATTGACTGCAACTTTAATATATTTCTTACTTTTATATACAGTTTAGTATAACTATTTTGTAGAAGTGGGTTAGTGGTTTGGCATTTGACGGTAAAAGATTAGCGAGATTAGATTTAGATTTTGGCTGGCGATTTTAAGATTAAGAATAAAATTGGCCAAAATGGCGTAATTTGTAAAATCAAAGAGTAATTAACTTGTTTATTTTTTCCACTGTCTTAACTATTACTAAAATTTTGAACCCCAGTGGCTTCAAAATTTTAGTATATTTTGTAGAATAGTATTATATATTTACTAATTCAGAAATTAAAAAAGTGTGTTTTACATTTATTTGTAAAAAATAGGCTTTCTTATTTTATTTATTAGCTTTAATCAAAATAAATCGATATACAAAGTACTAGGTAACTGGTAACTGGGTTATAGAGGTCAGATAGGCATTCGCTCTATGTAACTGGTATTCATCCGGTTAGACTGGAAGCCAATACCAAAATAGTTGGGAAAATTCAAACAAAGATAAGTGGGCTAAAAGTTCGAAAAGCCTTGCCTAATCTAATAATAATGATGGTAGAAAACAACTATTTCTGCAAGCTCATTTCGTTAATTATTCAGCTATGATTTTCAACATGGTGTCCCTGTCTCATTGCTAAGCATATTATAAACGTTTTAGGATTATTGGAATTCTAATGTTTGCGAAAACACAAAGATTAACGTGGCCGATTTTGTGGAAACTTAAAAAAAATGCTGTATAGTAACCTAATAAAAACTACTAACTATAAGTGTTAATTACTCGTACGAAACCTTTCTTTCTTTTCTATATTTGTCTCTTCAAATAATCTCAGGGTACGCGTTGGTTTGATTTAACCGTCTTTTTACGACATCTACAATCTACGATATATACAAATCTGTGAGTAGGTACATATCTGTGCCGTGTGTTCTGCTATTTTATTTTTCGAAGATATTTGTGGTTAATACTAAATATTCAAAACTATTTTTTAAGCGTACATGTTGATTGTGTGTGGTATATTTACTGGATTTCTAGTAATATAATATGTTAAATTCTTGTGTCGTGGTGTTTGTTACCAAAATCCTCTCAAACGGCTGAACATCTATTTTTCATAGTTCGTGAAAAAGGGAACCTGAGCAGCGGGTGAAACCTGGGCACAACTATTATATACATAACACTACCACCACATTTATGATGTGGGATTCGTTTATTACTAAATTATTATATACTTGCTGGCGCCCGCGGCTTCGCCCGCCTGATGATCGAAAACAAGTATCCTATGTGTTATTCCAGACTATAATCTACCTGTGCCAAATTTCATCATGATCCGTTCAGCCGTTTTCACGTAAAAGAGTAACAAACATCCATACATCCATCCTACTTCCTAGTAATTATTATATAATTATAAAAGCGAAAATGAGTTTGTTTGTTACGTCTTCACACCTAAATGGCCCAACCGATTTTGATGATTTTTGGTACAAAGATAGTTGGGACCCTGGAGACGGACATAGGCTATTTTAAAGTGAGATAAGGGGGACACAGAGGAAAGAAAAGGGGAGAGAAAGATAATGTATTTTCGATCATCTCGCTGGTTAAAGTTAGCGTTAGCCTAAAGTAACTATGCCAAGCGGACGAAGTCACGGGCGGAAGCTAGTATAATTATAAATGCGAATGTTTGTGAAAATGGATGTTTGTTACTCTTTCACGTCAAAACAGCTGAACGGATCTTGATGCAGTTTGGCACAGAGGTAGATTATAGTCTAGAATAACACATAGGATACTTTTATTTTCGGTCATCACGGGCACCAGCTAGTATTACTTAATTCATCGCATCAATGAAAAGATTTTCTAGAATTAAACTGTGTTTTTCAAGCAGCGAAATTCCTCTCCTAATAAAAACTCCCATCGACCTACTCCTTAGTAGGTCAGCATAATATCTCCATAGAGTCTTAATAACTTCCTTATTTTTTAAAAGGTATCTTTAAATGAGCTTTCAACGGTTAACGGTGAGAACAGTATGTAGTTATTTTCTGTGAAGAAAATAAATAAACTTGATTGATATGTAAATATATCTCAGATGTTAAGGAAAATATTTTTTTGCGTGAGTGTGATAATGGAAGGTATTACAATTCGTCCCATTGCTTTTTTCATTATTTTTTTCTTGGAAGGTAGATATTGTGTATGAGTGTTTACTTTTTATATTCTGTTATTTGCTTTTTTATTCTGTTATTATTTACATTTTATATTAGGTTATTTATTTCTTATATTATTTTATTTACTTTTTATACATATTCTGTTATTTATTTTTATTTGTTATGATAAAAGCATGAAAGGTGGGTGTTACTGTAAAGTTATGTTTGTTCACACATCAGAATAATTTTTAATTAGGAATATATCAAAACTCTCATATATTCACACATACAGGCAGTTTTGCAAACCACACCTTATCTAAGATGGTAATGAATTACGATTAACGATTTTCCTTTTCATTTAGTTTTTATTAAATCTTAATCTTCCATGTTAGTCATAAGTCTGCGGTTTTCTAGCACAAAACAGCATTCTTATAAATAGCTACAGTACCTACCTATACAGTATACATTAACCTTTAAGCATTGACCATATTGCTGAAAATCATGAATAAACCTTAACCTTTTATGACCTAAAAACATCTATAACTACAAGAAGTCCCACCGTAGTAGCGGGTGAATGAAAAGCTTTACGCACATGCAAGCCGGCGAATTGTAACTGTCTTGCAAACATCATAAGGATACATACAGCGCATCGAGTGATTTATGAAACGACATAAATGATCAAAATTAAAATCCGACCGTAACGCTTTTGGTTTAAGGTTGATTTCAGCTTGCATCGACAACTACGGTCATGCTGCAAGCAAAATTAGCGCTTAAACTAGTGAAATGCAATGCGCAGAATCAGTTGCATCGCACTCCTCGTAGAGAAAAGGCGCCAATGCAGCGTAGTAATAGATCACGTGACCATCCGGCCACGTTCCCTACGGCAGCCACGCTACGTGAGAACAAGCCATTATACCACACCCACGGATAACCGCAAAAATAAACATTCCTAAGACTTATATTAAGTAATACTACGTTATTGGAGGCACATGATAGTAATGTTGTGAGTACCTAACTATTACTGGTGTTTGTTTTATCACAGTTACGAATTAGTGGGAACGACTGACACGCGTTCGGCGTTCTTTCGCCGTTACAAGGTCGGGGGCGCCGTCTGCGCCCACGAACGCCCTCTTTGAGACTAAACATTCTGAACAATTTCTGCTTGTGTTTTTGCCGTAGGGGCGAGTGTACCTACCTATCTACTTACTCAGACAGTTATGTTGGGTTTTGTGCGAACAGCGCAGAGGGGGATACGGCACTTGCGCATAGCAGGCTTGTCGCCAACGATCGATGCGGGCGACGACCTTGCGCGGTGAAAACCAAAACGTCTCCTTCGACCACATCTTCACACCAAAATTTTGGTAAATACCTATACGGGAAGCACCCTGCGAGGCAATCGAAATGCAGCTCTGACGCGCGAGACGCCCGTCTGCAGAGACCGCTCGGTGCAATTCTACCACCTGCATCGCAGTCACCCACCCTTCAATACCTATTTTGTCCCGCTCGGAACCGAGGCAAAATTCCTGGAAATAGAGGTAAATCCGAGCGACAAGCGTCGACGGCGGCGGCGTGGAGGTTAACGCCCCCCGCTTGCTTACAAAAGGTAGCGGGATCGAATCTGGGCATTTAAATGCAACTTTTTTTTATTTCAAATTATATTTTTTAAGTTAACAAGCTCCCTACGAAAAGAGTTTGAAAATATACGTTTTTCAAAAGGTACCTAGTATCTTAAAAGGATAAAAAAAAAACCCAAAAAAGGTCGACTATCTTGCAAATTGTCATGTCCAAATAATCCATTAGAAATTCTTTTTAGAGGTAACTTTGTGGTATATTCTATCGAGAAAATTTTGTGGAATCGTGTTTTCGAAACTTATAGTAATTAGAAGTAGTCCTCAACTATTTTATAAAGGCAGTAATATTAAAACCAGAGAACCATTCTAATTTCACAATTTGGGGTTACTTTGGCCTTTTAAAAAATATTGCAATTATCTGAAAAACAACAAACATCACAAAAATTGGCTGTTTTTTTTTCAATGAACATAATACGAATAAAAAAAATATGCAAAATTGTAGAACGTAAATCAAAGTATTGCATATATATTTTTTTTTGTTTTAAGCATTTAAAAGCACAGACTTACCATTTTAAAAACGTATATTTTATAACTTTTTTTGTAGAGAGCCGCTTAAAATAAAACGGAAAAAGTTGGAAACGACGAATGGTTGGACGTTGGAAAACGTTTTTTTAAGAAAGTTTCTCAGCGGTGTTTATAATAATAAATATTCTATTCTGAAAGTTTAGCTTTAAGTGTCAGAATAGACAATGTTACAAAAAGCAAGCTTGTTTTGTTTTTCTAAACCTGTGTTTTCTGTGACTTAATTATACGCCTCGGTTAGTTGAATGTAAATACCAAACATAGCTGGTGGGCGTAGCCGTAAGGCAACCCTGCAATGTTTTTACACCATATTTGTTATGCTATAATCTTTTAAACAAAAGTTCGTGAGATTTACAAAATAGCATTTTTTTGGAGTCACGTTGTATGAGTCTTGAGCACGGTTAGAACGGTTGGCGCAGTGGCTGAGCGATCGACTGCTGCGCTGCTTGTCGCGGGTTTGATTCCCGCACGGAACAAATATTTGTATGACTTACAGGTAGTTGTTTCGGGTCTGGCTGTTTGTGTATGTGAGTTTAAATGTTTGTAAACGCACCCACGATACAGGAGAAATTCCTAGTGTGGGGCAAAGTTTAAAAAAAAAAAACTATATACCTACTCAAGTCTGCGGTCCTTTGAAGCAACCTTATAAAGTCTACGCAGTCAATAGATATGGCCATTTATGTCGTTTGTACGGAACCCTCGGTGCGCGAATCCGACTCGCACTTGGCCGGTTTTTTGTTTTTGCTTGGAGGAGATATTATTCCTCGGTGGTTCCGTTTAGTGGTTGGTAAAAATCGGATGTTGATCTCCGGAGATACACAATCATACTCTCGTCTAAATAAAATAAATAAATGCACAGTTTAGTGAACACTAAAATATTGAAGATAAAGCGGTAAATCTTATTGCGTTAGTCTTGGGGACTTTAACGTAATATTTCACCAACTTATTCTAGGTCCTCTACAATTATTTCAAATACTGGCACTCAAAAACTATTATTACAATAATCATGTATTATGATGCTTGTTACGATTATAATAACTATTTAAGTTCAATCATCATTTATTACTCATTTACCCGATCAGCTGTGATCCCTGAAAATATATTTTATGCGATTCTCAAAATAAACTGATTTTAACAAAAATATACTGTATATCAAATATCTGAATTGAGCCCATAATGAACTGACCAATTAAATCGGCATGCACTGATTAATTCATTTTCGATACAGTTTCTCGAAAACTGGCTCTTATTACACTACGATTTTACGTATTTCACAAGCGTGCTTTTGAGGAGCTCGTGGCTAAATAATAGCAGCCGCTCAGGTCGATCTTTAGGTTAAGCCGCGCTTGCCTAGGTTAGTCTGTGGATGGGTGACCACCCGTTACATACCGAGTTTCCTTCTTGCCTCGGAAAACACGTTAAGCTGTTGGTCCCGGCTGTCATTTGTAGATCTTTAACAGTCGTTACAAATAGTCACTGTCTCGAAAGTCTGACAACCAGTCTTACCAAGAGGTATTGTATGGTTATGGAGGTCAGATAGCCAGTCGCTCCATGTAAAATACTGGTATTCGGTAAGACTGGAAGCCGACCCCAACATAGTTGGGAATAGGCTAGGCAGATGATGTTTTTTTCTGAGTTTTCACAACAAGGGCTTTATTTTTTATGTTTTCGCCACAATAAACAACTGTTAAAATCTATAGGGATTAAAAAAAATACAGTAAGGAGGCGCAACAAAATATATTTTTAAATCATTTAAGAATTTGTGAAATTCTTATTTTGAATTTTAGGCTGTTAACCGGCCTCATATTTCTTTTTCAGCCTGAGACGGCAAAGCGCGAGGCAAAAAGAAAAACCGGCCAAGAGCGTGTCGGGCCACGCTCAGTGTAGGGTTCCGTAGTTTCCCGTCCGTCACAATAAGTGTTCCCACTTATGAGTTTAAAGGTGGAGGAGCGTGCAATGTTGCACGTTCCGCGGTAGGCGCTCCAACAGTTTTTGTACAAAAAAGACAAAAAGTTGTACAAAATAAAAAAAAGGAAGAAAGAAAGAAAAACTTTTATTTGGGACTCGCACAAAACAAGTAAAACAATAAAAAAAAATGAAATAAAATAGTACAGACAAGGTTATTGTCTGTGCGAGGCCAAAAAGGTCCCTGTCTCAGCATAAGCTGCGATATTTTAGGTTTAAAATAACACAGCGCTGGTATTCTGACAGGGCCAGTTAGTGGTATCACGGACACAGAACGGAACACATACTTAAATAAATATTCTTATTAAAGATACAAACATTACAAAATAATAAATAAATGCAAAAGGACAAAAGTATAATAAAACTTTTTGTCTTTTTTGTACAAAAACTGTTGTGTCAATCAAGTTCAAAATGATTTTCATAGAAAGTCCTTATAAAGTTCTACTTTTCAGATTTTTTTCATATTTTCTAAACTTATGGTTCAAAAGTTAGAGGGGGGGGGGGCACATTGTTTTTTACTTTTGGAGCGATTATTTCCGAAATTATTGACATTATCAAAAAATGATTTTAGTAAACCCCTATTCATTTTTAAATACCTTTCCAACAATATATCACACGTTAGAGTTGAAATTAAAAAAAAATCACTTCCCACTTTACATATAGGGTGGCTACCCTAATAAAACATTTTTTTCCAATTTTTATTTTACCACTTTGTCGGCGTGATTGATATACATATTGGTACCAAATTTCAGCTTTCTAGTGCTAACGGTCACAGAGATTAAGCGAGGACGGACGGACGGACAGACAGACATGGCGAAACTATAAGGGTTCCTAGTTGACTACGGAACCCTAAAAACAATCATAGTTTCATAATGATTAATAACAAAAATACTTTTCGTTCTGTTATTTAATTTCTTCGTGAATGTATTCAAAACTGTACTATTGAATAACAAACAACAATATTATAGCTAAAATTGACGTTGGAATTTGAGGCAATTTCAATTCTAATGTCTCTCTTACAATTCCTATAAACTTGACTTTAAACTTGACTTGACTTTGACTATTTATTCTAGAGATTTAACTTTATTTAAAGATAAACACAACTTATGAAACTTATGAATGTAGAATATTTTTAACATTATTAAAAAAACTAACTAACATTTCTAAATCGCCTTTCACCTCCAAATTTAAACTTTTTAGTGTCCAACATGAGGCCGGTGTGGAAGAAATTTAGTACGGTCCCTGAATTTGAACAGAACTGATGTAGGCACGTTCCACATGGACCCTATCCCAACCAAATTGTGACGCTGCGAATGATCTGTTCAAATTCAAGGCTCACGTCATCTGAAATTTTGGCAATTGTTTAAGATATGATGGGCATAAAAGTCCCAATAATTAAATAAAGAAAAAAAAACCTTGCAGTGCCCATAGTTTCAGAACAAAATGCCTGTGACATACAGACAGGGTGAATCTATAAGTACTCCGTAAACAGAACTCTAAAAGCAGCTTTTTATTGCTCGAATGGATCCTCCATAGTAATGAAAAAGTCGTTTTGTTCGTGAATTAGTAAAAAATTCGTGCGTTCCTTCTTAAAAATGTTTTATGCACCAATTTAGCTAAGAAAGCGCACCTGTGTCTCAGCTATTATATTCAATTTTCATGTGACGCAACTCTTTCCTGTTACTATGGGGTGATTTCGTTCCACAATAAGCAAAACTTATCACTTTTACCAAGACAAGCTCTTAAAATAAATTTCTTTACCGATATTTTTGTAAGCCCCTGGAAGTTAGTAGAAGTTTTATTTGCTGTTTTTCTACTTTTGTTAAGTACACTTCGCACAAAGAGAAAACGTTATGTCTTATATTTAAGGCTGAGCCTATTAATACTGGTACTGTACGAACAATTTATTATTATTCGTACAGAAGTCGGACGAATAATTTTATTTTATAAATAAGAGTGCACATTTTAAAAAAAATAGCGTTTCTATTTGTTTTTAATTTAAACCAAAAAATGGTAATTTTTTTAATCAATAAGTAATTATCCTAATCTAAATAGTTCAGTTCCAGGTAGCCTACTAAAAACAATCTCTTTTTCTAATAATGAAAGTCGTTTCTGGCCCTCGCCGGCCGCTGCCGCGGCACCGCTCTCGCTTCGCTCGCTCGGCTCGTGCGTAGAAGGTCGCAGTTTCAACCTAACCTAACCTAGCCATTTCTGCCATCTGCATAGTATGCCAAAGCCAAGTGAAATTATACCAAATAATCATCGCTCTAAATAAACATTATACTAAACGATATTATGCGAAATTTGAACTCTACCAATCGTAATTATATTAAATGTTATTATGCTATCTTAAAAGTATGCCATTGTAAATTCGAAGTTTTAAACATTATGCCAAACGATAATTTTATCAAATAACAGAACAAGCTAATCATCCACTCATTCCTAATTTAAAAAAAAAAATAATGTATGTACAAATAAATATAATTTATTCGTATAGTGCCCGTACAAATAAATATAATTTATTCGTCCAGTACCCGTACGAATAGTCACTACCTATATTTAAAGCGCGAACAGTATTCCCCATCCGAACTTAATTATTATTTTTTATCGTTTAAAAATTTAATCTATAGTTGAGTTTTGAGGTTTCTACATAATCTACTTAATTGTGTTCTAACCTTGGGCCATGCCCGGAGTGGAATGCATTGTTTAATTGTGAGCCGTATAGTGTATACAAATATTGTAGTGTTTTTGATGAAAAATGTTTTTTTTTTGTGGGAGACTGGCCAAAGCCTGTATTTTAAGACACCAGGACCCCACTAAGATATTTATTAGGAAAAGATAACAAAAGTAGTGCCTAAAATTGCATCATCTTAAAGAATCAGTTTCTAAACAGGTTATTTACAAAATCTGAAGATTGGATCCGATAACTTTAAAAAAAGAACAAAAAACTGCAACTAGCAGTCAAAGTAACATATATCGCAATATGAGTGAAGGTTTCACCACCCCTCCGAAAAAAATAAAACTCTAACCTACACTATCCGGTTTTATTCCTTTTTATCTTTCATGTAAAAAGATACTGCACGGCCATTCATCAAGTAACATTGATTGCAAGCATTTCTTACTTAACGAAAACCAGACCGTTAATTAAAGACTCGGGCTTAGCTCGGAAATGTTCAATTCACGGCGTATGTCGGGCAAAGCTCACTGAACTTCACTTACATAACACACGCCACAAACGTTCAGTTAGACCTTTAACTAGAGCTTTAGCTGTTATCCAATTATGAAGCGCGATGTGAGATCGAAATATGCAGAACGGAAAATGTTATTGTGACAAGGTTTTTAAACAATTTAAAAGGTTAATTTATGTACTTTTAAATTAACTAAGCGGGTCAAGTGGGGGCAAAGTTATTTTGAAATCACTTTTATTTTTTAAAAGTGAGGACATTTTTTTATTTAGTTAGGATAACAATATGTTTGATAATATATTTGCCAATTTTTTTTGGATTTCTTTTTATTTTTTGTCGTAAAAACGTTACCCCTCTTCTCCTCTGATTAATATATAAAAAATGAGGAGGAATTTTATGAAAAAAATAGGTTTGTTATACGTATAATAAAGAAGCTTTCAACAAAGTATGGTTTGTACATGTTTTGATATTCAGCTTTTGAGAGACGGAACTTTTTCATCAAACTGCAGTTGTGACTTTGTTTTTTGCTAGCCTCTCAATTTTCCCACTGCTATGCAAAAGCCTCCCCTATCTCCTTCCAACCCTCTCTTTTATGTTCGATATCTGGCCATGTTCGCCCCGACGAACGAATTTAGTTTTGTAACTGTAAATTTCCATTTAATTTGAATGACCGTTAATATTGCTATTATTATTTTTTCATTTTTTCGATTCAATTCAATATATTGTGGATCATAGGTTTGTACATAATACAGGTCTTAAATAATGAAATAGTCATGTAATTTTTTAACAAATTATTAATATTTCATATAAAACTAAAAGATAAAACCAAAGAAAACAGATAGGTATATAGGGTGCAGATCATACAGGCCACTGAACACATCACGACTGAGGGGAATTACATTGGAGCAGTGATTTGTGTAGGACATCTTATTGGACAAATCACTGTTCCAATATAATTCCCCTCATGGCAGTCATGGTTCATCATAATTTTTGGTCCGAGTCATTTGGTTTTATAATTGATTTGGCCAGTTTTATTAGTACTAATATAGCTAACACAATCCAAATTGTAGAGGAACGCATAGAGATTCAATTCTAGGGTAGTAATCCTTAGGGGCTTGATATTTGACAAACCCTATAACCAGAATCTGTACCTACGTTTTCTCTCCAGTATATTGTTCTGTGTCTCGTTTTAGTTTACTGACGTTGATTATTCAGTTTGCTGATGTAATTACACTGAATATAGACACCTTGTTAGCATAAACTTTGAATACGTAGAGAATAGGTACACGTGCCTGCTATTGTGAGGTCGGACGTTAGGGTAAAACCTGTGTGTGTGTGTGTGTGTACGTGTATGCGATGGGAAACATCAAGTGAAAACCGGCGCTCGGGGTGGCAGTTTCGAAAATTGACTCGAACCATCATTCATACTATCTATACTTTTATATTATAAATGTCAAGGTAACTCTGTTCGTGTGTTTGTTTGTATAACACAACTTAAAGTCTGATTAGATCGTAATGAAATCTGGCAATGAGATAGATTTTAATTTTGGCTATATATTATCTCGCTAATTATTTTGTGGGGTGGGTAATATACATATTCCTCAACTATTTGACAACTGTTATGATATGCACTAGTGGAGAAATTATACCGGAGACGTCAGTTAACGAATGGAAACAAAAAATGGAAACAAGAACTTACTAACTTACCCTTTCTTACTTATTTTAAGCAAATCGTTGCCTATTTCCATAGCCCACATATTATCAGGCTAATAACTAAAGGGGTTGAGCAAGGAACAAAAACTTATTTTAAGCAAATCCTGAACAAAGGCGCGTTTAGCAAGCTAGTTTATAAATATCATATTACACCAAACATACATTATATTGTTCCACTAGTCCTTTTAGACTTACATTGTTTGCCCACTAGTGATTTTCTTGTAAACTCGCATCGACCAAAAGTAGGGTTGTCAAGTCCCATTAATTATTAAGTACAGTACTTACCCATCACCGAGTTGAAAAGTACGTACACGAGTATGAATATAACATGCCAAGCGAAGTTTAACGTTGCCATCAGCGTCAGATAGAGTGGCAATATACTGTTGTAACTATGACAATAATATGAGTACCTATATTATACTAGCTTCCGCCCGCGACTTCGTCCGCGTGGTAATTTTAACCTGCGTGATGATCGAAAAAAAATATCTGTCTCTCCTGTTTTCTTCCCTTTCTCCCTCTTATCCCAGTTTTTGTTAGCCTATGTCAGTCCCAACTTTCTCTGTACCAAAATTCATCAAAATCGGTTAGGCCATTTAGGCGTGAAGACGTAACAAACAAAGTCACTTTCGCTTTTATAATATTAGTAAGGATTCATGTAATGTTGCCTGCTTAGTGAATGAAATGGTTTGTCTATGTTGCGCGTTGTTCGTAAAAGATACTGCAGCCCCGGAGCATAATGGGTAAAAGCTTTTCTGCGAATTCTTTTCTTGTTCTAACAGTCCTCATCGGTCTAGTTGTCGTAAGTAGGACTGCTGAGCGTAAGGTCCTGAGTTTGATTCCCCAGTTCGGGCAAACAGTTGTTCGGTTTTTCGGTTGGGATTTTTCAGTAGCCGCTAGGACTACAAAGTATATCAGGTCGTTAGCCGTTGTAGAGGGGCATGCCAGGGCCGCCGCCAAAAGTGCGCAAAAGAAGGAACATGGGTGGGTTTTAGTCAAAATTCTGACACTCCCCTCCCCGCTCCGCCCAGCGGTGGAAGTTATTTGATGATTCTCCACCAGCAAACAAAAATGGTTTGTCTATGATTTTACCTACTACATGTATTAATCATCATCAAATATTTTTACATTCCGTGAAGCAAAATGATGAAAATGACCTACGTGTTATTGGAAAAATTGTGGTGTCCTTTTCCACAAACGCCATTAAATAAATAGATGAAGTGAAGTGACTATTGATTTATTACAACAGAAACAGCCGTTTTATACTTCTCAATATTGTTTAGTACCGAACTATGTTTCCTAAGCAAGATAGACTTACTTTTGTCCAGTGTTTAGCACGCTTTGTTTTCGCTCCGCCTGTAAAAATTTTGAAGTTAAATTGGACCGACTTTCCAGTTTTCGATTTAGTTGAAATTATGCATACCTACCCCCTCGACGGGTCAACCCGCGCGCCTCCTACCCTCGCCCGATAGGCGTAGAACACCCACGACGCACAGTGGGCTGGGATTACAAAGTTGGGTCTTAAGAACTAAAATGTTGTTTTTTAGTATCTAGACATAATTTTTACTCTTTGACTTTTTTTTTATTTAACTGCTACTTTCGGAGATATAGCCATATCAAATTTGTATGAAGAGTCATGTTATTTTAGTTTAGTAATTTATTCCAATTAATTTGAAATTGAAAATAATACACTAAACGACCTGAAGTACCTCAATACCTACTTAAAACTTTAAATAAAAATAAAAACGACATTTTCCACCACCACAGGTAATACAGGTAGGTATGACGTAATTTGTTTTGACACTTATTTCCGGGAATCAAGGGATAGGAATGCGCAAGTTATGAGACGTGTCGTAACGTGATTGGTGCAACGATAATACGGCACAAAATGTACGATTGCATTCAAACGTACTTCAGTGTTCTATTACCCACCATAATAGACGCACTACCCCCACATATTTATTACTTGTTGTTATTACTTGTTATTATTTTTAACGTGTGAGTTATTTTGTGTTTGTGAAAATGTTTGAAGATTTTGTGACCAACCTTGACCTTTTTATTATTTAAAAAAAAACAGTGGCAGTATAAAAAATAATGACAGTTTGTGTAATGAGATTAGGTCTAAATTTTCAGTCGAATTAAGTGATCAACATGAAAAGACCTTAAAGTTATTTTGTGCAAAATTTTGTTATAATTTAAATAGAAGATGGGAAAACGCTTATCGTAAAGAAACTATATTCAGAACTAAAAATAGCGAATGATTACAAGAAACCATAATGTGGCCAGACTTTATTAAGTGTTTAATAACTAGTAATGAAGATCAACCAGCACCGAGTACATCAACTCAGTATGTATCACCAGCAAAAGTTTCTGATGTCGATGTCTCGACCGAGCAAAGCTCTAGAAAACCGTTTTGTGAATTAGCGCCTAAACAGAAAAACAGACGAGCAGAAAACTTTCATTTATCTTCGGACGAAATAAAATATGCATATTTTGAGCAGTTGAAAGCGGATGGGAATGATGAGATTGCTAAAATATTAGTACATTTACTTAAGAATCCCCAAGATGTAAAAAAAGTTAAGAAGTGCATATCTGTTAAAGAAACAAAATCTGTGTTTTCTCCGGATGAGACTTTAGGATTATTTTTATCACTTAAGCTGACCTGAAGTGGCAATACAATACTTTAAGAAAAAGTGTTTACGAAAAAGACAGTAATATATTTCCATCTTATTATCAAGTGCAACATGCGAAACAGGAATGCTATCCACCAAAAGATGCTATTACAGTGACGGACACCTCAGCCAAAATAAAGTTACAAGCTCTATTGGATATAACGACAAGAAGAATAATGACTTCACTCGTCATAGATAGTGGTTGTAAAGAATTTACACTAATCAGTAAGTGGGGATTTGACGGTGTTTCTAATCAAGCCAATTACAAACAAAAAGTGCAAACAAACGATGAACAAGAGAGTGAACTGGACGATTCAAGCATATTTATGGGAAGTTTAGTGCCAATAAAATTAGTGTGTGGCGAACAAGTTATTTGGGAAAACGATTCACCAAATTCATCATACTGGTGTCGTCCAATCTTTTTCAAATTTGTGAAAGAAAATAAAATAACAATTTTGCGTGATAAAAGTGCTATTGAGGAAGAGATTGTTAATTTAGTAAAAAACAAAAGTTCGAGAAATAAAGATTTCACACTCTTTATTACTGACAATGATAGACGGAAAAGCAACATCAATTTTATGTGATACTTCATCTCAGAGATGCGACATTTGTAAAGCCACTCCAACTGAGATGAATAATTAGCCCTTAATTGCATCAAAACCGGCTGATCCAGATCTCTGTAATACGGATTGTTATCATTGCATATGTGGATACGAATGTTGGAATGCATTCTGCATATAGCCTACAGATTAACGATAAAGACATGGACAGTAAAGGGAGACAACAAGTGCATAATGGAAAGCAGGAATAAGGATATACAAGATGCTTTTAATAATAGAATGGGACTTCTGATAGATGTTGTCAAACAAGGGCACGGATCCACGAATGACGGAAATACTGCTAGAAGATTTTTTGCAAATCCAAACGTGACTGCTGAGATAACTGGTGTTAGTGAAGACTTAATTAGGCGGTTTGCAATCATTTTAGAGGCAATTTCATCGGGTTACCACATTGACACAGTCAAATTTCACGAATATGCTCAAGTGACCATGCGAATGTATTTAGAATTATATACTTAGCTGGTATTATATGCCTTCAAGTGTTCATAAAGTTCTTATGCATGGTGCAGCTATTATTGAAAGTTTTGGTCTAATACCAATTGGACAGCTATCTGAAGAAGCTGCTGAAGCTAGAAATAAAGACTTTCGTAGGTACCGCCAACAGCCCAACACCATTCCAGGAAATGCAGTAGAAAAACTACAAATGAAGATATTTTAAATAATTTGTTGACCAGCTCTGATCCACTCATCTCAGCGAAATGCCACAAACTTCGCAGAAACCATAAAACTTTGTCAGGAGAAGCACAAAGTTTATTAATAATTGAACAAGCGGAAACATTTGATGATGACATGATGACAATTTTGCATTCGTTACTGTGGATACTCTTGATAGTGATTAAATTAAAAAAAGTGCAGTTACTAGTACCTGATTGTGATTTTTACCTGATTCTATTAGTCCTTAGTGGATTAGTCCTAACGGGGAGACCACTACATAAAAAACGCGCTTGGTTCTTAACCTCTATGGGGGTGTGGAATGCAGAACAAAATTTGAAATTGCGACCATATCGCAGAAAATCGCAACCCGAGAATAGGCGCTAAAATAGGACAAAAATACGTACTATACATACGTGAAGTCAATTCTTTGAGAAAATTTGAGAATTTCGAGATTTTCAAGTTTTTTTGTTTTTCTTCATACAAAAATTACTTTGGTTATTAATAACTCCGAAAATACTCAAGTTATCAAAACGACCCTCAGATAAATAATTACTTATAATCAATAGATAAATCCAATGCACTGCTTATTTAAAATTTCAGAAAAAAAACTTTTTTTTAAACGCTAAGTCCTCTAGCGGCCCGTTTCAGCCCACTGTGCGACGTCCCCGCGGGGGGGCAATCGATCTTTCGCAGATTTATTAATATGATTGTAGATATACATCAATCGATACGTTGTCCTGCCCCTTGTGCAGCAAATCAGATTTTAGTCACATGTCGGCAGCAGCGCCACCTACCGGGCCCAATTATCTTTTGATCTCGAAACCCATTGAAACAAACGCACAAAATTTCTCCTGCCGTTTAGGAGGACTTTGGTGACTAACAAACGTACAGAAGCCTCCTCAGGTATTGGTGGAGGCTCTTGGCAATTAAGCTATTGGCAGAAAACTTGACTTTGTTATTAAAGTTACTTAAGCAATTGAATTTTCCACTCTAGAGGGGTACGGCACTGTTTGTCTTTACTACAGGCTATTGTGTAGCCTATCTAAGAGGACAGTAACCCCAACCTTTTATTGTAGCATACCAGAGTTTATTTGTTAAGTGCAACTGTTATATTGTATTTACTGCAACGCCGTTTATGCAAAAAAACTTTTTATTATTATATTATCTCTCATTTCGAGGTTGACCCCTTTTTATATAAGCGACTCCGCGGTATCTGTGTTAAGAAGGGCTTCTTTAAAAAAGAAGTGCAGCTGTGGTAATTGTTGTGGCAAATATATACAGGCCGTAGAATGAACTTTTTATTATCTTACCAGCTTTTGCCCGCGGCTTCGCTCGCGTGTAATTCGGGGTAACACAGTTCCCCTTTCGTGATTTGCAGGTACCTGCTACTTGTAGTTTTTGCCCCAGCGCCTTATTTATTGTTATAGCAAAGCTAAGTTTTCCCTTTTCTTCCCTCTATCTCCTTCATTTCTCACTTTTCTTAAACAAAAGTTAACCTATGTCTCCGTCTTCAGGGTCCCAACTATCTCTGTACCAAAATTCATTAAAATCGATTTAGCCATGTAGGCGTGAAGACGTAACAAACAAACTCACTTTCGCTTTTATAATATTAGTAAGGATATAGTGCTTTAATGTGATCCTTTTTGTTCCTGTCAATCAAGCCTAGAAATATAATAAAAGCAATTTACAGTATCTTCGTCGTGAATTTAGATATTTCACCACAATTTTCGAACTAAGTTTTTATGACCCGAGTGCATTTATTTTTATTCTGCAAATATTCGTTCTTAGACGATAATTTAATTTACTCTTTGCTCATGTGATAATTTAAACTTGCTAGCAAAGCAAAAATAGGGAAAACTTTAGCTTTGGACTTTTTATTTAATTTGGATTAGGAAAGTAGAAGACCTAAAACCCTGTGTTCCACCAAAATATTCTGTTTTTAGACGGCTACGCTATTTTGTTTTACGGCAAATTGTATTCTTTTTTAAAGGGTAGTACTTATAAGTCTAGAATGTTATCTTTCATAGCTTAGGAGTCTATTTATTTCCAAAGATATTATCGTCAAAAGAATAAAAAAATGCGTCGTAAGTACACAGCACAGACAATCGTCTCATCTATTATATAATAAAATCGTAGACTTTCAAGTTTGGTGAGTTTGATTGTTCGTTTGTGTGTATGCATATTATGTATTTAAACCAAAATTAAAAATGTATATTCTGCTAGCCGTGCCCATCAGTTTCCCCTTCTGAAGAGAGCTACCCTTATCACTTAGGGGTGTCAAATATAGATTACAACTGATTCTCAGACGTACAAAATATAAAATCAGTCAACCCGTTTTTAGGAGTATGGCAACTAAAACCGTGACTAGGTAATTTTGTATTTAAGAAAAGTTATACGTATAACAAAATCGTATACTTTCAAATATGTGTGTGTTTGTTTGCACCACGTTTAAAAAACTCTATTGTATTTAAAATCGAAATCCTTACTTCCTTACTAATATTATAAAAGTGAAAGTGAGTTTGTTTGTTTGTTTGTTACGCCTTCACGCCTAAATGGCCAAACCGATTTGGATGAATTTTGGTACAGAAATAGTTGGGACCCTGGAGACGGACATAAGCTATTTTTCTTTAAAAGAGTGCAAAATGAGGGAGAAAGAGGGAAGAAAAGGGAAAACTTAGCATTGCTGTTAAAATAAATTAGGCGCTAGGGCAAAAACTACAGGTAGCAGGTACCTGCAAATCAGGTAAGGGGGAATTGTGTTACTCCAAATTTAACGCAGGCGAAGCCGCGGGCAAAAGCTAGTGTAAAATAATAAACAAAGAGCATGTTTGTGAGTAACATTTAGCGTATAATCAGAAGAAAGTAACGTAACTTTTTCAATTATATAAACATCAAGCTACGGGTGGCGTGTTGTCCTCAGCTTAAATAAATCAAATCATTTATTTCAATTAGACCATTACAGGCACTTTTGAATGTCAAGAAACAAAATGTCTACAGTCCCGGCCACAAGGCATAATAACTTGTGAAAGTACTGTAGTTGCCCATTCCAAAGCGTTGATCTCTATGGAGAAGAATGGGCAAGAAACTCCATGGACACTCTTTTAAATTATAATATTTTAATAAAATCGTATTTACATCATTCATGTTGAGATTATACAAATATGTGAGAATACACAGTAACAATACAAGTTGGGGATGAACAGTGTGCCAGTCACCGTCCCTTTAAGTGAACATGGCGTAAGGTCATTCACCTGGATAGCCGATGTATCGTCCGCGTAAAAACAGAGGACACACGATAGACGTAAATGTACGATTGGTATGGCTGTTCAGGGTCATTTCACAACGTAATTACAGTCCGGATGTTTGTCTGTACCTATAATAAAAATGACTTAGCTTGTGTTATTCATTAGTATTATTCAAGTTTTATAACATTTTCTAGTAATAACTTCGGTTTAAAGTTTTTTTTTTTCTCATAAGAACATGCAGTCCGCTTATAATGAGACTAGCTTTTGCCCGCGGCTTCGCTCGCGTTAAATTCGGGGTAACACAGTTCCTCTTGCGCCTTATTGATTTGTAATAGCAACGCTAAGTTTTCCCTTTTCTTCCCTCTTTCTCCCTCACATCCCACTTTTTTAAAATAAAAGTTAGCCTATGTCCGTCTCCTGGTTCCCAACTATGTCTGTACCAAAATTCATCAAAATCGGTGTAGCCATTAAAGCGTGAAGAGGTAACAAACAAACAAACAAACAAACTCACTTTCGCTTTTATAATATTAGTAAGGATTCATACAAATAAACATGTTATAATGCAGTACAATACAAATAACTTACCTAAGGTTACCTCCAAAAGGAGATGTTTCATTTTTATATGGGGCTCCGGCCATAACATGTACATTTTACCGAAGGTGGGAAAGTTACCCCTGAAGAAGAATTAAGTAACATTTTTTTCTTAATATCAAAAGAATTTTATGCACAAGAAAAAAATAAAAAATGTATGACGTTTGTCTTGAGAGTTAAGACAGCCATGACAGGTTGTAGAGATGACATTTACTTAACCTAAAAAAGCCGTAAAGTTGTACAAAGCCGAAGTCGTAAAATATAAAAAGGAGAAAACGTAAAATAACACCGAAAATCACGATAAGTAATCAAGTCGAAAGAAACGAACAAGATTGACTTTCCTGACTAGGTACCTATCGAGTTTGTCAACAAGCGGTTTTTTTTTACATTTTTAATGGCTTGGCTTATTGGCCTTTATCCCAATCAAGAAGCGGTTATTTCGAACTCGTTCAGAAACATATTTAAAAAAATGGAGACTAAAGATTTTTGTAACGATGAAATCGTGGCACATAATTATGTTTACTCAAAAATATGTATAATACAATAATAGTTTATATTAATTTATTTTCAACGTAACATTGATTTGATAAGATATCATTTCAGAACGAATGATTTTTGCCAGCAAACCAAAGCACGAGACGCAATGTTGAATAAAACATGGTAATAATTGAAAAACTAGGTACTTTTTTTTTGTGCACAACTAATTAGGCTCGAATTCACCAGAGAATATTTTTCCCGAATATGTGGTATTTTTTCTCCTTTTTTGATATACGTACATCTGATGGCTGAAAATGAAACATCTCCTTTGCCTGTTATGTTTTTTTTTTATAATTGGCTGAATTTAAGTGTATTTACCTTGTTGGCGTAATGTGATGGTATGGAATTATGTAAACAATCTCTAGAGGTTTGATGTCTATTTTAGACGAGAGTATGATTGTGTATCTCCGAAGATCAGCATCCGATCTTTACCAACCACTAACCGGAACCACCGAGGAATAATACTCCTCCAAACAAAAACAAAAAAACCGGCCAAGTGCGAGTCGGATTCGCGCACCGAGGGTTCCGTACAAACGACATAAATGGCCATATCTATTGACTGCGTAGACTTATAAGGTTGGTTCAAAGGACCGCAGACTTAAGTACATGGTTTAACTAGCTTTCGCCCGCGGCTTCACTCGCGTTAAATTCGGTATAACACACCAAGCAGACCTGCAGTTTTTGCTCTTGCGCCTTATTGATTTGTAATAGCAACGCTGAGTTTTCCCTTTTCCCTCGTTCTCCCTCATATCCCACTTTTTCTTAAAAAAAAAAGTTAGCCTATGTCCGTCTCCTGGTTCCCAACTATCTCTGTACCAAAATTCATCAAATTCGGTTTAGCCATTAAAGCGGGAAGAGGTAACAAACAAACAAACTCACTTTCGCTTTTATAATATTAGTAAGGATTTCAACTCGATACCTCAACGCGTTCCCAAGACAACAAAGTGATCTCATCTTGATCTTGATTTACATCTCAATAATATTATTAACAAGGCTTGGCGTATGTACGGATTTGTTATGAGGTCAGCCACTGAATTTGTGCGCCCTCAGACCTACCCTTATTTATACAAAACCTTAATTAGATCTCAATTAGAGTACGCAGTTGCGGTGTGGAATCCCTTATACCTGAAATATTCTAACAGCCTAGAAATTAAATAAATTTTTAAAATCTATGAGTTACAGCTGCGTTCACTCTTCTGCGTCTTATGTCGATTTGCTACAGAAATATAATCTTCTAAGCCTAACTGGCCGGCGGACATTACTTGGGACTGAGCTCCTGTACGACCTCTGCAGGAACACGTATGACTGTTCTGATTTATGCAACAGAATTTGTTACTTAGTTCCTAGAAGAACACACTTGCGGGCAGTGCGTAAGCAACCGTTTGTTTGCAGTGAGAGCATGTCGAACAAAGGCTGGCGTCCGAGCACCGTTGCGACGGTCTTGTTGATAATTATAATAAACACTTTCTTGATATCGATTTATTCTGTGCAACACGTGCAAGATTCCGAAAGTCAACTCATATGGCAATCAAGGAATTAGATATCTTATCCTTTACTCCTTAAAGCTCGTGGCTAAATAATAGCAGCCGCTCGGGTCGATCTTTAGGTTAAGCCGCGCTTACCTAGGTTGGTCTGTGGATGGGTGACCACCCGTTACATACCGAGTTTCCTCCGTGCCTCGGAAAGCACGTTAAGCCGTTGGTCCCGGCTGTCATTTGTAGATCTTTGACAGTCGTTACAGATAGTCAGTGTTCCAAAAGTCTGACAACCATTCTTACCAAGGGGTATCGTATTACCCAGTATTAACTGGTTGTGAAGGTCAGATAGGCAGTCGCTCCATGTAAAATACTGATATTCAGCTGCATCCGGTTAGACTGGAAGCCGACCCCAACATAGTTGGGAAAAGGCTAGGCAGATGATGATCCTTTACTCCTTAAATTATTGTGGGTCTTATATTCATAAAAAATCGATGCACTTATTATTTTAAAATCACCGTATCCTTTTTTATTTATTTGTTTGTTACTTTTAGCTTGTTTTTGAAGCGCGTTATTATTATTTTGTATGTATGCTTTGAATAACGCTGTTGATTACATAATTGTTAATTTTAAGTTTTGTTTATATTTATGCTTTATTATGTAACTAGCTTTTGCCCGCGGCTTCGCTCGCGTTAAATTCGGTAGCGCCTTATTGATTTGTAATAGCAACGCTAAGTTTTCCCGTTTCTTCCCTCTTTCTCCCTCATATCCCACTCTTTTTAAAAAAATAATAGCCTATGTCCGTCTCCTGGTTCCCAACTATCTCTGTACCAAAATTCATCAAAATCGGTTTAGCCATTAAAGCGTGAAGAGGTAACAAACAAACAAACAAACTCACTTTCGCTTTTATAATATTAGTAAGGATTGTTTGTAGTTCCAAATAAAATAAGGGTTCTGTTTTTTCCTCTTGAGGTACCTACAGAACCCTAAAAAAGCATCGAAATCGATGTCACTGAACATACACAATAAAAAGGCTGACGAATTTGATCTCCTGTTTTTGTGAGTCGGTAAAAACTACGGAATGGGGCCATTTAGTTGGTGTAATACAGTTTACGCTTCGTGAACGAGCAATTGCATCGTTTAAGTCGCATTGTGAGAGAGGTGGCTAAAAACCTTTTGAACAAACTACTGGGCTTCACCGAGCTACACTGCTGCATCAATGCTTAGATGAAAATGTATTTATTTTTATTGGACATGTTAACATGTTATATATTTATAACATTTTAAGACCTATCGATATACCCCATACATTATATACGAAGATATTTATCTTCAACTCTCAGTTGCATGTATTGCCTTAGTTTATTTATGTAAGTATTCGCAAATATCATTTACAAGCTTTTACCCGCGGCTTCGCTCGCGATAAATTCGGGTTAACACTGTTCCCCTTTCCTGATTTGCAGGATGACCTGCTACCTCTAGTTTTTGCCCTTGCACCTTATTTATTGTAATAGCAAAGCTAAGTTTTCCCTTTTCTTCCCTCTTTATTCCTAATTTCTCACTTTAAAAAAAAGGCTATGTCCGTCTCCAGGGTCTCAACTATCTCTCTATCAAAAATTCATGGAAATTGGTTTAGCCATTTAAGCGTGAAGACGTAACAAACAAACTCACTTTCGCTTTTATAATATTAGTAAGGATATGGTTCATAAAAGGCATCTCTACTCTCCAAATTTTAACTATGTGGTGCCAATAGTTAAAACGGACAGACAGGGCTAATCTATCAAGGTTCCGTTTTTGCGTTTACGTTTAGTCCACTTACAACAGAATTCTAAAAAACCTATTTATGTTTGAAAAAACCTATTTGCAAAATAAACTTCATTTAACATTTAATCATCATCATTATCACCATTTTCCATCCTGCCTTTGTCCCATTCTATTTGGGGTCGGCGCAACACGTTTTTTCTTCCATTCTCCCCTATAAGACGTCACTGCATCATTTACACCTTTTTCCATCTTATCATTCCTTACCCAAGCCATACATCTTTTCTTTGGCCTTCCTCTCGCTCTCCGTCCATCAACATTCAGATCCATCACTCAACATTAAACATCATTTAACATTTAATCCATAAGAAGATGAATCGAACATAAAAAAGAATACATCTTAAGAGTTGTAATTAAAGGCCAATTTATTTTAGTTATCACGTAACTTACTATAAGTTGAATATTTTTTTGGGTGGGGGTTGGATGAGCCGATTCTTTTGATTCTTTGAAAGCTGGGGCTTCCCTTCCCATTTCATTTTGTGCGAGTTCTTTTAATAGCATCCATGAGAAAACAGTATAAGTCGTCAAATTACAAGAGACAGATTCACAAAAACGCCCCGCCCTTCGCCACTTCCTAGTGTTTTAGCTGGGAAGACAAAGTTGCAGAACAAATTCCCCAGCAACACGCTATGATATGCTAGTTTCTCTTAGTAGCAATGGAAAACGAAAACTCGATCAGAATTTGTGTAAAATACCTTTCTTAGCACAGCTAAAAAGGCTAAAATAAAATCTTTTTTTTACCGACTTCCCAAATAGGAGGAGGTTCTCATTTCGGCCGGTATGTTTTTTTTTGTTTAAAATATCGATGAATAAAACAAAAGTAAACTTACGGAAGTAAATTTATTTTCCGTTTCTTTAGTGTTTTTTTGGAAGTAGCTGACTTTTTCAAAAAAGTTTTTTTTCAGCGAGATATCGGCGTTAACGTGTCTTTCAGTCTTTACGTTGTCCCCCATGGCTTATTGTTTACAGAAAGCAATCAACCTATCCCGTAAGCGGAAACTTGAGCAGCGGATGAAAACGCTGGGCACAGCCATTTACCCCGCGGCTTCGCTGCTTGATTATTCCAGACTATAATCTACCTTTTTTTCTTTCTGTACCAAATTTCATCAAGATCCGTTCCGCTGTTTTTACATGAAAGAGTAACAAACATCCTTACAACCATACATCCATCCATCCATCCTCACAAACATTCGCATTTATAATATTAGTAGGAAGTAGGATTGATATTGGAACACACGAGTTAATTACAAAGGTTATTCCTGGCACAAAATGACTATTTAAAACATAGTACCTAGTCGACAGAGCCCCGCTTCGATTGGAAATAGAGAGAGAAAACAATTATTCCTTAAAGTGAGACCAAGCTAGATCGCGATTACCGCAACCAAAAACGTTTTCTTTATTATCTACTCGCCCGGTCTTGGCACGACTGCAATCTAAAATGGGCGCAGTAAACTCAATGTTATAAATAAAGATATAAAGCATTCGGTGAACACTAATCTAAACTACATTGTGTGGTGCGTCTGGTCGCTTCGCTCTGGAGTTACTAAGAATAAGTTAGAGAAATATAAATCATGTATTTGCTAAAATGTAGATATGTATACAGATATGACAGTCAGTTACGTAAGAGTAGACCATTAAACACAGCAAATAGATTAAATATAGAGATCGATCTTGAACTTAAGCCTACTCTAGGTTGGTCCGTGGATGGCTGACCACTGCATACCGAGTTTCATCTGTGCCTCGTAATCACGGTAAGCCAGTTGATCCCGGCTGTAATTTGTAGATCTTTGACAGTTGTTACAGTTGGTCATTAGGTCGAGAGTCTGACAACCAGACTTACTAAAAAAACATCGTATTCGCCAGGGTTATGGAGGTCAAATAGGCAGTCGTATTATGTAAAACTAGCTTTTACCCGCGGCTTCACCCGCGTTTATAAATATACTTTAATTTAATAATAATATTTGTACTTGAATAATAAATGTGAATAACAGCACAAAATGTAAGGTTGAGTTAGATGGGCAGGAAATACATTATGTATACGGCAAGCGCGGCCACTCAGCCGGGTCAGCGGGTGCCAGGAGATGGACGACGGCGATAGGAATCGATCAACCCGAACCATGCACATGCAAAAATATTTCGATTGAATCAAATAGCGGCTTTGGTTCTGGATTTGCCCACGTTATAAGATGGTCATAATCATGTTATTTAAGCCTTTCATCTTAAGTGGATCAAGATCTTCGTTTGAGAGTATGTTTCGAATGCAAGTGAGCTCCAAGTTCGTTTCCCACACAGCGAAGCGGTCTGCCTTCATACGTTAATTTAATTTCAATTTTGATTAATATATTGATATATCTTGTGAAAGGTTTAGTTAACCAATATAAACAAAATTGCACTTGAATCCACGAGGCAAAAGCAATCTCCTAAGCAATGTTACTAAGTTGCAGATACAGAATAAGTATCTACTGAAAATAAACACTCGATTCTGTATTCATCTGCTTATGCAAACAGAATCGAAGGCTCTTCTTCGTCATTGATAAAACCCATTTCGTCGACAAACTATTAGTATTTAAAGAGCATTTAAGCTATGCTTTTTCAATTATAAACCTTTCTTATTTTATCTTGGACAACCGGCATGGGAAGATGACATTATAGGAATCGTGGACTTGTGATTAATAATATCTTCTGCATATATAAAACAAAACTGGGTTTGTTCGAACACTTGTAACTTGAGAACGGCTGGACCGATTTTCGTAGTTTTTAATTTGTTTGATTTGTCTCCGCGCCGAATAATAAGAAAACTATTAAAAACTTTGAGCGTAAATAAATAAATGTAGTGAGTTTGATACAACCTTTGACGACGCACATTGGTTTTGTTAGTAGGGTAGCGTAGGTAGGTATTAAGAGTAGGTGGGTAGGTAGATAGGGTAGAGTAGTAAAGGGTGAATTGCATTAGCACAGCTAGTTTATACATAAATCTGAAATTACCAATTCGCCTTGAGCAAGAGCGGTGGCTTAAACTCAGGCATTCTTTGATCAAACAAAAAGGCAAAAAGTTTAGTACAAATTCATACATATAAACGAGATAAACGGACCGATTGTTATTTAAACGACAGAAAGATTACCTACCTTTCTGGCGTTTAAATAACCATCGGTCAAAAAAAAACACCTTGATTATAGTTTTACTTACAGAAATCGCCAACATTGAACTTTGTCTGTTGAACTGAATATTACCTGGAAATAAAATTATAATAATTTATTAAACTTATAAGTGTAAGTTATAATAGGTTAAGGCACACATACATATTTTTCACGTACACTCTCACACACTATCGTCTACATTTCGTTCTCATAACTATCTCTTTTCGTAGGTCTGCTGGCAGAAATTTCTAAAGAAATAAGCAGTACCTTTGTACTCAAATTTTATAAGTTTTTTTTCTTGTGTTGTCTACTGTGTGCACATCCTTACTATATTACTATACTAGCTTTTGCCCGCGGCTTCACTCGCGTTAAATTCGGGCTAACACAGTTCCCCTTGCGCCTTATTGAAAAACAAACAAACAAACTCACTTTCGCTTTTATAATATTAGTAAAGATATAATATTATAAAAGCGAAGTGAGTTTGTTTGTGTGTTACCTCTTCACGCTTTAATGGCTAAACCGATTTTGATGAATTTTGGTACAGAGATAGTTAGGAACCAGGAGACGGACATAGGCTATTTTTTTTTTAAAGTGGGATGTGAGGGAGAAAGAGGGAAGAACAGGGAAAACTTAGCGTTGCTATTACAAATCAATAAGGCGCAAGAGGAACTGTGTTACCCCGAATTGACGCGAGCGAAGGCGAGGGCAAAAGCTAGTAAATTAATAAACGCCACAAATCTTTACAGTTTACTTCTATACTTTACCTGCACTCCGCGTTTTCACCCGCGTGGACTGGGATAAAAACTCTTAGTATAAACACCAAATTTCATCCAAGTCCGTCAAGCCGCTAAAGCGTGAAGGAGCAACAAACTTACACACATACAAACTTTAATCTATGTGATATAAGAGATGGTGAGTTTCAATTTGTTATTAGGGACGTAACTTAAGCGTTACCTTCGTACGTTAACTACTAAAGTAATACGATTCCGTTTACTATTACAGCAAAGAGAATATAATAAATATTTAATGGGGCTGCCATACAACAAACATGTTTTTTGCCGTGTTTTCAGATAATAGGACCCTTTTTTTGCAGATGTGAAATCAAACAACTCCCCCGCTTTGAGCGGAGCGGGAGGGAGTGTGGAACCCACCCATGTTCCTTCTATTGCCCTTTACGTTCCGGGGCCGCGGTATCTCTTTCGAACAACCCGCAACCCCGGCAGGCGGTGGCCCTGGTAGGCCACTCTGCTTTGCTGACATCTCTTTTAGGCGCGCGTGGAGCACTAACGCGCCGTCGACACGGCCTGTCGTCAATAGACGGACGGTCGGTGAGCTATCGATTGCTCATCATCCACAGGCCCGGTGTCTCTCAAACGCCCGGCCACCTCCTTCGCTAGCATGACTGCTACGCAGAAAGAAGTGTCCACTTCCCCTTTTTTCTAATTAAGATTTATTTTGACATCGAAAACTGATGGTTTTTCACAGATACCTGGATAATAAAATACTAGTAGATATTAGTTAGCCTGCTCACAAGAAATACTGGAATAATTCCCCGTGTTTCACATATGAAAATTTCAACTCAGTCTGTAAGTAAATTCACGTATATTTTCCGGAGGTTGCAAACGTCTGGCAGACATTTCCGCTAGCAGGAAGTTGCTGGCATTGTTGATTATTTGTTTTAAGAATATTCTATGTAACATTTAAACTTTTAAAACAATGTGAGTTATGTATATAATCTGGCACCCGGGTTCTTACTCTGGTGTAATAATACGCAACCATGGATATTGTAATTAGTCAAATGTTCGTCTTTTTTTGACGATGGGAAAAATTCTAATAACTTTTCCCGTCCGGGGCGGCGATGTCTTTCGAACAACCCGCAACCCCGGCAGACGGTGGCCCTGGCCAGGCCTCTCTGATTTTCTGCCATCACTGTGAGGCGCGCGTGAACTATGTACGCGCCGTCTACACAGCCACCCAGTTCTCGTATTCTTCCCAAAAACCCTCTTCGTTTAATACGATAGGTACAAAAAATAACTAATCAGTTATATTTGGGAGTCAATCATCTTTAGATGTCCGCCATATTGCAGTTAAAAATCATTTAGGTAACCATTGTCATCTAAACTAAAGAAGTGTGCAAAATTTCAGCTCAATTGGAAATCGGGAAATGCATCAACATTTTGGTAACCCAAAATCAAACATCTCCAATGTATGATTTTAGGTTACTAAAAACTAAATTTACAGTCTGCAAAAAAATAAGTAGCCAGTCTCGTCAGGTTACAAATGCACTGAGATATTTTTTATTAACCCACAGCAAAGCCAAACAAAAATGTTTCCTCGTAGGAATTCATTTAGTTAATTTTCACATCGAAATAATTAGGTATCCTGTTGACGATCGGTTTTTACACAGCAATTTTTTGTCAGTTTACTGTTATGCATGAAGCATATTTTTTTAAAGAATACAATAAAATAGTTATGGAGGCTGAACGAGGACATCAGATCAACCGGGAATACCCGGTTTATCTATGCTTCCTGCCTAGCCGGCGCACAGAAAAAGTATGAGACACCTTTGATCATAAGTAAATCTATGAGCTCCTGTTCATAAAGCGCTTGCAAACAAAATCGTATCTCTCACCTACCTAACTAGCTACCTACCTGTCTTGGTTCAATATAATATGTTCAGCCGCCGACTAAATGCCGTCTGTTATTCAAATTACTTTTGCAGTTAGCGGCTTGCTATGCGAGGCTTCAACGCTGAGTGCACGAGGTGCTACACAGTTACCTACGCGGTGCAAAATCGTAGCAGGGCTACGCGGTCCTACGCGAATTCGTAGCAGTCATGCAGATTCTACGCGGCTTCAAAGCTTTCGTAGCTCGGTCTCCAGTCCCTAAAGCACGTAGCCAAACAAGAAAGTTCGCCTGACGCTATATCTATAAGGAACGAAGACGTAAGTATATGCGACAACATTTGCTTATGTAGTGGTGGAGCATAATTATCAGTTTATTGTGACCACCACTTTCTCAATTTTTTAATCGACGCCGACGAAAACAAAAGGAAGAAGGTTCTCAATACGACATGTTTTTTTATTCTCTATAAAGCCGAAGTTTCAAAGCAAGTTTTTCATACAATGCTCGATGGCACTTTTTGAGCTATGTACACTAACAGAGAAATGAAATTTTTATAATAATATTTCTTATAATAGTTGTCTATAGTTGATTTCATAGTGGTTCCAGAATTTTGAATATGTTTGGCGAATCTATTTAAAAAAACTTGTTCAAAACTGTAGAACTACTACTTAACGCTACAAAATGTACTGTAAATTTTTCTTTACTACATTCACATGTATTATAGCCGCTATAGATAATAAAAAAACACATTTGCGAAGCGGACTTGTACACCGAGAACGAGGGAACTTGTGGGTAACTAATGAAACTACCAAACATTGTTCTAATGACAAGGTTTAAACAACAATCTGTAGGCCATACAAATATTTGTTCCGTGCGGGGATCGAACCCGCAACACGCGGTGCAGCAGTCGATCGCTCAGCCACTGCGCCAACCGTGCCGTCAAATTAACGGTTTTCAGTTTTTTGTATTTGTTGCCATGAGTTGAATGAAAATATCGTGGCTATTTGACTTCTCTAAAAGGTAAGTAAAAAATAATGAAACATTGTGACAGGATGGAGTTAAATGAAATATGGGTGGAGAATGTAAATGTGTATGTGTGTGTAAATAAAAGAAAACGGGATCAGCCATATTTTAGCATGCAAAAAGTTTATAAAAACTAAAATTTATAAAAATATAAACACTTTACGAAAACTAAAAAATCCTTAATAATATTATAAAAGCGAGAGTGAGTTTGTTTGTTACGTCTTCACGCCTAAATGGCTAAACCGATTTTGATGAATTTTGGTACAGAGATAGTTGACGGACCCTGGTGACGGACGCGGTTTTTTTTTAAAAAGAGTGAGAATTGAGGGAGAAAGAGGGAAAAAAAGAGAAAACTTAGCTTTGCTACTACAATAAATAAGGCGTAAGGACAAAAACTACAGGTACCAGGTACCTGCAAATCAGGAAAGGAGAACTACGCCGCGAGCAAAAGCAAGTCATTAAATAAAGCGCACAAACAAAACACCTTTTGAAAAACGAGGTAACTATATACATCAGGTTAAACTTGAAATTCCTATTCAGTTAAAAAATCATTTACACTGTAATATGCTTAAAGGGCTAGAAATTTACGAAACGTTTTTTTTTTTTAATTTTTGTTAACGGCAGTTCTTTCTATTTTTTACGTTATTTGTTATATATAGCAGGGGCCATGCAAAACACACTTTTGTGCATTAGTGTTGTCTTAGCGGGGTGAATACATAGCAAGGTCGCGTCTATTACGTGGAAGTGCGTCGTCCATACGTTTCAAACCATTCGGGTTATACTTGACAAATACTGCTACTTCCAGAATGTATATGCAGGGATTGTTAATAAACCATAGCGTTTAAAAAAGGCACGCAACCATCTGTGGTTTTTAGTTTGAACATCGCCCGTACGCAACGTGTCTGCGCTTTAAAAGCCGCTACTTTTTCGGTCAAGATACCCCAAAGCATGATCCCATATCGTAGGTGGTATTCTGCTAAACCGTAGTACGCAGTGAGGAGTGCGTCTGGATAAACTGTTGGTTATAGTGCATGTAAGCATAATAATATGCTGATTTACTCATCCTTTTACATAAACTATCAATTCAAGCCCCAAAAATTTTGTTCAACCACATTATTGTACAATAGGGCTAATACTAGGGACCCGTTGACAAAAGTGTATATCTTTGGTTTTACTTAAGTTAATCTTTTAATTATTTTGTTCTAACCATTGGATAACTGCGGCTGTAGACTTATTTACATCAGATGCAAATGTTTCTGCGCTTTTAGAGGGTATTGTTAAGGTACTGTCATCTGCAAACAATGTTATAGGGTGTTCAATGCATTCAGGCAGATTATTAACATACAATATGAATATAAAAGGTCCCAACACGCTCCCTTGTGGCACTCCATACACAACTTCTCGCTCTGACGACTGATATATCTTGTGTTTCTTGTTGGCAGTATTTATTTGGGAAATTTCAGTTATTTCTTTTGTATTATTCAGGTATGATTCAATTAGCTTAAGAACATTACCTCTTATACTGTATGCATCAAGTTTGAGTTTGAGAGAGTAGGAAAATGTACATAATCAAACGCCTGTGTCATATCACAAAATATTCCACAGACGGGTCTACGTTTATCGACATTATTAATAACATTGTAAATGAAATCATATATAGCCATATTAATTGTCATACCTATTCTAAATCCTTTCTGCTCTTTACATAGAATTTCATTTCTATCAATAAATTTATGCACTTTTCAAATATGTTTGATATAACAGGAATAAGTGCATTCATTCAGCAACAGGAAAAGTATTACGCACTCAAGCCGGTTAGCGACGAATCAAACGAGCACCAGAAGTTATCAACAGAACCAGTGAGTCTATCTCGTAATACTTGAGGTGTAGGGCAATATTGCAGGCAATATTAACCTCTCATTTCCTCATTTTGAATTAAGGTGTAGGTGTCGGTCTATTGCAGCAGTACTAAATTTTTTATGGCACGTATTATATTCAGTTATTCTAGACCAGGGAAGAATGGCACAATAATACTGGCAATGATAATAATATTCAGCTAAAGAGCCTCGACGACCATCTGTCTCCTTAGGCGGTTAGATCAACGGTCTGATTCAGAAAGCAGTACTCCTCGATACGGCCCGCATTGTGAGGAGGTTCCTGTCTTTGGAGCCCGTAACCACCGGTAGCTTGGACCCTCCCAATACCGTTGGACCACTTATTTTTTAAATGTTTTTGTATAATTTTGAAATATTTGAAAACGTAAAAATATTTGTATAAAACTTAATAAAGAAGAAACTTTTCGGCTATAGAAAATGTGATGCAAGGGTGGACACTAATGTTGGATTGCATTAACCAAAATCAGTTTCAATAGGTAAATGTTTAAAACGAACTAAAATTGAACGTTAACAAGCCAAACCAGTAACGAGTCAATACTGCAGCCCAGGGCTAACAAGTCACTTCAAACTATATAATTTCTAATCCAATATTAGAACGGGGACGGAAAGCACCCTCGCAGACCGTAAACTTAGAAATTGATCGACTAATCAAAATTCTATTAAAAGGCCTGATTCAGTTTTCAGTGCTTGCTTCTGTGGGCTTCAGCAGAGATTGAAAATTAATATCGTTCGAATAACTCTTGCATTGGTTCGATAGAAATCAAGCGTCAATTACAGTGCACTGCAAAACTTAAAGTGTGGTGCTGTTATTGAATAAGACATCGAATTTGTAAACTGGAGAGTTATTGTGGTTTAAATAAATACTTTTTTAATATTCCCCCAAACTAGTAGTTTCTCCTGTATCGTGGGTGCGTTTGCAAACATTTAAATTCACATACACAAACAGCCAGACCCGAAACAACTATCTATGGGCTATACCATTTTTTTTTCCGTGCGGGGATTGAACCCGCTACACGCAGCGCAGCAGTCGATCGCTCAGCCACTGTCCCTACCGTGTCGTCTAAAACCGCCAGTTTGAATGAAAAAAGTTTAAATTTATTATTAAAAGTTGGTGGTATACAGTGGACTCATGGAAAATCATAAATTAATAGCGTTTTTCTATATATGTTTGATATGATAACGTATAGCACGGTTGAAATATAAAGAAAATCTCTCACTAGAAATTCCAATTTGAAGGGTATTGGATAGTAATCCACGTTCCATACGACAAAGCCCGGTTTATTAACGGAGCGTTTGATTCAGAATTCCAACTTATGTTAATACTAGCTTTCGCCCGCGGCTTCGCTCGCGTTAAATTCGGTATAACACACCAAGCAGACCTGCAGTTTTTGCTCTGGCGCCTGATTGATTTGTAATAGCAACGCTAAGTTTTCCCTTTTTTCCCTCTTTCTCCCTCACATCCCACTTTTTTCAAAAAAAAGTTAGCCTATGTCCGTCTCCTGGTTCCCAACTATCTCTGTACCAAAATTCATCAAAATCGGTTTAGCCATTAAAGCGTGAAGAGGTAACAAACAAACAAATAAACAAACTCACTTTCGCTTTTATAATATTAGTAAGGAAGTAAGGATTGCTATTGGTACGACTTTTCCCAACTATGTTGGAGTCGGCTTCCTGTCTAACCGGATGCAGCTGAATATCAGTATTTTACATGGAGCGACTGCCTATCTGACCTCCACAACCCAGTTAATACTGGGTAATACGATAACCCTTGGTAAGACTGGTTGTCAGACTTTCGGAACACTGACTACCTGTAACGACTGTCCAAGATCTACAAATGACAGCCGGGACCAACGGCTTAACGTGTTTTCCGAGGCACGGAGGAAACTCGGTATGTAACGGGCGGTCACCCATCCACAGACCAACCTAGGCAAGCGCGGCTTAACCTGAAGATCGACCCGAGCGGCTGCTATTATTTAGCCACGAGCTCCTCGATGGTTTGACTTTTTTAACACCGGTTGGTAAATCGCTTTCTTTATCTGACGTTCGAAAAGAGAGAGCGTTATAAGTTCGACGGTTTGGTGGTTTTGTTCTGTGGGTTCCGTATATCTCCGAAAGTCCTAAAGAGAGCCTTAAACTTAGATTACAAGATAACCCTTCACTACACGTGTTCCGACACGCACTTGCCCGCTTTTGTTATTATTACTATCACGGTCCTTAGCTGTATTTTCGGTAGAAAAGCTTCCTTTAAACGGCTCCTTGTCTAGCTGTTTGTGTATGTGAATTTAAATGTTTGTAAGCGCACCCACGTTACAGGAAAAGCTCCTAGTTTTTGGCAATTAAAAAAAACAAATAAATAACTATTTATTTAAACCACAATAACTCCCCAATTTATAAATTGCATGTCTCTTTCACACGGACGATACAGGAGAAATTCCTAGTGTGGCAAAGAGTTTCTTATTTTTTATAAAAAAAAGACTGTGTTTTTTTCCACATATATTTCTACTGATATTTTTAATAGGCTTAGTACAAGTCCTATACGCAGTGGCCGAGCTTTTTCAAAACAGCCCGCATTTTGTTTAAGTGTAGCCACCCTCTCTAGTTAAACATTTCCAACGGAGTCAAGCCCACTGCCGCCAAGCCGCGCCGCTGTGTTGGCCGAGATAAGTAGGCCGCCGCAGCGTTGAACTGACTTTGAGTTTCATAAACTTTCACAATAGGAGGTACAGAATTGTCTCTTAACGTATCCTCAGCATCCAGTGATTTTATAGTAATGCTAACTTGATTTCTGTAGAAGCTTCTGCTTTCTGGGAAGTGTTGAAAGCGTCAACCGGTTCAATACCATCCTTACTAATATTAAAAAAGCGAAAGTGAGTTTGTTTGTTACCTCTTCACGCTTTAATGGCTAAAGCGATTTTGATGAATTTTGGTACAGAGATAGTTGGGAACCAGGAGACGGACATAGGCTATTTTTTTTTATTAAAAAAAACTTTTTTAAGAAAAAGTGGGATATGAGGGAGAACGAGGGAAGCCTCGTTCTTCCTCATATCCCACTTTTTCTTAAAAAAGTTTTTATATCCTAAACCTAACCTAAAGGGAAAACTCAGCGTTGCTATTACAAATCAACAAGGCGCAAGAGCAAAAACTGCACGTAGCAGGTACTGTGTTTTACCGAATTTAACGCGAGCGAAGCCGCGGGCAAAAGCTAGTTAAAAAATAAATGGAAGACTATGATATAACGAGCCATTACCTCAGAGAAAAATTCTCTTAGTAAACGAACTATCGGAAATGGACTAATGAGATCGAGTTCTGCGTCTCCTGAAATCCTTTCATTATTTTTTAATAAGGCATAGAACTACTGGTTTGTTTCGTAGCGTTCATTATAAAATTTAAAGTGTGTGCTAACAAAAGTGGTATTCATCACCACAGAATAGTTCGGATTTTACAGAAAACAAAATAAAAATTCACCATTTTTTCGTGTCGATGAAACTCTTATTGCGTTAGACCTGTATGGGTTTAACATTGCTTTGTTTAAATCTTGCACAACCAATCTCCAACCACCTCGTAAGGTGAGGCATATCCTGCAAAGAAGCACCGCACTGGCGTTGCTTTTGGGACTCGAGGATACCCCGATTGGCTAGATTAAATCTACAGCGACCAACCTGGGCTCGCAGTCGGGTAAGTGATGTCCAGATTAGCCACTACAGTTTGTACCCGGCTGTCATTTGTAGATCTTTGACAGTCGTTACAGGTAGTCAGTGTTCCGAAAGTCTGAAAACCAGTCTTACTAAGGGCTATCGCATTACCCAGTACTAACTGGGTTGTGGAGGTCAGATAGGCAGTCGCTCCATGTAAAATACTGATATTCAGCTGCATCTGATTAGGCTAGAAGCCGACCCCAACATAGTTGGGAAAAGGCTAGGCAGATGATGATGGCAGGTGTTTTTTCGGGTTGATTAAGTGTGGAGGGATAGGATATTTGTTTCGCCACAGTTCGCATCTCTCGTCTGAGGCATTGTCTTCTAAGAAGGTATTTCATCTTAGAAAGATTTTAAGACTCTTTCAGCATGAAGGTGTTGGTGCACTTACTGGAGGCGTTTGTCTCGCTCCTGTTTTCACTCTTACAACTAAATGGAGGAGCTATAGGTAAACGCCAGCGGAAACAACATCGCAAGAGGGTCTTGAGCACCCCATTACGATGCGACAAGTATCATTTAGCGTTATGTCAACCTCTTTAGCGTGGACGGATCGACGTGGACGAAAGAGAAAGGCAGACTGTTTGAGCGGAGAACCTGTGGCGATGGTCCCCAGCTGGTAGCACTAAGGCGACGAAGAATGTTATTCCTAGACCCGACTTTCCGTCTTATTTATTTGGAGTGGAACTTGTATGTCATCTTGGACACATCCCTTGATATTTGATACCCAGGTAACGAGATCAATTGATCGGCGCCATCCCACGAGATGCTGGGAGCTATATTTGACTGGCGGTTGGCAAACCTTATGGTGCATTCGTACAGAAAGTTCGTTTGTAACGGTTCTGGATCCTGATACCTCGCGTTCACCGCGCTTCGCCCTACGGCCATTAAGTATACAGTAAAAATAACGTAACAGGTTACAACCTGATACGTTATTTTTATAAACAACAGTATTCCGGATACAGTAAACATACATGTTTACTGTATTCGGAACACCGTTGTTTATATAAACTAGCTCTTACATACAACCACCTAGGTTATCAACGACTAAAACTGACCTGTAAAACGGACCGCCGCGTTGTATGAACGAGCGCTTAGGGTTTATGTTATTCCAAGCTTTTACAGCAACTTATGTATAATAAATTGCCTCAATGTACTCGTAGTTTGTTTGTGTATGCCCGACTCGCTGTTGTTTGGCGTTTTGAATCCTATCAGCAAAGCACTACTGTATTGTATGAAATAATTATTATTACCCATTTTCTCCAATCAAAATTTTGCTGTAAGGGGCCAGAATACATTCTAATTTTGAAAATAGAATGGTTCTCAATGTATTTATAAGTTCATGCTATTATCTTCCGAAAACAGACAAGACAGAGAAATCGACCGCCGAGTCGAGAATGCTGGATGAGGTGCCGAGCCTTTCCTTACTTATCGACATGTGCAGTGTGCCTATCGTAACCTCAAACTTGGTCCTTGCTTGACCGAGTCTCTAAAGTCCAAACTGAAGGTTTTCCAAAGAACGATGTTGCGTAGCGTATGGGGTATTAAGCTAAGCGACATAAATCGTAATACCGATTCGCTGTAAAACTAAGATCGATGATGTGGGCAATAAGACTGGACTAGGTTTAAGTGGTATTGCGAAGGCCATGGTAGGACGTCAAATCAGGACCAGAGTTATCTCGCAGTAGGTGCGAGAAGACGGGTGTCATCGCCGAGGGAAACGTACAAAAAGTAAAATTAATATTGAATATACACTGCTTTGCAAAAAGATCTAAGGAAAGTTCTAAGGTCGAATTCAATTTTTTTATTTTAATTTAATTATGTGTCGTAGTCCGTATTCTTCTTCTGGCAAATTTTAAATAAACTGTCGATGAACTCTATAAAACCTTTATTCATGACCAAACAATAAGCTGTCAGCAATAAAGACGAGAAGTTTTTTTTTAATTTAACTATTGACCCGCCCCGGCTTCGCACGATAGATATTAATATTTTAAATATAAAACTTCCCCTTTTTTTTGGGGTGGGAAATCATCAAATAACTTCCCCCCTCTCTGGACGGAGCGGGGGGGGAGTGTCAGACTTGTACTGACTAAAACCCACCCATGTTCCTTCCATTGCCCTTCACGTTCCGGGGCCGCGGTAACTTTTTCGAACAACCCGCAACCCCGGCAGGCACAAACCTTCCCCTTGAATCACTATATCTAAAAACTGCTATAAAATCCGTTGAGTTTAAAAGATCTTAGCGACGGATACGACGTCATTTTATACCATGTAAAGATAAAGTTACAAATGTAAAAACCTAATAACGCGTGTGACCCTTTCATGAAAGATTCCTTCAAGCCAAGATGTTTCAAATAACATGCCAATTACGTCATATCAACCAAATAAAGATTGAGTGTGATTTTGTCCGTTTGTATCTAAGCGGCGGTTTATCTCAATAACTTCGGAACCTATTTAAAAAATAATATACATTATGATGAAAGGTACCTTATTCTGTTTGGAGACTACATTTTAATTTAGTATTAGGCGGGAAAAGCCACTCACACACGCAAAAACAACAGAATATTACATTGATCTCGGCGTTTGTAGTATGTGGCTAGGGTTGCCAACTATACTGTTTTCAACAGTATTATACTGTTTTTCACTAAATTATACTTTTTACTGTTGAACAAAAATAAAGTAAAATACTGTTTTCAGCATGCAAACACATTTTCTGATACTGCAGTTATTGAAAGAGTTTTTTTCAGTAATGAATGCTAAGTGGCGGGAGGACAGAAGTAGAGCATCTATTAAATTGATAAAAATGAGCTCTTCATTTATTTTAATTACACTTATAAATGTGGTGAGGAGGTGTAAATGGTAAGTTGTGCGAGAAGTTCTAAAAAATATGTACCTATTCAAAACAATAAATAAATAAAATACTGTTAATTTTTCTAGAATACTGTTTAATATTCTTCACAGACCTGAACATACTTTATTTCTTGTAAAAAAAGTTGGCAACCCTATCTGTGGCATGTGAACTATTCAACTGATATAATCGCTTTGCCGACAACACGGGCGGTGTATGTATATCACCCTACCTACAAACACGCAGGCGCCACACACCACACGAGAGAAGTCTGTGTTACCGGATAATTGATTCCGCAAATTCTTTAACGATAAAATGGCGCACGGACACTATGTTGCTATCAATTGATGTATTCATCAATTTGATTTCGTGTCATCATTTACGCATTAAAGTGGCAGGATAGCACTTTCCATTTTTGTCCTTATTTTAGGGAAAGATATTGTTTTTCCTAAAATATATTTTAAATTTAAATCATCTTGAGAACAAATCCAAAACTATCAAAATAAGCACGTGCAGTTAGTTTGTTTTCCTTAATTTGAACATTTTCTTACTTAACAATATTTTTTTTAAATAATTAGTATAAATTATTGACATTATTACGTTTAAATGACTAATAAAGAAATAAGACTTTTTTGAATTAAGTACTCATTCATTACATTTTTTTACGTAACTTTATTTGCTGATAATAGTGTTTCAATGACGTTTAAGTAGATTGACTTTCATTCCAACGCCAAATGACGTCACACGTTGGGTTTATTGAGGCTGCTTAATCGTATTTGACAAGAGTGTCACGTTTGATGTTTATATTACACAGCAATACCTTAACGTCAAATGTAGGTGTTTTACACGTCGCAAAGTCGATTCTTCAGCTTCTCTGACGTCAATGTAAGCAAAATTTTACGATGAATACGAAAATGTTATTATGAGGCTGTGTCTATGCCTGTGAATACGAAAATATTGAAATTAGTTGGTTGTGTCATAAATTACAAATATAAAAAACACCCGAAATGTCATTTAGGAATATAGCTTGTGTGATGCCCTGTTTGGGAACACTTAATGGAAGAGGATATAAGTTGCAGGATTGGGATATGGTTTGGATTGAGTGAGAGCGAATTAGCTATCCTAAATGTCCTACTGCTTGATACTCATTATTGCTTATTGGATATCAGGCATACGCATTGAATTCGCTTTCAGATTGGGCAACGCATAACATAACCTTTATATGAATATCGATATGCCTTCTTTTTTTTATGTGACTTCTTTTTATTCATAGGAATGTGAAGCAACAAAACAAGTCATGCTCGTATCCAATGCTGTTAAACAGTATCAACAAAGAGCCACAGAGAACAGTATCAATAACGGACGTATTACGACACGGAATGAAGTTGAAGAACACTTGCTCTGCCGTATATCCGTAAACTTAGCCCGAAACGTTTATAAGCATACGTTACGGACTTTTTTACGGAATTATGGAAAGCATGGACTGATGTTGCTAAAATAAGAAATATACAAGAACTATCTGCGGACACAGCATATTGGAGAGTTTGAGTTTCGTAAATCTACATTTTTGAAGAAGTAATAAATCGACTTGTTTTAGAGTTGCAGATGAGATACTTTTGAGAAGCTTTCAGTTTCACCAATTACTTTAGATAACTTATAACTTAATTGTTCCACACGGATAAAAAAAAATCTTGAAAAGATCGCTTTTAGCGATAAGACTGCCCATGATGTCACCCTATTTATGAATTGTATACTGTTATTCTTGTAATTTGTATGGTATACATAATAAAGAATATTCTAATTATCTATAAAAGGTTGACGACACGATTGGCGCAGTGGCTGACTGATTGACTGCAACGCTGCGTGTTGAGGGTTCGATCCCCGCACGGAACAAATATTTGTATGACCTACAGGTAGTTGTTTCGGGTCTGGCTATTTGTGTATGCGAGTTTAAATGTTTGTAAACGCATCCACGATACAGGAGAAATTCCTGCAACGTGTTTTATTTATAAAAAAAAAAACGTATCCTATGTTTTAACGTAGGCTGTTTATCTAAACTGTCAGTGTATTAGTTTTTGCGTGAAAGAGTAAAAAACATAAGTCCGTCCTGAAAGCTTTCAGATTTATGATAGTAGGTTGTAGGATTCATTGGAAGATGTTTATTTACCTGTTACAGTAACAAACCCATCTGAGTTTACTCATTAAAATGTTTTATCTGTACTTTGTGTTCTAGCGTATGCCTTTTTATAAGTACAAAGAGAAATGCATAAATAGATGAAGTACATAATCCAAGTGGTCAATACTGAGGATCTAAACTCGTAATAGGATGATATATGAATTTGTTGATGTATATGTTAATATTGTGAATGTCACTTTGAGACCATTTTACGAATGGTTACGTAACTCATATTATTAACTTATTGTGATTCTGCTTAAGCGGTCCTAAGCTAAAGCATATCTTAAGAAAATATATGTTTGTTTTTTTTTCTATATTTTTTACACGTAGGTAGATAGCATAAGTTAAAAAAGTCAAGTCAAATGTTTCGTTTCGAAAATCCTTACTAATATTATGAAAGCGAAAGTGAGTTTGTTTGTTTGTTACGTCTTCACACCTTAATAATGGCTAAACCGATTTTGAATTTTTGCACAGATATACCAGGGACCCTGGAGACGGACATAGGCTATTTTTTTTTAAGTGAGTAATGAGGGAGAAAGAGGGAAGAAAAGGGAAAACTTAGCTTTGCTATTACAATAAAGAAGGCGCAAGAGCAGAAAACTACAGGTAGGAGGTACCTGCAAAACAGGAAAGGGGAAAGGCGTTACGCCGAATTAAACGCAAGCGAAGCCGCGGGCAAAAGCTAGTCTTTTATTAAGTAATCAAAGTTCCTTAAATTTCAATCAAGTTCATCACTTATTTGTGTTGTAAATAAATCCTGAAGAAATAAATTAATTCAATCGCTGTATTTATTTATTTAACGATTTATGTACATACACACTGAATACAGAAAAATAAAAGACAGGAATAGAAAACAGGTACAAAGGTAATGCTTATTTCTATAGAAATCTCTTCCAGCATACCTGCGAAAGGAGAGTAAAGGAGAGTATTTCTACTTTATTAAACAGAAACACAGCGATGGTCAACGATAAGAAACGGCGAATTGCTCCCCACCACGTGCCCACTGACGTTTCACCGAAAGTCGAGCCCAGTCTAGGGTTAACTGCATTAGTAAATTAATTGCCGACGTTAGCACACGTATTCAGCTCTAAATTGGATCATGGGTTAATTTATAGAGGTTTGCTGTAATTTAGCATCATATATCACCCATAGACGCTTATAGCTCTCATGTGGGTTACATAAGTGCTGTTATAAAATTGCTTGTGGTAAGTTTATGCCCCGTTCCAATAAACAAAAACGACTCGTTTTGCTTACGGACAGTTGTATTTTGACATAAGTCTCATAGAACTTATGTCAAAATATAACTATCCGTAAGCAAAACGAATCGTTTTTGTTTATTGGAACGGGGCATTACTCTACTAAAGTTCCAAATACGAGCAGTAAAACGCATTTTATCATTTTGAATTTGATTCATAGAAAACTGATTGCATGATAGTAGATCAGATGTTCTTCCTACAATACAAGCTTAGACCGCATGTATTGTAGGGTACACTTGTGGCTTTTAATCCTACTAATATTATAAAAGCAAAAGTGTGTTTGTAGTTTGTGAAGACGTATCTTCACGACGAACAGAGATAGTTGGGACCTTGGAGACGGACATAGGCTAAAAAAAGTGAGAAAAGGGGGAGAAAGAGGGAAGAAAAGGGGAGAGAAAGATATTTCCTTTTTCGATCATCACGTGGGTTAAATTTAGCGTTATCCCAAAGTAACTATGCCACGCGAAAGAAGTCGCGGGCGGCAGCTAGTTCAGAATATAGCTTAGTTTAAGTCCATACAAATCCTTTATTTCAGCTTGATTTCAGCTCTATTGATTGTTAAAAGCTGCATAATAAAGTGTTTTCTCTCGAGTGTACTTTACTGTACCAGTAAAAGTTTCAGGTCAAGTTGAAAACCAGCTTCGGACACTAGTTGGCAGGCAGTTTGGTGAACTGGGCCTATTTGCCGCAGCCGTGAGACACACAATAATTATCTCCTTTTTGTGTGTCAGATTTTTTAAGTTATATTGTGTTTTCTTTCTTTTTTTACCTTTAGGACATTCTATAATGCAGTTATGTGTTTATTGGTAGATGACCTCAAGATTAAATAAATATGTAATACATTTTGCGAGACACTGTTTCAGCACACGACAAACGAAGGCCGTCAAATATTTAACAGCTTCAAAGAGTATCTAAATGCAAATAGGGAAGCCGATAGTCCGAGATTTATATGAATATTATACATTGTAACAGCAAGACTAGTTTTATGACTAGGTACCCTGCATCCGCGCTACACGGCTACAACAAAATAGAGTAGTGGGAGGTTAATTACCTTGAATGGAGTAAAGACAAGTTATTTATTATTAATTTTGGCTTACATTCGATTCAGTAGAAGGTAAGTACGTATTTATCGAACAACAAAACCAACACGAAAGAAGTGCTGTTACATACTTATTAGAAATTCCAACCAGACTGTATAAAAAAACCGGCCAAGTAAAAATAAAAATAAAGTAATAAATACTTTTATTTCCGGAAAATACAGATTGTACTTAGTTTTTAATTTTTGAATATACAGTATATAAAGTATGAAAGAGTGATGGATCTGAATGTTGATGGACGGGAGCGAGAGGAAGGCCAAAGAAAAGATTGATGGATTGTGTAACGAATGATATGAAGGAGAAAGGAGTAAATGATGCCGTGACGTCTGATAGGGGAAGAATGGAAGAAGAAAACGTGTTGCGCCGACCCCAAATAGAATGGGACAAGGGCTGAAAAAATATGATGAGTTACCTGTACACAATAGATTAAACTCTATCTCGCTAACTATAATTATATTGTTTTCGCTGTAGCATGATGCGGGTGACATTAGTAAAATGTACCATTCCTCCTCAATCTGGAACGTAACCTCGATTTCTGATCATCACTGAAATACCTTTCAGACTTTACCCTGATTATCATAGCCGTATAGGACTACCCACAGTATGAAACGCTAAACATATCTTTTCATCTAATGTCACACGCACCATGGTACAGCGAAAACAGTATAGTTTAATCTATTATGTACAGTAGGGTTACCATGACATCTTATAGCAGTACTTATTCCTGTTTGAGAAAGGGTTGGTGCTAGACACCCTGTATAGCTCTGTCACTTTCCCTCACCGGAATAAGTTCTGTTTTAAGACGTCATGGTAGGATAGCAGGTAACTGTAGCATGTAAATGTTTCATACTATATATACTGTATATCTTAAGACACAGTGTTTCGCAATGAGGTTCCAATAGATTTATGTATGAGTGGACTGCGTCAATTTACTAACAGAAGAGAAAAGTTATAAGTTGCTTTAGTTTTTTAATTATGTATGAGTATGTGAGAGTGCGGGGTGAGAGTGACTGAATGAGATTGTAGGTGTGCTTACTTACACACCTACAATCCCGTCGCTCTGTTTGTGTAGGTGATGTGGTGTTGTTGTGTGAGTGAGGGAGTTGTATGAGTGTGTATGTATATCTGAATGCGAAGATCATAGTATTCATGAAAGTATGAATGTGTGCTTGTTAGCCAATGTAAGGTTTCCGTTGTGGCATAGTCATGTTGTAGTAGCCATTCTGTCACTTTATATTTAGTCTGTGTTTGTTAAGGTCTAGAATATTTAGATTTTAATGGGTGTTTTTGTAAATATAAGCGCTAATTACATAACACTGTTGCTGGGCGAATGACCTGTGTTGGGTGCCTGAGGTAAGGCTTGTGCGCTTTTTTGGGTTTGATGAGGAAATGTAAATGGAAGGTTGCCGTGTTTCCTACGGACTGATTGAAGCACAAAGAGCTGGCGAACTATAAGAACCTTGCAGTCTACGTAAAGCTGTCTTGTTGGATATCTATATCTATGTGGCTGCTTTATCATTACATATAGGACAACTCTTTGAACTCGCTCTGCTCTCAGGACCTTTTGTTGTAGCACCCTATACAGAGATGCAATATGACCGATTAGCACAGTGCAAAATACACACTTTTAATAAATCTGCATTTGCAGAATTTCGCAGGGATTAAATATGTGTATGAGGCGCAAAGTTCTGGTCGTGACAGCGTCAATTGGTTTTTTTTTTCATGTACGCTGTCGCTTCTAATTAGTGCTGGACAACGGCATGTTCGCTTAGAGCAAGAGTAGAGGAAGTAAATGAAAAAGTGTGACGGCGTATTTGAGTGCGAGTAGTACTTGCACACAAATGGTTCCGTATAACCACTTAATATTTTAAAAATATTTTTAACACTTATCAGTATGTATTTTGTTTTAATATTAATTTACTAATATCCTTTTTTTCTGTTATCGCACCTACTGTTTTTTGTCTCTGCATCACCATAAGGTAGACTGGTAGAAAATGCCTAAAGCGTTAAGTCCGTTTTTGTACAGTTTTTACTTGTGCGTAAAGTTTTAATAAATAAAATAAATTTCCATTCAGCAGCAAAATTAAATTTGTTTTATAGTACCACTCTGTCAAGAAAGTACCAGGAAAAGTTCAATAATACACGAAATGCTAGGTTATTCATCCAAATTTATTTTATCGCCATCAAAGTACCTTCAGAAAGGATACACTTACGCCAACGAATAGTCCGATCATCAAAATATATTAGACGATTTTTTTCCATGGCTTTATGTCTTCTGCCTTTTAATAATGTATATTATGCTTCTACCGAACAAACACGTGTGCTCCGAAGTGTAAAATAAGTTTAGGAAAAAAAAAATCGGCTGAAGCCATATCTGGTGAATACGGTGGTTGCTGGGTCATCTCGTTCACAATGATGCCCTTGTGCAAAGGCACAAAGTCGTGATGCAAAATCCAAGTATTTACTTTCCACAATTCTGGCCTTTTGCGTCGAATTTGCTCTCATAAACGCCGTATACCGTTCAAATATTATTCTTTATTTACGGTTTGACCTTCCGGCAAGAATTCCGAATTGGGACGGATCGGCGTATCGACTCGTGAGACACGGTAAATTCTCTCTCAAAGTTAAATGAGGATTTTCAGTCAATATTTAGTTCACTCTTGCTATGTTAATTTCAGATGAAGACGTTGATGGCATACCAGTACGAAGCAAATCTTTTTCACTCATAAGCATGTGTTTTTTTTAAGTCTTAACCGTAAGCCATTTTTTTGCGGATGGGAAATCATCAAATAATTTCCCCCCGGAGCGGGGGAGTGTCAGACTGGTGCTGACTAAAACCCACCCATGTTCCTTTTTTGCCCTTTATGTTCCGGGGCGGCAGTATCTCTTCCGAACAACTATTAGGTACATTTTCTGTGACTCCAAACACGAAATTCTATTGGCGAAGTACAATTTAGGACAAACTTTATTCTGTTTTTTTACATTATAAAATTCACAATACATTTACTAGAAAAGATCTAACTAAAACAGCACTGTATCAAATAACAGATGCAAACTCCGAGCCACAATAGAAAACAGTGAACAACAATCCTTACTAACATTATAAAAGCGAGAATTAGTTTGTTTGTTTGTTACGTCTTCACGCCTTAATGGCTAAACCGATTTTGATGAATTTGTTCAGAGATAGTTGGGTCCCTGGAGACGGACATAGGCTATTTTTTTTTAAAGTTTGTGATAGGAGGGAGAAAGATCCCTCTTTCTCCCTCATATCAATCATTATATCAAGTTTTCCCATTTCTTGGGAAACACAGGCAACACAGGCATTGTTTGCTTAAAAGGAGGCTCCAAACACTAAACCTCTTTGTAAACTGAAGCATCAATAAACTTATATTATATTATATTAAAACCAGCCAAGAACGAGTCAAACTCCGCTCAGGGTTCCGTACAAACTTGCGATCTAAATATCCATATATTTTGACTGCGTCAACACAAAGGAACCACAGAGTTGAGTATATAGTTTTAATCAACTCGATATATAAAGTAGAGGACAGATAGACAGACGGACTAAGTGCAAATTGCGTTTATACACCGCGCTCATCCGTCCCATCATGACATACGCATGTGTCGTGTTCGCCCACGCCAACCCGCGTTTCCTTCATAAGATGCAGACCTTGCAAAACCGATTCCTTCGTAACATCACGGGAGCCCCTTTTTACTTCAACTTCAACTCTTCATTAATGGCTTTTGTGGACGAGAGATACCACAATCCTTTTTACGTCCGTAACGATAGTCTACACTTAGACTTATGAATCCCCACCGTCGTCGTTCAATTAATGAAGTTCAATTCTAAGCGCTTCTTTGACTCCGCGTTAAAACATCGCAACCCCCTTATCGCATCGGCCGCTCAATACGATCCCTCGCGAATAAGTAAAATTCGCCGTCCCCGACATTCCCTCGTCACTCCTGACGATGCTATAACCCTGCTTCAGGAGAGCAGCAGGGAGACTAGTACCCTTCGAAAATTCAGACGCAAAGCGCCGTCATTCCGTCCTCGCCGACGAGACCCGTCGCGACGTCCCGGTAACTGCCCCACCCATCCCTTGCAAGAGCCAGCCCGCGATGCTGAGCCAGTAAGTTTAAATCAGTCCACAAATAATATCACTCAGATCCAGCCTGTCCCTTGCTGTCCCTCAGCGACGCCCTAAGCCGAGGCTACCCCAAAGAGGGGGCCCTTAGCGTGTGGTCGCTTAGTTTGTAAGTTTACACCTTGGCTTAAGGTCTTAAATAAATAAATAAATAAAATAAATATCTTGGGACAACTCACACACGGCTATCTGATCCCAAGCTAAGCAGAGCTTGTGTTATGGTAACCAGACAACTGATATACATACTTATATAATTTATAAATACATACATATTATAGATAAATCACACCCAGACACAGAACAAACAATCATGCTCATCACACAAAGTTTGTCCTGAGTGGGAATCGAACCCACGACCTCCGGCTCAGCAGTCAGGGCCACTAACCACTAGACCAACAGGCCCGTCAAATTAACTTAATTTTTAAGGCATCCACAGGATTCGCCCGGTTAAGCAGAAGACAACCTCCTAGGTTGAACTGCGAAATGCCATTCCTAAATAAAAAAAGACAGACGGACAATAAAGTAAGTAATAAGGGTTGCGTTATCTGAAATAAGTAAAACAAACGTTTACCTACTACAAAGTTTCACATATAGATTCTCTAACAAAAATCCACTACAGATACGAGTCCTTAGTCGAACTGTGTATGTTTGTGACATGAAACTGACGCAACAGTATTGATGAATCGAACACAATCGAACATTCCATTTTAGCAAACCATTATTTATTCTACACTAGCGACAGGCCACGGTTTCGCCCGGATGACACTTTCGAATAACTCTTCATTCAGTTATGTCAAACTAAAAATGTCACCTGAAAAATAATGAACAACAAAAAAACGACATGCCGAGTTCGTCATACATATATACTACTCAAAACAAAATAAAGGCCACGAGGTTTTTTTTTCATTTTGGTGTAATTTATTAAACACCCGCTTCTAGCTTTCTAGCTTTCGCCCGCGGCTTCGCTCGCGTTAAATTCGGTATAACACACCAAGCAGATCTGCAGTTTTTGCTCTTGCGCCTGATTGATTTGTAATAGCAATGTGAAACGTAAAGCGTGAAGAGGTAACAAACAAACTCACTTTCGTTTTTATAATATTAGTAAGGATTTACATATTGAAAGTAGTAAAATATTGAGTATACAAACTCTTTGAAACTTAAACTTTTTAATATTGTAGTATTCATCTAATGCTGGCAACCTTTGCGCGCGAGTCTGACTCGCTCTTGGGCGGTTTTTTCATATCAATAAAAATTATAATATATCATCATCTGCCTAGCCTTTTCCCAACTATGTTGGAGTCGGCTTCCAGTCTTACCGGATGCAGCTGAATACCAGTATTTTACATGGAGCGACTGCCTATCTGACCTCCACAACCCAGTTAGTACTGGGTAATGCGATACCCCTTGGTAAGACTGGTTGTCAGACTTTCGGAACACTGACTACCTCTAACGACTGTCAAAGGTCTACAAATGACAGCCGGGACCAACGGCTTAACGTGCTTTCCGAGGCACGGAGGAAACTCGGTATGTAACGGGTGGTCACCCATCCACAGACCAACCTAGCAAGCGCAGCTTAACCTAAAGATCGACTCGAGCGGCTGCTACTAATTAGCCACGAGCTCCTCAAAAAAATTATACAGGGTGTCCCGTAAATAATGGATCAAACGTAACGGGTAGGTAGCTTACCTGATTGCCAACAACTAATTTGAATGGTTTTAAAAAAACCGTTACGGTAACAGAGATATTATTTTTTTTTCGAATTTTTTAATTTTCTCTACCAGAGTTCAGTTTTTTTTATGCTGTTGCTGCAAATTATAACATTTTTATTTATAATTTTTGTTAAACATTTCTGAATAGCTTACTAATGTTATAAGATTTTTTTTTGTTTTCAAATCGTTTTATTTGCCTTAGAAAAAAATCTTGAATTGAAAAGATTTTTTTGTCACGATGAAAAGACCAAAATTAAAAAAAATCTCCTGTAAAAAAATTGTATGACACGAATGACCACCATTATTTCAAAAACTTGTCCATTTAATAAGGTTTGCAAATTGGTATAAAACTTACGTCTAGTCCTAGTCGTTACAAAGATATTGCTATGAACCTGAGAGAGGTGCTAAATCATCAAAATAAAAAAAAAACAATAAAAAGTGTGCACAATTAAACTTTTATCTTCAAAATGTGTAGCATTTCAAATAAAAGGCAATGTTCATTAAATTAATTAGGCATCTCAGCTTATTAAAGGAGTTACTAGAAAAAAAAAACAATAAGTTCAAATAAATCATTTATTTTGTTTTTACAATAAATGTTCGAACTGCCTTCCCCCTACATTCTCGTAGTCAAAGTCTACATCTCCTAATAAAGGAAGCTCTTATCCGTCGGACAAAATGGCTTTGATTTATTTCTGATACAGCAGATTGGATACTCTGACGTAACTCTTCTTCTGTCGTTATCGGTTGTTTGTAGACCTTGTCTTTTAAACATCCCCAGTAAAAAAAATCTAGGAGATTTAAATCCGGAGATCGCGGAGGCCACAAAATTGGTCCTAATCGCCCGATCCATCTTTCCGGATAACTTTCATCAAGGTGCGCCCTTACTGCTGTTGCATAGTGAGCGGGGCACCCATCATTTTGCAACCACATTACCTGCCGTACGTCTTCTGGGATATTTTCTAATAACGTTGGCAACTCATTTCTTAAAAAATGCAGATAGTATTGGGCGTTTAGAGTTTCTGGTAGTTCAAAGGGCCCTATTATTTGCCCATTAATTATTCCCGCCCATAAATTTATTTTAAATTGATGTTGGCTTCTGTCCTCTCGCATCAAATGTGGGTTCACCAGCTGCCAACGGTGCAAATTATGCAAATTCAAATATCCATCTCGGCGGCATGAAGACTCGTCACTCCATAAAATTTTGTTGAAAAACTGTGGGTCCGCCCGAATCATTCTAAGCATCCTTTGACAAAATTCAACTCTTTGCTGATAATCACGTGAGGTCAGCGTTTGAACACGTTGCACGTGATATGGGTGAAACCGGTACCTCTGCAGCACTCGATGCTCCGTTGATCTTGGGATACCGATGCGTCGCGCTATGACGCGAACTGAGACCGGACGGATCTTCCTCGATTTCTCGAAGAATGCTTTCGTCATTGACTTGTCGCGGTCGTCCTTCACTGGCACCACCAACTCCGGTGCCAAGAATTCTTTACTCAAGAAGCGCGTTATGCACTCTAATGAATATGCGATAATCGGGGTAACGAACCAGGTTCGGGTATCTTTCACGGTACAATCTTGCGGCCGCCCTGGCATTGCCTCTTGCTTCTCCGTAGATAAAATGCATTTCGGCATACTGCCGTGGCGTGTACTCGTAACGAGGCATTACACTGAGTAAGGTTTCAGCGCTACTGCACACACGTACAACCACACACAAACAATGTTTTCGAAGTCCGTGGGATCGCCAAGTCGTTTGTCCAATACACTAATAGTTCCAAATCGATAGGCAAAGCAAAATCTAAATACACAGCACAAGTCCAATTTCACAGAAGAAAACACCAAGCGGAAGCGAAAGTTGTCTGACGTACGTATCAACTCGAAGAGTGACTAGTCACAACTAAACTAATAAATTCAAAAAACAATGAAGCCCTGTACACGTGAAGGGCAAAGAAAAGAAAAAACTGCTCAACGACATACCGATTAACCAAAATACAAAAGCGGCGTAATCTATCCCTTTCACACTGAGTAGGTGCGACTACGCCGCAGGTAGCGATCCCTGATTCCGGAAAGATGACGTCATCAGCTTGGAATCACGCTGGGCACTTATCTACCTGCTTAGATTAAAAGCATTCAAGCACGAGGCATTACAAGAGGGAAAAATTAGATAGTACTATTTTAATTTATTTTCTGCTATCATCACATTTACAGCAATATCTTTGTAACGACTAGGACTAGACGTAAGTTTTATACCAATTTGCAAACCTTATTAAATGGACAAGTTTTTGAAATAATGGTGGTCATTCGTGTCATACAATTTTTTTACAGGAGATTTTTTTTAATTTTGGTCTTTTCATCGTGACAAAAAAATCTTTTCTATTCAAGATTTTTTCTAAGGCAAATAAAACGATTTGAAAACAAAAAAAAATCTTACAACATTAGTAAGCTATTCAGAAATGTTTAACAAAAATTATAAATAAAAATGTTATAATTTGCATCAACAGCATAAAAAAAACTGAACTCTGGTAGAGAAAATTAAAAAATTCGAAAAAAAAATAATATCTCTGTTACCGTAACGGTTTTTTTAAAACCATTCAAATTAGTTGTTGGCAATCAGGTAAGCTACCTACCCGTTACGTTTGATCCATTATTTACGGGACACCCTGTATTATAATTATTCTTTTAAATAAAAGTAGCAAAAAAATCTATGAATCAAACAAAACTCACCTACTTCTGGAAGTACCTAAATATATTTACCTTTTAGTATTGTTTTAGAAGTCGGTTTTTTTCTTTTTCCAACTTAAATTTAACATAAAATGTTCAAATATATTGTGGATTCTTCAATTTGGTAAGAGTTTTTTTTTAACTTTAACTGTATGTGTAAAGTTAAAATAGAATATTAAAATAATAATTATGTATGTGCTAAATGTTTATGGTTAGGTATAAGTTTAATAAATATTGTTTATGTTGTTTATGGCTAGATATAAATTTACTGAATATTGTTTATGTTGTTTAAGGCTAGATATAAGTTTACTGAATATTGTTTATGGCTAGATATAAGTTTAATTAATTTAATATTGCTTAAGTTCCTACCATACGTGATATATTCTGCAATATAATTTTATTAGTTTTAAGTCATTTTGCTACGCCCTAACAGGGTCATGTACTCACTAGTTATAAGCCTAGCGTGTAACTTTTTTGTACATTGTGCATTTAATGAATAAAATAAAAAATATCCTCCAAACTCAATTTCTACCGTTCTGCCTAACTGACATGTATTCAAATAAAAAATATAACAATAGCGAGTGCGAGTGCTTTTCCGTGTTCCGTTAACTTTTAGTTCCAATTAGCAAGTCCAACTTGTTTTATCCTAATTCCGCTAAAAATTATATTGCAAAGTTTTTCAAAAAGTAAAAATAAGTATGCTATAAATAAAACACGATTTTTTATTTTATTAATAGCACTGACTTACCTATTGCCGTCATTTAATAGGGATGAACCTTTTGCCGTCATTTAAAAGGGACGGACCTATTGCCGTTTTTTAATAGGGACGAACCTATTGTCGGCATTTAATAGGGACGAAACTATTGCCGTCTTTTAATAGGGACGAACCTATTGCCGTCATTTAAAAGGGACGGACCTATTGCCGTTTTTAATAGGGACGAACCTATTGTCGGCATTTAATAGGGACGAAACTATTGCCATCATTTAATAGGGACGGACCTATTGCCGTCTTTTAATAGGGACGAACCTATTGCCGTCATTTAATAGGGACGAACATGTTGCCGTCATTTAAAAGGGATGAACCTATTGCCGTCATTTAAAAGGGACGGACCTATTGCCGTTTTTTAATGCGGACGAACCTATTGCCGTCATTTAATAGAGACGAACCTAATGCCGTCAATTGGGCACAAATCCAAACTCTATGGCTGCTACTGAGGAATTCCAGATTTAAAAACCTTAGCTCGACTCTGGAATCAAAGACTTGACTATATGGTTTTAATTTCAAGTCGATACCTTTACAAGTTCCCGAGATAAAGGGTCTTGACAAACTGACATACGGACAACAAAGTGATCCTCAACCACAAGACCTGTAATGAAGTACTAAGCTTGCATGAATTCACGGTGGTAATCGTGATGCAATAGCTTTACCGCGGCAGTCCCTGAGTGCCACACGTATTTTTTTTTATAGAAAATGACCAATTGCGGCTCCCCTTTAGTTTAATTTGTCACCTTGTGGCCCTTGCTTGCCAAAAGGTTGCCGACCGCTGCCCTAAATGATAAGGGTGACCCTCTTCAAAAGGGTCCTGAGCAGCTGCAGCGGGTGAAACTGCCGATCACAACTAGTGTTTGTATAATATTCCATTTACAAAGTATAAATAGGTCAGTTATCAAATAGATATTAATACGTTTTCTAAAATTAGCCTACATGCAATTTCCTACCGACTGTACTAAAACAAACGAATTAAATAAAAGTGACGAATCGAGGAAACTGGAAAATTATGGAAACCGTCGAGTCGACGCAACTGTCGAATTAACAAAACTGTCCATCAGCGAAACCAATGTTACGTGAGCTCAGAAAAAAAACGTAGTGTACACGGCGACACATCATGCTATACATTTTCAGTATAACATGACCTCACTTTGTATATATTTTACCGTACAATGAGAGATCCGAACAAACTGGTTTTGTATACCTTGATTTGTCGCCGAGTACTCACGTAAGAATATAAATACCTTTGAAATTTGGTTTGAACAAGATTTGAAATTCCGTTTTTGAGGTATGAGACTTTTTCATCAAACTGCTGCAGAAACTTTGTTTTTTTATGAAGATTCTATATAGGTAATAAACTAAGGAATTCAGTTTTGCGATTAAGTGTAGATTTACATTTAATTTGAATGAGCGGAGCGTTAAAAATATTGTTATGATATTGTCTGGTGCTACGTAATCCTGTGTCGGACTCGCACTTCACTGTTTTTTATGTTTTTATTTTACAAGCTATGTTTGCCGGAACGCAAATTGGAATCAATCAATTCTGAAAAGTGATGGAGTCCGCCGTACGCGACAGACGTCGAGCTACATTTTCGTATTTCGACTACCGTTGTTTTTTGCGTCATTCATTTTCATTTAAATCTGGCTGTGCGTAAAATGAGTTTTTAACCACAATAAAGGCGCGGGCCCACCGTAGCGCATGCTGAGCACGGACACGCGGCGCATTTTAGCTGCGTGTATTAATTAGTTTGACAACGTGGGTCGACGTTTCCACTGGAGTACATAGACGAAAACCCACGACTATGTATAGCGTGGCACGGCGCACGGAGAGGCTACACACGTGGCACTGCAATCCACGGAGGAAAACTGCTCTGCGATAAGGGAGCTGTACATAGTCATGGGTCATATTCGTGTACTTCAGTTGACAGCGTTGCGCTATGTAACCACCTATTCGGGCAAGCCACGCATGTATTAAATGACGTCAATTCATGTGTAGCCTCTTCGTGAGTTGCAGTGGACACAACCACATACATTTTCTTATAACCGCTGTGGGCCCGCGCCTTAAGGCCGGCAACATATTGTACAAGAGTGCAAAATGATACTGCAATCAGTTAAAACTATTTGAGAGATCCGATTCGCAAATCTAGCTGGGGCTGTCGTATTTCGTAGATGTGATCAATGGTCAGTCCCCGTATTCACAAACGCTTCGTTTAAATTATATTCGGATACTCGTATGTCCGTCACATTCGCTTTTGTTTTGCCAAAACAAGATTGGCATACGACTTTTCGAATCCAAATCGAATCGAAGCGTTTACGGGGACAGGAATGAAATCGAATTTATAGTGGTCGGATTTTCATGGGACTTTTTTTACTAACTTCGTACATAAGGTTTTTCATGTCTGTCAAGTCTTCACTAGATCTTCACTAGTCTATGTATTATCTGTGATCTCCTGGCGCTCTGCCACACTTCTTCCTGTCATGTCTTACGATGTGTACATTCCTGTGTCTCTTGTCAATAAATCAGTATCATACCTAATGGACATCTTTTATTAAGAATCCAACATAACATGGTGTCAGAAGTCATTTAAGAAGAAGTCATTCAAGAAAAAGTCGAGGTCGTCGAAGAAAATGCCGGACCAAGCGGACGTCAGCCATGATGGTGAGACAAATTTTCAAACACGTGTGAAGCAGTTGAATATTTCGTCAGATACCACGAATAATAACGCTGAATCGTGGAAAAGATGGTGGCAACAACTCGAGCTATATTTGTTAGCCACAGGTCTAGATAAGGCAAGCGAGAAACGGAAAATCGCAATTCTGTTACATTGCATTGGAGAACGAGGTCTCAATATATTCAACACATTTAACCTCAAAATAGACAAGAGCACGCTTGACGAAGTCAAATCGAAATTTGACAAATTCTTCGAGCCAAGAAGAAACGTGACCATGTGCAGGTATTTGTTCTTCACACGTAAGCAGGAAAAATCCGAAAGCATCGACGAATTCCTCACGGATTTGGAGAATAAAAGCAGAGAATGTGAGTTTGGCACGCTCAGGGAATCGCTCATCAAAGATATTTTCATTGCAAACCTCAATTTGGACTTGTCACATGTGCGTCAAAGGTTACTGCAAGAACATGACTTAACCTATCAGAGAATGCAAGAGCTGGCGAGGACGCTCATAGTCGCACAGCAGGATGCTGAGAAAATAGTCAAAGGGAGCAGCATCGCCAGTGAAAACGTCATGCATCTCAGTCGGAGGAGCCGTAGTCGAGGAGATGGTCGACAGCGAGCTTCCAGTCGCAAGTCAGCTTCAAGCAGTCGCAAGCCAGCTTCAGGCAGTCGCGAGTCACCTTCAGCTTCAAGCAGCTCGAAGACATGTAGCCGCTGTGGGCAGTCTCATCGCTACAAGTGTCCAGCTCAAGGAGTTCAATGCAGGTCATGTAAATCTTATAATCATTTTGCTAAATTTTGTCTCAAAAATAAAAAAGTCAGTCAGTTGCAATCGTTTAATTCAGATAATGGTAGTCAAGATTATTTCGTAGGTATGCTGAATAGTCAAAGTCATAATGGTCAAAGTCATAATAGTCATTCTCACGGTCAGTCACTCAGTCAGAGACACAGGAACACACAGACACACAGTAAGACATCACATCCATCCATCCATCCCTATGATGAGAAAAGTGACATGTCGGAGAGATTCATTATCCATTCAAACAGTCAGAGTCCCAATTCATATCATCTCAATGATGAAAACAATCACATGTCTGAGAGATCCTATGTCCAGTCAAAAAGTCAAAAGAAAAAATGTCAGAGTCTCAATGATGAAATCAGTCACATGTCTGAGGGATTTCACAATAAGGCACAGTCGTCCAGTCAGTCACACAATGGATCATCAGTGGTCAATACTTTGAATCACTCAAAGCAGTCGTGGGAAATTAGCTTATTGGTAGGAGATACCAAAGTCAAATGCATTATAGACTCAGGTGCAGATGTCAATATAATGTCAAAACAAACATTTCAAAATGTTATAAGTCAAAATAAGCTGTCAAAATTGTCACTTGTCAAATGTCAAATAAATGTCACAGGATTTGGTGGAAAATCCATTCCGATTTTAGGCAAAGTCAACTTAATTTGTAATTTTTGCTTAAACAATAAGAACATTGTTGAAAACATAATGTTTATAATACCAGATATAGAGTGTCCAAATGTCCTTGGTCTCCCAATTTGTGAAAAGTTAGGTATAATAAAACGTGTCTTTTCAGTATCAAAACAAGACTTTTATGAACAAATTCATACACAATATAATGATGTATTCCAGGGTCTTGGCTGTCTGCCTCCAGTCTGTCATCTAAAACTCAAGCCTGATGCAGTACCATGTGTGGATCCGCCCAGGAAAGTCCCATTCGCATTACAAGGGAAACTGCGTGAGGAGTTGGATCGCATGGAGAAAATGCAAGTCATAGTAAAGGTTACAAAACCTACAGAGTGGGTTAATTCAGTCGTTGTAACAGTAAAAAGTTCAGGTCAGTTACGAATTTGTCTTGATCCTAGAAATTTAAATAAAAATATCATGAGGGAACATTATCCACTCAAGTCAATTGATGAGATTAGGTCTCAGCTCGAAGGGGCTGTATGTTTTTCTCATTTAGATGCATTTTCAGGGTTTTGGATGCTACGTTTAGATGAATATAGTTCAGAATTATGTACCTTTCAAACACCATTTGGTAGATATAAATATTTAAGATTACCATACGGCATAAATGCCTCATCAGAAATATTTCAAAGAGTCATGATGAATTTATTTGGTGATATAGAAGGAGTTCTAATTTTTATTGACGATATTTTAGTGTATGGTCCAAACGAGTCAATTCACAATGAAAGATTACATAAAGTCATGCAAAGAGCTCGTCAAGTCAATTTAAAATTTAACAAGTCAAAGTGTAAATTTTCACTGTCAGAAGTATGTTTTTTAGGTTATGTCTTCAGTAAAGATGGTGCAAGGGCAGATCTTGAGAAGGTCAAAGCAATTGTCAACATGCCTACACCACAAAATGTCAAAGAGTTACAGAGAATACTAGGTATGATAAACTACCTAGGACCTTTTATAAGTAACCTGTCAGAAAAAACACAAATGTTAAGAAATCTTTTAAAAAAAGATGCAGTCTGGACTTGGGATGAAAATCATAGTCAATGTCTGAGGAAACTGAAGGATGAAATTACAAATTCACCAGTTTTAGCTCATTATAATCCCAAGATTCCATTAGTCTTGTCAGTCGATTCGTCAAAGTCAGCGTTAGGTGCAGTCATTTTACAAAAAAATAAACCTGTAGCATACAGTTCAAAGACTTTAACTCAAACCCAAGAAAGGTATGCTCAAATAGAGAAGGAGCTGCTAGCAATTCAATTTGATTGTGAAAAATTTCACCAATATGTATATGGTAACAGAGTCACAGTTCACACTGATCATAAACCATTAGTCTATCTGTTTAAAAAACCATTACATGATGTCCCAGCTAGATTACAGCGTATGATGTTAACTTGTCAAAAATATGATTTAGAAGTTATACATGTCCCAGGCAAAGAAATGTTTATATCAGACACTTTGTCAAGAGCCGCCTTGAAGGATCACTATATACCTGAAAATGAATCAGAAATGTCTTGTCATGTTAATCTAATGTATGCTAACTTAGCAATTACAAAAGAATATAGTACACAATTGGCACAGGAAACCAGAAAGGATGAATCCTTGCAATTATTAAAAAAATATTATAATGAAGGATGGCCAAACAATAAAAACAATGTCAGTCCATTGGTAAAACCATTTTGGAATATTCAAGGGGAAATTCATGTAATTAAAGATTTACTTTTCAAAGGCTCAAAATTGATAGTACCACAGTCTATGTACAAAGGAATGTTAGAACAGATTCACAAAGGTCACCAGGGTATAAACAAATGTTTAAAACTAGCTAAAGAATCTCTGTATTGGCCAAATATGTCAAGTGATATTAAGAATTTAGTAGAGCAATGTCTTATATGTGCTAAGTTTAAACAAAGCAATCAAAAGGAACCACTACAAAATTTTGAAATCTGTAAATACCCATGGCAACAAGTAGGTATTGATCTAATGCATTTTGATAGTTTAGTATATTTAATTGTCACAGACTATTACTCAAAATACATAGAAATAGCATTATTAAATAAAAATAGTACATCTCAAAATGTTATTACTCATTTAAAGTCAATTTTTGCACGCCATGGAATACCATTGTCACTAGTCTCAGATGGTGGACCTCCTTTTCAGTCAATCCAATTCAAAAATTTTTTGCAAGAATGGGACATAGAACATGTTGTTACTAGCCCATATCATTCACAGTCTAATGGACAAGCAGAGAGTTCAGTCAAAATTATAAAAAACATGCTAAGAAAATGCAAAGAAAATGGATCAGATCCATACATAGCATTGTTACAATATAGAAATACAGGTAAAAATAATTTAGCATCGCCAGCGCAGTTACTCATGTCTAGGAACTTAAGAGATAACATTCCAACATCATATAAGAAGTTAAAGCCAAAAGTGGTAACATTTAAAGATTACAAAGAGTCTGTCAAGAAAAATGATCAAAATAAGTCAAAATACTACAATAAGAATGCCAAGTCAATGTCTATGTTACATCATAATGATCATGTCTATTTTAAGAGAAACCCTAGTAGCAACTGGGAACAAGCTATTATTAAGCAAAGATTGTCAAATAATAGATCATATGTTGTTGAGGATGTCAATGGAGTTAGGTATAGGAGGAATAGAATTCACTTAAGACATAAATATTCTCATAATTGTGCTAACCCTCCCATGCAATCCAACTCGTCACAAAGGGGAGAGGAAGGTGACAGACAGGAGTCTAGGCATCAAGGATCCTCATCTCAACAATCCTCAAATGTAACAACTAGGTCAGGTCGTATTGTAAAACCTACCAGAAGGTTAATTGAAGAAATTGATTAAGTTAAGTTATAAATAAAGTCATAAGTAAAGTTTAAGTATAACCATAAGTATAATTAAGCATGTTGTCTTGTATAGAATCAAATAGCATAGCACTTATATTAATTGTCAGTCAGGGGTCTAATTTGAACTCAACAAGGGGGATGTTGTAACATCACTATTTAGTTGTACTATTATGGTCTTCACTAGTCTATGTATTATCTGTGATCTCCCGGCGCTCTGCCACACTTCTTCCTGTCATGTCTTACGATGTGTACATTCCTGTGTCTCCTGTCAATAAATCAGTATCATACCTAATGGACATCTTTTATTAAGAATCCAACATAACAAGTCCCGTGCTATAATATGTATATAATATACGTATATATAAGTTCGTGTTTAATTTTAACACTGCATCTTGACAGGCATGAAAAAACTTAAGTTCCCTTTCTCAAAAAACCTACCAAAACGGTACACACGATAGTCTTTACACAATGCCTGTGTACAACTAAAAATTGACGCCCAATCACTTTTCACCCCTATGCTCTGAATAATAAGGTTCAAAATTAGTCAGGCGTCTTCGGTAGTACATGAGGCTGTTTCTTTGCTAGTAGTATTCACTTACAAACCAAGTGTTGTACCTGTGTTAATTGTTATCAATGTGGAGATTAGTCAGTCAGTATCAATTACTATAACAAAATAAATCTTAGTCTTAAAATTCGATATTTTAGAACTAATTGAAGATAGGATTGATCGACATCGACAACAATAAACCAATAAACAAAACCAAATTGCCATTTAATAAAATTAATTAATCGGACAGTATCGTTGATTCGTCAGTTTCGTTGCAGGTATGGCTTTGGTTGGTGGCTGCTATTTTTAAAAGGATGGTATTTAAAAGTACTTCAATTTATTCCCATTTCATTTACCTAATTTTGCCTGTGTTGCACCAAATATACTGAATGTGCACCAAAATATGTTAATTAAAATATGTCATAACGAGCATCAGCGCACTACAATAAAAAAGTGTTATATCTTTATCCATTTTCTATTAATGCAAGTCGTTACTGGCACTCGCCGGCCGCTGCCGTGCGTGGCACCGCTCGCTCCGCTCGCTCGGCTCGTGCGTAGGGGGTCACAGTTTTAACCTAACCTAACCTACGCATTTTTTTAACATTCAGGAAAGAATATTTGGTGCACGATCAGTATTTTTGGTGAACACCAAAATATTATCCTTTTTAAAATAAAATAAAATGGCGTAAGTTTTGAAGGCCAAATAATTCAAAGCCATTTAAGTCAGTTAAGTAAGTTTTCAAGTAAATAAGAATTAGCGGTTCTTTTTCATATTGACATAATTTACTTAAAAAAGCCCAAAGCAAAGAAATACAGAAAATTTTAATTGTAATAATAGAATAATATTTTGATATTATTTTCCTCTTTTTATTTTTTGATACATACAGTAGGTACATACATTTATAAATAATCTGAAAGGAAAATGTTATTTCATGCTTTTAAAAACTTATACTACTGGCAGACAAGCTACCATCGACTAATCCTCATGCCAGTTCGGCTTAAGTAGAATTGCAAATACTAAGAATGCTTCAATAATTTAATTTTGTACTAAATGATATAGTATAGTTAATATTCTAATTGTGTTTACATTTGGAGTAACCTGTAGACTATTACCAGTGTTCGGATAACCGGGCGCTTATATAGGTACCTCAACTTCTTTTCTTGAAAGAATAATATGGAAATTCCTTCCTGAATTAATAAAGTCATCTCGAATTCCCGAGATTAAACAATTTTGTAAAAACAACTACATATAAGTAACTTAATGAAATTATAGCAGTGGTTATTTCGATTTAGTAGGTATCTTTATTTTATTTTAAAAAAAAAATGGAATTTCAATAAAAAATATGTTACAATGAGAGTTTAACAAGGAACAGCTGTCTTGAAAGTAATAAGTACTTTCAAGCATTATTCAAAGAAAATATATCGTTTTTACACTGATTATAACCCACCCAGAATGTATCAGCATGTGCTCGTCGAAAACGCATCATTTGGCCAAACCACAAGGTAGATGCCGTGCACCGTTGTGGAATTCTTCGGGCTGGTTAGATATCCTGTATGATCCTGGTGATGCCTGCGCATCTGGTCAAGGTTATCATACTTTTGTAATATCATTGACAAATGATAGGATTTCAAATTTGTAATAAGTTTTCTTGAAACATACGTTATAAAACTCTCGATTAAAACACCTATCAAACAATAAAAAACTATTTTGCGACCCGTTCAAGAGCTATGAGATGCAATATACAGAAACACAGATACACACCACAAACTTATACACCCCGGTACGTTTACGAAATATATAAATATGTTAGTAAAACTGCAGTACTAAGATAGTAGCGAGTAATTACCAACGGAGCTACTACCAACTTAGCAACATCCACCCTGATTCCTTCGCAAAACCAAAAACACATTTATATTGCAAAAACACAATTTATATCGCCACGTCAACAGAAAATATACGCTTACCTTTCTGTGCATTGTCTTGCATAATCCTCTGTATTTCACCAGCTTCTGAACCACTTTCCGACTCAGACCACAGCGAATGTCCACCAGCACTGCTTACATGTATTATATTTTTATTATGTCCCATCTTTTTTCCTCCACCCACACTAGTTGTACGAATAGGGGGTCGTGGAGGTACTCTGGATGATACTTCACTAACTTTATTGTTATTCGGAAGCTGGCTTTGCACTTTATAGTCGTTCACTTTTAATTCACCATCACTTTTAACACCACTTCCAGTTTTTCCATTTTGTTCTTCAAAACTGACGCGCTTTGACTGACCTAGATACCGATTATCTTGAGGTATAGTTCCACGATAGTAAACGGGCAATGTTCGTTCTTGGAACACGGGTGACATTGTCCTTGCAATAAGTTTATCCGGATGGCGGTAAATGATTTCGGGGTCATCAAACGAAGTTCGAGATTTAATGAACGTATCTGTTCGTCTCTCAGGAGCACCTCTTGCAAAAGGCGTTGCGGTGTAAATTGGCTGATTCATGGAGTAGATTTTAAGGTCATTACCACGCGGCAGACTACAACTCCTAGGCTCCATGCCGTATGTGAAAGAATTCGGGGAACTGCAATTAGAGTTCGCAGACGTTTTTAACCTTACAGGATATTTTAAAGAAGAGTTCAGAGAATGTCTGATTAAATATTCGTCTTCCTTTTGTTTCAGTTCTTTTAATTTCTGCCAGTAGAATGCTTCAACTTTTTGTCTGGTCTTTTCTTTTTCAACGGAATCTTGTTTTGAACTCTCCTGCAAGGTTGGAGTCATTCTCTGACTGTAATCTGATCTAGGCGAAGGAGTCGATTTGTTACGGAGACTGGTTCTACTTAACGAATTTCGTTTCTCTTCTGTCTCAATCATAGTCTTTCTGACGTGTTCATAAGGGGAAACAGTTTTTGGCATGTTCGGTATTTTGTGACTTATTGGCATTGGTGATGTGGGAGCGGAATAGTTATATGGTTTTGTGATACTTTCTTGTTTTTTATAGGAGTTATGTGTCTTAACGTCTTGCTCATTTTCTTTGTTATTATCGAAAGACAAACTGCGAGCTCTCGTAGGCTGGATCGTCCGTACCTCTGCTTCCTTTTTCGGTGATATTAGAAATTTTGTACTCACTCGTTTTATCTCCGCTCCGACTGAAGCTGGGTTGGCTTGTGCTTGGGATGCTCTATAAATTTCAATTTCATCGAATGTTGATATTTTATCAGTCAGTTTCTCCAAGGAATGATAGTAAACATCCGGAAATTGGGTGTTATCATATTTATTTCGATTCGGTGAGTGTGCCATTTCGTTGAACGGTTTTGGTGGTACTTGAGGTCTTGCTGCGTAGTTTGTATAAGCAAAGCAGTCTACTTCAGAAATTTGGTTACTGTCGATCGACTTGTTTTTCGTGCTCTCCGAAACAAGTGTGCTGCTAGACGAGTGATGGCTTGATAAATTGTTTCTTTGCGTTTCGTTATCACTCTGAGGACGATGTGTTGTTAAATTTTCATATATACGTTCGCTATCTTCCAATCCTTGACCATTTTTATCAGACCTTATCAAACGAGGATTTTGATATTGATTACCTTTAGAAGATTCTGAGGCACTTTTCGCGTTTGCATCTTTATTTGCATTTTTTTCTTTTGATTTGTGAGAAAAGAATAGATTTGGAAATAATTTTCGAAAACTACCAGCCCGTTTTTTATTGTTTTCTGACATTGTGTCAAGATTTCGATGTGCTTCGTCTGAAGTATTTTACCTGCAAAAAGAAAAAAGCTGTATTACATTTTAGAAACATAAAATATCCCAAGTCAAACACTTGTACTTTGAAACTTTATATTATGAACTTTTAAACTAGTTGCTGAGCAACGTTTGTATTTGTTTTCAGCTTTGCTTATGCCATTTAAACTCTAACGTTTTGTAATTAAACAGAATTAATGTTGAGTACGTTTAGTGAAAATTTCGAAGCGTTTATTTTACCATTATTGTTTCTCATTAACACTACGTAATTCCTACTTCACTAATTAACACTTAGATGTATACTACTAATATTATTACCTTATCCATTAGAGGTTTTTACTGAAGAGATATGTGAATTCACAGACTACTAGCTACGCTCCGCGGTTTCTCCTGCGTAGAGTGGGATAAATAGCCTATCTGTAAATCTAGGGTATTTAACCTGGATCTATTATTTAGATAGTTATATAGATAGCTTAAATGCCAGGGTATTTAATTAAGCTATACCAAATTATATCCAAATCAATCATCAACGTTCGAATAACAATCAATAATATAAAAAAAAATATCGCAAAATGTGTTGGTAAGTTAAAAGCTTAAGGCAGTATAGGTTTATGTGTAGGTAGGGTATTGCATAGCAACGCGGGGCACAGCTAGTGTTATACCAAAAAACACAAGTGTCCTTAAAAAAAACTGCTGTGAAAAAATCAGCCCTCTAAGTCTACGCAGTCAAGGGTATGTTGCAAGTTTGTACGGAACTCTCGGTGCGCGAGTCTGACTCTCTCTTGGCCGGTTTTTTTATCTTTCTGGACTCCATAAAAACGTCTATAACTGTCACTCTCTTTCGTAGTGTGCTTAAATCAAAATCAAAAGAACCAGTAAGAAACTCCATGATCAGTCTCCACAAAGTTTTTCTGTGCTTATCTATACTAATATTATAAAGCTGAAGAGTTTGTTTGTTTGTTTGTTTGAACGCGCTAATCTCAGGAACTACTGGTTCGAATTGAAAAATTCTTTTTGTGTTGAATAGACCATTTATCGAGGAAGGCTTTAGGCTATATAACATCACGCTGCGACTAATAGGAGCGAAGAAACAATGGAAAATGTGAAAAAAATGGGGAAAATTATTCATCTTTGAGGGCTTCCGTTGCGTGCGCTGCAAAAACGGTTCAAGATATCAAAAAATATGTAGAAAAGAATTATTTCTCTTGAAATGATCTAAAAAAATGTCCGTGACGGTATATGTCTATCTTTTAAGATTAAGTCACTAGAACCGTTTTTATGGTAATCAAATTTGGTCAAAATTAATGCATGATTACCAATTATTTGTTAGAGTTGTTTCAACATAATAATATTAATCTTTATCCAAATAAATGTGTTGTTGATTAACAGTATTTAATTGTGAACAAAATTGTCTTTGACATCACTTAATTTCAATGAACATCTTAGAAGATATTACAATTTTAAAATAACTCCAATATAAAATTCACACGCGCCGCATGATGTGCAAAACATGACGCTGGGCATGGGCGAGGAGAGGCGTTGCTTGCGGGCGACGCGGAGGGAGGGTATAGCTCTACGATTGTCAAGGATAATATTTTGGTTCTAATAATTTCACAATTATTCATCATCTGCCTAGCCTTTTCCCAACTATGTTGGGGTCGGTTTCCAGTCTAACCGGATGCAACTGAATATCAGTATTTTACATGGAGCGACTGCCTATCTGACCTCCACAACCAGTTAATACTGGGTAATACGATACCCCTTGGTAAGACTGGTTGTCAGACTTTTGGAAAACTGACTACCTGTTACGACTGTCAAAGATCTACAAATGACAGCCGGGACCAACGGCTTAACGTGCTTTCCGAGGCACGGAGGAAACTCGGTATGTAACGGGTGGTCACTGGTCACCCATCCACAGACCAACCTAGGCAAGCGCGGCTTAACCTAAAGATCGACCCGAGCGGCTGCTATTATTTAGCCACGAGCTCCTCATGAGCTTTTTTTTTTTATAAATTTTACAATTATTAAAAAAAAAATTGTAGATAATACCTGTAAATAGGTGTCATCTACATAATTATTCTTAGGGCTGTTTATTCAATAGTCAGATAATAAAAATGGCGGTTTGACAGCTCATCTATAGAAAATATGTCAAACTGCTATTTTTATTCCTCAGATAAAAATTATCTGACTATTAAAAAATCAGCCCTTATTAGGTTAGGTTTTAGTTTAAGCACACAGTTAGTTAACCTTATATTTTACGTAAGTACCAAATACAGGTAACAATAATTAGGATCCTAATTATTAACCTTACGTTTGTTTTTTCTTGATTACGAGTTACGGTTTGGTTAAGTTTTCATTTCCTATTTTCTTTCTTCGTCACTATAATGCCTAGAAAAAGAACTCAGCTTTCTCGGCAGACTGTTACCGCAAAGCGGCTGCGAGCTTTGCGCAGCAGTGAAACAGAGAATGAAAATATGCATAGGTTGGCTACTCAACGAGGAATCAGTGAACAAAACCGTGCTAATGAATCGATCGTTGAACGTTCGCAGTATCTAGCCTCACAAAATTTCCTAACTTCGGCAAACCGTCAACGGGAATCAAGCGCTGAACGTTTTAAATCCTTACAAAATTTCCGAACTTTGATAAACCGAGAACGGGAATCAAGCGCTGAACGTTCTCATGGTGGCATGGAGAGAGCGACTGTCGCAACCCCGTGCAGGGCACGCCACAATAGCGGCGGTAAGTCCCCTCTTTGAGGAGTGGCTGGAGAGGCGTCATGGCGTCCTCACCTACCGCCTGACGCAGGTCCTCACCGGACACGGAAGTTTCGGGAGGTTCCTGCACATCATCGGGCGGGAGGAAGCGCCCGGGTGTCACCATTGTGACGATCGCCCGGAGGACACGGTGGAGCACACAGTGGCGGTCTGCCCAGCTTGGGCGGAGCACCGCCGTGCCCTCATGGAGGCGATCGGCGGCGGCGATCTCTCGCGTCCGGCCCTGGTTCAGGCCATGGTCCGGAGCGAGAGGGAATGGGAAGCGGTCACCACCTTCTGCGAAGCAGTAATGCTAGCAAAGGAGGTGGCCGGGCGTTTGAGGGAGAGAACATCTGCCCAACCCAGCCGCCGCGGGAGACGCCCATGGCGCCGGGCGCCGCGAGACGACTTCCGGCCACCGTAGATGCGGGCCTGTGGGCGGTGAGCAATGGGTAGTTCACCGTCCGTCCGTCGATTGACGACAGGCCGTGTCGACGGCGCGTTCGTGTTTCACGCGCGCCTCAAAGAGAGTCAGCAAAGCAGAGGGGCTTGCCAGAGCCTCCGCCTGCCGGGGTTGCGGGTTGTTCGAAAGAGATACCGCGGCCCCGGAACGTAAAGGGCAATAGAAGGAACATGGGTGGGTTTTAGTCAGTACAAGTCTGACATGCCCCCCCGCTCCACCCAGAGCGGGGGAAGTCACTGGATGATTTCCCACCCGAAAAAAAAAAAAAAAAAAAAAAGCGCTGAACGTTCTCAACGTTTAGCCTCACAGAGTTCTCGAACTTTGGTGAACCGACTACGGGAATCAAGCGCTGAACGTTCTCAACGTTTAGCCTCACAGAGTTCTCGAACTTTGGTGAACCGACTACGGGAATCAAGCGCTGATCGTTCTCAACGTTTAGCCTCACAGAGTTCTCGAACTTTGGTGAACCGACTACGGGAATCAAGCGCTGAACGTTCTCAACGTTTATCCTCACAGAATTCCGGAACTTGGGCTAAGACGCGGACAAAGTCGTGGGTAACAGTTATAATTTATAAAGCTGAGGAGGTTGTTTGCAAAAATAAATATGATGCCTAAAATACTATTCCACGCGGACGAAGTCGCGGGCACAGCTAGTAATTTATAAAGCTGAGGAGGTTGTTTGCAAAAATAAATATGATGCCTAAAATACTATTCCACGCGGACGAAGTCGCGGGCACAGCTAGTTAATAATATTCTTAAATCGATATTTTATTACCAAAAACCACACAAGTAATGGTGAAAACATGAGCTTTTTCCAGTTTATAAATAGAAAAAGTACATTAATCGATGTCCAATCATGGGTTGGAAGCTTGCCAACTTAATTTTCAATACACCATTAAAGCCTTACGGTAGCCGGATATTGGATATCTATATGTCTCTTTCCGTTTACGCTACTTCTGATACGGCCAATACGGTAGTAGTTTGATTTGTTTTGCCAAGTGTTTTTTTTTTTATTTGTCGTCTGCACCTGGGGTTCAGAATTTAATAAAAATCTTCGGTTTGACGCCTGTCCTTGGCCGGAAATTGAGAAAAATCTTGAGGCCCCAAGATCCGGTAAAACGTCTGAGAATATTCCAACTGAACTCACTGCTAAAGAAATCAAAAGAAAAATACTAGAGATGGACTGAAATTCGTTTCACAGTTTTTATTACTGAATTAATGCTGAAGCATATTTTACCGAACTTCCGTATTCGGCGAACGAACATTTAGTAATATTTTGGATTGAATGGACTAGGATGCATCCTTCATTTTGCCAACTGATCTAATTGCTAGTTAAATGCAATCACTTCACACGAGTTCCAATTTCTATTTTTTTTTTTGTAGATGTGAAATCATCAAACAACTTCATCACGCTCTGGAGTTAGGTTCTATTTGTTTTGGTTGCTGAAGTCCCAATGGACCATTTCGTAACGGCACACACAAAATTTGCTGCTAGGAAGTTGGAGTAAGTATAATATTAGATATGCATATCACAGCTGTGCAATATCGAAGGTGTATTGGGGCCTACCTGATGTATTGGATGTTGTAGTTGAACATATTGGTTCTTATGTTTAATTCTTATGTGATTTGAGTGCAGGAGTAGACACGCTCGCACGGCCTCCGCGAGAAAGGAATGCTTTCCAGTCCTTCGTGCAAACACATAACATTGGATTTCATTGTGTCTTTCTATATAGAAAACCACACACTTGATCTTTTTCGAGCACTCGTGCAGGTATTTTCCGTACGACAGCAAGATTTACGACTTGCAAAAATGTAAAAAAATGTACTAATGCATAGGAAAACAATAAAAACCACCTGGAATGATACGAGTCGATCAGAACCGACACGACTGCCCCAAAAAAGGAGTCGGGGAACCAATCCGTAAAATACTTTCTTGTATAAAAAGTCCCCCGCCTGCGATGAAAATTTTTGTTTCGTTTATCAGAGATTCCCTTTCATCTTTGTTCCTAGCACATTCCATCTTGTTTTTTTTTCTTTTTAGCTCTTTTTTTTGACAGTTGTTCAGTTGGCAGTTGTTTTTTTAATGTTTTTTTTTATTGCCATTGTTTACTATTTGGGAAAACAAGAGCTCGCTTTTCGTGGACATGACGAATCTTCTTAGCGATTGAATAAGAAAATTAAATATTTATAAATTAAACTTAAAATAACTCTTTTTAAATTATTTTTTTATTTTACTAATACAGAACATCACCTGGCGTGCGGCCCTGGTTCAGTGCCCTCTCGCCCGGACCATGGCCTGGGGAGAGGGAATGGGAAGCGGTCAAAATATGCGAAGCAGTCATGCTAGCGATCGAGGTGACGATTGAGGGAGAGAACTTGAAACCAACTGAGCCGCCCCGGGAGACGTTCCGGGCTTCTGGCGCCGCGTTGAGGAAGAGAATTTGAAACCAACTGAGCCGGCCCGCTAGACACTCCGGGCTCCTGGCGCCGCGAGACGACTCTCGGCCACCGTAGACGCGGGTCTGTGATCGTTGAGCAATGGGTAGCTCACCGTCCGTCCATCTATTGACGACGATAGGAACGTGTCGTCGACACGACCTGTCTTCCACGCGCACCCCAAAGAGATGTCAGCAATGCAGAAGGGCCTGCCAGCACTACTGCCTTCTCTGGGGTTGCGGGTTGTTTGAAAGAGATACCGCGGCCTCGGAAGTGAAAAAAAGGAACATTGATGGTAAAAGTCTGACACTCCCAACTGTAGTTATTTTATGATTACCTATCCAAAAAAAAGCGACTTCGAATATCCGTAAATAAGTCAATCTATGGACACAAAATATTCTAAAGTATATGAAATTAAATATACTACCTAAATTATAAATAAATTAAAAAATAGCGTCAAAAAATTCGTCCTCAACGCTGTCTGTTGGCAATGTCCCCAAGAGACTGGCCGCGTTGCCACGTCGTATGGCAACGCTAAGCCTCTGTGGATGTTTGTGGTAGTAATTAACTACATCGTTATTTAATCGAAAATACGATGAACCAAAACTAACATCAATTAAATGTTTGGTTAGATTTACATGCCTACTATGTTTTAAAACTCTTTGCACGCCACTGTATGTACTTGTACTTATTAACGTCTTTTACTTACTTTAAATTTTAAGCCGGAGTTTTCCTAACATTCTTAATGGGCTAGTAATGCAATTAAATTTAAAAGGGGCTCATCTAAAATGAAGTATTAGAAGCCTAATTAGTTCAGTTAATGGATAAATCGCATTCGCTTTGTCGCCAGACTTCGTGAGTTATATAGTTAAATTATTTGCAACGCGAAATCCGTTTCAAGAGCCCTTTTCCTGTGCGATCACCCTGGTATAAATCAACATAATATATTATTCTGTTAGAGCAATTTGGTTAATTATTGAATTTTGATTTACTTCATTTAATTTACCTAATTTTGACATTTGAATTTAATTTTTAAATTATGTTCGTGTATTTTGTAATGTTGTGCCTAAGTTATGGTTCTGATGATGTCCGATTTTTTTTTTATATTAGTTATAAAAATAAGGGGACCCCAGAGGGTTTTTCAGTCAGAATAAAATACGACACGGTTAGCGCAGTGGCTGGCCGATCGACTGTTGCGCTGCGTGTCGCGGGTTCGATGCCCCGCACGGAACAAATATTTGTATGACCTACAGATAGTTGTTTCGGGTCTGGCTGTTTGTGTCTATGAGTTTAAATGTTTGTAAACGCACTCACGGTACAAGAGAAATTCCAAGTGTGGAGCAACGTTATTAAAAAAAAAAACTTGATAGCCGTGTAGGTCGGGCGAAATGACAATATCAGGCAACGCTAAAACATTTTGGTTCCCGGGCTAAAATATTCAAAGTTATTACGGCATTTAACCCAAATTTGACGAAACCAAAATAAATTTTAAGTTGGCAACTAGAAGTAAAATGATCAAACCAAGTACTCCATCGGTGTTGTTTGTTTTTTGGCAAAAAGCCCTTACTCAACGAATGCTTTAATTAATAAGCTATGTAGGTAATACATCATGGTGTACTACTAATTTGCCTTTTCAGGTGAAAAGGCACAAGTTACAGGTGTAACTTGTGCAACTCCTCAATCGTTTCCAATCGCTTAGATAAATTTTTCAACTTATTTTCTAAAGACAAAGGGGAACAATTGAATCTTAACAAAATGGCTGACGTCTTACTAATATGGTAATTGGGTTTGATCTAGTAGCTTATAGTTATAAGCTTTTTTTATCGTTTAACGCTTTTATAAAGTAGTTTTGGCTTTAAAAGAGTCTCGAGTAAAACTAAAACGGCGGAAACTCATAGCGATCTCAGCTAAGTATGTTATAACTAGCTGGCGGCCGCGGTTTTTCGTAAAAAAGAATCCTATGTGTTATTCCAGACTATAATCTAAATCTGTGCCTAATTTCATCAAAATCCGTTCAGCCGTTTTGACGTGAAAAGTAACAAACTTCCATCCATCCTCACAAACATTCGCATTTTTAATATTAGTAGGATATCCTTGTTCTCTCACAAAATGCTACTATACTATACTACCAACTCACACAGATCGTTATTTACACGCTGATTCTCACCACCATCCGAGACAGCTGAACTCTGTAGTGACCTCACTTACTAACCGCGCGTATGATCTGTGTGACGAGAAACATTTACCAGCAGAGTTAGCGCATGTGCAGAACGTCCTACAGAGGAATGGGTATAATGTGAAGACCGCACATCGTAGACGAAAAACCTTTTTTAAGCACCGGAAATGCGAGGTTGAGAGGCAGCCAGCATTTTTACCATACGTGAAGGGAGTGACAGATAAGGTTGCAAACATTCTTCGGAAATACGCCGTAAAGACTATCTTCACTCCGTTCAAGAAAGTATCGCAGATGCTGCGTTCGCCGAAGGACAATTTTCCGCTGGAAAAACCCGGTGTTTATAAGGTAGACTGTAGCTGTGGTAAATCATACATCGGTCAGACGAAACGTACTGTGGCTTGTAGGATTTCTGAGCACATTAGGGCAGTGAAAAATAATGACACACAAAAGTCGGCGATAGCTCAACATCTTTTGGAAGCAGGATCGAACCACTGGATTGAGTTACATAACCCTCAGGTAATCTCGACAGAACGCCACTATATTCCTAGATTGGTAAGAGAAGCAATCGAGATTACCAAATATAGGAACTTCAACCGAGAAGATGGGTTTCAATTATCAAGAGCCTGGAATCCAGTGGTTCAATTGTGTAAAAACCCAAAAAGTAGGGAAAAAAGATCGCTACTTGATACAGTGAGTTTTGTGTGTCGAGAGCAAAATCGAGTTGTGAGTGACGGTGTTAGTGGTAACGAACGCAAAAAACGAATAAGAAAGAGGGTAGATCGTTTTGTCTGCTCGTAAACATCCACCCGCAATAACTTCAGTTCATCCGTGATCATGGCGTTTGCAACATCGCCGAAATATCGGAAACTCAATATAAATAATAAACATGGTAAATATCCCGTTTCAAGTGTTAATTATAATATTAGTAACCATGTCAGTTTAAAGACTTATATTGCTACTATAGGATCAACATATTATTTAATTTTATTAAGTTTTACCACAAACATTTATAGGTAGGTATCTTATTCCTAAAAGTGTCCAAGAAGATGAACGTGTAGTTAACTATAAGACGACAAGCGCGACTCTTATAGATATAGAGGATTCCGTACAAACTTCTCTCTCTTCGTCTTATAGAGGATTCCGTACAAACTTGCCTCATAAACGGCCATTTCTTTTGATTGCGTAGACTTAGATGGTTGACTTTATCACAGTTATAAGGGACAACAAAGTCGAGGATATGATTTTAATTTCAAGTCGATACCTCCACGCGTTATCGAGATAAAGGGTATTTATTTATTTTATTTATTGAACTTTATGCACATGTAAAAAACACTGTACAAAGGCGGACTTAGGCATTTTCAACCAGTCTACCTTAGGGTGATGCAGAGAGAAAACATAGTAGGTGCAGGGTGCATAACAGAGAGGATTCGAAAAATAATAATATTTACCATTAAAATATAATGATTAATACTTATATAAATACATACAAACGAAACAATGAAATGAGAGTTAAAAATACAAAGATACATGAAGAAAAACTACAACCATTTAATTAGGAGACGAATCTGCCAGCTTCTTAAGCAAATGTTCCCGAGCTTTTATTTTGAAAGTAAACCGATTGGTGGCCATCCTGGTATACAGAGGGAGCGCATTCCAAAGGAAGACCGCCAGGGAAAGAAGCTTTAAGAAAACCAGAGCGGTGAGAAGGACATCGCAGAAGGCGGTTATGGGAGGAACGAAGATTCTTACTGTGCGCAGAGCATAAATATTGAAAATGTGAAGTTAGATAAGAAGGGGATGTGGGATTATTGAGTAGAGAAAAGAGTGTAGTCAAGGCCCTTAACTATCTGCGCTGTCGGATGGGCAACCATTTTAAAAGTGACCGATATGCGGACACATAGTCATACTTACGAAGATTAAATACGAATCGAATGCAGTTATTCAGAAGTCGGTCAAGTTTGTTGAGTAGATCTGCATTCAGATCATAGTAACACACATCACCGTAGTCAATTAAGGAGAAGAAAAGGGACTGAACAAGCGTTGCCTTTATGTGTGATGGGAGAATATTCTTCAATCGGTAAAGCGCACGTAACGTTCCGGTGACTCTCTTGCTCACAGTAGCGACCTGCTTACGCCAGTCAAGGCAAGTGTCCACATACAATCCCAGATCCTTAACGTCGGAGCTAAGCGGAATGACTGTGCCGTCAAAGATAATCGGAGGCACTGACAAACTATTCAGCCTTCTCACGCTATGGGGGCTTCCAACAATAACAGCCTGACATTTTGTTGAGTTTACCGCCACCCCGAAACGATCAGACCAGTTTTTAACAACTGCTAAATCCCGGTTTAACTCAACAATCGCATCCGATACGTTGTCAACACTTGCCTGACAGTAAAGCTGTAAGTCGTTAGCGTAAAGATAATACGAACACTGAAGCTGCGTAGTTATGAGGTCTATAAAAATAGAGAACAAAAGTGGGGATAAAATGCCGCCTTGAGGGACGCCAGTTACCAAATTACACCAGCTGAAAGAAGATTCTCCAGCGAAAACTGACTGCTGACGTCCCCGAAGATAGGATGAAAACCATTCCAAAACCTCGAGAGAGAGAGAGAGAGAGAAACCATGAGATAGGAGAGGATTGATAAAAGGACTTCGTGACTGACGGTATTGAAAGCATTGGAAAAGTCGATCAACACGACAGAGACTTTAGTGTCTTCCATTCCCCGCCTAATATCGTCAGTCACTTTAAGGAGAGCAGTAACGGTGCTGTGCCCAGGCCTGAACCCGGATTGCAACGGAGTGATAAGGGAGTTATGGTGAATGAAGTAGGAAAATTGCTAGTGTACACAGGCCTCAAGTACTTTAGATAAAAAAGGAAGAATGGAAATAGGTCGAAAATGACTAGGAAGATTGGAGTTAGGAATTTTAGGTAGAGGTCACACATGGGCTTTCCGCCACAGAGAAGGGAAATCACTGGAGTAAAGAGAGAAGTTAACGATATGGGCGATTGCAGGAAGGAGCTGGTCAAGAACCGTCACAATCATGTGACGACTGATGATATTTACAGACAGACTGACAACAAAGTGATCCTATTACGGGCCTGTTGGTCTAGTGGTTAGTGGCCCTGACTGCTGAGCCGGAGGTCGTGGGTTCGATTCCCACCCAGGACAAACTTTGTGTGATGAGCATGATTGTTTGTTCTGTGTCTGGGTGTGATTTATCTATAATATGTATTTATTTATAAATTATATAAGTATGTATATCAGTTGTCTGGTTACCATAACACAAGCTCTGCTTAGCTTGGGATCAGATACCCGTGTGTAGTTGTCCCAAGATATTTATTTATTTATTATTAGGGTTTCCTTTTTTCCATTTGAGGTACAGCGCCTTAAAAAAGAAAAAATCTTATAGTTCAGCCTTCTAGCGAACTATAAGACCGAGATAAAAACTAAATATGCACTTGAGTAATTAAAGGCTTGCCGCAATCTACCGCAATGCAATTATAAGAAATTTATTAGTGAAACATAACTTTACCTGCAAATCAGGAAAGGGGGAACTGTGTTACCCCGAATTTAACGCTAGCGAAGCCGCGGGCAAAAGCTAGTATGCTATAATATTGAAAATAGATAATAATTTAACCTCTGAAATTATAATCAACTCAGCTCCCTAGCTGAGCAGTCAATTGTGAAATGCACAATACACTTACGACTACAAACCATCCTGTATCTCGAAGCTATCTAGTCGAATTCGAATAGTTACAAACTAACAAAGGACGTGAACAATATCAATTTCCTTGTGCATCCTCAACAATACTGAATATCCTGTGAGGTTTAAACGTGAGGATAAAAGCGAGCTATCCAATCTATTCCAAGCACATTCTTCGGGGTAATGGCGTAACAACAACACATATAAAACGCCTATAACAATTAATGTTAGCAATCAATTGCGTTCGTTGTAAAGCAGACATTTTTTTTCAAGCACAAAGCAAAGGATTGTTTTTCTTCCACCTTTAAGATTTGGCAATTTTTAGGGTTCTGCTTCCGTGAAAAGAAAAACACGGAACCCTTTTTGGATGACTTTGTTGTTCGTGTCTGTCAAGACAATGCAGGAGGTATTGAGTTGAAATTAAAACGATATACACGATTATGTGGTCGCTTGTGCTGTGAAAAAAATCAACCGTCTTAGTCTACACAGTCAAAAGATATGGCCGTTTATGAGGCAAGTTTGTACGGAACCCTCTATAGATTAACTATGTATACTCGCACTTGTTATTCAGTCTTATAGTTAACCAGCTTTTGCCCACGGCTTCGCTCGCGTTAAATTCAGGGTAACACAGTTCCCCTTGCGCCTTATTGATTTGTAATAGCAACGCTAAGTTTTCCCTTTTCTTCCCTCTTTCTCCCTCACATCCCAATTTAAAAAAAAATAGCCTATGTCCGTCTCCTGGTTCCCAACTATCTCTGTACCAAAATTCACCAAAATCGGTGTAGCCATTAAAGCGAGAAAAGGTAACAAACAAACTCACTTTCGCTTTTATAATATTAATAAGGACTACACGTTCATCTTCTAGGACACTTTTAAGAATAAAATACCTACCTATAAATGTTTGTTGTAAAACTTAATAAAATATTAGTAAGGATAGTAAGGATTATTAAGTTTTACCACAAACATTTATAGGTAGGTATTTTATTCCTGTTGTCTGTTTGTTTGTTTGTTACCTCTTCACGCTTTAGTGGCTAAACCGATTTTGATGAATTTTGGTACAGAGATAGTTGGGAACCAGAAGACGGACATAGGCTAAACTAAACTTAGCGTTGCTATTACGAATCAATAAGGCGCAAGGGGAACTGTGTTACCCCGAATTTAAGGCGAGCGAAGCCGCGGGCAAAAGCTAGTATACATATAAAAAACAACCTTCTTAGTCTGCGCAGTCAAAAGTTATGTCTGTTTCTATTGGAAGTTTGTACGGAAACTTCGGTTCGCGAGTCTGACTTGTTCTTGGCTGGATTTCATCTCTAGTGCTGTATCAAGTTATAATATAATGTCACTTAAGAGTCATAGTAAAAGCTTTACTTTATTTCATGGCACCAAACTCGTCATGTGTGGAATCAACTATGATTGATTTTGTGTTAATTTACCTTAACGTGTATTTATATTGTAATTTGCTTTTTGTAATCTGCTGCCCTCACAAGGCAAAAGTTTACTTTAGTACAGTTACCGTATATCGTCATTTTAATGACATGACCGTTGTCACGAATAATTCGCAAAAGTAATATAGGGTAGGTGCACCAGTGCCACACCAAGAACCTGTGGTGTACCATCTCTAATTTCACATCAAAATATTAACGTTCTGTCGAATTTTCCGCCACTTCTGTTAAGTTTGGTAGCACTGTCGTACTTCTACGAATCATATAGTCATAAATAAAAGTGACAAACATGCCACCTACATCAGTTTAAAAAGCAAGATTCTAAACGACAATTGCTCACTTCCTTAAAAAGTTAATATATGCGTGACTTTCAGTATTTATTTCTTAAACACCTAGTTTTATATAGAACAGCCTAATGCAACGCGTATTTCACATTTAACTACTGAAATAGGCACTATCGATGAAAACGTAACAAACTACGCAATAACGGTACAAAAATAACTTTGTATGGACATACATTTGCATATATTCAAACATGCGTAACAAAACATTAAGCTTATCATTCCCGAAGGTGTAGGCAGAGATGTATTTAACAGTTGCCCACATTTCGGGCGGCCGGGCCCAGGCGTCGCGGTCGGGCGCCGCGAGACGATTCCCGGCCACCGTAGATGCGGGCCTGTGGACGGTGAGCAATGGATAGCACGTCCGTCCGTCTATTGACGACAGGCCGTGTCGACGGCGCGTTAGTGTTCCACGCGCGCATCTAAGAGTTATCTGCAAAGCCGAGGGGCCTGCCATGGCCACTACCGGGGTTGAGGGTTGTTGGAAAGAGATACCGCAACACCGGAACGTAAAGGGCAATAGAAGGAATATGGGTGGGCTTTAGTCAGTACAAGTCCGACACTACTTCCGCTCAAGTTATTTGATGAGAACAAAAAGTCCCATGTAATAGGGGCAAGTGTTATTACCATCAACCGGGCTCAAACTCAGACTCCGTGACTTTTATTGAGAAATTCTAAATGGAAAACCCATTAATAAATACATTAACCATTGTACTCGGAGACTGTTGTCGACACTCATCTCAAATTCAGAGAGTAGGTGTATTTTATGAACCGCTACACAAAAGCGATGTCAAATTATGAAAATATAATGATAAGGGTGGCTTTCATACATATAACTGAGGGTTGAAAAGATAAATTAACCTATAAAATAGGTTATTGATACATTATGAAAACAGAAATCATATTTTAATTTGTAATTTAATAGTGAGGTGTAAACGTGTGGTTGCGGGTTGTTCGAAAGAGATACCGCGGCCTCGGAACATAAAAGGCAATAGAAAGAACATGGGTGGGTTTTAGACAGTACAAGTTTCACACTCCCCCCGCTCCCCCCAGAACGGGGGAAGTTATTTGATGATTTCCCATGCGCATGTAAGATCATTAGATTTTCAATTTTAATCTTATTGTTATTTTCGTTGATTAAACAAAGAAAAACTGTTAGTACATTACATAGGTTAAAACCTACAACGAGGCATGCAATGAGCACTGTATTAACACAATTAAATGGTATTATCCACTCGGAGCACATAAATCATTAACGATTCATGTAAAGCTTGATAGTGGATAATATCTGTGCAAATATTTCTGTATAAGTATTATTGGTACAGAGATGATTAAGGTAATCATCTCTAACTATCTGCAGTAATTTTAGGGATCTGTGGAATTATTTTACAAGATATCCGTCTGATGTGTTTTTCCTATTATGTTGTCTGGTAACCTGCGTCATCCCGACAGCCACTCATCTATTTTTTATAATATTTTTAGAATTCCGTCTTTCAATAAGAAAAAACGGATCACTTATAGGATCACTTTGTTGTCCGTCTATCTCTCTGTCTGTCTGTCTGTCAAGCCCCTTTATCTCAATAACTCGTGGAGGTATCGAGTTAAAATCATAACCACTGTGGTCCCTTTTAGCTGTGAAAAAACAGTCTACTGAGCTGTGAAAAAACAACCCTCCATATCTACGCAGTCAAAAGATTTGGCTGTTTATGTCGCAAGTTACAAACTTACAAACCGTACAAACCAGAAAAAACCGGGCAAATTAGACTCGCGCACCTTGCCCGGTTTTTTCTTCTGGAGCCACAGAAATAAACAATACAGTTGTAATAAGAAAAAACCTATTTATAAAACATCTAAATGTTTTGCACCAGTTATCGCTTCGGAATATCTTAATCAGGTACCTTGCAAATATCAAAGTTTTCTCGACCGTAGAAAATAATATCGAAGTAGATATTAAATTTATAACATTTTTAAAGCTTGGGTTTATAAACAGTGTAGTAATTACGAAATGAAAGCTAGGAGGCACTGAAAATATATTTCTACAAGATCTTATTTAACTGCAAGTAAGCAAAAGCAAAAGCTAAGTAGATTAATTTATAGCCGACGTTAGCACAAGTATTCAGCTCTGACCGGGTACATTGATTAGACGTGAGCTAATTTATAGCAGTTTGCTGTAACTTTGCATCATATAATGTCACACATAGTGATATTGTAGTCTATATGAGCGCCATAATAAGATTGCATGTAATAAACTGATTAACGCTAATAAAGTTCAACTATGTGAAGCAAGACGCATTATTCACACACAAACACACACGCGTACACACACACACACGCACGCGCACACACACACATACACACACACGCACGCACGCACGCTCGCACACACACACAAACACACACGCACGCACACACGCACACACACACACAAGCTTGCTTTATATCTAAGTTACTATATAATTGTATATTGCTATGGAAGAGCGGAGTCTCCTAACACAGGCAGTATTAGCTTAAAAGGCTCCAACCACCTACTAATGTAATTTTTTTTGGTTCAGACATAAAGATTTTGTATTATGCAATTATTAATTGAAGTCACAGCATTTCATTATCACGTATTCTTTCTCAAAGGCGAGCGGACTAAAGGTACGCCTTAAATTAAGAATATAGCATTTTTTTTATGTGAAGCGTGTATAATAACCGTTTTAACCGTGTAAAAATTCAGTGTTGTCTCCGTGACGGTTTTTTTTTAACTTTTCCCCACACTAGGAATTTCTCCTGTATCGTGGGTGCGTTTACAAACATTTAAACTCACATACACAAACAGCCAGACCCGGAACAAGTACCTGTAGGTCATACAAATATTTGTATCGTTCGGGGATCGAACAGCAGTCAATCGCTCAGCAACTGCGGCAACCGTGCCGCCATAACAGCGTTGTTATACAAGTTAAAGCGTAATTTTCAGCTATTGCAATTCGTGTGTACTGTAATAAATCTGAATAGCCGATGTTACATTTTGTGACGTTCTAATGGACGCTCTTACTGTGCACGTCTTGCTACATCGTTCTCACATATTTGTATGACCTCAACACGAATGATGTAAATACGATTTTGTAATACTATTCCAATTTAAAAGAGTGTCCATGGAGTTTCTTGCCCATTCTTCTCCATAGAGATCAACGCTTTGGAATGGGCAACTACAGTACTTCCACAAGTTATTATGTCTTGTGACCGGGAGCTTTAACATTTGTTTTTTTTTACATTCAAAAGCGCCTGTCGCAAAAACGAAGGTGAGACCGCGCGCAAAAGTATACTGTATTATTTCTGAATCGGCATTCTGCTCTAAGAAAAAAAAGTATAGATTCAGTTGCAAAATTAATCCTACTCCGGTAGGTACCTGATAATAAATCAATGACTTTACAGTACGGAATATTAAAAAACGCAGCGAGCCAATTTTTTTGTATGCATTTCTGCTCATATCTCCATAATCTGGTCAAAACGTGCACTGATAAGAAATTCCTATCTACGGTTTTATCTAAGTCCAAGGCGTGGTAGATATTCTGATCAAATAAGGTCACCATTATTACAAAATTGTATATTTTTTTTACTTTGCGTGTTGAGCAGTTCGCTAGTTATCTGCAATTTTAATATTCTATCGCCTCAATGGTCGATTCTACGACTGCTGAGCATGGATGGTACTGGATTCGAATCCTGGATCAGGCAGTGTTGTAACAGAGCGGGTATTTCACCCTCTCTGTTGCCTTAACCTCTTTCCTTTTATGTCGACATTGTTTTTAAAAACTTTAAATATTCATATTTCGAATTTCATTCTGTCATTTCATCTTCAACAATCATTTTTTGTCTTATTACATTTTGTTTTTATTAAAGCTATTTTTTTATCTACAAATCCTATCTGTATTAAAATCAGTTTATAGTGCAATACAGTTTTATTGTGATACTAGCTGACCCAGCGAACTTCGTACCGCCTTAGCGTAGCTTTGATGCACTACTTTATTTTGTATAGCTGACAGTTGTCCTATCTTAGGTATGACTACCTATTCAATTTGAACTGGAATCTATAATATCCTCCATATAAAAATGAATCCCTATTTCCCTGGTCTCGCCATAACTGAGAAGGACTTGACATTCGTTGACATTCATTCAATATGCAAAACTAAATGTATTTTTTCAATCTTTCAGAGACATTTTCTTAATATTGTTTCCGTAAGAACCTTCTACAGAGTATTAGAAAACTACAAAAACAAAAATCAGCCAAATCGGTCTAGCCGTTCTCAAGTTATGGCGTGACAACGGGAAACGGGTTTCATTTTTATATATTTAGATTTTATCCCTGTTAAAAGAGCCCACCCTTTGCGATTAAATAAATAAAGCAAAACCTGTAGTGGCTATTCTTTGTTCACCTGTCCCAACTTACATCCAAAACTGCGGCCAACGATCGAGTGTCACAGTGCTATCTTGTTTTTCATTCAAGAATTTCTCAGTAGTAGCAATAGGCTCAACTCTATGACATGGGACTTATACAAAACTGGCGAAATCTAGGTCTACTATTGGGTACACGTCTGCCTAATCCTTCTGAGATTACTGGTGTGGTGTTATGTTATGTTAAACTAGCTTTTGCCCCTTTCCTGATCTGCAGGTACCGGCTACCTGTAGTTTTTGCCCTTGCGCCTTATTTATTGTAATAGCTAAGCTAAGTTTTCCCTTTTCTTCCCTCTTTCTCCCTCATTTCTAACTATAAAAAATTGCCTATGTCGGTCTCCAGGGTCTCAACTATATCTGTACCAAAATTCATCAAAATCGGTTCAGCCATTAAGGCGTGAAGACGTAACACACTAAATCACTTTCGCTTTTATAATATTAACTAGCTGTGCCCAGCGGTATCACCCGCTGAGGTTTAGGGGTATGAAAAATAGATGTTAGCCGATTCTCAGACCTACCCAATATGTACCCAAAATTTCATAAGAATCGGTCGAGCCGTTTCGTTAGAAGATAAGGATTCAAAATTAAATTCAATAGGATAGTTTTCTGGGTCAAAGTAATTACATTCTATTTAGTCCGTCTTTTAGATTATTCAAAAATAAGGGACACGTATTTTTTTATTTGTAAATTAGACCAAAAATGACAAAGATATAAATCAAATCAAAAGTATTTATTTGCTAGAATATGGTACATAAGGTTTTACAGTAAATTGGTTTCAGCATAATTATCTTGCCATAATATGGCGTGCAAATATATTTACAGTCGGTATGTCAATTTAATCAGTCTATATTGCAAATTACATCTTGTATTGACTTATCTTCTAAATAGTCCTTAACGGTATAATATCTCTTTATTAGTAACAGAAAAAATGATGATGATAAACATGGCAAAGGTATAACTTTAAGTTTTTGAAATAATGGCTTACAGCTGTCTAAAAAGTGAGCTCCACAAATAGCTCGAATACATTTTTTTTTGGGCTTTAAAAGCTCTGTCAAAATCTACTGAGTTACCCCATATTATAATACCGTATCTAAGTATGGATGATACATAACCATGGTAAGCCAGTTTTGCAGTGTCATAGTTTACCGTTTGCCTGATTCTTTTCAAGACATATCTAAATGATCTATTTTTGTAACAATTTTATCTATACATATGTGCTTTCCAGTTGCAATTTTTGTCTATCGTTATACCTAAAAATACACAATTGTCGACAGTTGTCAAGTGAGAGTCTTTATAATGAATATCGAGTTTATTTATGTTTGAATTGAATGTCTGAAATTGTTTAATATTTGTTTTAGTCATATTTACTTTCAAATTATTTTTTTCGAGCCAATTGATAGCATTGTCTAACGCCTGGATGATTTCATTTTCTAAATTTTTGTCGGTGTCACTTTTAAGCATTATTGTTGTGTCATCCGCAAATAGTATGCAATCTTTACCTATCGCCTCTAGAATATCGTTGATATAAATTAGAAAAAGTGGTGGGGATAAGATTCCTCCCTGTGGGGTGCCATAATTATTTTGTTTATATTCCGACCTATACCTAGGTATTTTTTTCATTTTTACAGGTTTTTGTTACTTCAACGCATTGTACTCTTTCTGATAGGTAACTTTTGATCCAATCGTTGGCTTTACCCCGTATTCCATAATGTTCAAGCTTTGAGAGTAGTGTTTTATGGCAAACAAAGTCAAAGGCTTTTGTCATGTCAAGGAACACGCAACTTATCTTAGATTTTTTATTCAGACTTTCAGTTATGTATTTTACTAGCGTGAAACATGCTAAAGCGGTGGAACTGCCCTTCCTAAAACCAAATTGTTCTTTTTTAAGAATATTACATGCTGTTAAAAAGTTCTCTATTTTCACACACATGACTTTCTCAAATATTTTAGCTAGAATTGGAATTAAAGTTATTGGGCGATAGTTGCTCATGTCAGTTTTTACACCTTTCTTATAAAGAGGTTTGATAATTGACCTATTTAGGCGTGTTGGGAATACTCCCTCCGTTAAAGACAAGTTTATAACGTATGTTAAGGGAGACACTAGACTTCTTGCACATATTTTTAGCACTTTAGTGCTCAGGTCATCATATCCAGTCGAGCTAGTGTTTTTTAGACTGTGAATTATTTTATAAACATCTGATTCATCCACTGGTGCGAGGAAAATGCTTTTAGGATTTTGAGAAGTCGTTATTTTTATATCATTTTTCCTGTTATTTTGAGCGGAATTGGTTGTATTTGTTTGGGATATACAAAAGTCATAAAATAAGTCACATATTTCGTTTGCATTGACATAAATTTTACCGTTAGTATTAACTGCGTCAACTTCAGAGTTATTCGTCATATTTATTGTGTTTGTTTTAAGCCCCGTTCCAATAAACAAAAACGACTCGTTTTGCTTACGGATGGTAGTATTCTGACATGTACTTTAATATGTGTACTTTAATCATGTTCCAGGCCACTTTACTTTTGTTTTTGGCTTTATTAATATAGCCTAAGCTATTGATCTGCTGAGCTTTATGTATGCATTTTTTCAGAATTCGATTAGAGTTGTCATATATTTTTTTATTTTGTTTTTTATTATGTTTGCAGAGATGGTATTTTAAATATAGAGTTCGTTTTTTTATGCAGCATCTCTTTATACCTTTGGTAAGACCTCTAAGTATTTTTCACCTGTTTAAAAGTATTTTTTATTTTTACAATAGGAAAGCATAGACTGTAGAAAAGGGTTATTAAGTCGTGTTGTTTATCTAAAGCCCATTAAAGTTACGTGTGAAGTCACTCGTTGTGAAAAAATGCAGCAACGCGTAAAATCTAAAAGACGGACTAAATAAAAAAGCCTATTGCCAGTCTGATTTTATTTTGGGTAGAAAATGAGTTGGCGTTTTTTCGTTTTAAAATAGTCACACTTATTCTTCCGTTCTGCGTCTCCCAAAACTACCGGTCGGGCAAAGGGCGCCAAAATGCGAAATGTGGAAACAATTATCAGTGCAAAATAAAAAAATATGGCACCTTTTGAAAGGCGCGGAAACTTTGATACCACATCAAATGTTTCAAAGCCCTAAAAACTGGGTGACGCTGAAAAATCTGTAGATCTTCAGACTTCTTTATAAGCTAAATTCACAGTCATGTACCTAGTCCATCGAGAGACGACTCTCAGCTACCGTAGACGCGGGTCTGTGGAAAGTGAGCAATAGGTAGCTCACCGTCCGTCTACTGACGATAGGCCGTGTCGAGGGCGCGTTCGTGTTCCACGCGCGCCTTAAAGAGATGATATCAAAGCAGATGGGGCTACTGCTTGTTGAAGTAGCTGGTTGTTCGAAAGAGATACCGTGGCCCCTGAACACAAAGGGCAAAAGAAGGAACATGGATGGGTTTTAGTCAGTAAAAGTCTGACTCCAAGGCCACAGCGGGGGAAGTTAAATGATGATTTCCCATCCCAAAAAAACGACCTAGTCCATGAACAGCATTTTATAGTAAAATTTATTGGGTTGGTGGTTGTAAGCTTTTTTGTGCGAACCTAATATAGCAGCTACACAACGTTCGTTCAGATTCTGTACCTTAATTGAGAGGGCAGGCTTTAGAGCCGGCACTGAGTATGACTGAGTAATTGACTATGACAAATCCACTGTCTCGTCACTACACAGCCATATTTTCACAATCCTTACTAATATTATAAAAGCGAAAGTGAGTTTGTTTGTTTGTTTGTTTGTTTGTTACCTCTTCACACTTTAATGACTAAACTGATTTTGATGAATTTTGGTACAGAGATAGTTGGGAACCAGGAGACGGACATAGGCTATTTTTTATTAAAAAAAAGTGGGATATGAGGGAGAACGAGGGAAGAAAAGGGAAAACTTAGCGTTGCTATTACAAATCAATTAGGCGCAAGAGCAAAAACTGCAGGTCTGCTTGGTGTGTTATACCGAATTTAACGCGAGCGAAGCCGCGGGCGAAAGCTAGTAATATTATAAAGGCGAAAGTTTGTACGTGTGTGTGTTTGTCACTCCTTCCTGTTTTAAAGGAGATACCGATTTAGATAAAAAAAATGGTATGTAGATACTCTGTATTAACACAGGCTGGTTTTTATCCTGGACTACGCGGATGAAACCGCGGGGTGCAGCTAGTACCCACCTATGTCAAGTATCTATACATATAATAAGACTGTAAAAGATCGATTTCTGTACATTGAAGATTTTTATGAAAAATTGTTACAGGGGGTCTTAATTACCGTAATAGAAGCCAAAACAACAATTTTTAAAATTTTTGTCTGTCTGTCTGTCTGTCTGTCTGTTTGTCCGGGCTAATCTCAGAATCTACTGGACCGATTTTGACGGGACTTTATTTATTTGACTCAGTATCACCTGGAGAGTAAACTGGGATATAAATAATCACGCCGATGAACTTAGGGGGCAGGCAGGAAATTGAATCTCAGAATCTACTAAACCGATTTTAATGGGACTTTCCGGACATAGGCTATTACTTTTTTTTAAAAGAGTGTGATATGAGGGAGAAAGGGGAAAGAAACGGGAAAACTTAGTAATAAATAATAATCTTTAATTGCCTCTTCAGCCTAATCTTTAATTTTTGTAATCATTGCCAGCCTTCTACTAGACACTCCCTTTTCTTTTTTTGCGCTTACTCCGCTCCGCTCCGGGCGGCGCGGGACGAGTATCAGACTTGTACTAACTAAAACCCACCCATGTTCCTTCTATTGCTCTTTATGTTCCGGGGCCGCGGTATCTCTTTCGAACCCTCCATCCCTTGACTTACGGATTCCAAGCTACCGCTAGCCTTTACTACCGTCAGACGCCTCTACAAGCGTCTACAAGTAGTCTAACCTAACCTAACCGCATGCACCAACATCCTGGCAGTACTCTTCCCGTACCAAAGACCAGTGCGAGAACTTAAATCTTTAGACTCTAGAACATACTATACTTTTATCATCTGCCTAACTTTTCATCCAACTATGTTGGGGTCGTCTTCCAGTTTTATTGGTTAACTAGCTGTGCCCAGCGGTTTCATCCGCTGCTCAGCTCCTTAGTCTCGTAGTGTGATGTTATATAGTATATTAATTTAGTGAAAAAATTAATGCTCAACCAAATTTCAAGTCAGTCATTGTGACCTCTCATACAAACTTTGCCACAATGTTTACCCCGTTAGAGGTTGAATTTTGCAAAATCCCATTTTAGTAAACTCTTCTGAGATTTCCTAATGAGTGATGTATCACTCAAAGGTAGATTATAAAGAGAGATTAGGGGATTATAGGTAGAGGTATTGTTGATAGATCTTGGAGCGATTTTAATTTTGTATTGATTTTACTATGTCGCCGCTGCTCTGATCGTCCTGTAGTTTTTTTTAACAAGTTTTCCCAGCAACGCTTTGCCCACAGCCCACAGTGAATAAAAATCTAGTATAGAAATTTTGATTTTGCATGCCACCAACAATTTGCAATTGGTAGACCTAAGGTATTTGAAACTTTCAGTAATACCATCAGGATAACTAATTGAAACGGGCAGTCATGCATGGTACCTATTCAACTTTATGAATTCTGTGAATCAGAGATCGAAGCTCGTGGAGCTACTGTGACGATACATAGAAATTTTATACGAAAATTGTCGCGTAGTAATCGACGAATTGAAGTGTTGAGATAATAGGGAATATGCATGTTTTTTTTTTCTTTTCAATATACTATACGTATATCAATGAAAAAACAGTACCAACAACCCAAGAAAAGTATTAAAGGGTAATTTTAACTAATAATGGCGCATAAACTTAAAAAATAAGTTAGGTATTACAGTTTAAACGCCTGTGACTGTTGTGGACCCGATATGACGTCATTTACCACAATTTCCTTGTTTTTATCAAAATTTTAGCTCTTTTTAAAATAATTATACGAATTTTATAAGCTTTATTCAAGCAAAAACTGCAATAACAATTTAATAAAATCAAAGCAGCATTTTTTTTTCTTACTTTTCAAATAAAAGTGTTCTTTGACACATAGACTATGACGTCACTACTATAATCTCAGACGATGCGTTTTGAATTTGCATTCCGTTTCACCAAAACACGCAACAATAAATTAATAAATTGTAAATTAAGTGCTATATTAGAGAATACAATAAGTGTATCACACATCTCAGTCAGCATTTAAAAATGTTTTGCAATGCTTGCATAAATTCCCTATTTCGAGGTTTAGCGTGGCCATGTTTACCTGCAGATTCAGATGCAGATTTGGTAGTTTATCCTACAATCATGCCAACTGACCGTGAACGCCCTTTAGGACCCCCAGAATTAGAGTAACCAAAATTACCAAAAATCGAGTCACCTGCCCATAAAGAAAGATGAAATTACAGTTACAACCCGTAGACGCGACAATTGAGTATTGAGTACCACATAGCATACAAAAATGTATTCACAACTTCATTCGAATTCTAGTTATCCACTCAATAGGACAAGAACGCTATTGACTGTAAGTAGTATATTTAATATCTAGCCATATAAACGTAGTGAGAACAGCTTACACCAACGATTATAAACTATACCATATTACTAGCCGCTATTTTAGCTAGCTTCGCTCGCGTTATATTCGGGGTAACACAGTTCCCCTTTCCTGATTTACAGGTACCGGCTACCTGTAGTTTTTACCCTTGCGCCTTATTTATTGATTACAATAAATAAGGCGCAAGGGCTATTAAGCAATGCTAAGTTTTCTCTTTGCTTCCCTCTTTCTCCCTCATATGTCAATCTATTTTTTAATAATAGCCTATATCTGTCTCCAGGGTCCCAACTATCTCTGTACCAAAATTGATCAAAATCGGTTTAGCCATTTAGGCGTGAAGAACGTAACAAACAAATAAACAAACTCACTTTCGCTTTTATAATATTAGTAAGGATTATCCCGTTTTTAGGATTACGTAGGTACCTCAAAAGAAAAATCGGAACCCTTATTGGATCACTTAGTTGTCGGTCTGTCTGTTTGTCTGTCAACGCCCTTTATCTTAGGGAACCGTGAAGGTATCGAGTTGAAATTTAATCCTTTTTCTCAAGTTTGTGATCCCTTGAAATTTTGGAAAAAAATACACACATCAAAAGTATCTAGGGATCAACATATATTTTTGCAATAACTTTTCTCCTGATTGATATTAATTAAAATTTTCTTTAAGGATTCATCAAATAAAGTGTTTTCGTTTGTCACAGTAACGATAAACCAAGTCACCTTTGCATTAATAAAGAAATTTGCCATTTTCCTAATAAAGGGATTTTTGACATTTGAACCACTAACATTAAAGTTCGAAAAAAAGACTGAAATAACAGTTTTCTTTAAAATTTTATTGGGTAACTTAAACAATTAATAATCCGTGTTTCTACCGCGAACACTAACAACACAAGAACATCGGTTTGGCATACTCAAAATGAGTTCATCCAAATCACGCTGTGGAATGGCCGGCCATGTTCGTTGCAACAACAAAAAAAGGTCTTCTTGCGACTGGATACCCTCCATATTCGGCAGAGCTCTTCTCTGTAGCATATCCCATGCATGCTCAATCGGGTTCAAGTCTGGCGACTGAGCGGGCCAGGGCAGGACATTGATGTTAGCTGCGGCGAGCCGCGAGAGTCTGTCTTACAACTCTTGCGGTGTGCGGTCGTGCATTATCATGCATTAACTGAAATAAGGGACCGATTTGCACTTGTAGAGGAACGATGACGTCTGATACAATCGTCTCAGCATAAATTTGAGCGTTGAGGTTGCCTCTGATCCAAATCAACTCAGTTCTTCCGCCGATCCAAATACCCGCCCATACCATGATGGTTCCACCACTATAAGGATGGACTTCCTGGCAGGATTTTAATCGCTGTTGGCGTCCAGGGGTTCTCCAGTGTCGTATACGTCTTGTATCCGGTCTCATACCAAAACGAGACTCATCAGAAAAGCACACGAAACGCCATTGTTCTTCTGCCCAATTTCTGTGTTCAAGAGCCCATTGATATCGAATCCTACGATTGTGCATTGCTATAGGTGGTACCCGTAGCGGTCTTCGGGAATGAAGGTTCACTTCATGCAAGCGGTTTCTGACTGTTTGGTCGCTAATTAAGTTCCCTGAAGAGTGATGAAGCCTCACGGCTAACATCATGGCGGTTATTGTTGGAGCTCTTCGAGTTAAGATTTGAATGTATCGGTCTTGTCTCCGTGTGGTGCAGCGATACCGTCCTCCATGGCGCTCAGCCACGGTACCAGTGCTTCGGTAACGTGTCCAAAGTCGACTGATAACACTCTGACTTGTATTCAGAGCTAAAGCTACAGTACGTTGCCGGGAACCAGCTTCTATCATTCCCACGGCTCTGAGCATTTCTTCCTTGCTTAAATGACGTCGCCGCTCCATAATAACGTTGGTTTTAATCAGTAGTAGGGAAACAGTGGCACTAATAATGTCTTCAATGCGTTGTATGTTTTTATAGGGAAAATATTGACAGCTTATTTTCATCTTTTACTCGAATTTGATTGAGAGTTCCTGATTCAAATTATGAAATGCACCAAAAAGGATCCATATAAATTTATAAAATCATAAATTTATTACAAAGCCACATCTCAATCTCAAGAAATCCGCATAAAAATGCTTGATCCCTAGACACTTTTGATGTGTGTATATATATTATATCTAAGTCCACGCCAGTCAAAGGATGTGGTCGTTTATAAAAACGAATAATGTCATGACGGATGCACATTCACTTTACACGGATTCGTGTTTTATTACCATTCTTGAATTAATGTTTACTTCATTTAGTGATGCGAGTTCAGTCTTGGATGAACTTCGAACATCATCTGCCTAGCCTTATGCCAATTATTCTGGGGTCGGTTTCCAGTCTAACCGAACGCAGTTGTACCAGTATTTTACATGGAGCGACTTCCTATCTGATTTTTACAAAACCAGTATTTACTAAGTAATATGGATACCCCTTGGTAAGACTGGTTATCAGTTTCGGGACACCGATGTAACGACTGACAAAAATCTACAAATGACTGCCGGGATCAACAGCTTAATGTGCTTTCCAAGGCACAGAGGAAACTCGGTAGGTAACTGGTCTGTCTTTTACTGTAACCAAAATGTATCGATCTATTTGTTGGTCAAACAATTTTACTTTCTCCTTTTCTTACATAATTGATGCGCACCGCTACACATCTTTACAAGTCAAACTTACATTCTGAACTGTGCGGGCGCATGCGGGTGGAGCGCGAGCGCATCAGCGAAACCGTCACAAAAAATACTACCTATTTAATTTGTGTTTTACGGCGAACGTTATTTTTGAATGATGTATGCGTGATTAACATGTCCGTTATTTTTCACGATTCGTGCGTGATGCGTGAGAAAACGAGCTTTAGAGCTTTTATATACCTAAAACTGGGAATCGGTGCACAGGAAGCCATAGGGATCTTTTGTGACCTCTCAAAAGCATTTGATTGCGTGAACCACGAAACCTTTCTCTTAAAACTTGAACATTACGGCCTAGGGAAACTTGCCCTTAGTTTAGTTAAATCGTATTTAAATGATAGACAGCAGCAAGTACAAATAAATGGTGTCAATTCAATGGGTTTAAATGTAAAAATGGGTGTACCACAAGGATCGATATTAGGTCCCTTCCTCTTTTTAGTATATATTAATGATCTACCCCATTTGTTTAAAAACCAACCACAAATGGTGTTATTTGCTGACGATACTTCTTTAATATTTAAGATAAACAGACGTGCCTCAAATCTTGACGACGTAAATAATGCCCTAATGCAGGTACATAATTGGTTTACCGCTAATAATTTAGTATTAAATGGGAAAAAAACGAAGTGCATAAGATTTGCTCTACCAAATGTCAAAAACAGTGAGTGTGACATAGTATTGAATCAAGAGAAACTAGAATTCGTCGAAAAAACTGTTTTCTTGGGAATAACACTCGATTCAAAGCTACAATGGGGTCCGCATATAACATCTCTTGCAGGACGCCTTAGTTCAGCAGCATATGCTGTTAGAAAAATCCGTCAGTTTACTGATGTAGATACCGCGAGACTAGTCTATTTTAGTTATTTTCATAGTATAATGTCATACGGTATTTTACTTTGGGGACGGGCTGCAGACATCGAGTCTATATTTATTCTGCAGAAAAGAGCCATCAGAGCCATATATAACCTACGTAGGCGAGATTCTTTAAGGGAACAGTTTAAGGATATTAACATCATGACAGTACCTTGTCAATATATTTATGAAAACATCATGTGTATGTCAGGAAAAACTTGCATATTTTTAGTAAAAGAGGTGACAGACACAATTATAACACTAGAAATAGGGACCAATTAGTTCAACCAGGTTTCAGGTTAGCTAAAGTAGACTCATCTTTCATGGGGTACTGTTTGAAATGATACAATAAAAATTTAAAAACACCCCCGAACCAAAAAAAGTACGCAATTATTATGACAAAAGGTTAAAAATGCTAAACCCTATAAAAAGCAAAAAAAAAAAACTTTTAACACTACGTAAGTACCAACTAAAGCATGTCAGACTATCTACTCGGGACTTTGTGCCACCTTTATGTCGGAGGCATAACCGCTAATTTTGAACTGCAAATGGTTATCTTGGCCTGCTGTTGACCGTACGTATGAAATTTTTGATTAAATTTTGTCGTGTCGGGGGACCGCTCTAATTTATTAGCCTAACGCGAGCTTCTAAAGCTCACATTAAGAAGTCCTCAATCCCATTGTAATTTTTCATATAAATTTTTTGAGTCGTTCCTAAGAATGGGGGTTAAAATTATTGTTTATCATTTATTTAGATAGAGTATAAAGTTTTTTTTGAATTCGTTACTTACGTTAACATTTTCGTTGTAATTTAAATATTATTTTGTTTACTTATCTTCTTCTTTCTTTACAAGTAAATTCGTCTGTTTTAATTTTTTGTCCAGTGTTGTTGTATCATTTGGTGTAGTTGTGTACATATTTATTTTTAAAATACGAATTTTGTGATTGATCATTTGATTTAGGTAAGTATTTTTGAAGGTAAAAAGCGGCCCCCGACACGACAAAATTTAATCAAAAATTTCATACGTACGGTCAACAGCAGGCCAAGATAACCATTTGCAGTTCAAAATTAGCGGTTATGCCTCCGACATAAAGGTGGCACAAAGTCCCGAGTAGATAGTCTGACATGCTTTAGTTGGTACTTACGTAGTGTTAAAAGTTTTTTTTTTTGCTTTTTATAGGGTTTAGCATTTTTAACCTTTTGTCATAATAATTGCGTACTTTTTTTGGGTCGGGGGTGTTTTTAAATTTTTAATTTAATTTTTATTTTATGCTTTTTAAATAGCTCCTTAATTTTTCATTCTTTCATTTAATTTCTTTTATGTTTCTTGCCATTTAAGGGTAATTTTGTGTTTTATTTTTAAATTTTGGTCATTCTAGATTTTCAGCAAAAATATAAATCGGTTTATCCGTTTCATTCCGGCATTCCAGGGTTTCATCCGCCACATCCCATTTCCAGCATCAGGTCCTCATCAATTAGAAATATGAAGAGAACTAGTCAAGGCAAATTCAACGAGCCCAAACTCGATGGGTTTACTAAAAGGCAGTCCAGGTTTACATTTCCTAGCTTCGAGCCCTATCACCAGACCAGCTCAGAGGTTCCAGATTTCCAGCACCAGGTCCTCGTCAATTAGAAATATGAAGAGAACTAGTCAAGACAAATTCAACGAGCCCAAACTCGATGGGTTTACTAAAAGGCAGTCCAGGGTTACGTCTCCTATCTTCGAGCCCTAACAGCAGACCAGCTCAGTGGTTCCAGAAGACATCAATGTTTCAAATGTCAGATCCTAGATATGCTCGCAAGTAAACTGAGCGTGGAACATTCCTATCACACCTAACAAACGACCTGATGACCTTGAAGACCTGAACCGATTTCCACCAAACATAGGTAAGAACACTCTCGACTGATATACCTTTCAAACAAAAAAAAACCGCATTAAAATCGGATCATCCGTTTGGAAGCTACGATGCCACAGACAGACACATACACATTTACACACACAGACACGTCAAACTTATAACACCCCGTCGTTTTAGCGTCGGGGGTTAAAAATACCTCCCCACATTCTTCAACTGAATGAAACGAAATTTAAATCTTGTATTAAACGCACACTATGTAGGCAAGCATATTATAAGTTGGGGGATTATATTGATGATAAAAATGCTTGGCTCAATGCTGGTCCTGCTCCACAAGCATAGGGGTAAACTCAGTATCCGAAGCTATAGTGGAAGCTGCAGAAGATTGTAAGACTATCTTTGCAATGTATAGAATCAATTCTCTAGTATTGTATAATTATTAAGCCCATATGTGAGTGCTATGTATTATCATTGACTTGACGAAGCCCTGGTGGTTGATAGTGTCATGCTCACTTAAATGTCTCGCTGATGGTGGCGGGTGTGTCGGGTCATTTAGCTCCCTTCAAAATGGTCGAGCTGAATGGGGCTGATCCATACGTCATGTTCGTGAACGGGCGCTGTCAGTTGGGACTGGTCATTTTTAGCTACCACGGTTCATTTTTAAACTTTGTAGATTTAAAATTAAATTTTGCTTTTTATTTACTCTGGACGCTCTTACTGTGCACGTCTTTCTACATCGTTCTCACATATTTGTATAATCTCAACATGAATGATGTAAATACGATTTTGTTAAAATATTATAATTTAAAAGAGTGTCCATGGAGTTTCTTGCCCATTCTTCTCCATAGAGATCAACGCTTTGGAATGGGCAACTACAGTACTTTCACAAGTTATTATGCCTTGTGACCGGGACTGTAGATTCATTTTGTTTCTTAAAATTCAAAAGTGCCTGTAATGGTCTAATTGAAATAAATGATTTGAATTGAATTGAATTGTGCAATGTGAATCCGCCACGCAGAAAACTGCGACCCGAATTCCTGCGATGTGATTTCGTGTGGCAAGGCGTCTCCCTTCCACAAGTCTGGAGACCATTCCTTCGACGACCGTCAACCAACCGTATGTACCAAACGTATTTTGTGAAATAGGCCGTGCGCAAAGAATTGCGCACTTCTGTTATTGTTAAGATATAGGACAATGAATCATCATCAACATCTGCCTAGCCTTTTCCCAAACATGTCGGGATCTAGCTTCCAGTCTAGCCGGATGCAGCTTAATCCCAATATTTTATACGGAGCGACTTCCTATCTGACCTCCACAACCCAGTTAATAATACTATGTAATAAGATATAGGAAAATGAATATGCAAATCAATTTCTTGCGATGCGTTGTGCGGTTTGTAGATTTTTATGACACGACATCGCATTGCAGCTTTATGTACAAACCCTTAAAAAGCCGGCGTTAAAAAAAAAAACAAACGAATCATGAAAATCAAATCGATTTGTCAAATAAAAAGAATCGTACTCAAGTGAATGAGCTAAAGTTTATAGCAGACATGCGCTGGCGTCTTGACTCCTCGAGATGAAGACAACCTTCAACTACACACAAACAACTTCAAAATAATTTGTTGGAGAGTTAAATCTAGCGTCCGCGTCGTAGCGCTAGTGGCAAGTTGTCTCAAAGATTTTGAATGCTAGACCACTTCACTGTGAACGGTTTGTGGTTAAACTGTTACATAAATGTACTTGGGATGTACCTAGGTACAACATTCAATATCATTCTGTGCTAGGTGATAACAGACGGTTATCGCATTTTCGGGCACCGGTTTCATGCAAAGCAAATTTTATAAGACTTGATGTACTCTCTTCGATAATGTATTCAGCGTTTAAAAAATCATATTGTCACTAACTGGTATTTTGTGTGCACGTCAAGCCAGTAACCAAAACATATTATGTCAAAATTATTCTACGTATTGCGTTTATCTTGAAACAGTTCCTCCAAAAACATGGATTACAAGTAAACTTATCTACGAAGATTCCGTTTTACCTTTTTTTTTCAGATGGGTAATCATCAAATGACTCCTCGGTCAGAGCGTAAGGGAGTGTCAGACTTACCTTCTTTTGCTCTGTTCCAGTGCGCGGTATCTCATTTAAACAACCCGTTCCGTTTTACATAAGGTTGACATTCTATAACACTTTTTTTTGCGGATGGGAAATCATCAAATAATTTCTCCCGCTCTGGGGAGCGTGGGCGAGTGTCAGACTTGTACTGACTAAAACCCACCCATGTTCCTTCTATTGCCCTTTACGTTCCGGGGCCGCGGTATCTCTTTCGAACCGTGAGTTGAGGGTGAGTTAATTTTTAATAAATGTATTATGAATATGGGATTCACGTTTAGGGAGCACGAAATAAAACATTCGGAAATGATGATGAGATTGAATTTAATTATTGTCCACTCCCTCACTTTTCTCGTCTTCCAAGACAGCTAAGCCTATTTACTAACAAAAAAAAGTCTTCCTTTTTAAAATTAGGCATTTTAAAATTAATTTATATTAATAAATTAAATAGACAAACAAAAATAGTTTCAAGCACAAAATGATTGCCTTTAGCTTTTTATCTGTAGTAATGTATAGCAGTAATGGCGGCAAGTCATCACTCCTGCTGATTGGCTGTAGTGGTGCGCAGTCTAATGTTTCATCGAGTTTCAGAATTTCTATATTCAATCTTTGCAACTTTCTTCGGAATTTTATTTTTTAAACAGGAAATGAAAGAAAGTGATATAAAACTGTTTTCATTCACAAAAAGTACTATTTGGTCTGTTGATCGACATTTGTGTCTGTTGTCTGATCCCGTTTACGCAAGACATCCTACAATCCGCGTCCGCGTGGCTTAGTTACTTTAGGCTAACGCTAACATTAACGCGTGATGATCAAAAAAATTAAATTCTGCCCCCTTTTCTTACTTTTTTTTTAAATTAGCCTATGTCCGTCTCCAGGGTCCCAACTATCTCTGTAATAAAATTCATCAAAATCGGTTTTGCCATTTAGGCGTGAAGACGTAACAAACAAACAAACTCACTTTCGCTTTGAGAATCCTAACTAATATCCTTACTAATCCTTACTAATATTATAAAAGCGAAAGTGAGTTTTTATTAAAAAATAGTGGGATATAAGGGAGAACGAGGGAAGAAAAAGGAAAACTTAGCGTTGCTATTACAAATCAATCAGGCGCAAGAACAAAAACTGCAGGTCTGCTTGGTGTGTTAACCGAATTTAACGCAAGCGAAGCCGCGGGCGAGAGCTAGTATTATATAAGTAAGGATTGTTGTGCAACGCCATGTTTCGAAAATTGATTTTGTTTTTTATTTCCTCGCAGTAAGTGTGAAAAGTACGATCCTCGGATATAAAAGTGTCCTCGTCTTGGGCTTGCATATATCCCTCACTTGTTTCAGGATTCTAGTCTTTACTACCTCGCTTCGCTCAGGATTTAACTCAAAGCTCCCTCGTTCCGCTAGGGAGCCCAACGTTACGTGTAGGCACAATACCTCGTTGCATTCGTTTTTTTTTATTTGATTACTTTATGCCATTATTGTATAATATACTATTTCAACGCCAGAGCATAAAGGCTCGCGCGAGCCCGGCACGCAGTAAAACGCAGACGGCTTTTCAACTTTCAAAGCTTAACAAAATAAAACCTGAGTATTTCTATTTCCATCAAAAGCGCTACACCACATAATCATGAAATCGTTAAGCGAGTCAATTTCCTCGTAAACATAAGATGTGTTATTATTTCGGCAAATTATACCTTTTTTAATATACAGTTTGGGAACCACAAGTTCCTGATCGCGAGATGAGTGTGACTTTCATCTTATTTCAGAGTGAGAAAGAGCTAATCAGGACGTCTATCACACTCAAAAAAGATTAAAACAAACTGCTATTGGACGTCACAGTAGGCTACCATACTGCATTTTAAGCCTTCAGTTGCACCCTCTGTTAGCACTGTCAGCTGCACCGTGGGGTGGTAGCCAATATTTAAACTAAGTTCAAAAAAGGAGGGGGCGCTCTATTCGTTTTTTTTTTTGTTTGTTTCCGAACATTTTTTACAAACAGATTAGCTGCGCCTGTATTACCATATTTGAATTATTTAATCATCCCACATACTCTCCGTATTGAATAAGAAAGATTGTTAACTATGATAGTTTTAAAAAGTTATCCGTAATGGCCTTCCGACCGCGTTTAACCTTTCGGTTCACCCCCAACCCACACCCCTCCGCCAGATCAGCTTGTTCTATTCAGGTTAAAACCCCCAGAAACACATTCCTGGCTAGATGCCATCCTTTAACCTTTTGCACGCCAGTGTCTTTTTACGTTACTTCACACCCGACGCCTAGTTTAGTAAAAAAAATATTATGTACTTAAGTAATATTTTTTATTTTCGCTAGTGATGGGACATTTTCGATTATTATTTTAGTCCTCTTTATAAATGCGAATGTTTGTGAGAATGGATGTATGGATGTTTGTTACTTTTTCACATCAAAACGGCTGAACGGATTTTAATGAAATTTGGCACAGAGGTACATTATGGTCTGGAATAACAAATAGGATACTTTTTTTTCGATCATCACGTGGTCGAACCGCGGGCGCCAGCTAGTTTATTTTAAAGGAGGTTATCTCTATTCGATTGTTTATTACTTGTGTTCAGGCAGCGGTGAAGTTGATCATCCCACTGAGTTAATTGATCATCCCACATGAAAACCTCAACTGGGTAGTTGACACCATTAACCAATAATTTAAAGACACAATTTCTCTGAAAGAACACGTTATTCTAGACCTGAGAACTCCATTCATTTCAAAATAACTTTAAAATTCGATTTTTAGTTGCTTTAAAATTAATAAATAGTTGCGTCATTGACTTCTTCTACAACTTAGTGACGTCATCGGTTGCGAGTCTCATACAAAATCTATGGGGGAATCGCGTTTTGACAGCTCATAAAAAGTATGTCAATTGATTGGTGGTGTCAACTACCCTATTTCCGGTAAAAAAGTATTTCTTATGTGTTTTTTTTTATTTTCGCTAGTGATGGGACTTTTTCAAGTTTTATTTAGCGTTGACGTTCAAAGGTTAATAACATGAGCCAGCCACCGTTCAGAGCCTTTTATTTCGCACTATTTTTGTTTAGCGGTTCATAGAAATGTATCTTCTAAAAAAATACATAACATAACCTCCACCCCGAAGGTGAACCTAACAAAAAATACAAGTCACAAAATACACGCGATTGTCACATGAACCCGCCATTGTAATTAATTGTGATTATTTGCTGTCCCTCTTACCCATGTTCAGGGTTCACGTCATTTTAGGACAACTCCCTACGGCCTTAGAGCAGGGGTCGGCAACCTCTTGGCAAGCAAGGGCCACAAGGTGACAAAATAAACTAAAGGCGGGCTGCAGTCATTATACTCATAATAATTGGTCATATTCCATAAAAAAAAAAATATCATTAAAAATAGTTAAAAAATCATCATCTGCCTAGCCTTTTCCCAACAACGTTGGGGTCGGCTTCCAGTCTAACCGGATGCAGCTGAATATCAGTATTTTACATGGAGCGACTGCCTATCTGACCTCCACAACCCAGTTAGTACTGGGTAATGCGATACCCCTTGGTAAGACTGGTTGTCAGACTTTCGGAACACTGACTACCTGTAACGACTGTCAAAGATCTACAAATGACAGCCGGGACCAACGGCTTAACGTGCTTTCCGAGGCACGGAGGAAACTCGGTATGTAACGGGTGGTCACCCATCCACAGACCAACCTAGGCAAGCGCGGCTTAACCTAAAGATCGATCCGAGCGGCTGCTATTATTTAGCCACGAGCTCCTCAAAAAAAATAGTTAAAAAATACGGAATTTAATTCGTACACGTAATACTTACATTATGTTTATGTCTGGGCTTAATAGCTATAAAAAAGAAATGCGTGACAATTCGTAGAATAGCTCTTTATTTTGTTATTGTTTGTTATTACGTGACAATTCGTAGAATAGCTCTTTATTTTGTTATTATTTGTTATTACGTGACAATTCGTAGAATAGCTCTTTATTTTGTTATTGTTTGTTATTACGTGACAATTCGTAGAATAGCTCTTTATTTTGTTATTGTTTGTTATTACGTGACAATTCGTAGAATAGCTCTTTATTTTTTAGGGATGGGAAATCATAAAAGAACTTCCCCCGTTCAGGGTGGAGCGAGGGAGGGGGGAGGGTTAGACTTGTAAAACTCAACCATGTTCCTTCTATTGCCATTTACGTTTCGGGGCCGCGTTATCTCTTTCGAACAACCCGCAACCCCGGCAGGCGGGGTCCCTGGCAGGCCCCTCTGCTTTGCTGACATCTCTTTGAGGCGCGCGTGGAACACTAACGCGCCGTCGACACGGCCTGTCGTCAATAGACGGACGGACGGTGAGCTACCCATTGCTCATCGTCCACAGGCCCGCATCTACGGTGGCCAGGAGTCGTCTCGTGGCGCCGCGGTTGGGTTGGTTTGAGGTTCTCTCCTTCAAACGCCCGGCCACCTCTTTCGCTAGCATGACTGCTTCGCAGAAGGAGGTGACCGCTTCCCATTCCCTCTCATTCCGGACTATGGACTGCACCAGGGCCGGCCGCGAGACATCGTCGCCGCCGATCGCCTCTAGCTCGGCACCGCGCTGGGCAGACCGCACTGTGTGCTCCACCGCGTCCTCCGGGCGATCGTCACAATGGTGACACCCGGGCGTTTCCTCCCGCCCGATTATGTGCAAGAACCTCCCGAAAATACCGTGTCTGGTGAGGACCTGCGTCAGGCGGTAAGTTAGGACGCCATGGTGCCTCTCCAGCCACTTCTCAAAGAGAGGACTTACGGCCACTGTTGTGACGTACCCTGCACGGGGTTACGACAGTCGCTCTCTCATGCAGATTCATGAGCATGGAGATTCCCCCCGATGTAGTGACTCCGCGCGCCACTCGTAAAGGCTCGCAAGGGCTATCGCCTCCAGATGCCACGGTGGCAATCCGGCAAGAAGGCTCGCCGCCTCGCCGGAGATCGTGCGGCATCCCCAGATTAGCCTAATGGCCTTGACCTTTAGGGGCGCGTTCAGGTAGTGGGCGGCCCTCCGCCCTAACGAACGTGCCCATCGTCATTCTCCCTCAGATGTCATTGCTTGCGATAGCGTCGTGGGTCGGGTTACCTCCTTCCCTCAAATATGGCGAGGGAGTTAATGGCTGATCTTCGCGTTATGCTCGTGAACGGGTGCTGCTTGTGGTGACTGGTCGTCTTGTTGACCAAGTTTTTTTTTTTTTTTGTTTTGTTACTGTTATTGGTAAATCTTTTTTATGCCTAGCTTATTTCTTTTGCACTATGTTCCTAGTTTATCACCTGATACTTCTTCACTGGCACTGCACATGTAAGCGGGCACACCCGTTAGACTGGTGAATTTATTATTTAGACTTGTGTATTTTTTTTTTATTTTTATATATAATTGGTGTTTGCTAGCTGACAAATGACAATGAATGAATAATTTCTTATTTTTTTTATAATTTCTTGTGATAAACGGAATTGTATAAAATCTGGTTCTTCTAACCTGACAGACAGATGTGTTGCTGGGGAGTTTGTTCCGCCACTTCTTCTTCCCAGCTAAAACACTAGGAGGTGGCGAAGGCCAGGGCAATTTTGTGGGACTGTATCTTGTAATCTGACGTTCAAAAAGTGCTGATTATCAGCCTAATTTGAATAAATGACTTTTGATTTTGATTTCACACGGAGGCCCTGTAAATGCCATGGACTGCACGACTCCGGCATAGAGCCTACGGCAGGAGGCGTTTGGCCTCCTCAGATTGGGCAGAAGCAGTTGAAAGTGGCCCCGGCCCGCTCGAATTTGGAAGCCAAACGTCGGAAATGCTCCATGAAATTCCACCGGCTGTCGAGGACGATTCCCAGGTACTTCATCGTCGACCGGACGCCGATGCGAACCGCTCCTACCGTCAGCCGGGATCCCGACGGTGGCGTATTTCCGTGGCCATGAGAGACCATGGCCTCGGATTTGTGCAATGCTACCTCGAGACCCCCGGCCGGGGCCGAGCCGGATCCTCTCCGCGACTATCGCAACTAGGGCATGCAATACCGGTTTCCCGGTTTTCATTTTTACCGGTAAACCGCCCATTTTCGCGATTATTAAATTACCGGTAAAAAAATATGAAACCGGTAATTTACCAGTTTTTAATAAGTTGAATAATTATAATTTATTTACAAAACATTTACGGGCCGCAAGAAAGACGTCCGCGGCCGCGGGTTGCCGACCGCTGCCTTAGAGTATACACAACAGGGGCGCTTCAGAAATACAGATAGCTATGTTACGGGCAACGTGATTAACTGGGCATTATTAATAAGGACCGGCCATTATTAATAATGCCCGTGGTCCATGTAATAAGTCAGTGTTTCAGATAGCTTGAATTTATCACTTGGACCGGGCAGTGTCAATAATTGCCTACTTGTAGCCGGGCAATGTGATAAACTCGACCGCCGCGCGCCCACGCAGCGACGTATTATACTTTTAATTATATTATTATTAGTTCGCAGTAATACTTCGGAACGATAGGTTAGGTTAGGTTGGTAAGTTTAATTTGATTTAATAAACAAAAACATTACTGCTCACACATTTATTACTTTGCCCAAAATACCCTATTTTGGGCAAAGTTGGGGCTAATATTCGTAATGGCCGGGAAAAGTGATTATTCGTGCTATTTTAATCACATTGCTCAATTGAGCGGGCATAATGAATACATACCGGCCATTATTAATAGTGCCCGGACTTATCAAATTGCCCGTAACAGCTATATACTCGTACATAATTTACGCTTCAATCAATAACAATATAAATGCCTCGGTCCACAATCACACCCATATTCTAAGTTGTAACCTCATGATTTCCTCGACTTAACTCAAACTCACTGAGGTGGTTTCATATTCATGGTTGCGATTTTACTCCTCATCTTATGTAGTTTCCTCAGTGGAGGTGAATTTGACTTGAGGAAACAAATGTCAAATTTAAGGTACGTCGCGATCTACCTTAAAGCTTCCTTGAGGTAGTTATCAAGGGAATTATAACCAAAACACGCGCATTTTAACTGGTTTTTATAAAGTCTTTTGGAGAGTTTATTGAATATTTATACGATAATCCTTACGATTACTTATCGAGATGGTATTTACGAAATGCAGAAAATCCGATTGAATGTTATCACGAAAATGAGTTTAAAATTAGATTTCGGTTCACTAATATTGTTATGATGAATTTCTTGCTACCGTTATTGTTTCAAGTTAGTAATATTTTTTTTCGCATACAAAAGAAGTAAACAGTTACAATTATTTATTTGTAACAGAATCGTAGGCACATAGAAACATATTTTACTTAAATTGGTATTATGTATTTTCGAGGGACCTCAACATTTCCTCACACTGACGACTGTGAATACTGATTTCGAGGAACGCCTTGAGGTGTCCTCGACGGAGGAGTGAGTCGAGGAGCTTTCGAGGTTACAACTTAGAATATGGGTGTCAGTCTCAGGCTAGTCACATGGGGACAAATAAATCTTTATGTTAATACCCAGATGAGTTAGGTATTTACAGTTTCTATTGCTGGTGAAGATGGATGTTTCACTCAAGTGTTCGGTATGCTAATTAAATAAATATCAGTGACAGAACACGGTGTACAAGCTAAAATGACTTTTAAGTGGAGTTGATTGGGTTTAAATCGCAAGATTGAATCAGTATCTATTAAATATGTGGTTAATTAATCACTAATAACTTTTTAATAGTCTCGCCGCACTACGTAGTTAATAACCGCTTAAGTAAAAAATATATTAAAGAAAAACTTAGGAACAAATAGGTTTCAATGTCTTTTCTTGGCGTTAAGACTGGCGTTGGTAAGTTTCAATCAAAAAAGGAAGTGATATGTCACTATTAAATTATTTTTGCCAAAATCACTTTATTTTTTAAATAGGTTATCCCAGTTACCTGTCCTGTGGGTGACTTCCGGAGCGGAAGAGAGCCCAGTGCCCCAGTTCTATCTAGTCGTTAACGTCATTGTATGCTCTTATATTGCCTTTAATAATACCGTTATTTAAATTATCATGCTTGAAATTATAGTTAGTATTATTTTGGAAATAATGTGTGGACTGTGGTATGCAATAAAATAAACTGTAAGGATGTTAGGAAAGGGTAGGTTATGCTTTGGCAAGTCTATTAGTAAAGCCTAGTACTCGAGAGACGGTGTTGGTCTGCGAGTAGCGTTGAAGACAGAAAAGTATGTGAAGTAATCAGTGGTCATGGTATGGCTACGTAATGCGAAAATAGTTACTTGCGAAAGTGAGTCCACGAATGAAGATGGCTGTAAGAGTAGAAGAAGACCTAAGTAACAATGCACATGCAGAGGGGCCTGCTAAGGCCACCGCCTGCCAGGGTTGCGGGTTGTTCGAAAGAGATACCGCGGCCCCGGAACATAATAGGCAATAGAAGGAAGAATAGAATAGAAATACTTTATTACACACCAAAATTGAAACAAAACTGTTTTACAAAAAAAAATGCTAAAACTATGGTTACAATGGCGGTCTTATCGGGCCATTTTCATAGTGGGTAGGCGTATACCTCACGGCGCGGCGTGTACCCTTAAAACGGGTGGGGAGACACCCAATCCCAGTCTCTGGGCAAAGGGCTCACCCCGCCAGTAATACCTCACGGCGCGGCGTGTACCCTTAAAACGGGTGGGGAGACACCCAATCCCAGTCTCTGGGCAAAGGGCTCACCCCGCCAGTAATACCTCACGGCGCGGCGTGTACCCTTAAAACGGGTGGGGAGACACCCAATCCCAGTCTCTGGGCAAAGGGCTCACCCCGCCAGTAATACCTCACGGCGCGGCGTGTACCCTTAAAACGGGTGGGGAGACACCCAATCCCAGTCTCTGGGCAAAGGGCTCACCCCGCCAGTAATGATGTGAGGTACAGTTTCCGTTTCGGCGGAGCTGGACAGTGACTCATCCAACGTTGCAAGCGAAAGCTTGGTAATATGAGCTCTGAGGGGAGGAAGGAGGCCCTACCGTGGGCTACTGAAGCCTTCCCCGCATGGCGTTGGACTCTCAGGGGCTGTGAAGCTTGAAGGCCAGGGTCTGGGTGGTTGAGTGTTGTGATTCATTCGTGTGTCAATAGCATCACTCTTCGGAAGGGGGGGGGGGGGGGGCTGTGGCCTGTACCTGGGGACGGGGCCCTACCCTCGCTTCCCAGTCTATATGTAGACCGGGAGGTAGATGACGGCTTTCCTCCATCAAGTCGCAATCTTCAGTGCAGTGCAGTGTAGTAGTGTAACGATGAAGTTTGGTTGGTTTTAGTCAGTACAGTACTCGAGATTAGAGAAGTATAGAAGAATATTATACAAATTGAGAAGGGCGGGGAATAATGATGATGAGACGGGTGCTGGGCATTCTCAGGCATTCTCATGTGGCTAATAATAGTAATGAAGCTTTATTGTATAAGAGAGTATTACACAAACTGAAATATTACTCGCCTCCACTGCACTAGGATACCCTGTGTCGTGGATGAAATAAAGCTACCAACGAGACAAAAAAAAGCGAAAAAAAGTGAAATGGGAAAGCGAGTTGTGTACACACAAATGCTGTATTGTCCTGCCCAGGATCTGGGTGGATTTGTGTTTTTCACGGAGAGGATGGATACTCGTAAAAGTATATTGTGTGTGTGTGTGAGAGAGAGATAGATAGAGTACGTTAAGTGTTAGTTTTGTGTGTCGTTTGAGGTTATGGTTTGTTTCTTATGCTATGTTTGTATCTTTGATATAAAGAAAAAGACAAGACCTAAACCAGAGTAGGTAAACAAATCAACAAGCAAAAGCGCTCCTGGCGAACTGCGTGGAATGCGTGGCTTCGCGCTTTTGCGTCGTTTCTGAAAAACGCCGTGGAGCCACGTGGAACTTAAGTGAGAAACAAATGCTGACCCTTTTATTGAACTATATATAACTATTTTACAAAGAGTTATTTCACAAAAGGTTTACATTTGGTGTCTAAGAGCGATGTAGAGGTTTCTTAAGCATAACTTTCTTAAAAAACGAAACGTCCTAGCAAATCATAACAATACGGCGATAATCCCCGAAGCGTTAGGCAGAGGTGAATACACCCACATTTTCGCCAGTTATGATTAACTCCCGGTCATGAAGGCGAGCCTATTGACATCAATCGGGCCTAAATCCAGACTCTATGTAGGTATATCTCTATAAGTATATCAGTTCGTACTTTTCCTTCGTTTCTTGTCCCTCTATGGACAGAGCGGAGAGGAGTGTCAGGCTTTTACTGACTAAGACCCACCAACTCTTTGTGTTCCGGGGCCGCGGTATCTCTTTCGAACAACCCGCAAACCCGGCAGGCGGTGGCCCTGGCACTCCCCTCTGCTTTGCTGATATCTCTTTGAATACGAACGTGCCGCGGCCGTCGACACAACCTGTCAAACCTGGACAAACAGTGAGATACTCATTGCTCACCATCCAGATCGGCACTCGACGCCTAGATCATCTCCCGCGGCGGCTGAAGTTTGAGGTTAATTATTTCGGTGCCTGTAGTTAGATATAGAAGAGTTCGTACCTATTATCAACATGTTGGTACCATTAATTAAATTAAACCGAAATGCTAAAAATCTAAGTAGCCCTTATTTAGAGAAGTAGGTAAGTACTTACCTATCAAAGGAAGGACTGACTCTCTGTACTGAGAAATTAAGTTAACTACATACTAGTCTAAGCAGCTATGTTGTACCTATTTACTTTTGAAATGACGCCATTCGTCTTTACAAATCCTTAGGTTTATCCCTACGTTTGTCCTGTTCATTGTTTAAAAGTCGTCAATGTTAGGAAATTAGCACTCGAGCATTCGAGGTTATTCTAAACACATAATTTCATAAACCTACCTAGTAGCAGTAATTAGTAAGTACCTAAATAAATACTTAGTTATAACAAGTTTTGACTTACTTTTTTAAAGTTTAGTGTTCCATTACTGTTGCAATATCATTTACAAAACTTTGTCTCTTTGAGAAACAAATACAAGATGTGATTATAATAACACAAGTTCATGTTATAACAACAGAAACCATTGTTAGCCGGATCATGAGTCATACTAGAAAATTATTCCTGTAACGACCACTCACAAACACTTGAATTTGCCGCAATTATGTCATGCTAAGAATTATCACTTGAAACATTAACTTTACGTTATCCATATTATCATGCACAATAACTAACACTGTCAGTACTTAAATTAAGTGTGAGCAAATTTTATTAAACTGGAACGAAACTACACTGAACACAAGTAAATCACAACTTGGACTAAACTTTAATAACTTAAACTAAAGTACGTAACTTCCAACAGCTATATTGAGAACTTTGTAATATCTCCGTAATATAATTAATACTTATTGAATTAACAGATTGTAATAATATAATTCTACTTTTGGCCGGAAATCGTCCGTCTGAAGAGTAACAATAAAAAAATAACCTTTTACGTTTACATATTCTACATCGTTGCTAAAGCATTTTTTGTAAAATTGAAGGCCATATCTCGTATTGTAGAGTAAGCCTTTATGCAATACGATAGAGTTGCTTTTGCTAATTGTTGTGAATGCCTTTTAGAACGTTCCGTTTTACCGAGTTCCAATTGGAATCGAGCAGTTACAGATAACAAATATATTTGACATAACAACTGATGAATAATTTCTTATTGAATGAAAGAAAAAAATATTGGTATACAAAAATATTCGATTTGACTGATAATGTTCAACGCCGAGTTTTCTTTTGGAATATCAATACACAACAAGGTCATCTAATTCAATTTTGAATACAACATCTTGGATGTTTTAATAACCGTGTTAAATAAAAATAGTATCTATTCTATAACACAAGAGGGATGCATGCGTTGGTAATGGATGGATGGCTGATGGCTCCTACATGTGCATCCATCTTGTTTTGCCACGGGGTAACGAAACCTGTCTTACAAAGTATGGCAAAAATAGTGGCAGATGGCGCTACATTAAGCTACAGAAGAACGATGAAAGTGTTCATAAGTATAATGGTCTACCTAGTTGGCTCCAGATTACAAAGAAAAATGATCAAAGAGTAATTTTGTTACACTTGCTTGAAAGCATCATAATGAATTCCATGTTCTCGGCTTCTTCGCTCAGACAAACTTTGTCTGACTAGTGACTATCAGGTAGAGTTAATAGCCACCCTGCACGGTTCCGGCTTAACTGTTAAACACAACAATAATATAATACATAATTATCTTGATTCATTTTCGGTATTCAAAAACGTAACCCAATTTATATCCTAGAACATTACCTACTAAACGAACATTTATGAACGTAACTTCTAAAATCAAATAAAAACATCGCATTTTTTTTGGATATTTTAGGACAAAGTTTTGAAAGAAAGGAAAAAAAAATCATTGTTATTAATAATATTAGGTAGAGACCATATCAGTTCAAAAAGTTATACTAGTGGTCCTATTATTTTATCAACCGAACAGTTGTTGTTTATTTAATTATGCTATTTATTTAGTCAGCTTCTAAACATGTGTAACAAATTACATAAGTGTATGTAGGTAGATTATACTTATGTGTATTTGTATGTCTGTATGCTTGTTCGCGCTTATCTCAGAAACGTTTTTTTTTTAGAATAGTTATTAGTACGTCAACCTCTATTGCTAAATCGGCAATATATTTGATTGCGGAACGGTGCCTACCGTAATGAGTTCCTGAGAAAAAGGGTCTTGACGGACAGACGGACAGAACGAAGTGACCATTTAAGGGTTCCTTTTTGCCTTTAGGGTTCGGAACCCTAAAAATTTTAGGTCACTTGTCATTGTAGATAATTATGAAGAGACAAATAATGATTAGAAAACTCATTTACAAAAGAAATAAAAGAAAGCAATTCAAAACATGTTGCCACAGTTATTTTAGTTTATTTAAAGTTTAAAGTATTATTTCTCCCTTTTTATTAATAAATAATTTAATAAATTGCAGTTTTGCACTTAAAAAAATATTAGAACTTAGAATGCAGGAACAATAAACAGTCTTAATTTTCACATCTTTTCATACAGATAAGGCTAGACTATTTTGTAAATTACTAATAGTAACTAGTAGGTTAAATAAAAGAGGATTTTGGCGATGACGGACAGTGAATTGAGAAATTATTCGACAACCGGGCCTGCAATGAGCTTTTTAAATCGTACGAGCGGTAACAGGAGACCTGTAAAGCGGGCATAGGTTGGGAAATCAAAAAACAAAATAATTAAACAATATAAATGAAGGTAAGATAAGATTTAAGATCCAACTTGCCTTGAAACGTAATTGTTATTGTTTTTGTACGTTTTACAGAGATAAAAAGTTTTAAGATCAAAAGGCTAGGTTCCACTGTTCAACTCTCTTGAGATGGGCTGGGCTTGTCGTAGTAGCTAATAAAAAGTATCGATTAAACTGAGCAGAAAAACAATGTGACGAAAAATAAGGTTTTGAATTTTTATACTTGGCCGAATTACACCGTTTTATTTTCAAAATTGCAGACACGCATAAAACCTGTTAAAATAAACAGGTGCTGTTGTGTGTTCAATAAAAATATTTTTATTTCGATATCTTATGTCTGGAAAATAAAACGCTTTAGAAGATTTATTTTGTATCATAAAAAACTTGTTTATATTAAAACCAGCTATTGATTACAATTTTTAAAATAAAATAAAAACGTTGGTAGATAAACAAATCCAGAGTTCAAATAAAAATCGATCAACCTCTCTCTTTAGTCTTTACCTATAAAATAGGCAATACAATGTTTACAAATGATAATAATAGTGAAAAATTCACTGGGAATTCATTCGCAAACTGCAACTAACAACTAACTAGGTGTATCAGTCTATATACAAAATACGAAAAGCTTTTCAAAATGATTAGGTAAATATATTTCTTTTGTTTCGTTTTCGAATGGAGGGATTAGAGTAGAATTTAAATTTATAACTCGATATAAACATGTGTAAACTCGAATGATAATATCGATGTGTTACTATCGATATTTCAGCATTCCTAACTTGTCTTGTTGTCAACTGTTGTCAAGAACACGTGGACGAATGACAGCTTAACTGGTTCTCTCTTTCTATTTGGTTTTGAGTAAAGGGGACAGATATTTGTATCAAATCTGCTTTCGACCTTGGTTTGATTTTGAATTGATTGAAATACGGTTCAGCATCGGCTACAAAGTTTTTTACTTTTGTGCTTATGTCAAGTGTAGTAGTAGACATTGGGGCTTCGCATAATCAAAATAATCAGAATTTGAATAAGTTGATTCCTTCCATATATAAAGGTATTTACAATTCATAGTTAGTTAGATTATTATATCACTTTATTGTTAGTATTTATAAAAAAAAATGTATCTTTATTTACAGTCTCTGCGTGGCACAATCATTTTGGCGAAATGTCTAAAAGCAGCAGCGAATTTAGGTTTCTGTTTTATGCGGGTTCAATATTTGTATGTTATTTCATTTATGGAATGTTACAAGAAAAAATAACGCGGGGTAAATATGGTGAAAATAACGAAAAGTTTACGTGTACACTTTCACTGGTCCTAATACAGTGTGTGGTGAATTATATCTTCGTACAACTTCTCATGGTAAGTCATTATAGCATACCTTAATTATTAAGACTTTAAAGTACTGCACATGATCCATAGCCTGACTACCCACAGCTGTGTATAGGTCTCTCTTTGCCAATGCTGTGTCAACCTCACATAGGATAATTCCACGATGTCAAAACGATGACAATGTTGTCTACTCAACTGCCAGACGATCAACAGTTCTCTTTTCAGTCTTATCAGTCAGTTACCGGTTTGTTGCACCTCCCATCACTCAGTCTTGCTGGGTGTCCTGCCCAACATCATTTGAGTTCAATAATGCTATTTCCTATGATAAGCATATTGAAAGCCTTAGTAGTTCTTTAGATTTGTTATTGTATAATTATCACTTGCTTTGGTGAAAGAAATCATTTTAAGCAAACCAGCATGCCTAAAAGTAAGTTTTCGATGGCATGTAAAGCCAAAGCAGATGCTTATGAGTGCACTTCTGGAATCTTAAAATTGCTAAATGTCTTTAAGTAAGTACTGGTTAACCCTCGGCATGCCTGGTAGGGTCTGTCAGACTCACCACGGCAGAAAAACCGTTGTATTTTATTCAAATTTGAATTCTGAGCGCACCCGCAAGCTGTAGCTGGCCGTTACGAACTACTCAATGCTTTCCGCCTGCTACCTCAGTCCGGGACGCGTTCCCACAACGAAAAGACTTGTTTAAAGTGCTCTCTCTACTTTTAATTCATAATAATTGTTAACAAAAAGCTCAAAGCTTAATTTTATGTTTAAAATGAACAAATTTTCATTTAAAATTAAAAAAATAAAGATTGTTGATTTGTAAAACGATTTTTATGTCTAATCCTAATATTAGTATGTAATTTCATTATAAAACAAATATTTTTATTTATTTACTGCAATATGTATATGAAATAGTGATCCAAAACTGGGCCTGACAGACCCACCAGGCATACCGCGTCACTTCTCGCCACCAGGCGTACCGAGGGTTAAGTAGAATTGAAATTGAAATTCTCAAATTAGAAACTGACTCTAAAATTGTTCTGAAAGTTGTGATTCACCTAAACATAAAATAGGTGAGCTGTAAGCAGAACAGAAGTAACCCACTTTACATTTGGTAAAACAAGCCCCATTGACTGACTTGTCTACTATCTATGACTATCTATTGACTAAGTTGTTATGCTTAGAACCGGAAAGCAGTATGACCACTCCTGCCAGTCTATCTAGGTGCAACTGAATACCACTAATTTACATGTATTGGGATTTCTAGGCAGTCCCACTACGTGCAAATTACTGGTACTCGACAACCCAATTACTGGGAAAAGTGCTTCACATAATACTCTGATTTATTTTCTCTTTACTGTTTGTTTGATTTGAAAACCATGACACCATCAGCTTTGCTTTTTTCCCAACTATGTTGGAGCCAGCTTCCAGTCTTACCGAATACAGCTGAATACCAGTATTTTACATGGAGTGTCTGCCTATCTGACCATCACAATCCAATTAATTTACCATGCAACATAATATGCTCCTTAGTAAGACTTGTTGTCAGACTTGATTGATTTGAAAACCATGTACCTTTGAAAATTAGTATAGAAGACTGTTTCTTTAAAAAATAGTTAACAGTACTATCTGTCTTATTTCAGTTATCATGGAAGAGGGAAGTGGACACAACCAGAACAGTGTATTATTTCTCATCAGCATTGACATATCTCCTCGGAATGGTCTGTTCAAACATGGCTCTGCAATGGATCAACTATCCAACACAGGTAATGTTTAAAGTTTGAAATTTTATCTACATTTTCGCTTTTAAGAATAGTGTAATTATAATATTCCTTCTGGCTTCTAGTCTAACTGGATAAACTTAGGGTTACCATCCAGATCCATCCACATTGATCCAACTTTTTAAATCTCATCTGGAGTTTGCCTAGACTTTCAGAAAACAGAAATACTGAGAAGAATTCGCTTATTATTTGTTTTAACATTGTGTCAGTGCTTAAATTAAATTGTGAGGAGCTCCTTATTTGTGTTAAACTACACAGTTGGTAGGATTGTTTGTAAGACATTCAAGTTTTTGCCTACCTTAACCTTTTGAATGCCTTTGTTAGTTTAGATGTACAATCAAGAGCGTGTCCTAGATAGATAGGTAATATGAGTTTGTCAGCATGAAGGGCACTTGCGTGCATTTATGCTCTGGCATTCAAAAGGTTAAAAGTTTGTCAATGACAACCAGGACTTATTTATTAACATGCATGCCATCCTTTTTGTCATTTACATTATATTATTATACATACTATTATTTACATACATGTACCTCGGATAGCATGTGGCGTACATACACTTACATGTACTCAGGTACATGTATGTTTCGATAATTATTTAATTACTGGTAGTCACTCATCCACAGACCCACCTAGACAAATCTGGCTAAGCCTTTAATCAACCCATGAGGCTTTTATTACTTACCGGTGAGCCTCTCTCAAACCTGGATCTATTTATTTCCTATTTATAGTTGAATTACCGAGCATCTGGGTTCTTGATGTCACAAGTAAAACCATCAAGGGAGCCTGCGAAATTCTAGTTTTTGGCGTTTTGTGCATTTTGCAGGCCAAGTTTAGTAGTATGTTGATTAATATACAAATTGCAACATTTTAAAACGGGGTTTACTAAGTTATTATGATTTAAATAATCAATACGGCTGTATACTCAGCTGCATCTTGTAACAATAGAGGCCAACATCAACATATTATTGATATTCATTCAACATTAGTATTTATTTCTTTAATAACATTTTCAGGTTGTCGGTAAAGCAGCAAAGCCAATACCAGTAATGATACTTGGTGTTATCATCGGACATAAGTCCTACCCAATGAAGAAATATCTTTTTGTGTTGCTGATAGTACTTGGTGTTGTCATGTTCATGTACAAAGACCAAGGAAAGAAAACTGTGGATGAGACTTCCGGATTAGGAATTGGCGAAATGCTGCTATTCCTGTCACTAACCATGGACGGGTTGACCGGTGCTGTGCAGGTATAGATTATTTTCTATCAATATTATATTGTGTACAGCAAATTGAAAATGTATGTCAATTTAAATGTCTTTTCATATTAAACTCACTGAGTTAATTGTGTTTATATTCCTTTATATTAACGGGAATGGTTGGGAAAAGCTGAAAATTATAATATTACCCATTATCATGCAGCTGTGCTGAGATAAGAAGTTATGAACACATGTGAAATTTTAGATTTTGTATATTAGTTCCACATTTAATAACTCGAGTATAGTTTAAACAAGAGATGATTTGATACTTTTTTTTTTTTTTTTTTCGGGTGGGAAATCATCCAATGACTTCCCCCGCTTTGGGTGGAGCGGGGGGGCATGTCAGACTTGTACTGACTAAAACCCACCCATGTTCCTTCTATTGCCCTTTCCGTTCCGGGGCCGCGGTATCTCTTTCGAACAACCCGCAACCCCGGCAATGATTTGATACTTGAGCCAGGATTCCCTTCTCACAAAAGAACTCCTCAACTGTTAATTATTATTTTGTTCTTATTTTTATCTGTTTCAGGAACGCATCAAGAGTGAATCTGCACCTTCTGCATATGCTATGATGATGAATACCAACTGGTGGTATGTTACCTCCTTTTAATAAATAAATTTACTCGAGAACTTCATATTGCTCGACTTCAGGCCACTTACTATAATTAAGCAGCTGGAACAAGGGTTGGATTTTGTTGTTGGATTTGACGTACTCCTGGAAACTCCTTGTATTGTAAGGAAGTTCCTCTCTTTTAAGCCCTGGTCTTGATAGCTTGGACTCTGTTACTGATACTGGGGGATACTATTATTTACATTTCTACATTTATGTTATTTAGATTGTGTTTGAAAGAAATAAACAAAATTTATATGAAAACAAAATAAAATAAAAAATATACTACTGCTGGACTCAACTAAAAAAAGCATAATTTGAAATATCTACTAATTTGATGAGTTAACTAAATGTGTTTTGCGAAATTTACTGCCATCTTGCTCATGTTTGCTGTGCTCATGTTGTGCCCATGGTCCGCTTGCGTATACTTACTATATACCTGAGGGTTCGAGGTTTGTTAATAGACAAAAACTGTCAGTTTATTTGGCTGAAGCCTATTTACTATTATTTATAATATCTTTGACTGCCTCCTAGGTTAAGTGGTCGCAAGCGTGACTGCTGGTTATGAGGTCCGAGGTGCAGATCTGGGGTCGGGCAAAGTGTGTTTGGGATTTTTCTTTTTCTAAGGAATTTCTCAGTAGGTTGACTGGTTGGCAATAAGCTCGACTCCTATTACATCAATAACATGGGACTTAAAACATGACTGGCGAAACATTGGTGTACATGTGTGTACAACATGTAGATGTTGCCCTTTGTGATGTTATGATTTGTATGCGTATGTCCAAATCCAATCTTCGGAACTGACACCGTCAAAATTCCCTATAAAGGTCAAACTGGTACAGACAGGTTTACTTAGCCACATAAGGATATGTCCGTGTGAATGAGCCAAGGTACTGTAAGCAGTTGTGATATTCGTAATTAAAAGAAACATTAAAATACTTCAAAATTATATTTTTAGTTAAACATTTCAATGCAATGGCACAACAAGTGTGTAAGATGTATTGGATGATGAATAGACATAGCCAGCTGGCTATGTCTATTAGTTTATTTTCCATTGAGAGCTCTCAATGGAAAATAAACTTTTGTTATATATGAGTATAAAAAAGCCAATATAATAAACATACGGAACACAGCTATGGGGCACAGCTGCCAACTCCAACCTAGAAATTCTACAAAGGTTTCAATCAAAAATGCTAAGGATGATAGTAGACGCACCATGGTATCTCACTAACGAAAGACTTCACCGGCATCAAAAGCGTAGAAGAAGAAATAAAGGAGAGAGTCACAACATACAAAGACAGACTGCAACTGCACCCTAACATATTGGCACACCACCTTATGGACGACATACTTCCAAGTGCTGGGAGACTAAAGAAAAGAACTCCTCAAGATTAAATTTAATTTAAAACACTAAGACTATTAAGAGGGCATTTCACTGGACTTGTACATACCATACATCTTTACATAAGTATTGTTGAATGTTTCCCAGACAGATTGCAATAGCAAGATATATATATATAAAAAAAGTTTAACATTTCAGCAATACCCGTCACATTGCCAAGCCATTATATTGTCTCTTCTTTAAAATTAATTCTCCATTTAAACAACCTGAGTTTTCGAACGTCTTCGCAAACCAGCCTGCAATTTTGAAGGTTTGTTTAAAACCTTCACAGTACCGAGCTTCCGCGACCAGTGGGCGATGCCCCGTGTACACCACCTGCTCCACCTTACTGAGGCACTGCATTAGCCTTCTTGTCTTATCAGATTGCTTACTATCTATGGATATGGGACACTGACGGATACTTCAGTACATTATCTGTGAGGGTCTGTTATCCAGAGGTTGTCGCTACTGGTTTGACCTTAAATGGCACCCTTGAAAAATGTGAAGTTCATCAAATTAGTTTATTTTTTAAAAACATTGCCCCACACTAGGAATTTCTCCTGTATCGTGGGTGCGTTTACAAACATTTAAACTCACATACACAAACATCCAGACCCGAAACAACTATCTGCAGGTCATACAAATATTTGTTCCGTGCGGGAATCGAACCCGCGACACGCAGCGCAGCAGTCGAACGTTCAGCCACTGCGCCAACCGTGTCGTCGTTATTTAACTTAATTACTATTTATTGTTACATTTCAGGTCATCGCTGATTCTATCGGTGGGTGTATTTTTGAGCGGTGAAATATTCAAGTTCTTCGTATTTGTGTCGACGTATCCTGAAGTAATAATATTCCTCGTTGGACTAGCCATCGTTGGTGCCTTGGGGCAAATGTTCATTTTCTATATGGTAAGAAAAAAAATATAACAGATCTTATGAGTTATGCTTTATCTTTATACTACTAATATTATAACTGCGAATGTTTGTTAGTGACAGGAGTAAGGAAGGGTAGCATAGGAAGACATTTCCCTAGCAGTGACGTGGTGCGCATGACGGTGCGTTTCATTACCTGCCCGTGGTTAGTGACGAACTGGTCACTTCACCAGTTCGTTCAGTTCAGTTCGACTACTGTTGACTGGGGCCCAGTAGCTGCACCAGTCAGCAGTAGTCGAAGAACACTGATTAATAAGTGTCGAGAATATCCGCCGCGCCGGGCGACCGCGGGCGGGGAGCTGCAGCCGCGGGGGGGGCGCTCGAGCTGCCACCGCGCACCGGCCGGAACAGCACTGCGTCACCGATCGCGCCACCGAGCGTTAGCTCTAAACATTCATTTTCTCGCTTTTTTAATTCTATATTCTGTTTGTCAGTCTTTTTAAAACCCTTAATATTATACAGTCCACTCAACCACCACATCGTGTTTTTAGTCCTCATACCAGCACGAGGATTCTACCCGTTCCTCTCTAATAAGAGTCCGGCGGTTCACTCACCCCAGGGCAGAAGACATCCATAAGGATTATTATACGCAAACAACTACGAGCTAAAACCAAACTGAAAATGTAAAGCTGGAACATGCAGTCTCATTCTCCTCTCATTATTCCAGGTGGCAGAATACGGCCCACTTCCCTGCTCCGTGGTGACGACGACGAGGAAATTCTTCACTGTGCTGATGTCTGTCATCTTATTCGGCAACGTTTTGCTGCCGCGACAGTGGCTCGGAGCTGTCCTAGTATTTGCAGGTATGACTTGTAAAATTTAACTTTCTACTGAACAGGTTTTCAAAGCTCGAAATTATGTCATAAAATTAAAAGAGATCGACCGATAAACGAGCTTAAAAAGAACAACCCGAATTTCAAACCAAATCGATTGTCATCTTATGAACAGTCACCCAACCATAGATATTTATTGTGACCATAAACAATAAAAATAAGATACCTATTTTTACTGAATATCAATCTGGGGCCATCTGGTCTCACAGTTTGATTAACATTGCCTATTCAAAAACAAAATGGCCACGTTAGATTCATTCACCGCCACTTGTTCAAAGAAGAGTCTTAGGTAAATATTAGAGCTTTATCAAAATCCCATCCTGTATATTGACTCCTTGGTTGCGTGCCAATAACATGATTTTTTCTTTTTTTTTTCAGGTTTATTCTTAGACATGTTCTACAGCAAAGGCAAACAATCCCAAAAGAGAGTGGCCGGAAAATGATGACAGATAAAACACAGCTTGCAGAGCTATTAAAAAATTAGGAAATTTATGATAAGAGATTAATAATGAGATCCGGCGTTACTTAATGAAATTGCAGGAATAGTAGTGGTGTTAGTTAAATTAGTTTTAAGAGCTCGGTTCCCAATATCCAGGAATTCACAAAGGATTTAATTGGCAATAATATATTAATTGTGTTAATTTAAATTCATTAAGTATTAGGTTGTACATCGGTACACTACTACATTAGTATAGGACTTTTATGGAGGATTGGCGAACTTCATATTTCCGGCCGTGCTGGATCTGGCGCCAAAGTGTGATGCATCACTCTAAGAGAGAGCTTTCACTTCTGTTGGCGCACCTTCAAAATTGTTCTTTAAGTCCTTTCAACTTTGAGTCTTAAAAGTTTTTGTAGGTTCTGTCCTAAACTGGAATACAATATCAACTAATGGATTAATTTTACAAAAGATAATTTAAATGCGGGAAATAAAATGAATGGTGGTTCCTGCATTCACTCTTCTTTACACATGTGCGTCATTGTTTCTATCTCTAAAACCACTAAAAATAAGCTCATGTGGTGTTACTGTTTTTGACTACTAAAGTTGAAGAGCTGACCAAGATTGGGCTGTAACCAAGTCTCCGTCAAAATTGTGTTAGTCCTATTTCTATCTCAGGAAGAAGGGCCCAGGTACTGTCCGTCTTCTTGTTTATTGATAGGTCCGTATTTAAATTATTTTGTTGGGAATTTGGGAATTGAGCTCTTCAAAATACATACAATGATTATTTTTAAATATTGTGGTACAAGATTTGTTATAGGGTTCCATTGAAAGTGGAATTTGAAACGGCAGGCACTGTCTGCATTTTACTCGCTCACTTTACAAAACAACAAAATACTGTGTTAAGTTGTTTTATATGTAATGATTTTTGGTTAAGAATATTGAAAACGAACTGACTAACTTTGAGAAAAAAATGACAAAAATAAACCATTGATCACAATAAATTAAACATGAACTGCGTTTTTACAATAAATTAAATCTCTATACAAAAAAAAAATAGTGGTTATCGTCATAAAACACCCGGTGTCTAAAAGGCTGATCAAACTGTCGTTTAACTAACACAACACACTATTAATATAATTTCTGTATCAAGTCAATGTATCAAAGAAGATTAACGAAAAATTAACTAATCTATGATCAATTTGAATTGACATGATTGTTCTTAGCCATGTTCACATTGGTTATATATTTTTGTTTATCATTTAATACATCTTTGTCAACTGTCAATGTGTTTTGATATGTGTGCAATCAATTTTACCAATAACATTTGGGAATGAACGAATGCTATAAAATACTAGTTTATTTCTATTGCGCTCTTCTGTACTGCCAATGACTGCAGATACTTTTTTTTTAAATATTTTTTTTTATTGTTCCATCGTTTTTTTGTTATACCGTAATGTGATCAGCCACTGACATTACGAATGCTCCTGTTGCATAAAAACTTATTGTCAACAGCTCCAATGCGCAGATAGCTTTTTTCCTAATCAAAGGAATTTTTGGTTCTATCTTATCTACTAGGAACATATTGCGTCATGCTTGGAGCAACTCAATTAAAATAATTTAAATCGTTTATTGGACTCAATAGAATATAGTCTAGTACAAAGTATGACTGCACAAGGTTATAATATAAAAACGGCTGCTAAAAACTAAGTGAGCATCTGACTTCCAAACTAGGTAAAGAACCTCTATCTTGGTAATCAGTTCACTTCACTTTCAAAGACAATGAATTGAAGAGCTTGATATAAAAATAGTATGGTTATTCCAAATTGATGGTAATTAGACTATACAATTCTGACATTTTACAATCCTTATCCTTACTAATATTATAAAAGCGAAAGTGAGTTTGTTTGTTTGTTACCTCTTCACGCTTTAATGGCTACACCGATTTTGGTGAATTTTGGTACAGAGATAGTTGGGAACCAGGAGACGGACATAGGCTAACTTTTATTTAAAAAAAAGTGGGATGTGAGGGAGAAAGAGGGAAGAAAAGGGAAAACTTAGCGTTGCTATTACAAATCAATAAGGCGCAAGGGGAACTGTGTTACCCCGAATTTAACGCGAGCGAAGCCGCGGGCAAAAGCTAGTATGTATAATAAAACTGACAAAAAATATATAACATTTAGGAAACAAGTGACGAAACGATTTATAATTTGATAGTTAACAGGATATTTCACAGCAAGTTTGTTAATTTTTATGTTGATTGGCCTTTTAAACACCGGATCTTAGTGTTGTCTTAGAAAAATATATGTTACTGTAAAAGCCCGAACTACGGTTAATCTTAAGATTTTCCAGTAAAACCTAAGATTTACCGATTATGATTGGTAAATGTCCATAAAAGTTTGGGATTCGAACTTTTACCATCATTCACTTGGTCAATCTTAGGATTTACATTAAAGGAACGGTAAATGTCGAAAAAAATTGGGTCCACCCTTTATAGCAGAACTTTTTATATCATAATTTTATTTTGCATAACAACGGATAGCATAAACTTCATTCCGCAAAAAATTGTTTGGCAGCACTCATTACACGTACATTCAAAACTCATAATTTTGTAAGTCAGAATCATCTCTAGACATATTTCATCATAATATTTAAAACTAGAAACATCATATCGCAGAAACTTCACAGCCAGAATCGTCTTTTGGCATATATTTCATATCGATAATCATTAAACGACAGAATTGTCATATCGCAGAAAGTTTATAGTTAGAATCATCTTTGTCATTATTTGTTGCCATTTATTTAAATTATTTATTTCTTTGAAATAATGTCATTTAATTCAATAAATAATTATCCCAATCTAAATAGTTCAGTTCCGGGTAACCTACTAAAAACAATCTTTTTAGGGTTCCGTAGTCAACTAGGAACCCTTATAGTTTCGCCATGTCTGTCTGTCCGTCCGTCCGTCCTCGCTTAATCTCTGTGACCGTTAGCACTAGAAAGCTGAAATTTGGTACCAATATGTATATCAATCACGCCGACAAAGTGGTAAAATAAAAATTGGAAAAAAATGTTTTATTAGGGTAGCCACCCTATATGTAAAGTGGGAAGTGATTTTTTTTTTAATTTCAACCCTAACCTGTGATATATTGTTGGAAAGGTATTTAAAAATGAATAGGGGTTTACTAAAATAATTTTTTGTTAATGTCAATAATTTCGGAAATAATCGCTCCAAAAGTAAAAAACAATGTGCCCCCCCCCCCTCTAACTTTTGAACCACAAGTTTAGAAAATATGAAAAAAATCTGAAAAGTAGAACTTTATAAGGACTTTCTATGAAAATCATTTTGAACTTGATTGGGACAACAGTTTTTGTACAAAAAAGACAAAAAGTTGTACAAAATAATTTTTGTAGTGTAATCGTAGCAAGCATTTTTTTTAACTTCGTTTACATATTTTATTATCCTGAACGTATCTTTTTTCAAACAAAAAAATTAACTACGGAACCCTACACTGAGCGTGGCCCGACACGCTCTTGGCCGGTTTTTTTTCTATTAATGCAAGTCGTTTCTGCCACTCGCCGGCCGCTGCCGCGGCACCGCTCGCTACGCTCGCTCGGCTCGTGCGTAGGGGTCACAGTTTTAACCTAACCTAACCTACCCATTTCTTTTTTTTAAGGAATTAACATAATGTAGATACTTCAGTTTCGGGTAACTTACTAAATAAAATATCTTTTTTTTCTATTTTATTCCCAAAAAATCTTATTTTTGCCTTAATATTTTTTGTATAATTGTAACTCACTGTATCAGTTTACGCCAACATATTGGAAACTCAAAATAAATAACAAACATGGTAAATACCCGGTTTTAACAGTTAATAATAATTTTAGTGACCATGTCAGTTTAAAGACTTAATGCCTATTAAAGTTATTCTTAATAAAATTCTGCATCTGCATAGTATGAAAAGTGAAATTATACCAAATAATCATCGCTCTAAATGGACATTATGCTAAACGATATAATGCTAAATTTGAACTCTGCCAATCGTAATTATACTAAATCATCTACTAAACCATCTTAAAAGTATGCCATTGTAAATTCGGAGTTTTAAACATTATGCTAAACGATAAATATATCAAATAATTTTTACGCCTTATTGTTATTCCTAAAACCAACATTTACCAGTCTACATTGGTAAAACCTAGCATGTACTGAATTGGAATGGTAAAAGTCCGAAAAAGTCGTCCCTTCATAATAAATACTTACATTTACCAACTCATGCCGGTAAATCTTAGGTTTTACTGGAAAATCTTAAGATTTACCGTAGTTCGGGCTTTTACAGTAACATATACACAAACTGCCAACTAGCCTAATCTTTTCATTTTTATTATTAAATGTTTAAAGTACTTTCCACATATTTAAAAATAGCTAATAATAAGATTTATTTGCATTTTAAATAGATTTTTACATATCTTTATAATGTATAAGTTGCACAGCTTTCTTGACAACAAAGTGAAAACTCCTTAGATGTAATCTAATTTATGAATTAAGTGAATTAAAAACTTACTATTTATAATTAGGGTCAATGCAGACTTTAGAGTGTATGTGTGATTCTCTGTGGACATATAATTGGGTTGCCAGAGTAAGACAGCATTTTAGTTTTCGTGTGTTGAAATGTGTTAATTCTTATTTTAAACCAAAGGCTGACTTGTAGAGAATGCCGTCTGACATTAACGCTGTCTATGTACATATTTTAAATAAATCAAAGTGTCCTCATATATTCTGTCATCTGTTTAAGGCCCTAATGTGTGTGATTTTTGTATAAAATATATTTTGTACGTCGTTATTTATACTATGAGAGTGTATTATTTTATTGAAAATGTGATGTCCAAGTGTTGGTGACTATAGTGCACCCTTTTTAACTATTCAAAACTTAAGGTTTCATGTGACAATGATTGTACATAAATAACAAATAGTGTCTTCCCATTAAGAAATGTATGGAATGGGTCAGCCCTATTGTCGACATATTTCATCCTCTTGCTTGTCTTAAAAGTGGCATTTAAAGGCTTTCAATCAAATAAAATCATAACATTCCAACTAATTGTTTTTTTTGTACTGGCTTATCCAGCAAAGCTGGAGCCATGTTAATTTTTGTAACTTATTTTTTGTGAATGATAATGAATAAGATATTTTTCTTATATCTTATTCATTCATTACGTCCTTCGCATTGTCACGCTAGTGTTTCCCAAGACTGCAGTTTAAGACCAAACAAAGTATCACTGTTTTGATAGCATTTAGGAATAAATTATGATATTATGATGTTAAAAGCATTGTAAATAAGGACCATCTCTACTTATAATAATAATAAATCTTTATTTCAGGCCATGAGACCATAATAATTATTATAAAATATATCTTACATGAACAAGAATAAATTTTCTTATTATATTGGAATCCTACTTGTCTGCAATGACCTGAAGGATGGTGTTAGTGCTACCCCGGATTTTGTCTAACAACGATGCGAGTCGCTTGCGCACTATGGCATGGAAGCCATCTGACCTCCGCAAACATATCAGAGGCACTACAATAGCGGGGCAGCCCTAACAACATCCTAAATCCATTATTGTATTGGACTCGCAGGGCATTGACCGACCTCTGAACCACTGGTTGCACGTGAAAATGAAAATAAATAAAAAAATACATATACTTTTTTATTACATTAAATTTGTTGGTTTGGTGTTTGTTATTTACCTTGCGGAGACCTATGAGTGAATGCAATCAGGTAATGTAGAACATGATGATTACTATTTAAGACTTTGATGCCAAAAGTTGTCAGTGTCGCCTGTTCAGTTTCCTAATGACGTCTGCTCAGCCTTTTCAAAAATATGAATTGTATTCACATGAATAATAGTATTATCTTTTATCCACAACCCTTTGTAATAAGACCCATTTTCGAAGTACAGTTTAGAAGGATCCGGATTTGAAAATTTTTCTCAATTTCAAAGTAATTAGTTATCAGGTACCCACGTTTGTATTGTGACATAGGTTAGGTACATAATAAAGCCAACTACACCATCATACTTACAACAATTGGAAGCACTTTTATTGGGGTGGGAAATCATCAAATAACTTCCCCCGCTCTGGGCAGAGCGGGGGGGAGGGTCAGCTGGCTAGAACCCACCCATGTTCCTTCTATTGCCCTTTACGTTCCGGGGCCGCGGTATAGCTTTCGAACAACCCGCAACCCCGGCAGGAATTGGAAGCACAATTGACAGCACTATCACAAATCGCCTAAGTGTGCGTTTGCGCAGCGGAATGTTGTTGAATTTAAAGATTTTAATTATGCAGATATTTAGTGTATGACGTCGTATAATTGTGTATGGTAAAAAATTGTGCACGCAGCCATTGTGGAGAAATTCACCAAAAAACTGATTCCGCTGCGCGAACGTTGTCCTAGCGGAACTTTTATTGAAATATAGACTTTAGAAGAAAAGAGATGTGTCTAAAAATTAGTGTGTAATTGTGTATGTATGAACAAAATTAGTGCATGCATAAACTTCGGAGAAATTCAAGTTTCCGCTGCGCGAACGTTTGGCCATTAGCTAGTTTTCATATAAAGCGCTTACATAAAGAGCTGTAGATTTTTACATACATTGTTTTGAATTTGTTTATATTTGTGTAAAAAACAGATTTAGAAAAAATCGTAGGGCTTAAAAGATAAAAATATAAACGTAAAATACGCTTATTAGGTCTTAGTTCTTAAAGTCTGCACTTTGGGGTCTAGATTTTCACGTTTATACAAACCTTGTAAGTGTCTGCAACGTGTTGCCAAGTATCAATGATGTTCCGTTAGTAATTAAAGTTATAGGACAATTTGCCATGAATAGATAACTGTTTACAAAGCAGTCAAATATCACGACGTTCTAAAGGAATTACATGGTAAAATGTATACCAATAATTAGTGTATTCATTCAACTATTCACATGCAAATTTCATGTCTTTAAATTCAGTAATTAAAGAAAAACAATTAAAATACTGACGAAGCATCGAAAACCTACATAACCCGACCAAGTTAGGGCACGCCACAATAGCGGCGGTAAGTCCCCTCTTTGAGGAGTGGCTGGAGAGGCGTCATGGCGTCCTCACCTACCGCCTGACGCAGGTCCTCACCGGACACGGAAGTTTCGGGAGGTTCCTGCACATCATCGGGCGGGAGGAAGCGCCCGGGTGTCACCATTGTGACGATCGCCCGGAGGACACGGTGGAGCACACAGTGGCGGTCTGCCCAGCGTGGGCGGAGCACCGCCGTGCCCTCGTGGAGGCGATCGGCGGCGGCGATCTCTTGCGTCCGGCCCTGGTTCAGGCCATGGTCCGGAGCGAGAGGGAATGGGAAGCGGTCACCACCTTCTGCGAAGCAGTAATGCTAGCAAAGGAGGTGGCCGGGCGTTTGAGGGAGAGAACATCTGCCCAACCCAGCCGTCGCGGCGCCCGGCGCCATGGGCGTCTCCCGCCCATGGCGCCGGGCGCCGCGAGACGACTTCCGGCCACCGTAGATGCGGGCCTGTGGGCGGTGAGCAATGGGTAGTTCACCGTCCGTCCGTCGATTGACGACAGGCCGTGTCGACGGTGCGTTCGTGTTTCACGCGCGCCTCAAAGAGAGTCAGCAAAGCAGAGGGGCTTGCCAGAGCCTCCGCCTGCCGGGGTTGCGGGTTGTTCGAAAGAGATACCGCGGCCCCGGAACGTAAAGGGCAATAGAAAGAACATGGGTGGGTTTTAGTCAGTACAAGTCTGACATGCCCCCCCGCTCCGCCCAGAGCGGGGGAAGTCATTGGATGATTTCCCACCCGAAAAAAAAAAAAAAGCATACCACAATAAAAAATTAAAGATTGACTGAATGCTATATGGTCGGCTTATGAAAAACATTGCTTATTATGACATAGGTAGCACTCTATAATATTTTTTGATAATTACTTACCTACCTGCTGTACCTACGTGTGTATGTCACAGAACTCTTCCTAAACGGCTGAACCAATTTGCGTGATTTTTGTATGCGCTTGGGTGGCGTTTAGGTCGTAAAATGGATCGCGTTAAGAGCTTGTGGTAGCACTCCTCGATGGTTTAGATTCACAAATCAGCCCGGCAGATGGCGCTGCAGTCGGTATCTAGGTTATTTTTCTGTACTGCAACTAATCGGCTGTATCTAGGTGAAACCGCCCACGCTGGGCAGATCGCCATGGTGTCAATATGCTTCACACTGTATACTAGACAATTTGAACGCTTCTCTTATGTAGATCCTCATCTAGACTACTGACGTACTTAGCTTAAACATCCAGAAGCCGAAAATATGCTACGTGGGTATCTTTCAAGCGATACAATTTCTAACGCTCGAGGTCAAAGTCTAGCTAGAATACTAGATGCCACTGAAGAGATTTATAAGCAAATCTATTACCTAACATTCTTGAAGTCTAGGAAATAATCTAGTTTCCGCAAGCGCTTGTAAATATTATGAAATAATTACCTGATAATGCACGTTCTGTAAATAAACAGATGAACACTAAAACAAAATCTGTGATGTAGTCTGGCAGTAGGGAGTAGGTAGCCTGCAAGAATGTTAATGTTTTTTGTGTAATCGTTTATTCTGTGTTACGCAGAAAATAGTTGAATTTTGAAGTATGTGTTTATTTGCTGTCTGGCAGTGAAAAATTAGGTGGAGGTAACTTTTACTTTCTGAGTATATTCACTTAATCAGATCGTACGTCATTAATAAACTTTCGGTTGAAAGAAGGACGTATACTTTCGCAGCAGCTGGACTGAGGCGAGTCCTGTGCTTCTCGCAACTAAAACATATTCACCAGGTTTTATTATCGTATTATATTAAAATCCACAATCAAAACATAAAAAAAATGTGTCTGAAATCCGAAAAACTGCCATATGTTGATTGTAAGTCAAATATTCCACGACTTTTAGTAACATTTTCGTAACCTGAAAGGTTGCCTTACAAACTCAACCGAGTACCCTAAATACGTAATTAAAACCAAACTTATTATAGTTACATCCCTCTTTTTGGTCGAAAGTTGATAAAAGCTTGTGTTCTGTAGGTACTTTCTTTTGAGAATTTCTTACATATAATAATAATAAAAAGCTTTATTGTATAAGAGAGTATTAGACAAACTGAGATGTCACTAGCCTCCACACTAGGATTCCCTGTGTCGTGGAGACTAGTCTCCTTCGTCTTACAAAATAAACAGGTACAGAATATAGATAGGTACAGTAACATCGTACAGGTACAGGTAAGATTTCTTAGGCTACAATAAGCATATGCAAATTGCATATGCTTATTGCATGCATGCATGCATACATAAAATAAACTTGAAAAGTTTTCTTCAATGAAGTAAACTACAACATCAATTATATTAAAGTTGGGGGAACCTGTGGAATTTACAAAAGTTCACGTCAAAACTTGGCAATATTTGTCGAAACCAAAAGATTTTGTTCATTCATGCAACCTATCTTCTCGTTATATAAAAGCTGTGTAAGCAAACGAAAAAAAACATAGAAAGGGAAAACATCAACCGCTCGATAGATAGCATATTGTTTATTTGTGACGGGCCTGTTGGTCTAGTGGTTAGTGGCCCTGACTGCTGAGCCGGAGGTCGTGGGTTCGATTCCCACCCAGGACAAACTTTATGTGATGAGCATGATTGTTTGTTCTGTGTCTGGGTGTGATTTATCTATAATATGTACCTATGTATTTATAAATTATATAAGTATGTATATCAGTTGTCTGGTTACCATAACACAAGCTCTGCTTAGCTTGGGATCAGATAGCCGTGTGTGAGTTGTCCCAAGATATTTATTTATATTATGTACAGACGCCTGCACATCAAGCTACTACAATCTCTCAGATTTCTTTGATAGATTTTCGACTTTATTTCTAAAATATTAGGTTCAAGGTTCATTGGGAAAAATTGACAGTTTCGGGTAGCTTGATGTCAGGCGTCTGTACATCATACAAATTACAAGAATAACAGTATACAACTTATAAATAGGGTGACATAATGGGCGGTCTTATTTTGGATGGATTTAAAGGAGAGACAGTACTGTAGGTAGTCTATGGTGTTTAATTTTTAAAAACCTGAATTTATAAATAAACAAATACTTATATAAATACATATAATAATAATATTTATGTATTATGTTTGTTTTTTTATAAGAAATATGTCAAAATATAAAAAATATAAATGTAAGAAAATGAAAAAACGAAAAATAATCACACATACCTAATACCTAATAATTCAGAAGTCGAACCGAGTTTGCTGACCAGTACGACCTGGGTAGGTATATAATCGTTCTATAATATTTATAATAGGTATGTGTGCCTTCCTCTTAACATTGAAGTATGGGAAATGCTACCTTCTTCTACTTCTTCATCATAGAATAGAAGCTATAGGGGTTCTCTCACAGCCCTTTTTTGCGGGTGGGAATTTATCAAATAATCCGCCGCTCTGGGCGGGACAGAGTGTCAGACTTGTACTGACTAAAACCCACCCACGTTCCTTCTATTGCCCTTTATGTTCCGGGGCCGCGGTATCTCTTTCGAACCCGCAAACCCGTATAAAATGTGGCATTCGTTACATTAAAAGTGAAAAATTTGGTTTCTATACTTAGGTATAAAAGGGCACTGAGAACAATTTGCGGTTATCGACCTCTCAAATAAGTACCTACGTAATTAATTAATTGTAGAAATAAATGTACTCATGTTGAAATAGATAGCAACAGTTAATCTTTACATAGCACTAATGGTCCGGGTGCCTTTGTTACGCGGTCATAATTGTAGTAAGATTATTATTATTTATTTCTTAAGAGGAGCTCGTGGCTAAATAATAGCAGCCGTTCGGGTCGATCTTTAGGTTAAGCCGCGCTTGCCTAGATTGGTTTGTGGATGGGTAACCACCAGTGTTCCGAAAGTCTGACAACCAGTCTTACCAAGGGCTATCGTATTACCCAGTACTAACTGGGTTGTGGAAGTCAGATAGGCAGTCGCTCCATGTAAAATACTGATATTCAGCTGCATCCGGTTAGACTGGAAGTCGTCCTCAACATAGTTGGGAAAAGGCTAGGCAGATGATGATGATTTATTTCTTAAACTTGTTTTTCAGATTGGAAATGCTTTTAAAGTAAAATAGATTTTAGCTAAAAATCATGGTACTGTAAAAAAACCAAACCTAGAAAACAAAGTGTTCTATTCTGTGCTAAATAGTTCTATACAAACGCAGCTAGATAGCGAAGATTTCATTGCTGACGTTAAAGGTTGCATAATTGTTTTAAGTCACTGCCTGCCCAATTACCTGGGTTCTTGATGATCTGTGTCTGTCAGCGGGGTATGCGTGTCTGGGTTTTGGGCTTAACGCATTTGAACTTTTTGTCATAGGTACTCTTAGAAGAAGATTATCGTCAGGGTTTACTTGATTTGTACAGGAGTCTGATGTTTTTATAAGTTCGCTGACCGTGTACAACTGAGCATTGCAGCTACCCTACTATGACGTCTTAAAGCAGAACTTATTCCAGTGAGGGAAAAAGACAGAGCTATACAGGGTGTCTAGCACCATCAGGCCTTCTGAGTTGTAACCACTTACTGCGACTCGAGATCCTGTTTTGGTCGCCTAACAGCAGCTGCTGTTTCCGATGATGACGGTTGGTCGGAAATATCGTTTAAGAAGTTTTTAATGACAATGTTTTTGAGGGCCTCAAAGAAAAGTGGCTATCGATGATCACAGTTAAGTATTTGGCTAGCTTCTCCTCCCATAGGCTTGACGGCAAGCCTATGGGAGAAGCTAGCCAAAAACTGTCCGATCGCTATGTACGGACATAGCGATCGGACTGGGGATGGGGGATTAAACCGCGGCTTTAAGTAGATATCCGCCTGACTTGTTCAAATTTCGAATGCTGTTTTCGAATGCATTCGAAATTTGAGAACATGCTTTTTTATTTTGATCTCTAGTGGGACAACCGTCGTCAGTCGTCGAAAAAATCTGCATTAATCTATACCAATACGAAAAAGGCACAGTTACTGTTGTATGAGACAACATCTCATTTAGATTTCATACAAGGCTGCTATTATGAAAATAACATACAATGACGGTAGTTAGGAAAGCTAGACTCCATATAATTTTTAGTATTACCTCCAGATGAAGATATCAGTATTTATCTACATTTAAATAACATACTGTTTAATCTTAATCTATGTAATTTTGGGACTTATACCTAAATGTATAGTATTATTTACTTCAGTTGCCAGTAGATATGTCTTAAGAATATTCTATGAAAACGAAATATACGAAATAATTCTGAAAAGCACGATCGACCAAAATTTTTTTTAATGTTTTTAACATTAAAGTTTAAAGTAGCTATAAAGATTGAAAGAATACATTTAATGATAATTTTTTGGAGTAGGTAACCAAGGTTTTTATGATAGCATCATTGTTTTTATTTTCAGATAAGATAATTCTTGTTCTTTGCTTATTTAAGACAAAGTTCCGACTAATTATTTTTAATTAAAAGTTTGTAAGTGACGTAGTAGATAATCCTACTAAAATATTATAAATGCGAATGTTACTGAGGATGGATGGATAGACGGATGTATGGATCGGGCGCCAGCTAATCTAATATATGAATACTAGCTAGCGCCCGCGGCTTCGCCGGTGTGATGTCGAAAAAAAAGTATCCTGTGTTATTCCGGACTATAAGATTATAGTCCGGAACAATTTGGCACAGAGGTAGATACCTCTGTGCCAAATTTCATCGACATCCGTTCAGCCGTTTTGATGTGAAAGAGTAACCTCATTATAAATGCGAATGTTTGTGAGGATGTATGGTTCTTTTTTTTTTTAAATACCTATAAGACTTCAACGGTTTCATATCTTTGCTTCTCTTCCAGCCTGAGAATGTAAAATATGGGGAGAAAAGCAAATTACATTACAGTTTCATAGTAATTAATGTCAAAAATACTTTTTGTTCTGTTATTTAATTTCCCGGTAAGTATATTGAAAAACGTCGTTCGATTAACGTGGGAATTATTCACTGCTGTTCTCGGCTCCATAACACCCTTGCCTAACGGGTCGTGTGTGAGTTCCGCTTCGAACGCAATGACAAAGTTTACTTACTAGTACCATGTCGTCGTATAATGTCGTCAAAAGAAATCAATTTCTGGGAAGTAATAACATACGACAGACTAAAAGAAACAGCCATTTTTTTTGATAAAACAAGAAACAGTAAGCGATCAGTTGATCATCACATCAACAATATAACTATTGCCGCCAATTCACTCGTAAGTTCTAATTTCAATTGCTTACAGTTTTTTTCTTTTACTGTGGCCTTTATTCGCGAACAGTAAATAAATTAAAAAAACGGAAAAGTTCGAGTCGGAGTCACGCAGACAGAGTTCAGTAGCACCAAACAATAAAATAAAAATATATTTAACGCTCATTCTTTAATGTAAAGTTTCACTAAAACGCCAATCGACGGCATGTTTACCCAAACCAGAGGCCCATGGGCTGCATGACCCTGCCGGGGTTGTGGGTTGTTTCGAAAGAGATACCGCGGCTTCGGAACATAAAGGGCAATAGAAGAAACATGGATGGGTTTTTGTCAGTACAAGTCTCACAGCGATGGAGCCCGCTCCGCCCAGAGTGGGGGAAATCCCCAAAATAGGGCGGCATAACATTTCTGACACCACTACAACACAAGAAAGAAGCGGTTTTTAGAAGGCACTTATTTAACTCTCCCAATTTCAAATTTTTGGTGTCAATGGTCTCAGAGTAATATGGCTGTGACATACGGACCAACGGGGCATATCTATGAGGGTTCTTGCCATTTAGCAACGGATGCCTAAAAATTTAAATTAGAACACAATGCTTTGACGATGGCTTCAATAATCAAGAACATTAATTTGAAATCCTCTGTCTCATATTACACAGGAGCACGAGTTGTCGGCGTTAACGTAACAATATACGTCAATTTTAAACTTAAAAGTACCCGCTTCATATTATTTAATTATTATAATTATATAATAATTTTGAAATTATATTCATATCCATGAATGACACTGAGTGTACTTATAAAATGATACTGGATATTTGTAATTGCAAAGCAAAAATTGACGTATTTCGTTACGTTTTAAAATGATATAAGTATGTATATATTTATTAGATTTGCCGTATGTTGTGTATTAAGTATGCCATGTAACCTAGCGACACTGTCGAATGTTGTCAAAATACAGACAGTGTTTTCTTTTTTTCAAAATCAGGGTAATGGGTTTCAGACTATGAAATTCGAATGTTCAAAAATTGAATGATGTTGTTTTAATAATAAATAATTATAAATAATAGTTTACATACTATTACAATATTTTTACAATAGAGGCCTCCTTTTAAGCATTTGGTACCTGTGCTAGGAGAAAGGGTGTTTTATGTAGCATCAAATCTAGTTAAGGACTTTATCTAGGTGTTTGGGCATTAATCAATATAGTTTTGGATCCCGCAAGTCGCGTACGTGTATGTAATAGGAGTTTGGAGGATTTCCGTGTTTCTGAAATGGGAAAAAGGCGTTACTTTATGTATGTAGTTTCGGATTTGGTCACCCACGCCCACTTCGGTTTAAAGAAACTTTATTCTCAATAAAAACATAAGTCACTTACTTGAGAACAATACTAAAAATATAGATTACAATAAGTTCGTCATCAGTATTACAAACACTACTTAAAAAAACAATCTTCGACAAGCAGTAGTCCATCTTCCTGCAAATTCACTCGAACTACTTACGATGTCACCTTTCATTGTTAATGGAGTTAGCTGCAAGTTTGTAAACACGAAGACGAACAATTTAGATAGGCATATTTATTGGTAGCAGGTGGTTTGATGTTCTGTACCATTTTTCTGCGGCTCCCCGTGGGATAAATGGATATATTATGACGTAATACTTGTGTCATAATTAGAGATGGGACATTCAGATGCATATTTTACCAAAAGTTGAGATGTTGGCTATTATGGAAAACACTTTTTTATTGAATTAATCTCGAGATCATGGAAAATTAAATTTAAGTGTATAACTCCGTGAGATGTAATAAACCCAAATTGATCCAAACGGATTCGGAAGCATTTTTTTACTTACTGTTGAGGTGTTAGCTATTTTATTTAGAAATAAGTTTTTTTTTTCGTAAAAATCCCCAATCTTGGGAAGTTCAATTTAAGTTACATAAATTCTTCGGGAGATGACATAAATGACTGTTCCCTGTTACAACGCAAAATTATGTTTGTTTTTCCTACTTTTATTGTTAGTGCTTTTGACGACATTTCTATAGTCCCTGAGGTTTAATAAAACCGATTTGAAGTAAATAGAGAAGATAAGTAAATCTACACACATAATCCCGAGATTTCATTATTAATAAAATATTTTAGCCGCTTCCATACTTTGTTAGCCAAAAATTAACTTTAGGTAAATATAATAATAATAAATAAATCAATTTATTTCAGGCGTCGAAGGCCCATACATACTATACACAAATAATCTTAAATTTATAAACTACTACTAATACATAATACATATTTTATTAAATTAAAAAAAAAACTATTGCACACGAGGTGACGGCTTCGTGTTTAGCTGCGAGTTCGGTATCCTTCCACGAAAACGTCGATACACGACACCCTTCGGCCAAAACTCTTCTTTGAGGAGGGTGTCCAATTGACTAGTCGGCACCCGCACCACAAATGACTTAAAATTAATGTCATGGCGGGACTCCAACTGCACGACTCTCAAAGTCCAGTTTGTCTTCACACGCACATACTCCACGATGTCCTCAGTCGCCGTGGTGTGAAGCAATCTCGACACGTACAGCTGCGTCGTGGGTAATGCTGGACGCAGCAGCGTGTTGGATCCTGCCAGCGCGGTACCGCACTGGTTCTGACAAGGAGGCTTCTTCTTTTTCTTCTTTTCCACCTTAATAAAACCATCCTCTTCGCTGGAAATATGCATCCGATTATCCCATCTCTAGTCATAGCACATGACCTACTTAACTATTTGTTCTGAACACTCGGTGATAGACTAGTGTCCATCAGAGTAGGTTTTTTTTTAAATCCCGTTGGTAATTTTGAAATATATCTTCACAAACTTTTCCTCTTTATTACAACGGGTGGTAAAATCCCTTAATGAAGCTGAAATGCACCTTGTTCTCTCCGATATTTTGCTATTTTTAACCGACGAAAAAAAGGAGGTTCTCAATTCGACATGTATATTTTTTTTTATGTATGACCACGCATAACTTTTTACTGAGACGTCCGATTTGAAAAATTCTTTTTTCATTGGAGAGAGTATATTTCAAAGTTGGTCCCATTTCAAATTGAAAAAAAAAATCCGCCCCTAAGGGTGAAAAATAGGGGTTGATTGATTTTTTTTCATACTAAATTTGCTATTGTGAACCGATTTTGTTTAAATTTGAAACACATTATGTAGTTCTGATAATAATACGGCGTCAAAATGATCTGATGATGGAGACAGGAAATACTTGCATTTTGTAAGAGGTCCTCAACAGTTTAAAGCAGCGATATATCGTGTTTAAACTCATTTCATGCACGTTGACTGGTGCGTATAACCTGCAGAAGTTGTAAATTTCCGCTAAAATCACACGCGGATGGAGCCTAGGTTATTAGAGCAACCTAGGCTATAATTGCTGATTCTGTCGCAATAAGTTGAAGGCAAAAAAATACGCAATCGGGAAGAAAGGCACAGGAGATCGTTCAATTCATCAATTGTACCACATACCTTGACCAGCGATTCCACGCGCGCGCGCAGGCGACGGCCACGTGTCCGCTTTCGGGAGGAGCAGCTTACAGGTCTTTTCTGGATACACTAGGCTGGCCAGCAGTACACAACACACTAAAGTAGGTCTGGAGTAGGTTGATAACAGTTCGTATAGGTTCAGTTCAGGGGGTTTTAGGGCGCGATAGGACTAGTTAGTGTCCCACATAGCATGCGCATCCACGCGATCCCAAGGTTAGAGCGTGACTAACGCGTCGGTGCGGCGCGACATGGCGCGCGCGCTGCAAATCACCCAATCAACGATACATGGCACATTTTCAATAAATTAGACGAAAACCAATGCCTTTCAATCGCCATAGGTGATGTAGAAAAAATATAAAACTATAAGTTACGAAGCGTAACCATTTTCCCCGGCTTGAAAGTTCCCACTTTCGAAACACTAAGGAGAAGTAAATACAAAATTGCATATCATCACAACTCCACAAAAGCTATAAGAACTCTAGAGTTGCGACTCTATATAACAAATGAGGATACTCAACTAACTATTCTACGCGGTAACTAAATCTAATACTGCACATTGGTGCAAGGTAAGAATGAATATTAAGGTTACAAAACTTATTGCGTTGGCAAAGGGCACAACTTTACTACCGGGCGACTCTGAAGGATCCCGCTTTGAGTCTTGACAGATGCGACTCTACAAACTCCGTTTTTATCTGGAAATGTTTCGTGAATTACTCCTAACGGCCAATGCAGAGGCATCACATTGTCCTGCATGGAGACGACAACCATCCCGACCCGTATTGGATTGGCAGTAGTGTTCCATTTCTGTTTGGATTGTAGGGTGTGCAAGTATTCTTGGCGCCACCGCTTCCAAAAAGATTGAACCATCTGATCAGTCAATTCATATCGCGAAATAAGATGTAAGCGCGTTTCATTGACTTCGTGAGCGGGAAGAAATAAAAGAGGTTTCGTATGCAAGAAGTGCGCCGGTGATAATGAAGTGGGCTCTGACGGATCCGAGCTGATCGCATACAGAGGCCTCGAGTTTAGTAAAGCTTCTACTTGAGTTAGCATAGTGTTAAACTCGTCAAAGCTAAGAATTTGCTGACCAATGACTTTGCAGAGATGCGTTTTGACACTCTTCACTTCACTTTCCCAACAACCACCAAAATGTGGAGCTCTACAGGGGATGTTTTTGAGTGTGATTCGATGCTCTGCAAGTTCTCTTTCCCACAAGGGGTGATACTCTTTAGCCAAGAATTGGTAGAGATCTCGGAGATAGGATTTGGCTCCAATAAAATTGGTAGCATTATCCGTGTACAAACACTGAACCGGACCTCTACGCGCCAGGAAGCGTTTCAACGCTGACAGAAAGCTCGCAGTGCTAAGATCAGAGGCAATCTCAAGATGTAGAGCGCGAGTGGTCAAGCATGTAAAAAGGCAGATGTATGCTTTCCTGGCCCTTTGGCCTCTAGCACGCACCGACGTGACCAAGAAGGGTCCCGCGTAGTCGCAACCTGTGTGAGAGAAAGCCTTAGGAGCCGACTCAACGCGGCAACGTGGTAAATCCGCCATTATAGGAAAGGTAGGTCGTGGCTTTGCTCGAAAGCAAATGTTACATTTAAAGGTAATGTGACGTGCAATACGTCGCGCGGACAGGATCCAATACCTTTGTCGTAATAGAGATACGAGTAAGGTTGGTCCTGTGTGGAAATTAGTCACATGATAGTGGGAAACTAAAAGCTCCACTATATGATCTTGACGCGGAAGGAGGATCTGATGACGAGAGTCAAAATCTAGCTCAGAGTTTGCTAGGCGACCTCCAACGTGGATAAGTCCTTCGTGAAGGAAGGGACTTAACCGTTGTACTGGCTTAGAGCACAACTCATTGCGGGCTAAACGATCGAGATCAGATTCAAAGTGAATCCTCTGCACTGATCGCCACACACAAGATTCAGCGAACTCTAAATCAGACGCGATAACGGGCCCTCTAGGGAGCCGTTTCATGAACTTATAAACTAAGCAAATAGTTTTTAAATATTTAAACCAGGACGAGAACCTGGTAGAGCGAACGTACAAAATGTTGTCAGAAGGAGGACTTCTGTCAGAGCATTCGTGCGAGAGCACAGGTAAAGCCACGGGTTTCATTTCAGGAAGCTCTTGCGACTCGCCTGAAACGAAGGGTTTTATCGGCCATTCAGCGCGGGGAAGTTTAAGCCACGACGGCCCATTTAGCCACAACGGATGATGAACTAATTGGGCAGGCGTTAAACCGCGAGAGAGGCAATCACTGGGATTTTCAGACCCTTTCACATGGAAGAAGTGATCTGCCGAGAGATTTTCGTGAATCTTAGCGATTCGATTGGCTACGAAGGTGTGCCATCGATGCGGTGCAGAGTGAATCCAACTTAAGGTTACAGTTGAATCCGAAAAAGCTACGACTACCTCAATGGCGTGTCGAGCTGCGAAAAGATTATATACTCGCTTTATCACAGTTGATAAGAGGAGTGCGGCGCATAACTCGAGACGAGCTAGCGAAACTACTTTCAGTGGCGCGACTTTAGATTTCGCACACACCAGCGAGACGACGACACTACCGTCAGGTCTGACAACGTGGGCATAAACCGAACCACCGTAAGCCTTCTCACTAGCGTCGGCAAAACCGACGAGTGAGAGTCTACAGCGTTCTACGACGCCAACATGTCTCAAAAATCTCAATTCAGAGATAATTGGCAGTTCAGATTGAAACTGTTCCCACAGACGAACAATGCGAGGTGGTGGAACGTCATCCCATCCAAGTTTGACAAGCCAAAGCTCTTTGATAAGAAGCTTGGCGTATAAAATTATCGGTGCAACGAGGCCTAAAACGTCGAAAAGACGTGCGATGGAAGAAAGAATATTCCGTTTAGTGCAAGTGCGAACATCAGGGTTAACCTGGAACACGAAACAATCCTCGTCAGGGAACCAACGAAGTCCCAGTATTTTCTGAGTCAGATCTTTACTTAGGTCCACGCTCTGTGAAAGTCGTAATGACTCTGGAATAGTCCGAAGAACATCGACACTGTTGCTAGACCACTTCGTCAGTTGAAAATCGCCGAGAGAGAATATTTTTATAAGTTCACGAGCCGAGTCTATAGCTAGCGCACTGCTAGGTATAGAACTAACTATGTCATCCATATAAACATCTCGCTGCAAAATGTCCCTGGCGAGAGGCAACTGTGTTCCTTCATCCTGACATAACTGTTGGATAGTGCGAATAGCTATAAAAGGACTACACTTTAAACCAAAGGGAAGCACTGAAAACTGATAAATTTGAAGTTCCTCTTCCTCATTAAACCGATATAAGATACGTTGTAGTGAACGATCTTGTGCACGTATACCTATACGTAGGTACATAGATTTGACATCTGCGGAAACAGCGACACTAAAAAGCCTAAAATTTAACAAAATGTTGAAAAGGTCAGCCTGAAGGGCTGGACCTGCGTACAGGATATCATTGAGCGAGGTGCCGTTATCTGTACATGCACTGGCGTCTAGGACCACACGCAACTTGGTGGTCACCTTATCCTCTCGAATGACAGCATGGTGAGGAATATAGTATTCCATTTCTCGCTCCTTACAATTTCGTTTGGGCAACATACATTCAGGTACGATATTCTGCACCAAAGAAATATAATTGTTTTTTAGATAATCCCGTATGACGTCATCATACAGAAGTTTGACGTTAGGAAGTGATTTAAGTTTACGTTCAAGACTATAGAATCTCTTGCGAGCCATATTAAAAGAATTTCCTAATGCTGACGCGTCTGTTTTCAGTGGTAAAGCTGCAACATACTTGCCATTTGGAGCGCGGGTAATTGTGTCACAATAAAACTCTTCACATTGTTTATCATCCACACTCCCAATGGATGAAGCAGTGACATCTTCAATCTCCCAAAACTTACGAAGATCGAAGTTATCGAACGAACTCGCAAAGAAAGACAGAGTGTCAGTTGGAGGTTCGATAATAGGTGCTTCTCCTAGAAGTATGTAGCCGAGCACAGTCTCCAATGCGTCGGGACAACCGGGTACGCTGGTCACGTGACCAGGTCGCAATAACTTAGCGAACAACTTGACCCCAAGTAACATGTCAATATTACCTGGCACACCCCAGCTGTCATCCGCGAGTAGTTTAGGATCAATATGACTTAATACAGTTGTATTTATAGCACCCAGTGGAAGCTGTCCGGTTATTTGATCCAAAACTAAAGCGTCTATTTCATACCTAGGCTGCGAGCAAAACCGTGAGCTGAACGTAAGATTCACCGAGCCGCGAACGGGCTGCGACGTGCCACCAATACCACGAACGGTAGTTATCGAGTCAGTATGTATAGTTAGACCGAGCATACGGCAGCAACGCGATGTCATATAATTCTTTTGCGACCCAGGGTCCAAGAGACATCTAACCATCACGGCCTTACCCTTCCTACCCGCCACCAGCACCTTGGCAGTAGCCAGAACTTCCGTACTACGTGTGGCCTGGACTTGAGCAGAAGAATGCGTACACAACGCCACACGATCGGAAGTAGCTGGGTCGGCCGCAGAAGCGGAGGCGGGGGCGCTAGCGGGCGTCGGCGCAGGGGCTTGCACCGATTGCTCAAAATGCAATAAGGAATGATGCTTACCGTTACATTTCCTACATGTTGACTTCGATAGGCACTTAGAGACAGTATGTTTGCTACTTAGGCAATTACCACATCGGTTATTGTCTTTTATAAACTTAAATCTATTATCTACGCTCAACCTTTGAAACGCTTTGCACATAAACAAGGTTTTATGCGTGGAATGACAAAGTGAACATTTAGATTCAGTAGCCACAAACACCTGCGATTCCTTAGATGAGGCGCGGGGGCTACCTGCGGGGGCGGACTTACTAGCCGCAGGAGAGGTGCGATACAAGATTTTTACTTGTTCACGAACAAACTTTACGAAATAATCATAATCTAACTCTTGTTGATTACGAAGCGACATTTCAAAATGTTTTGCAATATCAGAGTCTATTAACTTAAGACCCCAATGAATAAATATAAAATCATCTAACTTATTTATTTTCAATTGTTTGAGTCCCGCAACCGTAGAAGTCAATTTATCGAAACCCTTTTCAATATTAGCGGGAGTCGATCCGAACGGTTTCAAGGAGAACAGCTGATTTAGATAATTAGTAGCGAGCGCGCGAGTATCTAGGTACTTGGCGATGAGCGCCTCCCAGACAAGAAGGTAATTATCGCCAGAAGGTACAATTCCTTCAGCCACATTCCTAGCCTTTCCTTTTAAACAACTCAACAGATAATGAATGCGATCAGAATCTGTTAAATCTACGTTAGTATGTATAATACGTTTGAAAGTCTCGTAAAAGAACGGAAAGCTCTGAATATCACCGTCAAAGGTAGGCAGTTCGATTTTAGGAACCTGTATATGGTGAGCATTTGGGCTCGCTGACGGGCTAGGTTTCTGGAAATCACCTGACTCAGTTAATGAAGATAAACTAAACCTTATTTCGCCGACCAACTCATCAAATGAATGCAATGCGCCATAGCTTACTTCACAGGTTGGATTCAATGTCAAATTGAGCATATTTATCTCGTCCATTAGTCCATTGAATTCACTACGCAATCCATCAATTTGTTTCGCCTGAGCGATGAAAGCCTTGCGTAATCTTTCGGTAGTTAAAGATTTAGTTGAATCCAAAATCCTTTGAACCCGCGAAAAATATGCGTCACGTTTACCTTCCAATAATCGAAGTTTAACTTTGTCACTCATTGTGAACAGAAGTCAAATATGACGCAAAATTAATTATATTAAATCAACCTTTATCTTCTACGGAACCCCAGTGAGTGAGGTTAGGGGCCGATCAAACCGATAAGCCAATGAAAGATTTTATAACTTAAGTATATAGTACGGAACGAAGTTTCCGTACACGCGAAACCCTAACAATATTAAATTGAAAAGTAAAACAAATATAAACTACCGACGCCGACGCTTTAACCAAGTGCACGTAACAAAACCTAATATAAATTAAAATAGTAAGCACGCCAAATATGTTATGAACGTACCCATCTATATACTATATTTATGATTAGCTCAGATATACCTACAACCCGATAAAAACATTTATGTCGGATGCGACGCTATAAACTTGTCTGCACTAACTTCCACTTGAATGAGATTAACTTACTCAATACAAGTAATATGAAAGTACAGATTCTTAACTAACAATAAGTTAAGTGTTGAACTTAGAAAAAGTATAAACTTATTTTCGTAAGCGATGCGAGTGTATTCTTAACGAAATAACTTCGTAAGAAACAGTAAATTTCTTCACGAGTAGACGCGTAGATGACGGTTTGAAATAAGTTATCTAGTAAGTACATACTACGGTCGCAAACGTGAAGTGCGGGTGTGATATGTATAAATATACGGCTGTTTCCATTGAGGAGAATTAACGCGTAAAGTTTATACACATCTGTTATTTTACCTGAAGGTTTCTGTCAAGAAATCAAGTCACCTTCCTACAAAACAAAATAACAAGCGACGCGATGATAATATGGTTAATTGCAATAATTAAACATATGCGGTTGAGTCTCGCTATATAAAGCATACCTGCTCGTGCAATACGAATATAACAGGCGTAAACCTAACGAACCTATACAAGTGTATCATACAATAACAATCAATGTTATTCATTTAGCAATTTCGATTAGTACCAACATAATAAGTATGTAAAAGTTTCTAATGCGTAACTAAATTTAACCGTGGGTACGCGAACAAAGTTCAGACCTGGAACATTCCACAGTCAACGTACGACGATTTATACCAACTACCCACAATTTTTACAACCGAACAAAAAATATGTAATTACGCCGAAAACTAACAGATTTTATTAAATAAACGTATTTAGCGATATGAATCAACGTTGATATTCAATTAACTGTATTCTTCGGAGCTTTAAATAGTGAACTTAAAGATTTAAATTAAGAATGGATTTGACGGTTGACCTATTGCAAACGCAAGGCAGTTTGAACCTTATTTGTAAAGCAATAGAGTTGAGAGTTGTGTGATGATATGCAATTAATATTAAAAATTCCTAAGTTTTTTTTCTCAAAATCAGACTTTTAGGACTTAAATATAGGCTGTAAAAAGGCCCAAAATTAATAATCCGGCTCGAAGGACCAAAATGGTGCGTATAACCTGCAGAAGTTGTAAATTTCCGCTAAAATCACACGCGGATGGAGCCTAGGTTATTAGAGCAACCTAGGCTATAATTGCTGATTCTGTCGCAATAAGTTGAAGGCAAAAAAATACGCAATCGGGAAGAAAGGCACAGGAGATCGTTCAATTCATCAATTGTACCACATACCTTGACCAGCGATTCCACGCGCGCGCGCAGGCGACGGCCACGTGTCCGCTTTCGGGAGGAGCAGCTTACAGGTCTTTTCTGGATACACTAGGCTGGCCAGCAGTACACAACACACTAAAGTAGGTCTGGAGTAGGTTGATAACAGTTCGTATAGGTTCAGTTCAGGGGGTTTTAGGGCGCGATAGGACTAGTTAGTGTCCCACATAGCATGCGCATCCACGCGATCCCAAGGTTAGAGCGTGACTAACGCGTCGGTGCGGCGCGACATGGCGCGCGCGCTGCAAATCACCCAATCAACGATACATGGCACATTTTCAATAAATTAGACGAAAACCAATGCCTTTCAATCGCCATAGGTGATGTAGAAAAAATATAAAACTATAAGTTACGAAGCGTAACCATTGACGACAACTTTAGACCTAGCTGGAGAATAGAGATGTCATTGAAGGTCTGACGATGGAGACGGAAGGCTTTTGGAAGAGGTTCTTATCAATTTACAGCCGCTATATTGTGTTTGGGCTCGTTTTATTAACCTTGATGAGGTCTTTGAGCCAATCTGGATAATTACTTACAGCAGCTGTATTGTGTTTAGGCTCATTTCATGTACGTCGATGAGAACTGTTGATGCCTTGCTGGAGTATGATTGTCATCAAAGCTATGGCAGTGGAAATGGAAGTCAGTTACAAGAGGTCCCCAACAGTATAGTAACAGTGTAGTAACTTTAATCTTAATATCTTCAAGACTTACCACAGGTATTTTTGCGGATATAAGATCATCAAATAACTTCCCCCGTATGATGATTTCACCCGGCGTCCCATGTGAAAGGGACTAGCGTTTTACCTACCGTTAGTGACCGGGAATAATCCATACATATTCTAGGCCAACTTTTTTGAAAAAAATCCGTTTATCCATAAAAGAGAACGGAAATTGATACAGTCAATGAGGTTCCAATTGTTTTTCAATTTATTAAAGAATGACCCTAATCTAATTGACACTTATGCCTGTTTCCTTGGTCTTCTAGTCTATTTAGCCAACACCCCGCTGGCCACTGTCCATAGCGAAAGAGAATTGGAGCAAACCTGTAGAACGTGCTCCGGATGACCGCAAGGAAGTATGACAAGGCAAGGAGCATTCATTGGCACTTTTTCCGGGCTTTTCATGGACCCAATGTAGATTTTTTAGCGCCTGTTTACTGGCGGAAAATTGACGGTTTTGTCTATGTGAATCATGCACAAAGTCATGTGAACGCACAATTACCAGAAATATATTATGAAAGTCTGGACGGTAGAAATGTGTCGGGCATGCTACTGTCCGGGTAAGTCCATCAGATATATTATTGCGGGTAGTTCTCATCTAGCGAAAGGTGAGTACTTGCACAGGCACAACCAATTGGATGATTATTTAACAGCAACTTGCCTTGAAATATAAACTTGTGGAATCTGAGGTACATGTAATGTAGCCGACCCAGTTCTCTAGAAAAGACTGTACTTCGATCAATCTGTCATTACTGACAGAATTCATTACTGTCATTACTGTCATTACTGTCTTGTCGCCAATAAGACTGACATAGTGGTGATAGACCGATCAGCGGGCCGCGTAACGCTAGTCAATGTTCTAACATCGACACCATGACGAGAACCACGTGAAAGCTGAGAAAGAGAAACAACTTAAATATCTCGACTTGGCACACGAGGTTGTCGACATGTGGAATGTGAACTCGGCTATCATTGTGCCGATTGTCGTAACGGCCAATGGCCTCATGGCCAAGAGCTTCGACGACCATCTGTCGAGGCTCTCCTTAGGCGGTTGGATCATGGGCATGATTCAGAATGCAATAGTTAAGTTCCTGTCTCTGGAGCCTTAACAGCCGGTAGCTTGGACCCTGCTCCCGATATCGGGGGAACAATATTTTTAAATGTTTTTTTATATATATATTTTAATAAAAATATTTTTTTTTTTAAATAATGAGATGTAAAATGAATAAAGGAGTAATATTATATCGTATTGCTTCGAGCAGGAATTGATCAACCAAAAAATCAAATGCCAAACCGCTGGACAATAGTTCAACGCGTCGCCTAATTTGAGTACTTACACTAAAGTTTATCGTGATGGGCAGATGGCTCTAGATAGCCTAACCTAACCTTTTATAACCTAACCCAATTCTGAAGAACTCTTATCTATCACAAACTAGCTAGATTACTGTTGAAAGTATTAAGATACGATGATCACACTTTTCAGAATCATTTAATACTTCCGTTTTCCTGTTACTCTTAAAATAAAATGTTTGTCTTCCTTTTAAACATAAAATTGCACAATGTATTCATTAAATTTTTATTGCTATTTGAAAATAGAGTAAACTATAATTAAATGGGAGTAGGTATGACTTACTGAGCCAAGGAATTGGGCGCGACGAGTAAGTAAATAACGATATCACTTTGAATCACAACGATTCACTTAGTAACACGATTCAAACTTTATGCTAAAGAAATAACAAATATTTTTCTTTCCACAACGCGATACACATAAGGCATTTTTGATTTATGATTGCGCCACTGTGATAAGCGCAGGAGAGGGGTCATAGAACTTTGCAGGGCTCACAGTCTCACACGCGGGAACGAGACGAACCTATTTTTCTTCATATCAATCCAGATTGCAATTACCTCACGTCTAAATACCAAGGGTTGAGAAAAATAATCAGTACTTTAGGATCAAGAAATGAGTCATTAGTAAGATAAATATGATATAAGAATGCACATTATAGAACTGGTATCGGAGTGGGACGATTTGAGTGCATCGTAGGCTGCGTAGGAAGCGCTGCAGGCTGGTGTGCAGCGGCGGAGCGGGTCGTTGCGTGCGCTTCTGGAGTTGGGACGCTAAGCGAACAGAGGAGAGGAGCGGAGGAGCCCAGCGGAGCAGCCGAGCGGAGCGGGTGCGGGCATCACTCGCGGTCCGACAGTGGTGCGGCGCGGACGACGACGCGCGCCAACCGGTCGACGGACTAACTTACCAACATTCGTCTTCCTACTCTTTTGGACCACCATGAGGACCGGAAGGGTTCCGCTTGCGGCCCTTTTGCTAGTCCTCGCCTCATCAGTACTACAGGTAAGTCTTTTTTGAAAGTTTGCTAAAAAGCCGGCACGCAACCAGTCCGAGACGATTCTGAAAAATAACTTTGCAAAAACTTTTTTGACTTCGCGCAGTCTAGACCTCACAATTTTGTATTTATTGTACACGACTGACTCATTTTAACTCAACAAAAGATTTGTGTGTTGAGTATTGACTAAGTTAAAGTAATAACTAGGTATCGGTGACGAAGCCGGTATCTGCAACGAACAACTAAACATATTTTAACTTTGCGACGTTCAGTTTGTGTTTGTTTGAATCAAATATAAATGAACATGGAAATATAAATGAAACTACGTAGGTACAGTTTGGAAGGACATCCTACTTTAATATGACTTAGCTAAGAGTTTATCTGTGACTTTACTCAAAGAATATCGCTTTATTCGCAATACGGTAGTAGCATCAAAATTGGTGCTGCACATAAAATTGTATCGAAGTATCAGTTGATAAAAACAGATTATTTAACGTCGATAAAGTTTAGGGTAACCCAGTTTCAAAGTATTTATTCATTGATTATAAATAAATTAGCAGGTAATTCATTATTTGAAAAATGACAATTTTACATAGGAAATAGGCAGCCTGTTGATTGCACAATCATGTAATTTTCAGTATAATGTCAATAAAACGCTTATTGTCTCACTGCCATTTTTACAACTGCAAAGTATTACCTACGGGTGTATTGTTACAGTCGTTTGATTGCCTAGGCTGTTTCATTCAAGCTAAGTCTGTATTTCTGCCTACCAAAGTAATATAATTATTTATTTTAATATGCAATCTTAAATGAGGTCAAACCTCCAGTAAAAATAGTTGGTCGTGGTGTTTTTGAATTACGAATATATTGTTGTCAGCCGCACGCGTGTTTTATAAAAAAAAAAAACATAAAACAGGTTATATTTTATAGAATCGATCACCGCGAAGAATCATTGGTTTATTTTTAAAGTCTTATAATTGACTGTACGAAAGTTTTTAAGTTGGTTCGGAGGCTTAACTTTGAGTCAAAATAACTTTGTGAAATACATAAATCTGTCCCACATACTCACATAGTCTAGACTCTACATTTTCAATTATACGGTGGCGACTATTTTTGACACTTAACCACCACAGTAAATGTCAATCTTCTAAAGTTTTCTTAACTTAAATTGCAGTTCAAACTTAACTCTACTAATGATTTTAATTAACCTATTTACAAATGAAACCATATTTCAGAAACATCTATTCTATAGTTATTTAAAATACCCAAACTCGCCAGAAAGCCGAAAAAGAATAGTTTAGTTCATAAGACGTGGAAAAAATTACTTATGTTTGCATTCTATCAAAGGATAGTTTCATAAGACATAATCGTAATAGTTACTACCATTCTATACTCTAAATATCAGTGACTCAATAAAATTATTTAAATGTCTGTCTATAAATGATCGTCTCAACCAAACTTGCTTGCTACGTCATAATTCATCAAATGACTGGTTTAAATCGTTTAATACTAGTTTTTCTACACATTTTTGAATCAACGTACTTTTATGGATACTTACCATTGTTTTAGTCAGTTAAAAAAATACGTACGCATAACAAGTTTTAAAGTCTATTTTTAGTAGGCAGGACAGGAACAAACGCTTGAAAAATAAATTATAAAATAATTAATAAAATCGTTATGTACTGTGATTATTATATTATAAAAATATGTATATTTTAACTGTGCAATAGATTGAATTTATATGATTTAAGTTGTATATATTTTTTTTATCGAAATCAATAAATTGTGCTGTCCAATCTCTGTTTATGGGCCACCAGATACTCTTTAATACATTTTATTTAAAAAAAAACAGTTTAAATAATTATTATTACTGTGAAGAGAATCACAAAAAGTACTACGTCCGATAATTTGTTTTAAATATATTTATTTTTTGTAAATAAATGTCATTTTGACAGGAGTTTTCTTTCGGGACGGTAACCCAACAAAAGGGTTTGTCATGTGGTCACGTCAATTTATAGTTAGTATACGCTACACCATGTTTCAACTTGACCAAAAGAAAGTATTCCAAAGCTAGATTCGTAACTATATTATAATCACTCAACAAAGTTCCCACTTGTGGGAGTAGATATCCTCTCCGTTAGCGAGTGTGGGCTGCAGTCCATCACGCGTAACCTGTGTAACTCTTCGAATTTTTCATTCGAAAACTTTCCGATTTCCTCGCAATAAGGTATTATAAACGATTTTATAAAATTTTAATAAATATGAACATAGTTCATCAATCTTCTTCTTATATGTATATAAAATTCTCGAGTCACAGTTTTAGTTGCCATACTCCTCCGAAACGGCATGACCGATTTGTATGAAATTTTATATAGGTATATATTCGATAGGTCTAAGAATCGGTTGTACCTAGTAGTCTATTTTCGAGAGTAAAAGTTTTAATTTTTACTATTTTTTAAAGCGTTATAATTAACTTAAAGTTTCACACTTATATAAGGCTTTTTTTATTTATTTTACATCCAGTAAAATAAATAAAAAAAGCCTTGCAATTAAATATCAAGATATTTTACTATTTTATATTGGAAATGAACAGAGCATTAAAAAATAAATAAAATTAGACATTTTTTGGGTGGTGAAAAATTCGCATTGGAAAAGTTCCCAGTTTAAAATTAACTGTTTTTTGACTGCGACATTGACAGGGATATTAATTTGTTTGTCAGACGATTTCTTCAAGTAACTTTTGATGCAATGTTTTTATTACGAATTTCCTTAAAAAAATATCATTAAATCAAAAGTCATTTATTCAAATTAGGCTGATAATTAGCACTTTTTGAACGTCACATTACAAGAGACAGTCCTACAAAAACGCCCTGCCCTTCGCCACTTCCTAGTGTTTTAGCTGGGAAGAAGAAGTGGCGGAACAAACTCCCCAGCAACACATCTGTCTGTGTACTAATATTGTGATATGTTATTTAGGAGCTTTTGTTGGAAATTCAATAAAATAATAGCAGTCTCTTTTTGTGTATTCTTAGCTGTGATTGGTTGATAGAAACATAACAGCTAATCAAATGGAGTTAATTAATTGTTAAGTTTGTAATGCTTTTAAAAACCAGGTGCTATCGTGGCCTCTGTCTAAGTGCGGAGAGACAAAGTGTTCGCCAATCGAGAGTACTGTTGCGTCATCTAACAACTCAATTTGCCATAGGCGTATACATCTTAAAAGCTTTCTCATTTTGCCACTAAACTTCTAACTCATCTATTTCCACGGAGTAGTCATCAATATAGAAATTAACTAAATATTGATGACTTATGTAGATAAAGTAGTCGCGTATTAGAACTTAAATATGATTCTCATGTCTTGTACTTTTTAAGTGCGAGACGGATTTTAAGAAATAAAATTAATTTATATCAAACATTAAAAAAATTACATAAAAAAATAGTCAAATAATATACCTAATAATAAAAGGACATTAAATTTGTTAGGCAGAATTTAAAATTAAACTAATAATCTAAAATTGCAAAAATGAAAATAATAATAAGTGTGTAAGTTGAGGCAAAATGAAAAAATGAAATGAAAAAATGTCAATTACTATAAAATAAATGTCAGATTTATTTAATAAAAGTTTTAAAGAAATGTCAAATAGTTTAAAAAAAATACAACTGAAGATTAAATTATAATTAGACAGTGATAATGTCCTGACGATCCTAACTTAATGGAATGAGCCTGTTACAGCTTTTCTTAAAGTAAGGACAGTCGAGTCTATCGGCGACCATTGCTAGGCTGACATTAATTAAAGACGTTTTCTTCATTATTTGAAAGTTCAAATGATATGTAACCTACGTTTTTAACAAATAAATTATTTTGCCTTAAAAACCGCGCTGCTATTGGGGGGTTATTATTTCTAAAAATATACCCCGCCCCCCTATTTAAATATTATAATGCACTTAAGTGGTAAGGATACTAGGTAATACATTAAATGGGGTGTCGCACACTCTGTTATAAGTTTAGCGTATAAGATTTAACGCCATTGCAAGCTTACGAAAAAGGTTGAAAATTAAATTTCTTGAAGGATTTGAAGCCTGGAGAGGACGATTGTTAGAACACCTTATACTAACTGTCATGAGAATAATGGGGGATTTAGTTTTCCTGAGGTATACGATAATACGTACGGTAGGCTTACAGTCAAACAGTACAGAAAGAAATTAAATAATCAACATAACACCTGCACTCCGCGATAGCTTTGGCAGTAGTGTGCACCCACATGATGTTAATTATTGTATGTTTAAAAGTCCCAAACAGTATGTAAAAACAATAACGTTTATTACAATACTTAATTAATAATGTTGCAGTAGCTATTTAATTGTGGTTAACAGAAAAGGCTGTTATCAACAGTGGTAAACCAAATAAATATTGGTCGTTCATTTATTGACGATGTTGGATGAAACTGTCTTAAACTCCAGTGTGATTTAAATTTTGGCTTTATAGTGCATTAGAGGGTTAAGAACTTAAGATGGTCTAATAAGGAACTTTAACCTAAGTTTACTTTAATGAACCGTGTGTGCACTATGTCAATATGTGTTCAAACCAAGGCGTTTTGCAGGTGAGAAATCATCAAAATAAATATCCTATGTCCCCCCCCGCCGGGGAGGCATAGAATAGTGTCAGGGGGGAGAGTGTTAGTATTTAACTGATTAAGCCACCCATATTCCTTGTACCCCTTATTTTTCGGGCCCGCGTAATCTCTTTCGAACAACCCGCAACCCTGTCAGGCGGTGACCCTGGCAGGCCCCTCTGCTTTGCTGACAAATCTTTAAGGCTCGCAATCACCTTGTGACAACATAGATGAGACTGTGATCGTATGATGTCAACACGTCAACACCTGAATTCGAATGGGAATCAAAGTGATACGAAAATGTTGTTTATTATTGCTGTTTGAGCAACTGACATAATCCTTACTAATATTATAAAAGCGAAAGTGAGTTTGTTTGTTACTTCTTCATGCCTTAATGGCTAAACCGATTTTGATGAATATTGGTACAGAGATAGTTGGGACCCAGGAGACTGATATAGGCTACTTTTTTAAAGATTGGGATATGAGGGAGAAAGTGGGAAGAAAAGGGAAAACTTAGCATTGCTTTTACAATAAATAAGGCGCAAGGGCAAAAACTACAGATAGCAGGTACCTGTGAATCAGGAAAGGGGAACTGTGTTACCCCGAATTTAACGCGAGCGAAGCCGCGGGCAAAAACTAGTGTGCTATAAGGCCATGAAAGCCATTCTGACACTGGTTGTGCTGCTAACCCGTATTAACAAATCACAACGATACTGCTGTTTTCTATGCACTTCTATGTAAATGCTTTCCCAGGCAGCGACCATGCCACCTGCTGCAGCGGCTGTGTGTGGCTAATCTTTTGACTCAATTAGTCTACACTAACAAGGCGCCAAGATGTATTTTTGTTGGATGAATGCGTTGTGACGTGACGTGAAGTGAAGATGCCATTTTGATATCTCTTTAGAAATCAACTAGCTGGTGCCCGCAGCTTCGCCCGCGTGATACCGAAATAAAAAGTATCCTATGTGTTATTCCAGACGATAATTTAACTCTGTGCAAAACTTCGTTAAGATCCGTTCAGTAGTTTTTTTCGTGAAAGAGGATCCAACATACATCCATACTCACAAACTTTCGCATTTATAATGTTAGTAGGATTCCGCAAATGCGTTAATTTGTGGTAACCTAACCTGGTGTCAGTGATTTTATGCCACCCATGGGATTCTAACTTGGCTTAACATGCCGTCAAAAAATATTTCATTGGAAGCTGGTTTCCTCATGATGTTTCCCTTCACCGAAGCACTTGATAATTATACAATACGCACATGAATCAGAAAAATAGGGGGTCCTTTTTTATTGCTGGTGGGAAATCAGACTGCGGGTGTCAGACTTTTACTGACTAAAATCCCCCATATTCCTGTTTTTGCCCTTTATGTTCCGGGGCCGCGGCATGTGTTTCGAATCACCAGCAACACCGGCAGGATCAAAAAAAGAAAAAAAAGGCACCTCTGCCTTTTTTTTGGGGTGGGACATCATCAAATAATTTCTACCACTCTGGGCTGAGCGGGGGGGAGTGGCAGACTTGTACTGACTAAAACCCACCTATGTTCCTTCTATTGCCCTTTTCGTTCCGGGGCCGCGGTACCTCTTTCGAACAACCCACAACCCCGGCAGGATCAGAGGTGCCTTGGGTTTGGACTTGAGACCTACAAGTTGACAGTCCTACGGTCACACCACTCAGCTATCACAGCTTCTAATACTATAATTATCATGCAGTTTAAAATTTATTTGTGGAATGAGTATGAAAGCGCAACTCCAGAAGTCAGTAAGCATCTGTGCTCACGCATGCCTTGACGATATTCCGATTAAAGAACTGGTTTTAAAGTTCACTGGGCTCTTTGGCAGATTACTCAAAGGCTTTCAACATCCTAAAATATTAAACCACGTTTTCTGGACGTAATGAAGTTGAGGTAGAACAAATTGCTGAACTGCTGTGCATACAGATACATTCATACTTCAGTCTCCGATGTCCTACGTACCGGTTTCACCAAACTCTTGAACTTCAACGAGCTGTTAATCTTTAACTATCGGTTAGAAGACATAACTTTACCATTTATTTTTAGCTATTTTCTTGCAGCCTGCTGTATGTAGTATGTCGATGACCCATAAGATACCGTGCGTTGATATTAAACTTTGTAATGTTAATCGAATAATAATTTACATCAGTAATTTCAGGACATACGATAAGTGGTAGATAAAGATTTTCTTGCACGGTGTTTATTAGCAGTTATTTTGCTTGACTTGTTACGTAGTTTTCTATGGTAATGATGTATTTTTAAATCCATCGATTTGTTTATTCAACATAACACCATATATGTACCTAGAATACTTGTTTGTATTAACGGTGTTATATCAAGAATATCTCACCGACAGCTCGAATGGCTCAACAGGCAAATGAGACAAGTCTGAATAATTGATAGACTGTTGGTGAAATTTTGAAAATAGACCGGTTGAATGTTTTTAAACGATCTAATTCAAATAAGGTTATAGTATGAAATAGTTATGTTGAACTATTTCACATTTTGGATAACTGTTGCAACTGAAGAACTGTTATAACCAAGTTATCGTTATTCTGGCTCATTTAAAAAAAAGGCACTGTTCTCTTGACCTCGCCAAATCCGCGTCCGTCTTTATCAAGGTTATCTCATAGCGTGATCCGGGTATGCCAAAATTTAGTGTTAAAGTTTGACTTATTTAGCGTCACCTATCTGTCGTACGCTTGTTTGCTTTTCGTATAGGCCAAGAACTCTCGTTATCCGCACCCAATTGGTAAATAAGATAAAAATGATCTTTGCACGCGTTCTAACCTGAAATATTCACTGTAGGGAGTAGCCTTATTACAAATGTAGAATCTACTTTACAGTGTTCACCATTAATTACTTGATACCGAACATGATAAATGGATAGGATATTATGTCCGTTTATTTATTTTAAAACATACAATTTTACATTTTTAAATATTTCTAACTTCTCTAAAACATTTAAAAATATAAAAAAAATTGTAGCCCACCGGTATCGGGAACAGGGTCCAAGCTATCGGCGGCGGCGGTTAGGGCTCCAGAGAAAGGAACCTCCTAACAGTACAAGCCGTGTCCAAGAGTAACGCTTTCATCTTATCACTTCTTTATCCTGTACTGAACCAAGTAGATGTCAACTGATTAAAAAAATACCATTGGCATTCAAAGAAACAGTGGACATCAAGTCACAAAAACGTAAATTTGAATACTGAAAATGACGTAACGTCTGTTGCTGTCATCGCAACTCCCGTATCTTCATTTTTATTAGATGATGATACGATTTTAAGATGATACAGTTATTTTTCTGACATATTATCATTACTAAACTGGCGCCAAATGATATCTCATTAAAATTTTAAAAGAAATATTAACATAAAAATAAAATCAATACTGAGCAGTGTATCAGTTATAATAAAGATAATTGGGTCACTTCCCGCTAAGAATTGTATCATGCGAAAGGTCAAGAATGCATCTACTATTTGTATAACACTGTTTTTGTAAATTTATCGGTAACCGATAAGGAAACGGATGGATTGCGCAAATTGCGCAACTTTTGAATAATTGATTATTTTAAAATAATTAATTTTGGCAAAGGCTTTAAAATATTTTTATCATATTGAAGATTTTTTATTTTACTAGCTGTGCCCAGCGGTTTCCCCCGCTGCTCAGGTCCCCCTTATCACTCAGGGGTATGAAAAATAGATAGTAGCCTATTCTCAGACTTACTGAATATGCATTTTTTTATTAAGAATCGGTCGAGCCGTTTCGGAGGAGTATGGGCACGAACATTGTGATACGAGGATTTAATTTATTAGATATTTTTCGCTCCAGTTTGTGTATACGGATCTTAAAACTTGCCCCAATGAAATTGAAATCAGGTCATGAGATCAAGAGTGACAGAATGTGGCTACTGTTTATCGACATACGTCCTGTTCCACAACCTAAAGGTGGCGAGAGGCATCTAGAGGTCTTGTGTGTCTTGTCTTGGCAGGAGTTCTACGTGTGCCGCAAGCCTTTTTAATTTTATCTTTATTCTATAGTAAACTTTAAGTTTCTATGCATTTTACAATTATAGGGTGTAAACCAACTCGTTAACCATTTTATACATCAAACTAAGAAACATAAATGATTGCTTGGAAACGGTGAAACTCAATGTTAAAAAAATGTGCTGATGGATTGTATAGTATAGGGTTCGGGGAGTTATTTAAAGAAATTGCATAAAAAAAAATGAAAATGCTAATTAATGACATAGCAAGAAGCAAAAAAAAAACCAATTATACTATATATATTGTTATATTATAGGTAATAGATTTTTTACATATTAGATTTATTTATATGATAGTTCCCTTGGCAAATGTATGGGATGCGACATAAACTACCATATCTTTTGGTTGCGTAGACTTAAGGGTTTTTAATTTTCACAGCTTAAAGGAACTGCAAACCTTAGTACCTATTTGACGGGCCTGTTGGTCTAGTGGTTAGTGGCCCTGACTGCTGAGCCGGAGGTCGTGGGTTTGATTCCCACCCAGGAAAAACTTTGTGTGATGAGCATGATTGTTTGCTCTGTGTCTGGGTGTGATTTACCTATAATATGTATGTATGTATTTATAAATTATATAAGTATGTATATCAGTTGTCTGATTACCATAACACAAGCTCTGCTTAGCTTGGGATCAGATAGCCGTGTGTGAGTTGTCCCAAGATATTTATTTATTTATTTATCGTATTCATTTGAAATCGATACCTTGACGCGTTCCCGCGATAAATTGTCTTCACATACAGAAAATACAATAAAATAATCCTATTAAGGATTTCGATTTTTCCTTTTGAGATATGGAATTCGAAAAACTAAATATTAAGTGGCTGTATACTTGAGATTTCTTACTTTTTATTATGTCGGTAATTCTGTCTTACAAACAACACCACGATCTTGACAGTTGAAAAGGTGTCTTATCTATCGTCAATAATTTCTCAGAAGTAATTAGAATAAGTGCGGTGTAGTGGTTATCTACCTACCGGTGTTGATACAAGCATAGCGAATCATGTGCATGCGCACAATATCAAGCACAGTAGCCTGGAGATAGTCGTTTATCGAGGTTATCCAATATGTTATCAAGAACCTCTTCACATATATTCATCATCTCGCTATTTCTGTAATGAAAGATAAAGAAAAAAATATATTAATATTTTGTGATTTTTTTTTCTTGTGGTTATCGTGTCTTGCTAGTTTATCAACCACACTGACCCCATGACGCCTTGCACAATAAGTATACATAAACGTTGATAACGGTGTAAATTTCCTTATAATAATGTACTAAATGTATTTAGTTTAATTACCTAAATGGGAGCTTTGGATCGCTTTGTTTAGCAGATTTTTGTGCTAGATTTGAAGATGAGAAAGAATTATCTTAAAATAATTTGCATTGGCTTAAAATTGTCTCCAATTTCCGTGTTGTTCTTTAATTGAAGACTTGCAAGCTTTAAAGCGCACTAGAATAGTTGAAATTAATCATGTTATGTGCATTTCTAGCTAGAAATTAATTTGAAGTAAACTCAGGGGTTCACACAGATTATTGTGAAAAGCTTTACATCATAGTTCACTCTTCATTATTTAAACATGAAGTTTTTGGTTTAAATATATTTGATTAATAATTTCGATAAAACCGTCAGTAACAATGGATAATGATGTTATGTTGCACTAAAAGGAGATTGTTACAGAATACTCATTATAATGTTAAATATGTTTTAAAGCAACATCGTTCGTTGTTGTTGTCTCGATAATATAAAGTTTTTGGTATTTAATACTTTTTTACTCGACTACAAAGAAAGCTTTATTCGCGTATTTTGTGCGTACATGTATGTTTTCTTTACGCATAAATCTTCCAAACTTCTGTACGGATTTATATAATTGAGATATCGTTAGATTTGTCTTGACATTCTAAGTGTTCTTAGATAGATAATATTAAAAAAATATTACGACATGACGACTGTGATACATTTTACTATACACAAAAATATTTTTTTGTATCCTGTGATAGATATGCGATGTAGGTGTCAAATTAAAGTGTTCATCACAAGGATTCTAAAATTCTAAAGTGATATATATCATGAGGTCTATCTAAGTCATGACCATATTAAAAAAAAACTTTAAAAAATATGTTATTTATTATATAGAACATATAGGTATTTAAAGTTAGTTTTTTTTGTCTATACAAAATAGGTGGGGTGATTGACTAGGTAGGTAGGTTTGTGAACTTTCAAGAAAAATATATAGATAGAATATTCTTTACAAATACACCAATCACCATACAAATTACAGGTATTTCTGTATAGTAGAACTTATAAACTGGGTGACATAATGGGCGGTCTTATCGCTAAAACCTATTTTGTCATTACATTAACCTTTGGATTTAAAGTGATAAATGAGCATAAAAATATTTAAATATTTATTAAAAAACTAACGTTAACGAAATTTGTAACAAACGTGACAAAAATATGCATGTGAAATTCACCATCTAAAACTAAAAATGCAAAATTAAAAAAAAACCTATAAATACATCAAGTCTAATAAATAGTCTGTAACAATCTTTTACAGTCAAGACCGATTATTATTATTGGGAAGATTTGAGCCAGCTAGATTTTTAATTGATTTGTTTTCTATTTTTAGTTTTTATTTAAAGTTATTTTTTACGTAGTCGGGTGGTTTTACGAAAGATATATTGAATCTGGCGAAAGTTCCCACTCTTGGGACAGTGAACAGTCGTCAGATGTTTTCGAACTTTATGGTATAGGACACGTCGGTTTTTTCATGATTCTTTTCAGTCAACATTTTATAGCAGTGATCATGAAATAAATTACTTAAAGTAACACGCTTGTCTGGGTTCGAATCCAATTCCGACAACTTTTAAGTCAGACTCGTTACCACTGCCTATTGCCACTCCCACTGTCTTGTCCATAGAGCTCCTTAGACCAGACTAGATCTTGACATATTTGTCCTTTGCGCAACTGTAAGATTCAAGTGCAGGTCTCTGACAGCTAAACCTTAGTGTTTAAACATATTTACGTTACAGTCTTAATGTTCTGATTACAAAGAAAATGTTTCAGTATGTGGGAAGTATGAGGAATTATGATAACAATAAGGTGATAACGCATTCGACCTACATCTCGCATTCTGTGTTGCTTAACCTGGATGCAACGGATGTGCGTGCCTGCGCTGCAACGTGCACCTTATTTGCATTTGCATAGATTTCAAAATACACTGACGGTGTCGACAGGTAGGTTTTTCTTACTTATGTAGAGACGAGTCTGGGACCTGATTGTGTTTCGTTGGCTTGAAAACGTGCATTCATCTTGTCTTCGAAAAGAGTATTTTTGGTAAAGTAGGTACTTACGTATTAAGTGACTCAAAGGTAAGTGCATAATTGAGTAGTTACAATCAGGAATCATTCTAAGTGACACTCCACGTTATACTGCCGTGTGATATAAGTCTTTAAACTGACATGGTTACTAATATTATAATTAGCACTTGATTAATTAACAATTGTGTAAAAACCCTGTTGCTCTGCCAAACGTCAAAAGTAATGAATGTGACATAGTATTGAATCAAGAGAAACTAGAATTCGTCGATAAAACTGTTTTCTTAGGCATCACGCTCGACTCGAGGCTACAATGGGGTCCTCATTTAACATCTCTTGCAGGACGGTTGAGTTCAGCAGCATATGCTGTAAGAAAAATCCGTCAATTTACTGATGTAGATACCGCGCGACTAGTCTATTTTAGTTATTTTCATAGTATAATGTCATACGGTATTTTACTTTGGGGACGGGCTGCAGACATTGAGTCTATATTTATTCTGCAGAAAAGAGCCATCAGAGCCATGTATAATCTACGTAGGCGCGATTCTCTAAGAGAACTGTTTAAAAAAATTAACATCATGACAGTACCTTGTCAATACATCTATAAAAAACATCATGTACGTTAGGAAAAATCTGCATCTATTTAGTAAAAGAAGTGACAGACATCACTATAATACTAGAAATAGGGACCAACTGGTTCAGCCAGGTTTCAGGCTAGCTAAGGTAGACTCCTCTTTTATGGGGTACTGTTTAAAATGTTACAATAAAATACCTCCACACATCCTACAACTGAATGAATCGAAGTTTAAATCTTGTATTAAACGCACACTATGTAGGCAAGCATACTATAAGTTGGGGGATTACATTAATGATATAAATGCTTGGCTCAATGCCGGTCCTGCTCCACAACCATAGGGGCAAACTAATTAATCAGCATCTGAAGTTATTGTGGCAGCTGAAGAAGATTGTAAGACTATCTTTGCATTGTATAGACTCAATTTCCTAATATTGTATAATTGTAATGCCCATGTGTGAGTACTATGTAATTTTATTGACTCGACGGTTGCCCTGGTGGTTGAGAGATTGTCATGCTCACTTAAATGTCTCGCTGATGGTGGCGGGTGTGTCGGGTCATTTAGCTCCCTTCAAAATGGTCGAGCTGAATGGGGCTGATCCATACGTCATGTTCGTGAACGGGCGCTGTCAGTTGGGACTGGTCATCTCTTAGCTACCACGGTTTGTTTTAATTCATCTATTAAACTCTTGCTAATTATTGCTTTTACTCTGGACGCTCTAAATGTGCTCGTTTTTCTACATCGTTCTCACATTATGTATAATCTCAACATGAATGATGTATCCATGATTTTATAAAATATTATGATTTAAAAGAGTGTCCATGGAGTTTCTTGCCCATTCTTCTCCATAGAGATCGACGCTTTGGAATGGGCAACTACAGTACTTTCATAAGTTATTATGTCTTGTGACTGGGACTGTAGCAGCATCATTTTTTTGTTCTTGTTTTTATGACATTCAAAAGTGCCTGTAATGGTCTAATTGAAATAAATGCTTTGAGTTTGAGTTTGAGTTGAGTTTGAGACCCAAAAGTAGGGAAAAAAGATCACTAATTGATACAGTGAGTTTTGTGTGTCGAGAGCAAAATCGAGTTGTGAGTGACGGTGTTAGTGGTAACGAACGCAAAAAACGAATAAGAAAGAGGGTAGATCGTTTTGTCTGCTCATAAACATCCATCCGCAATAACTTCAGGGGCCTAAGTCTGCTATTACAATGGTGTCAGAATGGTCGATCACTGATCGCATAATGGTTGATTTTGACAAGTTTAGTATGTAGTAGATTCCCAAAATTAACAAAATCAACCATTATGCGATCAGTGATCGACCATTCTGACACTATTGTAATAGCAGACTTAGGCCCCAGTTCATCCGTGATCATGGCGTTTGCAACATCGCCGAAATATCGGGAAACTCGATATAAATAACAAACATGGTAAATATCCCGTTTCAAGTGTTAATTACTGCCGTGTGATATTCATGTGATATATATAACAGTCAAAGAAAGAGAGTTGTGATTTAAAAATAACTTAATAATTAAATTTGTTGGTTAAATTTTAAATATTTTGACGGGCCTGTTGGTCTAGTGGTTAGTGGCCCTGACTGCTGATCCGGAGGTCGTGGGTTCGATTCCCACCCAGGACAAACTTTGTGTGATGAGCATGATTGTTTGTTCTGTGTCTGGGTGTGATTTATCTATAATATGTATGTATTTATAAATTATATAAGTATGTATATCAGTTGTCTGGTTACCATAACACAAGCTCTGCTTAGCTTGGGATCAGATAGCCGTGTGTGAGTAATTGTCCCAAGATATTTATTATTTTATTTATTATTATTATTTGAGGATAATTCTGCATCATTGGCGGCCAAGACAGTTCAGTTTCATAGCTTGGTTCATGGTATCTGACCAATTCCTAATTGTATCGTTTCTGAAACTATAACAGTGTCAAAGGTTACATTATCTGTTACTTTGTCAAAGGTTACATTGTCTATGGTGAGCCAGTACTCTAAGAATTGACGGGACTCCCCGGACAGATGCATGCATGCGTGCATTAAATTCAGGCTACCAGGAGATAGATACTATAAATGGTGGTCAAACCAGAGCCTTTAATATTGTTAATAAAAGATATACACATGTTTGTTACATGTCGTATGCACACGTAACAATAAAATGATTGTTTAGCAATTTGCAACAGCTGATGCATTGACCAAATGAATCTTGTAGCGGGTACGTTCGATGTGGGGACCGGGAGATAGTGAGTTCGAATCCCACTGTCTTGCACATCAAATGAGCTCCCTTAAACTCAGTTAGGTTTTAGAATCCTGGAAGTTACTATGGCCAAATTTCAAGCTAGCACGTTGTTTATCAAAGTTAATTCCTTTTCTGTTTGAGAAGAGTTTCCTTTTTCATTTTGATTCGACATTTTTGTGAACAGATTATTTTTTTTGTCAATTAGCAGCTTTTAACACCGACCGGTTTTATAGCCAGGATTACAATTATACTAAAACTAGCTTCCGTCCGCGACTTCGTCCGCGTGGCATAGTAACGCTAACTTTAACCCGCGTGATGATAAAAAGTATATTTCTCTCCCCTTTTCTTCCCTCTTTCTCCCCCTTTTCTCACTTTTTTTTTTTAAAAAGCATCGTCCGTCTCCAGTAGGGTCCCAACTATCGGTTTGGCCATTTAGGCGTGAAGACGTAACAAACAAACAAACTCACTTTCGCTTTTATAATGTTAGTACGGATTAACCTCATTCTCTCTTCAAAAATAAGTTTGTATCTGTATTCCGTGGTTAATAAGAAGGTTACAGTTTAATTGAACAACAGAACAAACAAACGTTGTCTAGCGCACTACCAAGGTGCGGCGCCGGCGCAGTTAGCAACGAATTATCTTAACAGATTTGGTATGTGAGCACCATGACATAATAACAAACATTGCTGCATTGTAACAGGATCATTATAATTTAATTATATTATCACAGCACAACATACCATATAGAAGTGTCTAATCTAATCTTATGACAAACTCATTACACCATATAACCTAGGTTCTAGATTCTTTTTGGTGTTCATCCGGTACCTAACGCAATACATAAACATTTATGTTTTTTTTTGTGTTAATTCACACGTTTAAATGGATTGTATTTAAATTTTTATGACTGATGTATCACAGCACCGCTATATGGACACGTGATGTGAATTAGATGAATATGTTGAATTAATTAAGCTCGTGGCTAAATAATAGCAGCCACTCAGTTCGATCTTTAGGTTAAGCCGCGCTTGCCTAGGTTGGTCTGTGGATGGGTGACCACCCGTTACATACCGAGTTTCCTCCGTGCCTCGGAAGCACGTTAAGCTGTTGGTCCCGGCTGTCATTTTTAGATCTTTGACAGTCGTTACAGTAGTCAGTGTCCCGAAAGTCTGACAACCAGTCTTACCAAGGGGTATCGTATTACCCAGTATTAACTGGGTTATGGAGGTCAGATAGGCAGTCGCTCTAAGTAGAATACTGGTATTCAGCTGCATCCGGTAAGACTGGAAGCCGACCCCAACATAGTTGGGAAAAGGCTAGGCAGATGATGATGTTAAATTAATTGAGTTTATTTTCGTTGAAGTGTTTATTGAGACTTACATTCTCGACAGTTGACCACACGTCATTCTGAAATTTGAATTGATTTACTACGTTTATTTAATTTATTTATTATAACTTTATGCACAAGTAAAAACTGTACAAAGGCGGACTTAATTAGCCTTAGGTATTTTCTATAAATATTATTTTATATTTTATTCGATGTAAAGAACATAGTACAGAAAACTGATGTGAGTAAAAAAAGGATATTCTTTGAATCAAAGATTTCAGTGTACTCTTTATCCCCCAGTTTGTTTTTTCTGTTATCGCCATCTATTTTCTCGGTCGAGACAGAACATTTTTGTTTTAATTGTTTTTAGTTTAGTACATAATGCAAAAAAAAACAATCAATTTTCTCGTTGACGCGCCGATAGTGAATTTATGATAATTTAATTTAGGTCCTGCGCACTGCGCATGAGTGGATTTTGTTTATATTTCGTTGGCCTTAATTACCTCAAAAGTTATTTATGAGCAGCCTTGCAAAAAAAAAGATATTCTCATTAATATCTTACGGAATTAGCACAGATTTAATATAACACACCTATTATCCCCGTAAGGGATTGGATGATTTCCCACCCGAAAAAAAAGGGTTTAGGTAGAGACGTGACCAAAGCATCTACAATTCGTCAGATATATTTAACTTCTTTGACAAAAATCCTTGTCAAAATCATTCCTGTAATTCTTACTAATATTATAAAAGCGAAAGTGAGTTTGTTTGTTACCTCTTCAAGCCTTAATATTTGACGACACGGTTGGCGCAGTGGCTAAGCGTTTGACTGCTGCGCTACGAGTCGCGGGTTCGATCCTCGCACGGAACAAATATTTGTATGACCGACAGGTAGTTGTTTCGGGTTTGTGTATCGGAGTTTAAATTTTTGTAAACGCACCCACGATACCTGAGAAATTTCTAGTTTTTTTTTTTAAATATGTGATTGTGTACAATTCCTAAATCGGACTGTAAGTGACAACAGTAGAATACTAAATGTAATTGGATTCCTTCGATTTAAATACTTCGCCTTAAATTATACAACTTCTTACATAATGTAACATGCTATTGTCCCCAAAAAAAGTATGACAGAACCGCGGTAGGTAACAAAAATAATGTAAACGAATAAATGCAAGTTTTTTTTTGTGTGCTCATACGATTACGAACAACCTTACGATGTTTTCATGGAACTTTGACACTTACGTAAGCACTTTTTATGTCATGCGATTAAAACTGTGTAAGAAATACGAGACCTTGCGCGTGCGCCTAGCGTTTGTTCGCCAAATGATTTGAGAAAATTGATATTTTATTGGTTCTGTCTGTTTTGACGTTTTATGATAACGTACCTATGCTCCGAATATCTACTTCGTTGGTATGCTCGTTGGAATCAGTAGTTGTTATGAGCAAGCTAATGAAAATAAACTGTATTGTTTTTCTGTCCAAAATGTGATGATCTATTTTTCGTAGGTAATAAAAAATATACATAAAGGTTATATTAAAAGTCCTATAGGTATAGGTACCTATAGAACTTTTAATGTCCTAAATGTGATGATATTTTTTTTTGTTTCCTAAACTAATAGTTTTTAATCCTTACTAATATTATAAAAGCGAAAGTGAGTTTGTTTGTTTGTTACCTCTTCACGCTTTAATGGCTAAACCGATTTTGATGAATTTTGGTACAGAGATAGTTGGGATTTTTTATTTAAAAAAAGTGGGATATGAGGGAGAACGAGGGAAGAAAAGGGAAAACTTAGCGTTGCTATTACAAATCAATCAGGCGCAAGAGCAAAAACTACAGGTCTGCTTGGTGTGTTATACCGAATTTAATGCGAGCGAAGCCGCGGGCGAAAGCTAGTAGTAATAATAAACACATAAAGTTAGTTTAGCCATTAAAAGTACTATAATTATGTACCTAAACCTATATATAGTACTTTAAAACTACTAAAAATATAAATAAAAAATACTGTTGCCACGTTGTATGGCAACACTTAGCCTTTGGCCAAAGTTAAATCTAGCTCTAGGGCCACGGAATACTTATTACGGAAAAGGCTACGAGCACTCGGACACCATGGCCCCAGAGTTTCAATCCTAAACGGCTATAAAATGAAATTTCTAGAAAGGTTTAATTAAAAAGAGACACATGCGTAAAAAACATAACAAAAATAATAGCATTTAGTCAAAAGCGATGATATTCTCGTCAAGATTCTGTTTAGTTTTGTTGTGGCAACAGAACCGACCAGTGATAAGAATATCCCAGGTGGTACCTACACAAAGAAGTTTTTCTTTCTCTAAATTCTTCTAGTTTGTTTTATTCCCTAGTCAAAAGTAATGGACTTTACCGCTAACTAAATCCTTAAAAATATTTGCTCAACTGAATCTTAGCCATGTGATTAGATTTCGTCACTTACTCATAAATTAAACTGTGCTCTTTTCAAAGACATTTACGATGCGCAAGCGCCGAATAGCTCAACACTGTACAGACTGTAATAATAAACAATATGTCATTTGGTTATTCGGTGATTCTTGTAATCCTTGGGATGGTGACGTCACTGCCTTCTGATTGGCTCTCGGCTCATTCCGTTAAGAGTATAAACTTTAGACGAAGATTGCTCAAGTTTGGCATTATGAACGTCAGATATAAAATATATTTATGGTCACGCAAAATGACACTAAATACAATATTTTGATTTAATTTAATATTTGTATGACTAGGTTGATCTTATAAGGACTTGACACTCCCGACTGGTAGATCATGATTGATGACTGATTTTCAAAAATAATATTAATGGAATCAGGATTCAAACTAAACAAGTTTTTTTCTTTTTAGAAGTTTGTCGTATTTGGAGCAATGAATGACGGTCCTTTAATATCCAGGATGTCGACGGATCCAGGAGATCGATGAGCCTGTATGGATTAAACGGGGAATATTCCAGGGGGATAATGTGAGCCCACTTTGGTTCTGTCTTACCCTGAATATATTAAACACATTTTTAGAGGATTCAGGTCTAGGCTCCCAATTGAGGAGACGTCAGGTCATATCTCATCTTCCTTACATGGATGATCTGAAAGCTATTAGTGTTAGGGTATGTCGGAAGCGTTAGGCATTAACGCAGCTGACATGAAGCAATCGTTGAACTAGCATTTCTTTGGTCACCTAAAGGAGGTATTATATAGCCCTCTTTCAGATGGGAACAAAGTGTGCGCCTTCATGCCGGTTTTGATTGACTCTTTCAGCATACTTAAATGTACTTGACTTGGATAAGAGAGTCCGTACACTGCTGACCGCTAGCCGTATGTACCAGCCATCACCCACGATCATCGGTGATGAGACTTGTACTTACCGCGGAAGAACGGCAGCAGCTTTTTAAACTCTTTTTGAAAGAGAGAGAAGGCTATAACCCGCCGCGTGAGACATCTATGGGTTAAATTATCTGCAAATAGACCTACTAATAATTAAGGCAAGTTGCATAAGTGGCCCTACTGGATGACATAGACAAAAGGGCCACATGTTTAATTGGCTACGTGTTTACATTGTTGTCTCGCAGTTTAGTTAGCGTGGCCCCATTACAGCGTCCGTTCAATTATCTTGATGTATTTCATCTTTCTTGCATTGCTTACGAATACGTTTAAAAGCATTACACTCACCAGACATCCACGTGATCTGGAAGATGGAAGTAGAACTGTATTTTGACGGGTTTCTTGTCTAGTGTAGTCAATACTTGGTTCCAGCTAGACTCTGCGACTAAGAAACTTTCTATGGTTTAATAATAATATACTCGGTGTTCTCGACTTTAACCATGTAAAGTATCTATTTTTACCCACTTCAAAAAAAGAGAAGGTTCTATGTTCGACCGTTTTTTTGCTGAAAGTTCCTGAACAATTTAAAAATAAAATAGTTTAAGGTAAAATATGAAAAACCTGCAATACGTGTAAATTCACATTTTTCTTTTGTTTTTTCCTATCGTAAAGCATGTTACTGTTTGTTAAAATGACGGATCAAGTTCGGAACACTACCTATACAGCACAACAAAAATAGCTGATGTGTCTTTAAAGGCTGCCCAGTTTATATTGGACTGAGACATGGCCACCGCACACCGATGTGCTCCACAAAATAAGGATTGGTTCCTTGAAATAGGAAGACGTATCACGGCTGACTATGAAGGAGATAGAGGGAATACTCCTTCCGAGTTCACCTCTAGGAGTTGACAAGAAGTGAAGTTCCTATTCGGCTAATATAAGCATTAAAGTACATTTTTGGAAATAATCCTTTCATATTTGTAATATCAGTATGGATACTGATATTACAAATATGAACGACACACCACACACGATCAGTAACTCGTGCGCAGAATATTTCGATATTTTCTAGGCTTCTTGTCCAGGCAAGAAGAAATAACTAGTTTGACTGAGACGGTTGGCGCAGTGTTTGAGCAATCGACTACTGCGCTGCGTGTCGCGGGTTCGATTCTCGCACGGAACAAATATTTGTATGGCCTACAGATAGTTGTTCCGGGTCTGGCTTTTTGTGTATGTGAGTTTAAATGTTTGTAAACGCACCAACGATACAGGAGAAATTCCTAGTGTGGGGCAACGTTTAAAAAAAAGCAAATTTGACACATGCATAATCGTAACCCCGTAGTAACGCGTATAATTATGTAGTTTGCAGAAATATTCAGGCTGCTACCTCCTGGCTGGAAGCCTTACTCTCAAGGCACTCACAGGATAGTCCGGTTGAGCAGCTAACAGCCTCATAAGTTGACAAGCGAGATGCCATTAGAAAAAATAAAAATTCTGTCTGTATTATTCCTAGAATAAATCCTTACTTCTTGATTTTGTTATTCATTGATTACTGGACGATTTTACTATTAAATGTTTAAATATTTCAATCTGGATTGCAAGATGACTATCTGGTTTGTAGAAACTTAAAATTTAAGTCTTTAAAACTGTCTATCTTTGACTTTGGATGAGAGAGAGAGAAACAAGATCTTAAGGAATTTAATTTATTTAAAACTCGTCGAATACACATCCTCTAAGTTTTTGGAAGTCAGTAAAAAAAGAGGTTATAGTGCTACATCATCGTTCGTACTAATATGAACATGATTCGCATTGCAATTTTGGTATAACTCATAGTAATACCAAAATTGCAATGCGAATCATGTTTAAAGAAACCATTTCACTTAACAAATTAACGGTATATAAGGCATACAAGTGACCGAAACCTATAAATAAGTCTCCGCTACGCACAAAACCAGTTTCGCTGGTGCATATATCGGGTACAGGAACGTTTTGCAATGCCTACCATCCAATGCTGAGTTTCTTCAAACTGCCAAAAGTTGAAGACGTGCCGTCACTTCGATGGTCATCGAATTAGTGGTACACTCGTTTTCGGTCGCGAGGAAAGACCTGTGAGTCATAACATGTTCGAAACGAGTCAAAACTCTGGATGTCGGATCATCCTATAAGGTGCGTTCACACAGGTTAATGAAGAAGTGTACAATTCGTGATATTGTTGACACTGGTGTATTCATATTTTTGGTTGATATTAAAGGTTTATTTATTATCCTGATAACTATCCTATCTGCTTACAATTCATAAAGATATATTGTATCTATTATTATATCTGCTTGCCAAGAGCCTCGACCAATACCTGAAAGGGCTCTCGTTAGGCAGCTGGATCAAGGGCTTGATACAGAAAGCGGTACTCCTGGACACGGCTCGTATTGTTAGGAGGTTCCTTTCTCTGGAGCCCTGACCGCCGGTAGCTTGGACCGTGTTCCTGATACCGGTGGGCTACTATTTTTATATTTTTAAATTCTGTCTGTCCTTTCTGGGTTCACAGGCGTGATATGATAACTATGATGATTGTGACTATTACGAAAATGTATCACGTTCACATGTTTTGCGTATCTAAAGAATCAGACAAACATACCGCTCTATATTTAAGCAGGATTAGATTAGATAACGCGTGTTGCATCATTTCACGCATGTTTTAGACGAAAATGTTACGTGAAGATATTCGTCTAAACACAGAAAATAGATGCTGAAAATACAAATTGTAGTTGTTTCACTATTTTGTACGATTCCGAGAAATAACACCAAGCTAGATCAATTAATCGCCTCCCAACACGAAAGTAGACGGGACAGTACCTGGCGACTAACGTCTTGACTGTTATTCACATCATACACTGTCTGTACAGCAGGAGTGGCCGACTTGAATACACCCAAGACCTACTTCTATCGGACGAAATGCGGTGCGATTTACCAATATGAATGCCACATTTTTTTTGCGAATGGAAAATCATCTAATAACTTCCCCCGTTCTGGGCAGAACGGGGGGGAGTGTCAGACTTGTACTGACTAAAACCCACTTATGTTCCTTCTATTGTCCTTTACGTTCCGGGGCCGCGGTGTCTCTTTCGAACAACCCGCAACCCCGGCAGGCGGAGGCCCTGGCAGGCCCCTCTGCTTTGCTGACATCTCTTTGAGGCGCGCGTGGAACACTAACGTACCGGCGACACGGCCTGTCGTCGGTGGACGGTGAGCTACCCATTGCTCACCGTCCACAGGCCCGCATCTACGGTGGCCGGGAGTCGTTTCGCGGCGCCCGACGTCCGGGGCGTCTCCCGCAGTGGATGGGTTGGTATGATGTTCTCCCCTCAAACGCCCGGCCACCTCCTTCGCCAGCTTGACTGCTTCGTAGAAGGAGGTGACCTCTTCCCATAATGCAGTATTTTTAATTAAAAATCACACAACATAATACGCGCAGACTTTTGGTGATTACGTTGCGCATCTGTTAGACGTATTTATTTTGATTGCCTTGCCGCGATCGACTGTTCGATCGCCAACCGGCCATCCCTGGTCGACAAGGTGATGGTCATACTACCAACTAAAATTGACCGTAGCTAACTTTGGTTGACAATTAATTTCGGGTTCGATCCCCGCACGGAACAAATAACTGTATGACCTACAGGTATTTGTTTCGGGTCTGGCTGTTTGTGTATGTGAGTTTAAATGTTTGTTAACGCACCCACGCTACAGGAGAAATATAGTGTGGGGCAAAGTTGAAAAAAATATCGTAATGTATGGTTGCCTATGATTCTAGGAAATAGGATATTGTTAAAATGAACAATTTCAGCGACAGCTCATTTGCATGGTGTAACTTTACAATCCATGCCTAGACGTTAAACGTATCGGTAAGTGATAAACCTATATAAGATTAATGTTTGTTCTTAGATATGTCTTTTGTAACGTCGAACTGTAAATCTATCTCAACGAATGGTGTCCAATCTGTTGTACTAAACTAAAACTACTCTAAAAATTACTAATTTGTAGTTTAGTTATGACCAAACTACATATTATAGAAAACGTCTTTTGATACGTCAAACGACGTTTTCTTGATTGGCACAACTTAACTATATTAAAGATTGACAAAATTAATGATAGTTTAGTTACCTAACTCAATTTAGAGAAAATCACAATATTTATTCTGAAATTGATGTTTTTCACCAAAGATTGTAGTTGTCAAGCTAAATCGGACTATCTTTAATCGCGACTGAAATGGTGTGGAAGATGTGATTAGGCATGTCATTTTAATGTTAGTCTAGTTTAATCCGGTTGTTCATCAGAATCAGCACCAATGTTGATATCTGTAGATAATATCTATTGATAGATAATACCTCTTGTTTGTGTCTTGTATCTGGTATATGTAATGTCGATTTGATATGTGACTATTTTGTTCTGTGATTTTACTTAGGAACCTGTAAAATCATATCTTAACAAAGGACAAAAAATAACTCATAATTATTTGTTTTTAGTGTTTTAGCGTATTAGATACATATTTAACCGGTATTTAGACGGTAAATATAAAATCTATCAATTCAATCTTTTTTTTTACTAAATACGTTATACGTAGCATCAAGCAGAATCTAGCCTCTCAACTAAATAAAATACATTTAAAACCCACTTCAAAAAAGAACGAGGTTCTAAATTCGACTGTTTTTTTGTATGTTTTTTTAATCGAAAGGGTCTCCCGAACAAAAAAAAACAGAAATTACTCAAGCATTATAGACAAAATTCCCTATTTGAATTTTATCTACATATAATGCTTGGGTAATTTATGATTTATTTTATTTTATAATGTATATTTTTTTGTAACGCTTAAGGACGATAGCTACTACTGTTAGTAACAATGAAAAATTAATACTCGATAAGGATATGTGTAAGATACCATCATACCATAACTAAGAAGACTGAAATACAATGCTTGGTGACTTATAATGACGATTCACCTGCAACAACACACAAAATCACTGTACATTTTCAATCATATGAATTCTCGTTCCGGATGCCTAACATATTTCTGATAACCTTCCTAAGCTTTGCAGATTGCAGAGCTTGGTATTAAAATGAATACCATAAATAAGGTTTCAAATTCTGTTCAAATATAGATGCTTTCGTATTGCACTCTATCTAGACTAGCATTCGAATTAAGAGTTTAAATCGATAGGCAGAGGTACAAGAGAATATTAGGAACACTTCTGGTACTTAATATACTCCCACATCTCTGCTTCACGTTATCGTCGTTATTCTGTAGACAATTTTATTAATAAATGCCATATCAGGAATCGTTTTATTGCTCATCTTAAACTAAGAAAAACAAAATCTTTGTCAATGGAAAATAAAATCCATTAATGAATGACATAGTTAAACACGCTAAGCGTATTTATTAAGTAAAGACAAATTCAAATAATCTCGAACGAGTGTCACGGTATTTATGTTTGAATAACTAAGGAGATTTTTAAAACTAATGTAGGTCGTCATTTCGACGTTCCATATTTAAACACTAGTAACGCAATCAAATTTTCCTTAATTTGCCAAAGAATTAGAACACCAGAGATGGATATACAATCTCGGATCAGGATATGTTTAGGAATAATGGCATACTGGTTTCAGATTTCAAATTATTTCGGGTTTTCTGAAAGTTCGGATTATCCGATAATTTCTGATTATCCGATAGTTTCGGTTACGGATATTATACTTTTAAAAATATAATGCAAATAGTAAGAATCATCCTTTGCCTGAGCTAACCAATGCCAAAGGTGACAGGATTCGAAGAAACTTATACGAAATGATGATAAGTTTCTTGGAATCCTGGAGGTGTCTTGGTATGTACTCATCTATTTCGAGAAGCGCTTCTTAACCTTGAAGATTGAGCCGTGTGGCTGTAATTATTTAATTGCCCTCTATTTATAATATATACTTAAGATTCACTGTAATATAATCAAAAAAGGCCCCGAAAATATTGTTCAATGTGAATACAGGCGAACGTCATCAGACATGCAAATCGTTTGTAAGTTCGAGGGCCGGGTTCTGTCGCGCGCCGTCTCGGGTGCGCCGGCGCCGGCGAGCGAGTCGACTGCGCGAGATGCGGCACTACTTTTCTGTAGAAGTAATCACATATTGGCACATAGAAACTACAAAAACAGATTATCAAATGGCCCGGAACAAAATCCAGGCAGAAAAAAATATACACAACTAATTATAATTCATTTTTTTTTTACTAAAAGTCGGGTTGAATTAACGGTGACAAAATGTCATTACCGTCAACGGTGGTGTCACTGTAGTGTACAGGCAGGTAATGAGCAGCGGCAATCGTCATTTATTTAAAAAAAAACCTTGCAGCTATATGTTTTTAAAGGATCATAATCACACCTCGTAACACATAGTTGCAAGTATCATCCTTGAATTAACAGTTTTCAAGTTACTTACCACATTTTAAAAACCGGATAAGAGTGAGCCAGACTCGCGCATCAAGGGTTCCGTACAAACTTGCAACAAAAACAGTCATATCTTTTGACTGCGTTGACTTGAGTGTTGATTTTCATAGCTTCAAGGGAACACAGACTTGAGTATATAGTTTTAAGTTTAACTCGATACTTCCACGCGTTCCCGGGATATAGGGTCTGGACAGACAGATAGACGGAAAACAAAGCGATCCAATAAGGGTTCCCTATTTTTCTTTTGAGGTAGAGAACTTTAAAAATATTTTATCAGATTTATTTCAATTCAATAAAATTCTCTTATATGGGAATTCATTCCACCTTGTTTTTTTTATTAAAAGTAACATTATCAAAAAAAACACGGAGGCTAAATGAACCAAAATCCATCATCCTTTGGAAGTAAGACAGCTTCGCTTACTAACATAATGTTTAATAATTGCTGACCTATTTTTATTTTTGTTGCAGGTAACATCAATGAAATACTCCAAAATGTCAGCAAACAAGATTGACAAATCAATAGCTGCACCATATTCCAGGAAAGGCTAAATCTATTTTATTAACTCGACCAATTGAATTGAAAGCTTCATGCATCATTGTCAATTTATTTCTGGACGTCGTTAATCTAAAAATCATATTTCGTCGGGTCAGTTACTAAGAATCCATTCGATGACATTCGCTTTATAAGTCGATGGCAAACATGTCATTGACGAGCGAATGGCGGGCTAATTCAACGGATGAATAATATGACAGCGCAAGAGAGAGGCAGACGCGATTTGAAACAGGGGAAAAACTCTTGTGCCTTTACCAATTATATTAAATGACTTAATCCGTATAAACCTTTCCAAATAAATTCTCTTTATAAAATAAATCTTTTTTAAGAAGAACTATGTTGTTACACATACATAACTGTACATAAAAAACATTTGGTTATAATTTTTATTAAAAACTTTAAAATTTTAAAGAAAAAAAGGGACACCCGGATGGAACGAAGTTATTTTTTATTATGTACAAAAAACCTGTTTACACTCAACAAAAATAATCGTCGCGACACCACACTGTTCAACGCGAAATAGAAAGAAGAAACGAAAATAACTGGCTTGCTTTCTATGAGAGAGAGAGAGACAGACAGAGAAACACGCGCACGCCGCACGACTTACAACTATAGCAAAAAGTGTCGTTATAACTTTGGTCTTAAATTTTTCAGCCTAGCCCCCTTTCGCAACGCGCGATAAGGAACTTCATTCCAACAAGGATTTAAAAGGTTTCTGGACGTGTTCACAAACAGCACCATTTCATTTGCCTTACATATCCTGTTTCAATTGCAACTGATCTCTGAACATTTCTACATCAGAATCTATTAATATAATATTTTGTCACTTGAGACAGACGGTCGTCAACCGGAGACATATTTATTCTCAGCTCGCCTATTAGACTAATTTATAAACGGACACAAATCATACTCATCAATTTAAAAGGCCCCCTAAATAATTTAAACATTTTTATCATTGATATGCAGTCGAGTCATCGTCGCTTATGACTTGAGAAAATTGTCTAACATTACACGGTCGTTTAGTTTGTATTGTATCAGGGCTAGCAAGACGTTAACGACATGCAAATTGGAATGATTCATAAGTATAAAACTATGCTGTGACAATAATTAGCCATTACAATTTTGGTTTAAATTAAAAGGACACGAAAATTTTTATTTACTAGATTTTTTGTAGGTACGTTAAAAGAGTGTTTTTTAAACAATATAACGCTAACAAAGCAACTAAAACATGCGAAATTATACAATCTTAATCTATACTAATATTATAAAAAGGAAAGATTTATTTTTTGTTTGTATCGAATAGGATCCATAAGTATTGGACCGATTTTAACCATTTTCTCAGTAATAGGAAGCTACATTATCAGGAAGTAACATAGGTTACACAACATCACGCTACTACCTTCGGGAGCAGGGCAGCAACTAAAGACGCGGGGGAAACCGCGTAGGACAGCAGCTGGTATCCAATAAAGTGAAATTAATGATATTGGAATGTCATTTTGCTTCTTGGTTCACACGACGACACATCAACCTATACAAAACCAGTTTATGCGGATCTCTCATTGTACTTGAAATCTATGGTGTACGATCCGTTGTTGAGAGAGCAGCATAAACTGGTTTTGTATAGGTTGATGTGTCGTCGTGTGTTCAACTGACGTGAAATTAGATATGTATATCTTTTTTTTACTTTGTCTTTAGACAACCATAGACTTTGTTTTGAGTTGAGATTAATATTATAGCCTAATAATGTCGTAGCGTGATGTACCTACTGCCTTTCTGAATAATTAAGATTTCTATTGACAAAAAAAAAATGGTAAAAATTGGTCCGGTAGTTTCGGCGCCTATTCGGTACAAATAAACAAACCATCTTTATAATTAATAATATAGATTAAAATGAAATTTAATTATCGTTGTTAATTCTCGCGATCGTGGAGGCCCCTAGGATTTGGGAGTTCCAGTTCATATCATTTTCCGTAAGAATGTTAACAGCTGTCAAAAATAAAGCTCAAGAGTTGTAAGTTTTATGATACCTAATTACCATACTTTCCCAAAGCTGGGACTCAGGTCACACAAGCCTCCCTTCTCCACAGGAGGGAGGCCATTGTCTTCCATAAACGAGTGGGCCTAAACCACCGCGCAGGCGCCGTAAGGAGTGCTGAATATAACATGCGTGCAAGTTTTTGGTTTAAGAACGTATCAATTTCCTCATGATGTAGGTATAGGACTCATTTCTTGGTCGTTGGGTCTTTTGTCAATCTAGACATGATGGTATGACCTTGAATGTGTGTGTGTGTGAATACTATAAAATAAAAAAGTTCAAGTATAGAGGTTTCAATCATTACACTCGTAGGTAACTGATGTAGCTTTGAAATATGAAAACAAAAACAAAATCAATGGATATAAAAAGTGAAACACAATATAAAAAGCTTTTTGTTTTTTGCGAAACGTTGTAGAAAATTCAAAGCTTTAGTAGTTTTGCAAAACTGCTAAAATATACATTTAAAACTATGTATTCGCTTTATACAATATACCGAAAACATATTATATCTATATATAACCAATATGATAACACATTGTTTCATGGGGATTACGCTGAAACATGGCGCACGTCAGGATTTGTACATACCGACTAGTAAAACCATGGACTTGATCAATAAAAATCTAAGATATAAATGTTTGATTGTCGATCTTTTACAAAAAGTAGGAACATTCAAAGTAAGGTCTAATTAATATATTTATAATTTGAACAGATAGTTGTCCTAGGTCTGGATGTTTGTGTATGTGAATTTAAATGTTTTTGTTTAATGTAGGAAACAGGAAAAACTCTTAAAGGTTTAATTTACACAATAGTTCATGCCAAAAATTAGGCAATTATTTGGAATTGACACAGAACATTAACCATCAAGAATAATGGTATACCAACTAAAAACTTTAGATATTTACAATTATATAACAATATTGTATCTTTCAGCAATTAAAAAGAAAATATTGGAGGTGTAGAATCTTTGAAGTAGTTCAAAGACTTCTCTCAAATCTTCTTTGGCAAATGCTTGCGTCACGATTGCCCTTACGCTGTATATTATGAACATAAAATATTATCGAGTCCCTAGTTTAACTAGTCAAAAACGCTCAGTACTCGGCACTTAAGAGTCTATCTCAGCCGATACTGTAGTAGAATAGAGTTCTGATTGCCCCAGTATGCAAGCCCATACGTTGCGCAGATTAGTATTAGGATTATGTTGTCCATAGACTTCTGAGCGTGAACAAAGGATAGGTACTTGCGAACCACTATACGGAACTATAACAACATCATCTGCCTAGCCTTTGCCCAACTATGTTGGGGTCGGCTTAAAGTGTAAACGGATGAATGATTGACCTGATGAATACCAGTGTTTACATAGAGTGAGCGAGCGTGTTTATCTGACCCACGAACAGGTAATGCGATGCCCCTTAGTAAGACTGGTTGTCAAACATTTGACCCACAGACAACCTGTAACGATTGTCAAAGATCAATAAATAAATTATAACAAACATTTAATCAGTACGTTATTATTAATTTATAGACCTCGTAGAAATAGCACAAAGACAAATCAGGTCGACCTCACACGAAGTAGGCATTCGAAACTGACATCACATTATTATATCACCACCACAGATAATTAAATCACCGCCAGGACAAGGCTGAAAGTTTTGTCGCCAGCTGTAATTTAAAACAGCAATACAGCAGTATTTCTATTAGGCCGATGAGTAACTCCTGCCACGACCTCAGTTGACCACACTTGTAACGTGGCTTCTTTCGTCGGGACATGTTCTAAGCGTGTCTGTAAATCAAAGCATTTATTTCAATTAGACCATTACAGACACTTTTGAATGTCAAGAAAGAAAGAAAGAAGAGTTTATTTGTTAGAATATAGTACTTACAAAAGATGTTATATTATAGTTATTACAGACTCATATGTTCTACCATTTCTGGTGTACAAATATTGACATGTAAAAATGAAACAAAATGAAGCTACAGTCCTGGTCACAAGGCATAATAACTTGTGAATGTACCGTAGTTGCCCATTCCAAAGCGTTGATCTCTCCATCATCTGCCTAGCCTTTTCCCAACTATGTTGGGGTCGGCTTTCAGTCTTACCGGATGCAGCTGAATACCAGTATTTTACATGGTGCGATTGCTAACTGACCTCCATAACCCAGTTTGTACTGGCTAATACGATACCTCTTGGTAAGACTGGTTGTCAGACTTACGGGACACTGACTATCTCTAACGACTGTCAAAGATCTACAAATGACATTCGGGACCAACAGCTTAACGTGCTTTCCGAGGCACGGAAGGAACTCGGTATGTAACGGGTGGTCACCCATCCACAGACCAACCTAGGCAAGCGTGGCTTAACCTAAAGATCGACCTGAGAGGCTGCTATTATTTAGCCACGAGCTCCTTAAACTCCTCAAAGCGTTGATCTCTATGGAGAAGAATGGGCAAGAAACTCCATGGAGAGTGAGTGTACACATACTGTTTTGTTTTTTCCACAATCTCAGTCGCAACACGCATGTTGTGTTTGATCGCGTGGCTCGTGGCCAAGCGGTAAGGTTGTTTCACTAAGTGATGTAGATTCGACACCTGTTTACGACAAGTCGCAACTCATACTTACATGTTTTATTATTACTCTAATGACTAATTTAACCCGCCGTCTGTTAAGAGCCGAGTAGCATGTTGGCTTTTTAACACCCTATTTGAAAGCTATGGTAATTTTGCACGTCTATGAATACAGGCTTTGTTGTTTCTTTTTTCAGGAAAGTTGTAAGTGTTTTATGGTGTTAAGCGGAAGGGACATGTATTATTTTTGTCATGATTTGCTTTGATTCAAGTGTGTGTAATTAAAAAATGTTGTTACAGCCTGATTTTCATAGAACACAACACTATCACACAAGTTACGAAAACAAATTGACTCTTAAACTTTTTTATTCCACATTTAAATTTGTAATTTATAGACCTTCCGCCCGCGACTTACTAACTTTAACCCGCGTGATGATCGAAAAAAATTGTCTTTCTCTTCGCTTGTCGTTCCTTTTTCTACGCGTTTTCTCACTTTTTTAATATTAGCCCATGCCCTTCTCCAAGGTCCAAACTATCTCTGTACCAAAATCCATCAAAATCGGTTTGACCATTTGTGCGTGAAGACGTAAAAAACAAACAAACTCACTTTCGCTTTTATAATATTAGTAAGGATACATAAAATGCAAAGACAGAGCCCTAAAACTGTCAAACAGCACCGTTGGCGTAGCGGTCAAAAACACTACAAAAAGCTTGGCGCCGAACTCGAACACTTAACAAAACTTGTGTCGTACTTTAATCGGGCAGGGCTTATATGAAAAATTATGACGTCAGTTTAGTATGCGGGGTGGTGCCCGTCTTGGTCCGCTGCGGGGCTGCGGGACAAACCCCGCTGGATCGGGGGCTAATTGGCGAAGAATGGTCCGCCGTTCTGATGTCCTCTTAGTATTCTGTCCGGGCTGGCTCTCGGTACTAACATCAATCTCAATATGAAGCGATGACGGGCGGCGGAAAACCTCGGGGCGGACAAGAAATCCCTCTTAGCGCGTGTACTCAGTGATGACCGGCACATTGATTGATCCTGTCGTTTGATTGCTTGCGAAAAACTGATATGATAGCCACGAATTTAATTCTTAACTTTAAACCTACTAATATTATAAATGCGAATGTTTGTGAGGGTGGTTGTATGGATGTTTGTTACTCTTTCACGTCAAAATGGTAGAATGGATCTTTATGAAATTTGTCACAGAGGCAAATTATAGTCTGGAATAACATATAGGATACCTTTTTATTCGATCATCACGCGGGCGAAGCCGCAGGCGCCAACTAGTACAAAATAACTATTTCAAATATTGTAAATGTAGATACTGAAAAAAAAATACCTACCTAATTAAGTAACAAAATTGTTGCAACAGTTTTTGATGGATAATTTTTTTGACATATAAAATGATAAAGGAATTTGTGAATCTATAATTTACGTGTTGGAGTTTCGTTTTACTTCATTGTTTCGAATTACACAGGTTCGTCAAACAACCCGGTATAATTAAACGAAAGATGAAACGTACAGCTCCAACCATTATAAAAGCATTCAATGCGTTATTGTTTTGTTACTGTTTTAATAGTCTTCGGGAGACTTCTTGTTTAACCTCGTTTAACTTTTGTATTCAATGTCTTTGACTACTACACGTGTTATTCGAGGATTGTAACAGTTATCACTCAAAATCTGAAAGTAATCTGCTCACAATAGACAGCTAATCAATGCAATCGATAATATTACCTGCATCTGTGATAAAGGAACTATCAGGGTTAGCTTCAATTTCAATCTCTAAGCCAAATTCTCTTTAGGACCAATGAAAATGGTTAGGAAGGGGTTTTTTGACCTCAAACCAACCTAGGCGCAGCGGGAGACGCCCCTGGCGTCGGACGCCGTGAGACGACTCCCGGCCACCGTAGATGCGAGGCTGTGCACGGTGAGCAATGGGTAGCTCACCGTCCGCCCGTCTATTGATGACAGGCCGTGTCGACGGCGCGTTAGTGTTCCACGCACGCCTCAAAGAGATCTCTCGTCACCCTAACAAAATATATTAAAAAAATATATTGCCCCTCTTCTACTGTAGCGTGGATACGTTTACAAACATTACACAATCAACCAGACCCGGAACAACTATGTGTAGGTCATACAAATATTTGTTCCATGCGGGGATCGAACCCGCAACACGTAGCGTTAACCGTATCGTCAAAATTACGTATGTAAAATTATTTTCCCACTTTAGGGCAAAGGCCCCCTTTCCCTCCTACTTTTCGCGGTGTAGTGCGTATAGATTCATAATAAATAACTGTGAGCTAGGTACATAGTATAGATAATAAATAAATTTAAGTATTTTTTTAATGTGGCCATGATATATTTTAGAATCCTCATGATGAGCCCGTTATTTTGAATCCCATATTACGGTATACATTTTTTTTTACTTTAAACTATATAGTCTCACACGACATGTTGGTGTTTTTAACTTCACCTATCTACGAAGTAATCTTAATCATATAAATCCGTATTAAAGCTGGCAAGATTAAAAGTAATAAAGAATATTACATGCATACATACACATACAAGATACGCACAATAAACATAACCCTTCCTTACCAGTCGCGTAAAAAGAAGTGCCCATGTTTTAAATTTTGCCAACTACATTAAAAGATTCAGAAACAAACGAATATGAACCTTAAATTGATGGAAAAGTTCGCCATAGAAATGCGATTTCCACAGATCAACGGAGTTTTCACTAAACGTTAAAAGTTTCGCACTGCCGCTGCTAAATGTTACATTAAACAGAATAAAACATCGTGGTATCCCTCTTATCATACTTGCAAAGATTGGGGTAATGCATACGTGATATTATTATTGTAATGTTAAAATTCGTTGACCAGAGATCCTTGAGAGCCGACGATGAATAACAATGGCAACACAATCCACGGATAAGGCTTGGTTCAGACGACACGGAGCGGCCATTACTGAATGAATTTATGTATGTGAACGCACATCGGTTTTAGTGCCGTGGCCAAGTTTTTATTTTATTTTTAATCTACATTTAATATTATCTTTATAATTTTAAGTGTAGATCCTTACTAATATTATAAAAGCGAAAGTGAGTTTGTTTGTTGTTAGTTACCTCTTCACGCTTTAATGGCTAAACCGATTTTGATGAATTTTGGTACAGAGATAATTGGGAACCAGCAGACGGACATAGGCTAATTTTTATTTTAAAAAAGTGGGATATGAGGGAGAACGAAGGAAGAAAAGGGAAAACTTAGCGTTGCTATTACAAATCAATAAGGCGCTACCGAATTTACGCGAGCGAAGCCGCGGGCAAAAGTTAGTTAAAAATAAAATTAATACAAAAAATAAATTCAATAACTAAAGGACGAATTTCAAAAATTCTTTAGCTAGCAGAAAGCTACATTATCATTAAGTAACAAAGGCTATAACATCACGCTACTACCGTCGGGAGCGGGGCAGTAACAAAAGTCGCAGGTTCATTCAAGACACAAAATATTCTTTTAATTTAAAATACACATAATAGGAGCAATGACGCCACATACTTTGATATTTGTACAATCAAAATATATGATAGTACACAATCGTATTCGTCATTCCGGAAGCCATGCGAAAGTACTAGATTTTTGAATTTATTTGGGAAAAAAATAATTATAAATTTTTCACAAAACCACTGATATGCAAATAAACATAAGAAATATGTTGAGTAATGGCGAGGACTATACTTATTTGGCTGCATGGTTGGTGCAGTGGCTGAACGATTGACTGCTGCGCTGCGTGTCGCGGGTTAGATTCCCGCATTGAACAAATATTTGTATAGCTTACAAATTGTTGTTTCGGGTCTGGTTGTTTATATATGTGAGTTAAATTGTTTGTAAACGCACCCACGATACACGAGATATTCCTAGTGTGGTAAAAAATAAACAAAATTAAATCAAAATGACAACTTAAACAAAGTAAGGTTATAACGGTACACACAACGGGTACTAACAGATAATGTACTGTAGTCAAATCAGTGAGTAGTATTCGCAAACGTACCAAGGTTTGTTTCCCAGAATAGACAAGTAAATTTGGTCAAAGGTTGTCACTAGCATAGACTATTGAATTTCAGTCTCTGGTTAATTACTCATAACAATAATCAGTATGACGCAGTGCTAATTAATTAATTCATTCCTATTGAGTAGGTATCCACTACAGATTCCGTATCGAACTGAATCTAGGTGGAGATTAGAGTTAGCTGGTGATTATACAGGATATAGTAAAAAGGGTGATTAAATAATTTAAGGGGGTATTTACTCCCTTTTTTTGCGGATGGGAAATCATCAAATAACTTCCCCGCTTTGGGTGGAGCGGGGGGGAATGTCAGACTTGTACTGACTAAAACCCACCCATGTTCCTTCTATTGCCCTTTATATTCAGGGGCCGCGGTATCTCTTTCAAACAACCCGCAACCCCGGCAGGCGGAGGACAGGCCCTTCTGCTTTGCTGACATCTTTTTGAGGCGCGCGTGTACACTAACGGGCTGTGGACACGGCCTGTCGTCAATAGACAAACGGGCGGTGAGCTACCCATTGCTCACCGTCCACAGGCCCGGATCCGGTGCATACGGTGACCGGGAGTCGATATTTACTCCCTCATATAGCCTTCTAGAACCATATTGTATTATGTTCTATTACTATCACGAATTGATGTCTCCTAAATACAATCGTATTTGGATTAAGAATAGTTTACGATTGTGGTGTTTTACTAACTTTGTAAGTAAAATAGTTAAGGGGCTCCTTACAAAAAAAGTCTGAAAATATATGTTTTATTAATTTACTGCATTTCCAGCGAAATATTATCATTTTCGAGCTTACTTTTCGAACAATATGCAAATCTTCATTTGCATTGAATCAAAGCTCTCGTTTTAAGTAACCAATAATTTCAAAAGAACAGTCAACATTACATTTTTTTTTTGCAAAAAAGCTTTAAAACAGCCGAGGGTGTGGCTTGTTTGAAAGAGATACCGCGGTCCCGGAACATAAAGGGCAAAAGAAGGAAAAAAATGGTGTTTCAGTCAGTTCAAGTCTGACACTCCCCGCTATCCTTCCAGACCCAAGTTATTTGATGACCCCGGAAAAAAGCTGTAAAACAAGAATTAATTATTCTATAGGACCTAACCACAGTACCTTTTCGATTACACAACAGAAAAACAGAACACTTCAGGAACAGAAACATTTCAGAATGATTTTCAATATTTAGATTTGATTGCATAGTAGGTAAAATTTTTAATGATAAAACAAAATGAAGCTCTCCTTTAGGCGGTTGGATCAAGAGCTTGAATCGGATGGCAGAACACCTCGATACGGCAGGCATTGTGAGGAGGTTCCTGACTCTGGAGCCCTAACCACCGTCATGAACCCTGCTTTCGAGACCGGCTACTATTTTTTATCATTTCAGTTTTTATTGAAATATAAATAAATAAATAAAATAATAAATATATAAAATTAAAAATATGTGTATAACGAACAAAATACGAATAATTGTTTTAGTATTAGTCCTTTGAGTTATGTACAAGATAATGTACTTTGGAACTGCTCAAAATAGCAATATTACTGCAAAATCCTTTGTCTTGTGGTTTTCCTGGTAATTGTTATTACCTACAACAATGAAGACGTATTGAAGATAAATAATATTTCAAATTAATTACATTACATTCAAAATTGTACCTACTTACAAACTTCTACTGCCTAGTTATTTTTTAAGTTCCAGTTAAGCAAAACTTGCAATCAGATACTGTTTTGTTTTAACTGAACACGACAGATAAAAATCTTTCTGTGTAAATTTCTCTTAAGTTGGTTTTGTAAGCATCAGTTGGTGACTCGTTTGATTCATAGTTTTTTTTTTGTCACTGACTTCCTGAAGTAAATTTATTTGTGTTTTTCGAAAGTTTTTGGCAAAAATGGTTTTTTATTTCCTTTTAAGTTGCGGCATTATAGATTACTAGCTTTTGCCCGCGGCTTCGCTCGCGTTAAATTCGGGGTAACACAGTTCCCCTTGCGCCTTATTGATTTGTAATAGCAACGCTAAGTTTTCCCTTTTCTTCCCTCTTTCTCTCTCACATCCCACTTTTTTATTAGCCTATGTCCGTCTCCTGGTTCCCAACTATCTCTGTACCAAAATTCATCAAAATCGGTTTAGCCATTAAAGCGTGAAGAGGTAACAAACAAACAAACAAACTCACTTTCGCTTTTATAATATTAGTAAGGATTCATTTTTCATTGCGATTAAGAGATGTTAGCAAATACATTAGATGAAAAAATATACAGTATTATAGAAGATAACTCATAAATTACTAAAGCAATATAGATAAAATTCATATCGGACCCCTTCGGGATTATACCCTATCAATTATCTTCACTAATATTATAAAGACGAAAGATAATATGTTTTTTTTTGTTTGTGATGAATAAACTCCAAAACTACTCGACCGATTTTAATCATTTTTTCACTAATAAGAAGCTACGTTATCAGGAAGTAACATAGGCTATACAACATCACGCTACTACCCTCGGGAGCGGGGCAGCAACTAAAGACGCGGGGGAAACCGCGCAAAACAGCTAGTGTATTCCAAAATCATTCTAAAACTACATAAAATTAGAGAAAAAACTACATTCGTGACTACAAAGTATATTAAACACTGTATAAATTCAAATGTGACTATATAACAAGTGAACCTTTTAAATTAAAAAATAAATAAAATTAAAGAGAGTCGGGAAAATCGGATATCCGGTTCATAATAAACATAAAAGGCGATGTGTTTTGATCGAAGCTGTAACTTCATAAAGTAGAGCAGGGATTATATTCTGGCTAACGAGACTGCGATGCGGTACACCAATGGATTAAGTTATAGTCAACATATTAATCTAGCGGATCTTTTAGACCGCTTTTTTGCCTTCAAAGTCAGAGGCATTATACTTAAAGCGGATTATTCTGTGAAGAAATGAATAAATATATTAAGCATATATAAAACTTATAATTGTTTAATAATGTGTGTTGTTGATGAATCTGTGCTGTCTTAGACTTATATATTTTTATTGTATTTTGTTATTCATACATGTAATTATAGGCGCATTACCTAAAATAAGTGAATTTTATTTATTTATTTTTATGTATAACTAGTTAACATAGTTACTTTAGGCTAACGCTAACTATAACCCGTGTGATGAGCAAAAAAAAAATCTTTGTCTTCCTTTTCTTCCCTCTTTCTCCCCCTTTTCACTTTTTTTTTAGCCTATGTCCGTCAACTATTTCTGTACCAAAATACATCAAAATCGGTTTGGCCATTTAGGCGTGAAGACGTAACAAACAAACAAACTTACTTTCGCTTTTATAATATTAGTAAGGATGCATTTGCGTTGGCTGTAATTTCTTATTTCTTTACCATATACTAGATAATTCCTGTATTTAAAATCACACACACAAACAGCCAGACCCGGTACAACTACTTAAACGCCCTACAAATATTTGTTCTGTGTGGGAATCGAACTTGTGACCCGCAGCCTGCTGCGCTTCGAATGCCAAGCGTTCAGCCACTACACCAACCGTGCACAATCCCCAATTGCACTGTAGAAATAAAAGTAAAACATTTTCCTAATTTTTTGTATGCACACGAATTGTTCGAAATCACGAAGATTCAACTGTTCCTAAAGATAGAAACCTAAAATCCAAAGAGGTTTCATTCAGAGGCCGATTAAAAGATAATGGCCGTTCAAAGTGTCATTATACCTCTCTTCTGAAACCGAAAAATATGACTTTATCTGTATCACTCAAAGGAATAGCGAGGGTCTACGGGAGGGACACAATAACCCTCTGAGCTATAGGTAGGTGCTTTTTGCTTGTCCCACTCGACTGTCGGCTTCCCCATCTTGCTTACATATATTTCATGAGCTATTAAATCCAACCCCTATACAGATGTCACCAAGAATTCTTAGAGTTGTTGAAACCACCGCTTGTAATTATTTGATATTCATACTAGTGACGGCAAGTTTTGTTGATACTGCGTAAAGTACAAACACAAAAAAAACTAACTTTATTTAATTCAATATGGTTACTGTTTTTGTTAACCTAAATCATCTCAAAACTGGACAAAGGCTTCAGAAATAACAGGTGTTCCAATTCTAGTAGCTAATTGAATAAAAATGTTCTCCAAACCAAAAGTTTCATATCAAAAAAGCAAGTAAAAATTCAGCGATGACTTAAAAGTAGTAAAAATACGTTGACGAATTTATATTTGCCATCATGGATCTTTCTTTATCAGTGGTAACGACTTGATAAGGAAACTAATAAGGAAGGATCGTCGCAGTGATAAAAAATACGCGTGGCACTCGGGGACTGCCGCGGTAAAGCTATTGCATAGCATTTTTATCAACTTATGTAATAAATAAAAACAATCTAAATAAAATATTTAAAAAGTACTTCCAATGAAAAGAAGTCGCAAAAAGAAACATTTTTTTATCAACTTAGACAATAAATAAAACTACAAGAATCACAATATATATTTTTCTTTCAATAGTTCATGCAAATTATGGCCTTCAAAAACAAAATGGCGCTAACCTATCCCTAAAGGTCATAGCGCAATAGGTCAGAATATAAACAGCCAGTCGAAATAAAAAAGAGGAGGAGGAGTTATTTGATGAATTCCCATCCCAAAAAAAAACAATTCCTACTGAACTAGTTTCTCCAAAATATCCAGTTCTTTGTTTTCCGCATTAAACATAAAAAACGACGTCGGTTTGGTTTCCTATAGAGAACGGGCAAGGCAACTCTAACTTCGCATTTGTTACATCTCAACTAGGTCATACATATATTTGTTGCCCGCGGGGATCGAACCCGCGACACGTAGCGCAGCAGTCAAAAGCTTAGCCACTGCGCCAACCATATCGTCAAAATAAAGAAATATTTTACAATAACATTGTTCAGTTTTAATTATTTATTTCAACAGTGTTTTACGTAAAGATTTTAACGGACGATGCATTTGGGTAGGTGAAGTTTCATATTACTTGTTGCGAGTACATTTTAATGATGTTTGTTATGAAGTTTACATTTAACTATAATAAGTTTTACATGGTCCATTTTCAGTCAGTCTAAAAATAGAACGTGGTTTTATGTGTGCCACCTTACTATCAATTTCTTATGTTTTCAAACAATTTGTTTTGAAGGGAACTGTGTGCGAATAATGACTGTTAAAAACAAAAAACAATTTATTTGATTATTACTTACTAGCTTTTGCCCACGGCTTCGCGTGTGTTAAATTCGGGGTAACACAGTTCCCCTTTCCTGATTTGCAGGTACCTGCTACCTGTCGTTTTTGCCCTTGCACCTTATTTATTGTAATAGCAAAGCTAAGTTTACCCTTTTCTTACCTCATTCTCCCTCATTTCTCGCTTAAAAATATAGCCTATGTCCGTCTCCAAGGCAGCAACTATCTCTGTACCAGAATTCATCATAATCGTTTTAGCCATTTAGGCGTGAAGACGTAACAAACAAACAATGAAACTCACTTTCGCCTTATAATATTAGTAAGGATTTACGTTTAGAAGTTTTTTTTTGTAACATATATCTTAATATTCAAACATAGAATATTGAATAAATATATTTCCGCCAGTGTCGCGAGCAGGGTGGTTACGGTTCCAGAGCTTCGATCAAAAATGTACATGTTTGATCGTAGTTCCAGAGACAGGAACCTCCTCACAATTCAAGCCACATTGAGGATTACTGCCTTACTTTATTTATTATAAACTAAACTTGTTGTCCTGTTGCAGGGCAAATGATTTTCTTGGTTTATCGAATCTCACACATTTTAAACCAACATTACTGTTTTTTTTTTGTTAAATTCATACTAGTTTCCATAAAGATAACAGTTTCATACGTTGGTCGTGTCACGTCACCACATGTTGGTTCGAAACTTAAGAGACCAAGCATTAAAAAAAGTCACATATAAATGATACCTGTCACACTGCGACATTCACAAACACAATGTCTATAGCTCTGGGATTTAACTGTGAACTTGAGAAATTAGTTGAGCTATTAGCGATTCTACGTTTACAGTTGAAAGATTTTTGTATATTTTTTTTCAAGTTTAGTTCATTCCGATGTTTTCAATGACAGATATTTTTTTTTAAATTATAGATATAACTTATTAACCGACTAAAAAAAAGGAGGAGGTTCTATTTTCAATCGTTTTTTTATTATTTATGTTTACCGAATAAAACTGTGAGGAGCTCGTGGCTAAATAATAACAGCCGCTCGGGTCGATCTTTAGGTTAGGCCGCGCTTGCCTAGGTTGGTCTGTGGATGGGTGACAACCCGTTACGTACCGAGTTTCCTCCGTGCCTCGGAAAGCACGTTAAGCCGTTGGTCCCGGCTGTCATTTGTAGATCTTTGAAAGTCGTTGCAGGTAGTCAGTGTTCCGAAAGTCTGACAACCAGTCCTACCAAGGGGTATCGTATTACCTAGTATTAACTTGGTTGTGGAGGTCAGATAGGCAGTCGCTCCATGTAAAATACTGATATTCAGCTGCATCCGGTTAGACTGGAAGCCGACCCCAACATAGTTGGGAAAAGGCTAGGCATATGATGATGACCGAATAAAACTGTGGACCGATTTTCATAAATCCTTTTTTGTTCGAAAGGGTATACCGAGGTGGTTCCATATTTATTTTATAATAAATATTTTTTTTTTCTATTTTCTATAGACGATCTTCTAATCTTTTAGTAATAATGGAAAAAATACTCGATTCAAAATATGAAAAATCCTAAAAATGCTGAAATAAAAAAACTTTTTTTTTTTTAAGAACGTTTTTTAAATGTTCGTTGTCGTTGAAGCTTCATTGTTTACACTAAATAAGCTTGTTTTGTTTTAGATGCAATTCCAACTTAATTTGGCACTGGAAATTCGTAGTTCATCCATCCAGGTTGAGTAGCGACGGACTCCTCAAATTTCACAATCCTATTAGTGCGCTACGTCTGATTATTTTATGTTAGCCATGCTATCGCGAGAAATCGCCTGTTCGGAGAGGTTATTAAGATTGTAAAGTGTGTGTGTGGTGGGATTCTTACTAATATTATAGAAGCGAAAGTGAGATTGTTTGTTTGTTTGTTACGTCTTCACGCCTAACACGTTGGGGACCCTGGAGACGGACATAGGCTAATGTTTAAAAAAAAAAAGATTGAGATATGACGGAGAAAGAGAGAAGTAAAGGAAAAACTTAGCTTTACTATTACAATAAATACTCAAATACTAGGCGCAAAGGATAAAACTACAGGTAGCAGGTACCTGAAAATGAGGAAAGGGGAACTGCGTTACTGCGTGAAAAACTAGTAATTTATAATTTTAAATTAAATTATTATTATTTCTGAGTAACCAATTTTTCTTTTTTAGTTTTAGTCCTGTTCAAATAAAATTTCATTACGTATAAAATACCTAGGTAATAATTTTTCACACCAGTTAAAGTATTGAATTCTTTTTAACATTTTAAAAAGGGTCTGTTTTAATTCAGTGTTTCATATTAAACTGTGCTGTCACACACAGGCTCTAGTACATATGGCGTGTTGTGATCTCCGCTTTGTCAAATCGTCAACCTTAGACAGTATTAAGATTTCACTCAAAGAGGATTTACAATGACAACACCTGTGCTTATACGTAATTACAAGGAAGCTCCATACGTCACCGCTTGTATGCCGAGATCGTCTAACGGATGCTGTGATCTGAGTTTCTGACGAATATAGTGGTTTAGATATGTAGTAGTTGACCCACCAACTAGATAGATATTGAGGAGCTCGTGGCTAAATAATAGCAGCCGCTCGGGTCAATCTTTAGGTTAAGCCGCGCTTGCCTAGGTTGGTCTGTGGATGGGTGACCACCCGTTACATACCGAGTTTCCTCCGTGCCCCGGAAAGCACGTTAAGCCGTTGGTCCCGGCGGTCATTTGTAGATCTTTAACAGTCGTTACAGGTAGTCAGTGTTCCAAAAGTCTAACAACCAGTCTTACCAAGGGGTATCGTATTACCCAGTATTAACTGGGTTGTGGAGGTCAGATAGGCAGTCGCTCCATGTAAAATACTGATATTCAGCTGCATCCGGTTAGACTGGAAGCCGACCCCAACATAGTTGGGAAAAGGCTAGCCTTTTCCCAACTATGCCATTTTTCCTATCTACCCACCATCCACCCACATGATGGTGGGTAGATAGATACTGGTTTGCGGGGTGAACACAGCCAACCAAGGCTCGTACAAGGTGAAGAGGTTTTGGATAGATAAGGAAGAAGCTTATGCCCAGCAGTGGGCCACTTGACAGGGTAACAAAAAGACAGGTTGTTTGAGGAATTTTCTTTGTAAACTTTCCGAAGGGACATCTCTTTTATTTTCTCGCCATTAAGGGTACCCGCCAGACAGTTCATGTTAATTAATATTGTTGAGACTAATTGAGTTGCAACGAAGAAAGCTCATTTTAATAACATTTTACTTTGTCATTACTTCCTGTTCTTTGTTGGTTATTCTTGTTATTTTCTTCTTTCCTTTTGCCAACTTATGTCTGCACTGGAGAGGCGTTTTAAGATTTCCGTTTCCAAAGTGTAAAACGGGACTCTGTTACTAAGACTCCGCTGTCCGTCCGTCTGTCACCAAGCTGTATCTCATGAATCGTGGATAGATAGTTGAAATTTTCACAATTATGTTTCTGTTGTCGCTATAACATCAAGTACTGAAAAAACAGAATACAATAAAAAAATAACAAACATGATATTTTTATTGTATTTTTCTTCATTTATTTATATAGGTACCTACATATTTTTTTTATATTTTTACATATTTCTTATAAAAACAAAAAAAAAACATTTAAAAATATAAAAATAGTAGCCCACCGGTATCGGGAACAAGCTACCGGCGGTCAGGGCTCCAGAGAAAGGAACCTCCTAACAATACGAGCCGTGTCCAGGAGTACCGCTTTCTGTATCAAGCCCTTATTGTATTTTTTGTTACGAAATTTTGGTACGCGACTGCCTCTCGCACTTGGCCGTTTTATTTCGTAAAGTGTCTACTCTACCTAAGGAAGGCAATAATGTGGTAGAACCAAAAGCTTGTACCCCTTTCTGAAACGATTTAAAGATCATTAATCACCGTTTTTTTATAACGACCCGTTAATGGTAATGCAATCTTATCGTCGGGAACATTTTACGGTATTGATCTTTGTGTCATCATTCCTTGCTTTATTAGATGTGAGATTAGTAATATGATCTAGGTTCATATTAGGGACGTATACCTACTGGCTTCAAGGGCACAATTTTGTATTTTTATCGATTACTAGATTTTATACGTTTTAATTAATAGCTTTGGAGGAGGCCTTTACCCGAGGGGGCTTCCAGTACAGTGAAATGCCTACCTACTTAAAATGTTTCTTTTTTATATTATAAATAATTAGATGTACTTATTGTAAGATAATTTAAGTTACATAGATAGATATTAATTTCTCTTTTATTGAGTACTAGCTTTTGCCCGCGGCTTCGCTCGCGTTAAATTCGGGGTAACACAGTTCCCCTTGCGCCTTATTGATTTGTAATAGCAACGCTAAGTTTTCCCTTTTCTTCCCTCTTTCTCCCTCACATCCCACTTTAAAAAAAAAAAATAGCCTATGTCCGTCTCCTGGTTCCCAACTATCTCTGTACCAAAATTCATTAAAATCGGTTTAGCCATTAAAGCGTGAAGAGGTAACAAACAAACAAACTCACTTTCGCTTTTATAATATTAGTAAGGATATGTAGGAAACAACATCTGTATATTAATTTATTAAACTGGAAATATAAGGATTTTTTTTTTATATTTAACTAAAGTATTATCCAGAGATTAAATTAACTCTATATTTACTAGGTATTCAAATATAAATGAATACCTAGAATGAGTAATTTTAAACTAAACTTTTACCAAAAACAACAAACATTTCTCGTGATACTTAAATCTGTATCACAAATATACTCCAATCACAAAATTACATCATAGTCCCTTAATTGAAACAATAGAAAAAAAATACTCAAAGCTTAGTAGAAACGTTCGTTATTCATGGCGGAATGTATGCAGTCTGTTGAATGTTTAGCAATTGTTAGGTTGGGAGGGAGGCGCAGGGAGGGTGACAAAGGACCCTCAGGGTGAAGACGCGCCGGCACACGCCATATGTGTATTAACACTTAAAACTATAGGTTTGCGAAAAAATGAGGCTGCTATGAAATTTGCTTTTTAAATATTTGATATTTATGCTGTTTGCTACTTCATTACAGTACCTACTTATAAAAGGATAATATTTTTGTGTTCACCAAAAATCTTAAGGTACATCTATGTATGCATTTCTAAAATATTGATCTTAAACCCGTTTAATTGTTTTTCTATAATTAAACTACTCGGCCAACAAAATAATATGTTACATAAAACAAATTCCAAATTAACACCAAGATATAACACTTTTTTATTGTAGTGCGCTGCAAATATTCTATTGTAACAATAACTATTGCAGTGCATTATCTGAAGTAAAACTAAAAAAATAAATGCTTGTTTTTAAAATTAGGTGTACTTATTACTGTTTTTACAAATTTGCAAAAGTTGTTAAATAGATGCTCGTTATGACATATTATTATTTTAATTAACATATTTTGGTGCACATTCAGTATATTTGGTGGAACACAGGCAAAATTAGGTAAATGAAATGGGAATAAATTGAAGTACTTTTAAATACCATCCTTTATAAAATACAAGATGAGAATGTTGAGATGGATGTGCTGAGTGACAAGAAAGGATAAAGTAAGGAATGAGTATATTAGAGGAAGTTTGAAAGTTGCGCCTGTTACAGGAAAAATGGAAAAAAGGGAGTCGTTTGTCTTGGTATGGACATGTAATGAGGAGAGACGAAATACATGTGACTAAAAGAGTGAAGGATCTGAATGTTGATAGATGGACAGGGACCCCGGGGAATGCTAAAAAAAGATGGATGGAATGTGTAAGGAACGATATGAAGGAGAAAGGAGTAAATGATGCCGTAACGTATGACAGGTGAGAATGGAAGAAGAAAACGTGCTGTGCTGACCCCAAATAGACAAGGGTGGAAACAAAATTTCTTAAAAAGCTGTTAGTATCAAAAACAACAAACGGTCAATATAACGACATGATAGAATATGCATCAGGGGTCTAAAATGGCTACTTCGCCAGATTCATAATAGGATAATAATATGAATTGACGACACGGTTGGCGCAGTGACTGAGCGATCGACTGCTGCGCTGCGTGTCGCGGGTTCGATCCACGCACAGAACAAATATTTGTATGACCTACAGATAGTTGTACCAGGTCTGGCTGTTTGTGTATGTGAGGTTAAATGTTAGTAAACGCACCCACGATACAGAAATCCTAGTGTGGGGCAAAATTACTTATTAAAAAAAATATTTAGTTCCTCAGGTCATATATCATTACGTTGCCACATGCATTGGCATTTAGCGTTTTTGAAAAAGCATGGTCATGATCAGTGCGTTCTATTAACTTCAGTCAAAGGTAAGTCAGAATTGTCCTAGAATGATCCGTTTATTTATATAATCCTGGAGGATTATTTATAAACAGCAGTTTAACTGTCGAAAGACAAGTTAAAGTACCGAAGTGGCCAAAGAAGCGAAGTGCCCAAACTTCGACGAGTGGTTTCGAACAACTGTCCTCGGCTTAGCTAAATACGGAATTAGTACAGCACACTAATAGATACACAAATGCAAATGTGTGTGTTTTGCTAAAATTACATTGTTTTGCAAGAATTACACGGTTTTGCAAAAATTACACTGTTTTGCAAAAATTACACTGTTTTGCAAAAAAAACGGGTGTCAAGGAAATCTACGTTCTACGTTCGATTTTAATGAAATTAAGCTATACTTGAAAATTAAAAATAAACCCGACCACCTTAAAAACTTTAAAAGAAAAAACAAGTCCAGGCTATGCTAATCGGGACCCATTAAAAATCTTTCTAATAATAGGTACCGACTGTTAAAGAATTTTATTTTTCCTTTTAATTTTTTTAGGGGGTCAGTTTTTTTTATATTTAACCACAAAATTACGAGTTAGGCATTTTATTAAGGAACGATTGATGAACTAAAATTATATACGGGTTGTCTTTGAAAGTAAGGATTAAATCGAATAAGGGAAATCTAGGGCACTCGAAGCCTTTTGTCTAGTATTTCATCCCCAAACCGTCAGTTGTCAGTTGTAAAATACTCGAGCTATTTTATAATCTAGATGCAATGTATACCTATAAATAATTCGTGTTTGAAATATAGCTTGCAAGATTCTAAAGTATAAACTTAGCCTTGTAAAGTCAAATCCTCTTGTTGGTCGCACAAATCTTGTTATTCTGTTGCTAGGCAACAAATTTTTGTTACCACGTAAAATAACAACCACAATAAGAGGTTATGTTGTTTTGAATTTTGCGGTTTAATTGTTTCTTTATAATACAAGTGTTCTAAAATTAAATACTTCAAGAATAAACGAATGTGTAATTAGTGTACGATTTAAACGGTATCGTTTTCCATGGAATTAATTGTATATTAAAATATGTTGTGTGAGTATTATTAATTTAATTTATTCCTAGCTATTTTTAATTATAATGTATTGATGATGTTTCGCGATACATTACATACCATTATTATTGTAAATATCGTATCATTTTTAACAGACAACGCAGAGATTAGAGGTTATTCTATTGAAAACTTGTCCAAATTTAAAATATATGAGTTTTCTTGAGGCATTTGGCAACTATGTTGTTTTGTCATTTTGCTTCAAAGCAAGGATTTCCAACCAGCTACCCTACCATGACGTCTTAAAGCAGAACTTATTCCACTGAGAGAAAGAGACAGAGCTATACAGGGTGTCTAGCACCATCTCTTTCCCTCAGTCGAATAAGTTCTGCTTTAAAACGTCATGATGTGGTAGGCCTACTGTTAATCCATGTGCCTCACCCAACTTTCTTGTAATGCCAGTTAGTATTCAGTTAAGAGCCATTTCACATTTTCGCCCAAATTTTTAAGACTTTGAGCTTCTCTATTACCATCTAAGTAATATCTAGAATTTATTGAATGAATACAAAATATAGATTAATCGTTTATAGTGTCGTTTAATGTAACACATTTACTAAAATCGGTTTGTTTAATTTATAATGACACATCTCCCACAACCATTTTACTGAAAAATTGCCGCAGAGTCTACTTCTGAGTCCTAAATCTATCAATAATACTTATAAATGAAACTAAACAAAATACATACAGGTTCAGACATATATTTAAATCGTCGTTTAATGAAATAGATTCCTGAATTATATTACCATTAATTAGTAAAAAAATAAATTCTTAGACCAATTTTTAACTTTTATTTTGTTTTTTTTACGTGTTTTTTGGTTCAAATATATAGTAATTATAAAAATAAAATTATTCAGAAATAATCTATGTTCTTTGGGAAATCGAACCCTATAGTTATTTTGAAAATATTTGCATATAATTTGTCAAAATATCAATTTGAACATCAGTCTAAATTACAATAACATATTAATACTAATACAATACTAAAATAAAATTTACCAAATCATATTACGATTACGGCTCAAGATTGCTCTCGTGTTACACTGTTTATATTGCACGTGTGTGGCTCGCTACGCACACATAAACAATGACGCACTCTTTTGCCTAAACTCGGACGCAATCATTTTGTGAAATGGCTCTTAAACAAAAACTTTACAACAAAAAAAAAACTGTACAGCAAAAAAATAACTGTTTCGGGAATTTTTTTAAATTATTGTATACTATATACTGATTCACCAAATGGGATAAATTAGGTACTTCATAAGTTGCTTGAGTATTTTCAAGTCGACTTTACGATTTGCAGTAGCTCAGTCTTTGGCCATATTAACCATGTCGCTGGGATAAAATCTAAGATTTACTGAGTGTATAGTGGTAAAAGTTCGAAGAGAACAAAGTACACGTAACAGTCTCAGCTTTTACTTTCAAGGGTTGGTAAATCTAGCACACCGTCCGTCCGTCGATTGACCATAGGCCTTGTCCACGGCGCGTTAGTGATCCACGCGCGCCTCAAACAGATGTCGGCAAAGCAGAGGGGCCTGCTAGGGCCACCGCTTGCCGGGGTTGCGTGATGTTCGAAAGAGATACCGCGGCCCCGGAACATAAAGGGCAATAGAAGGAACATGGGTGGGTTTTAGTCAGTACAAGTCTGACACTCCCGAAGTTATTTGATGATTTCCCATTCGCAAGCAAAAAAAGGGTTGGTTAATCTTAAGATTAGCCAGTGAACCCTAAGATTTACCAATCTTAGGGTTCACTGGCTAATCTTAAGATTTACCGCAGTTGGGGCGGATTATATGCTGTTTACTCGACTGGTTGGAGATCCATAAAGATGTAATCATATTATTTATATGACAAATGTCATCATCTTCTGCAAACCTCTGTTCTAACCGCAGATTATTTATGACATCATAATGGAAGTTTATACGTTCATATGTACCTACTGTACTTCGTACAGGATATTTATATCGACTTGTAAACACGATGTTATGTAATTAAGAGGATACAATTAATTCAGGCTGTACCAGTTAAGTAACTTCGTTTTTCTAAAAGATATTATGAAAAACAAATTTAGTTTTGCGGCTGAATCTTAATTTAATTAGAATTATCGTAAAAATATTATTATATTTTTGCTAGTTGCTACGGAAATCCGACTCGCACTTGGCCGGTAATTTATTTTTCATGTAAAAATATCCGTTCGTTTTATCTTGGGTTCTTTTTTTGATTGACCAATAACAGCAATAGTACATGTATTTTTGACATTAAAATTTTCAAAAAGCAGTATTAAATCCTGAGATGAAGTATTAAAGAACCTAAATTAATGAGGTAATACTTAAAACAGCAATCAACGCCTGTTTTATTTGATTCACACTTATGTATAGGTACCTATTGTAACATCTGTTTAGAAAAAAACAAATTACAGTAGGCTTATTGTTTATAGGACACAGCTTCAAGCTGTTTATTTTACTAGAAGCAGTCCTGACAACGTGCTAAAACTGTTTTATACAATCTAGACATAGTGTTTGAGATACTGTGCGTCTAATATAAACACCACAGTGTATAAAAAATGTATTTCTGTAAGCTAGGCAGGCACCCCTCGTAAAAACATCAACTAGTTGTCTTGAAATGCAGAGTGTACTGTATGTACCTGACGCACGAAACTGGTGACGTCATGCAAAAAATATATTGCTTGAATTCTTATAAAAGCAACGCGAATTCATTGACAGGCAGATTTCCTTTGAGACACGATACATTTGAGACAGAAGGTTAAGTTTAAGAAACCTCTAGTGTTATTTTAAAGTGAAACTTTTATTACATCGTCTCAAACTTTTTCGTCTATGTGTTGCATGTCGCGTGACGGTCGGCCGCGGAGTAGGGACGTTTAAATGTCTATAATCTGAAAAAAAGTTTCACTTTTACCGTGGTTTCATAAAACCACACAATCCGTTTTTCATTTCAATAACTATTAATTGCCAGGGCCACCGCCTGCCGGGGTTCGAAGGAGATACCGAGGCCCCGGAACGTATAGGGCAATAGAAGGGACATGGGTGGGGTTTTAGTCAGTACAACTCTGACACTCCTAGCTCCGCCCAGAGCTGGGGAAGTTATTTCATAATTTCCCATCCGCAAAAGGAAGGGAAAGATTCTGATTTGTTGGTAAGATGTAGTAGCTTCGAAAGGGTTTCTTGATCCGGGTTTCAAAAAAGTAGTATGTAGTAGTTGTGTGTCGTTTTTGGTGTCCGACTCTTCCTTGTGTTACTCCACTGCGTTACCGATTTCTTTTCGGACTTGTGGGGCTGTAATACCAGCTGTGGGGTATAGTGTGACGGGCCTGTTGGTCTAGTGGTTAGTGGCCCTGACTGCTGAGCCGGAGGTCGTGGGTTCGATTCCCATCCAGGACAAACTTTGTGTGATGAGCATGATTGTTTGTTCTGTGTCTGGGTGTGATTTATCTATAATATGTATGTATTTTTAGATTATATAAGTATGTATATCAGTTGTCTGGTTACCATAACACAAGCTCTGCTTAGCTTGGGATCAGATAGCCGTGTGTGAGTTGTCCCAAGATATTTATTTATTTATTTATTATTTATTTAGTGTGCGGACTGGGGTTGCTTTGAGGCAACCTGTAACCGTTCTGCAGGTTTTGTTTAAAGCTTTCGGCAACTTGCTACTTTGTTTTTTTTAATTTGAGTATGACGTCCTTGAAATTCTTAACTTCCTTGGTTATGTTGTAGTTAGGTCAAAGGTTCCCTTATAAAGTAAAGTAGAAATAGAGCGTCACTGATAACTAGTTTAGGTATAAAAATGCTTATCTATACGGAAGTCTAAGCTGATTACAGTTATAGGTCAGTAGGTCAAGTAACGCAACAAGTATTCAACCTCCAATCCAATCTGTCATATATCTTTTATTACATGAAATCTTTAGTATGAAGAGGGTCTTTGAGATGAATCCCATCTTCCGGCATCCTCTTCTGGGATTGCTCTGAATATAGAATATATAGAATAAATATAAAAAAAATATAAATAAATATATAAATTAATAAATATATAAATATAAATATATAGAATATATATTATATAATATTATATAATAATATATAATATATATTATATATATATATAATATCCTCCGTAGTCACTAGAAATTCGACTACTAATTAAATTGATTATGTATTGTTATTAGCCTGGATTTTGCGTACAAGAACTAGCGCGCCAACTACAATTACTATCAACACTATTCGAGAAAATTCAATCGAACAGATTTTTGAAACAGTAGAAAAGGAATATCTCAGAAGGCGAATGTAAAATCTTATTCAAACAAATTTTCCTTGAAATCTCTTTTAACGTTCTACAAATACACGTTTTTACATTTCTTTTTTTTGTATTAGTTTAGAAATAAATTAGAGATAGGGCAATTTTTTAAGGCTTTATATTCGAATATCTTATCAACTATTAACTTAAGAAAAAACACGTTTTTGAGGAACATAGATATAATTTTTGTCGATAATTATACAAAATATATCTACAAATCACTTTATATAACCGTTCAAAAAAAACACTTGCTCTCCAAATTTCTAAAAGTCTCAGAATACAATCGCTATGACATACGAATAGACTGACGGAATCTATAAGGGTTCCATTATTCCAATTTGGACAGAGAACCCTAAAAGTATCTGTAACAGAACTCGTAAACAGCTTGTTTTACTCTTATTATCTCAATTCTAAAATTTAAAAGCACACCTCCCAGGCATTTCAGTAAAAGACAAATAAAGCCTTTATGAAAGTTTTTTCTAGAAAAAATCTGTTTTGATTCTACAGTTTAAAACAGGGATGTAGAAAACTTTCGCACGAGTGTCGGAAATCGTTTCATACAATCTGCATAACTCGTGTTTTTTATTTTTTATTGCTTTGTTCATAATGTAACATGTCCTGTACTAGTTTTGAAACATGAACACATTTGCAGGAAAACTAGTAGGTACATCAGTCGAAGAGTTTTTCGTATAGAGTTATTCTCTTTTTTTGTATTTAGTTATAGAAGCTGTAAACAAAATAACTAATAAACTCGACAAAGAAAATGCATTTCTGTTTTGACCTAAACTTGTTTTACAATAACTGACCCTTTAGTTGGAAAGTAAGCGGCAAGATACAAAACTTGTGTTAAATTAGATAAGATAGATGAATCATTAACTTGATGCAACAAAAGACACAATACAGTAATCAACACAAAAAAAAACAACTGATAAAAAGACAGATTAAAAAAGATATAAGAGCATAGACACATAAATTAGGAACAGTCCTGTGCTATAAGAAACTGTTATCAAATAAACTATTTCAAATGTGACTACCTGTCAAAGATCTACAAAAGACAGCCATTAGTAGATCTTTAGGCTGTTGAGCATAACATACTTTCTGAGGCACGGAGGAAAATCGTATGTAACCCATCCGCAGACCAATATGGATAAAGTAAGGAATGAGTATATTAGAGGAGGATGTTTAAAAGTTGCGCCTGTTACAGAAAAATTGAAAGGGGGTCGTTTGTCTTGGTATGGACATGTAATGAGGAGGGACGAAGCACATGTGACTAAAAGAGTGATGGAATGGTTAACGACGGAGAGCTAGAGTAAGGCCAAAGCAAAGATGGATGGATTGTGTAAAGATTAAAATGAAGGAGAAAGGAGTAAATGATGCCGTGACGTCTGATAGGGGAGAATGGAAGAAGAAAACTTGTTGCGCCGACTTCAAATAGAATGGGACTAGGGCGGGAAAATGAAATGAGACCAATATAGGCAAGCTTGGCTTAGCCTAAAGATCGACTCAAGCTGCAGATATTATTTTGCCATGAGTTCCTAAAAAATATAATAATTTAATACTTAAGGATAAAGCCGCAAAATTAATTCGTTGAATCAATGAATAAAATTTCGGGAACTATATTGAATGAAAGATATTTTATTGTTGTTTTATTATAAATCAAATTTCAGTTGTTTTCAAGTTTTTTATTGTTAAAAAACACAAGGTTTGTATTGATAATTGCTGGAAATGCGAAATTGGGCTAGTATTTCACAATAAGTTATGAGTAACAAAGATATTTTATTATTTCCAACAAAACACATTATCTACATAGGAATCTCTAAGCATTTCTTGGAAATCATCTAAGTTTAAGTCAAAACGATATATCAACGTATTCTAGATGGTTAAACAGATAAAATAATACAAGAAGAAACCAGTAGATATGTTTGAAAAAAAAATAACGGTCTGGGACACGAGGGTTCTGTACAAACTTTCGACACAAACAGCCATATCTTTTGACTGCGTAGACTTAGAGGGTTAATTTTTTCACGGCCTAAAGGGGCCACATTATCAACTCTGTAACTATATGTATATGATTTTAATTTCAACTCAATACCTCCACGCGTTCCCTAGATAAAGAGTCTTGACAGACAGAGTGACAACATAGTGATCCAATAAGGGTTCCGTTTTTTCCTTTTGCAGTACGGAACCCCAACAAAGTGGGAACTTCGATATTTGTAGCAGGAATTCAACATCGTCTAAAACCGTTCTTTATTTTATCTAGGCCCGTTTTAAAATTATATAAAACCAGTAAGTTCGTAATATCAGACATATTGCATTAAAAAAAAACCGTTCTCTAAGTCTAACATGTAAATTAATTGTATGGGTTTCGCCCATCAGTTCAGAAATATAGACATAATAATAATATGTTACTGCTCTCCCCAGTCAGAAATTAGCGTGATAATAATTATGTAACCTATGTCCTTCCCCAGATTGAAATCTATCCCCTTGCCATATTTTATTTCGATCCAATCTGGGATTTATTCGTGAAAAAGTTTCAAACATAGGTACAAACAAAAAAGCTAACTGTGCATGTATGCAAACAAACATACAAAACGTTGAGCGATCAAAGTTTAACCCATTTTTTCGTGGAATAGCATATTGAGGTATGTTTGAAATCCATCTATCTGTTTTACTTTGTGTTCTGAGCTGTAACAGACCGTTCAGAAATCGGTAAATTCCGCGTTAGATTCAATAGAATTTGAAACCCTTCAATATTCTTCAATAACATACACAATACTTGGTGATTGTATGATATTAGATTGTCTACCCTACTCGACGCTCGGGCGGATGACATTCTAGGACATTTCATTACTGTGTAAGACATACGCCGATGAGGATATGAGAGCATGCATGTTGCACTGCATTGATTTAGATATTATTTCTCAAAGAATTGTGAAAAACTCATGGAAACACTATGAAACACGTTTGTATTGCGATATTGCTTTTCGACAAAGAAGTTGTTTGTTACATTAGTTTGGCTTAGTTAGACTAAAATAATGTAATTTTCGCTTTTCTGATTTTTATCGTCAGTTTGTTTTCTTTTTTGTTAAAAGTAACTTTTTTTTTTAATTTGCTGCTCTTTTTACAAGCTTTTATTTGACTTGCGCTGTTCTTATACACCCACATTATGTAAATGACGTAGTATCTACATATGTACGTTGTATTTTTTTTATCCAGTTTAATTTTAATTTTATATGGAACCTATTTTGAGGCATGTTCGTTTTTTTTTAAATCCAATTTTTAAAACTTTAATATTTATTTAACTAACAAAAAACAAAAGAGGATTCTACGAGCTCTAAATGCGTTAAATCCTCTTTCGTTAGTTAAATGAATATGAGTTAAAAAAAAAACATAAAATACGCTCAAATAAGGGATTATAAAGATTTTTTTATGATTATTACCCTATTTCACAGCTTATTTAAATTTGATTCACTAAATATATGTTGTTTTATTTTTAATCTGGTTTGGTTTGTTTTGTACCAGTAGTTGTTGTGTACGCAAAAATATTTTATTATTTTTAATAATTGACTGATCAGAATGATAATTATGAGCTTCCTAGCTTTGCATGGGCTTTCAAACTAAATATGCATCTATGCAATATTTCAACTCATTAGGGTACTGGGAAGGTAGGTCAAATTAAACATCTAAGGATTTTTTACATGGTTAGTAACAGGTAAGGCTTATAAAAGCGTGTTACCAGTAAAAGTTTGTAAATATTTTTCAAATTTCTTTGGTTTTGTAGCACAATGTCGAGGGTAGGTTTGAGTTTTGAGATTAGGGGGAAATCAAGGTTAAGAAATCCAGAAAGAATGAATAAAGCGAAAATTCTTTTTCAATAAAATTGGTGTTTTCTTTTTCGAAATTATAAAGGTAAAGATAAGATAAAGATAAATTTATTTGTTCAAACATGTGTAACATGATACATTGCATTTGCACATATAAATGGAACAGGTATAAAAATGGTTGGTTCAGCATGTTTTGCCATTTACAGCGTACAAAATATTTCACAATTCATTATAAATGATAAATTAGAATAAAAATAAATTAAAGTCAAATATTCAATTAATCAAAAACAAATGTCAGAAAAAAAATTACGGAAATAAATTATAATCATAAATAATACAATTAATAGACCAAAGAAAAATCATAAAATTAATAAAACAAAAACACATAGTAAATTATCAATTTTCAAAATTTGTCAGTCAGAAACTCTGTATATTATTAATAGCCCTTACAAATTAGTAATTTCTTTAATTCTGTCTTAAATAAATTAATATTTAACATCTTCAGGGAATTTGGAATGGTATTGTATATTAGTGGGGCCATGCATATACACTTTTTTTTAGAAAAGCTGTTTTAGCGGGTTGTGATTGTACCCATAGTCTGTACTTATCACGTCGATTTCTACCTGTATTATTGTTTAGAAGCGGAAACAAATGAGGATTAGTTTCGACAAATACCGATATTTCTAATATATAAAGTGACGGAAGTGTTAGAATTCTATGCTGTATAAACATTGGCTTGCAACTTTCAATAGTTTGCAACCCAAACGAATACAACGCTTTTGAGCCTTGAAAGCAATTTCTTTCAGAGTTGAATTGCCCCAAAAAATTATTCCAAATCTTAACACTGATTCAGCAAGCCCGTAGTATGCTGTAAGCAAAGTATCTGTGTTAACAGTCGGTGCCAACTTATAAAGAGCGTATGACGAAGTATAATTTTTTTACAAATTTCATTAATGTGAGTTTTCTAATTTAATTGTCTATCAATGATTAATCCTAAAAATCGCGCTGTATCAACTTCCTGTATTATATTATCTTTGTATGCTAATTTAAATTTTGATGTATTATAATGTAAATTTTCTCGTTGTCTAAAATGCATTATGTTTGTTTTACTAATATTAATTTTTAAATGATTATCGTTAAGCCAAGTAATTATAGATTTCAATGAATCATTAGAATCAGAGTGGTAACTATATTTTTAGATGCTATGGTTACAGTACTATCATCAGCGAACAATGACATGGGTTCCTTTGTTGCTTTTGGTAGATCATTAATGTATAGTAGAAACAAAGGAGGGCCTAACACACTTCCCTGGGGAACACCATATGTGATGTATCGCTTTTCATAGGAAAAAAGCAGTTCCCTTTTTGCTTTAATATTAAATATTGAAATTTAGGTTATTTGTTGGCGGTCTGATAGATATGATTTTATTAATTCCAAAACATTACCCCTTAAACCATACGCCTGAAGTTTATCTAGCAGAATATTGTGGTCCACATAGTCGAATGCTTGTGACTTGTCACAATAAATGGAGCAAACCGGTAAAGATTTGTCAACATGCGAAGAGACTACGTTCAAAAAGTCGAAAACTGCCATTTTGATGTTTTTATTTTTTCTGAAGCCTTTTTGTTTATCACAAAGGATTTTATTTTTATTTAAGTACCTATTAATTTTACTGTAAATATATTTTTCAATTTTATTTGAAAATACATAAATAAGTGCTGTGGGTATATCTATAGTTGGAGTTGTTACCGGTTCTTCTCCATAGGAAACGCCCAACCCGATCCTTTTCTCGACGTTTTAAAAGCCCCATGTAGTTAGTCCAATGTGAAATAAATATTTTGATTTTGGTTCAAAAGCAATTTAATTGTTTTGAAATTCACTCTCATTTGTTTTTCCCCTTTTTATAGTTATAAAGAGGCACCGAGGTTGCACCGGAAGTACTAAATTATCGTGTAATGCTTTTGCAAGATAATGACAATGAGTTTAAATAATTATTTAAAACCATGTCATTGCAGCCATAGATAGAACATCACCTTTTCTAGAACTGGGTCATCGTAAGATTCTAAGCAAAAAATACAAATATTTATTCTCTTTTATTCTGTCTATTTTGTTATCGCGCAGATCCCACGTAGTTGTCTCGTACGTTAAATGTTTCACTTTATAAGGGCACCTAAACATAACGCATTCAATTATGACACGGTTTGCGCAGTGGCTGAGTGATTGACTGCTGCGCTTCGTGTCGCGGGTTCGATCTCCCCACGGAAAAAAATATTTGTATGACCTACAGGTAGTTGTTCCGGGTCTGGCTGTTTGTGTATGAGAATTTAAATGTTTGTAAACTTACCTATGGTACAAAAGAAATTCCTAGTATGGTTACAACTTAAAAAAAAAACTTTTTCTTAGTTATAAAAGTTAAGTAAGTTAGTTATTTTAAAATTTTTGTTTTATCAGAAAAGACATGCAAGTTTCCTGTCAAGGAGACAGGCGTAGCCCTCCTTCCACTCTTTCCAGTACCTTCTATATCTAGCTTTGGTCATCAACTACGGTTTTAGTCTCTATGTATGTAAAATATCTGCCCATTTTGTCTTTGACTTCCCCCGTTTCATCTCTCGAGATCTATACCATAATTTTCTTGGTGCATCTGTCATTTTGCATCCAACATATGTGACCCGCTTTTTTTTGCGGAAAGGTAATCATTAAATAAGTTCGGGCGGAGCGGGGGGAAGTGTCAGACTTGTACTGACTAAAACCGACCCATGTTCTTTCTATTGCCCTTTATGTTCCGGGGCAGTGGATATCGGTTTCGAACAACCCGCAATGATATGTGACCCGCTTACTTCCTCACTCTTTCCATAATGTCCGTAGTCTTTGCCCTCTTCGTAATCTGGTGATTAAGCGGCCAGTTTAGATATAGTCATGTTCAGTTTTAAAAGTAAAAATCCCTCAAATCAAATAGTATTTAATCTTAATCTCCTGACCGCGAAATCTAAGTCCAATATAATGTTTTATACTAGGTATACGAGCAACATTTTGTGTGTCATTCTACGATAATGCCTGGATAAACAAGATCAATGTTTATCTTATCTACAAATGTTTGTATCTGGGACGAACTAATCGAACCATTCATGATTAAATTGGCCGTTATTTATTTATTTTCTGCTAGTTGTTTCACGCGTCGTAGTTCACATTGAAACGCGGAATAGAGCGCGTTTCGGTCGCGTTTTTAATATTTCAATCATGGCATTTTTGAAGAAATTTACATAAAACTAGCTGGCGCCTGCGTCTTCGCCCGCGTGATATCGAAAAAGAAAGTATTCTATGCTATTCCAGACTATAATCTAAATCCAAAATTCATCAAGATCCATTCAGCCGTTTTGACGTGAAAGAGTCACGAACATCCATACATCCTCACAACCCTTCGCATTTATAATATTAGTAGGATGTACTTTAACATAGACCGTGTATGGAATAAAGGTTTCGCTGATTTGAGTGATTTTACAGTTAAAATGCTGTATTTCTAAATCTTAATGCACAGCCTCGTTGCTTTAATAGTCGCAAATACGACTGCTGAACATGAGGTCCTTTTTTGATTCCTTGGTCGTGTATTAAAAGTGTTATTGGGTTCACAATTAGGAGCTTTTTCGTAGTAGCTACGGAGCTTGGAGATGGGTCCGGCTGATGGCAATGGGCTCGCCCTCTGTTTTAACATGGTAAGTTTAACATAATTTGCAAAATGAGAGTGTACGATCAGACGCAATTCTGCTTAACCCATCGGGGTTTATTATATAGAGGTGATGTTACGTTATTATTCCTGGTGTTTCAAAATACCATTTATAACTGTTTTTGTAGCTTGCAAAAGGCTCTTAAAGTTGCGAAAATTTATACGGCTGCTACAACGAGGTACTGCTGACGAGAATGCTTGGAAGGTTCTTTTGAGGGTTCTCGCAGAAACTTTTCAAGCGGAGCCAACGTTTCCATGGCTTCCCTGGGTGTTCCATGAAAAGAATAAATTTCGTACCTGTGGTATTTTCTGTTAAAAGAAGGTACAGTGTTGGAAGGTACAGTAGAAATATGTAAAGGAATAATATTTTTTGAAATACTAGCTTTTGTCCGCGGCTTCGCTCGCATTTAATTCGGGGTAACACAGTTCCCTTTTCCTGATTTTCAGGCACCTGCTATTTGTAGTTTTTGCCCTAGCGCCTTATTTATGGTAATAGCAAAGCTAAGTTTTTCCTTTTCTTCCCTCTTTCTCCCTAACCTATGTCCGTCTTCAGGGTCCCAACTATCTCTGTACCAAAATTCATCAAAATCGGTATAGCCATGTAGGCGTGGTGAGGACGTAACAGACAAACAAACTCACTTTCGCTTTTATAATATTAGTAAGGATGGCGTTGCCCTAATAATGGAACGTGACAAATTGCACACCTATCAGACATGGGACCGCGTGAGACAGCCCGGGCGTCGGGAGCCAAAAGACGACTCCCGGCTACCGTAGACGTCTAGTGACGAAAGACCATGTCTCAATAGATGTCACCAAAGCAGAGGGGCCTGCCAGAGTAACTACTTACCGGGGATGCGGGTTCTTCGAAAGAGACACAAAGGGCTTTTTTTTGGGGTGGGAATTCATCAAATAACTTTCCCCGCTCTGGGCGGAGCGGGGGGGAGTGTCAGACTTGTACTGACTAAAACCCACACATGTTCCATCTATTGCCCCTTACGTTTCGGGGCCGCGGTATCTGACACAAAGGGCTATAGGAGGAATATGGGAAATGACTTCTCCGGCTCGATGCAGACTTGTACTGCATGAGACTAACAACCTTCCAATGGAAGGGTGTTAGTCTCTAGGGAGATAGGCAGTACAAGTCTGAATTGAGCCGGAGAAGTCATTTGATGAAATGCCGTAAGAAAGCCAGAACCATACCATACCAAGAAGAAACATACACTCAAACTTCGTAGTTACGTCAGTAATTGGTCTGAACCTGGACTTACTATGGGGGAGTCATCGACAGAGATAATGATCAAAAATATCAAATCAAAAACGTTCACGTATGTTTGTTCTAAATTCATCGCTAATGGTAATGAGCGGTGTCGGTCAATTAGCGAATGCTTTAATAGTATTAGTTTGTATGAATGGTCTCCGTCTGCGATGAGCACTTTTGTGTCGGCTAATCTGTTTGTTGAGCAAATAAACGTTTCTCCTACTATTGAAGTTTTCCTGACGAGTTTTGAGAGAGCGTTTACTCGTAGTTTTAGAATCGTTACTTTGCGGTAATCGATGACAGTAAAGTGTTATGCAATTTCAAAGCTTACGTTTAGTTTCGTTTTAGATTTTATTAATCTTTTGTACACCATAACACATATTTACGAAAAAAAAATTCAAGAAAGAAAATAAGTTTATATGGCACACAACATTAAATAAGAAAGAAAACAAAAAAAAATACAATTATTCAAAACAATAAGGAGACAATTATTGTGTGTCTCACGGCTGCGCCAAATAGGCCCAGTTCAGCAAACTACGCTGGTTTTAAGCCGGACCTTAATAAAATTCATATTGTGTGTCATAATCATTAATGAATGTGTCATTAATTAATATTCGCTAATGACGGGACGCATTTTCGATTATTATTTGTTTAGTATATATACGAGGTGGCATTTTCAAAAGCTAACTGTCAATATAAAGCCTTTATAATCGTATTCGCTCAATTACTCACTTTGTCTATGCCCTGTGATTGCATTTGTGCAGTGAGTTAGGTCTATGGTAGGAGCATCGCCGCTCGGTAGTCCCCGACGCTTGTTAAGTGGACTTGACTTCCCCGCGCCACATCGACAAGCCGCGGGGATCGACTCCACTGCCTTCTCGATACTTCTCCAACTTTCGCGCTTTATTTTATACTAGCTTTTGTCCGCGGCTTCGCTCGCGTTAAATTCGGGGTAACACAGTTCCCCTTGCGCCTTATTGATTTGTAATAGCAACGCTAAGTTCTCCCTTTTCTTCCCTCTTTCTCCCTCACATCCCACTTTTTTATTAGCCTATGTCCGTCTCCTGGTTCCCAACTATCTCTGTACCAAAATTCATCAAAATCGGTTTAGCCATTAAAGCGTGAAGAGGTAACAAACAAACAAACTCACTTTCGCTTTTATAATATTAGTAAGAACTTTACTTTACATACTATACATTAAATATTTGAGATCTTCAGAGGTGATTTTGGATGAGTGTGATGAGACGAGTATAATTATGTACTTTCTAAAAGTTTATCTACACAGACAGCGGTGAAGGAAAACATCGTGAGGAAACCTATTCTGAAATCGTCAACTCGTCTTGAGCAAGCGTTGCAAGCGTAATCTTCTCTCATCTTCTTCTCTGTATGAGATAGGGCCTTTGCCCAGTAGTGGCAACAGTTGTAAGCTGTGATTATTATTAAATTAAAAGATCCAGTGACACACTGTTGTAATCAATTTGGTTGTATCGTCCCTAATATTGTGCTTACTAAACAATGCGCTCGATAACCAAGCCTTCTTGAAGCGTGACTAAATAGCAATATGTCAGAACAAAGAGTAATTTGAGCTGACAAATGCGTACGTTGTTAATGTCTTATATCTAGAGTGTGGCCCTAAATGGTATTCTTTTCCGTAAAGAATGAAACCGAATTTCGGCCTTTTTTGTATAAATAAAACATAAACGAAAAAGGCGTTTTGTAAATTTAAATAGGTGCGGCATAAACACCACAGGATCTTTTTCATTAAGTTTAATTAACAGTAAAATAAATTTGACACATATCCCTGATATTCGACCGATCGATATATTAGATGGTTGAGACCCTGGAGACGGACATAGACTATTTTTTTTTAATGTGAGAAATGGGTGAGACAGAGGGAAGAAAAGGGAAAACTTTGCTCTGCTATTACATTAAATAAGGCGCAAGGGCAAAAACTACAGGTAGGAGGTACCTGCAAATCAGGAAAGGGGAACTGTGTTACACCGAATTTAACGCGAACGAAGCCGCGGGCAGAAGCTAAAATTTAATCAAAGTTTTGAACTCGCTTTTGAATGGCACCGAAAGCGGCTGAAAATAGATAATTTTAAAGGTTGACGAACAACTCGCTTTTGAAGTTGAACGTCACTGAGACCGGCTGTAAATGGGTAATTCTGCCGAAAACCGAATCATCAGACTCAACTTACGTCTTAGCTACATGTCGTTGAATCCAATTAGTGCATTACAGCGGATAGGTAATTTGCAGCAGAAACGGTTGTATTGTAACCACATCAATTGTTATTGTATATATAGTAATATGCTTAGCCCACAGTAGCATGATGAGATAAGAATATTGGTTGCCTGTAATTTCTGGCTTAATTTAAGTCCTATTATCCTTACTAATATTAAAAAATACATATATATAAAAAATACAGTGATATCCACGACATAAATACAAGGAACAAACACAAATTTGTTGTTCCTGCAACGAGGCTCAAAAAAATAGGGGGTACGTTCACATGCCAATGTATACGTTATTATAATAAACTACCAAGCGATATTCAAACACTAAGCCTCAATAAATTTAAATCTTTTATAAAACGTAAGCTATGTTTGAAAGCTTACTATAATATGAATCATTACCTTGAAGATAAAAAGGCTTGGGATTAAGCTGCTCCAATTTAATTTGCTCTGTGAGTGTCAAAATTTTCCTTTGTTTCACTTATTTATTGTTTATTCCTTTATTTTATACAATTTGACATTACTTTGTTTATTTTTATTTTTACATTTCTTTTTATTATTTATTATTTGTGACATTTTATTTTCCTTATTATTTTAATTCATGACATTTTATGATTTCATTATGATCTCATTAATTTAATTTTGTATTTTTTTATTTTTATTTGTTTATTGTGAATGTGAAGACCATGTGGATCATTTCTTTTATTTACTTTGTTTTTTGACGATAGTCTGGCAGTTTGAGTACTATAAGCGACCTACACAAATGTCCTTTTTTTTGGTATTGTTCGTCGTGTCGTTGAGCTCCTTGGGTTATGAGTTGAGCTACACGATAACTGACAAATGCTTGCACTGACTGGACAGGTCCACTCAATCTGTGTGGTGCTTTCTTAAAAAGACCATTTCAGACACTATCTGCATAGTCTTCATGTAAGTTGACCAAGATTATTTTGTCTGGACATTAAAAGAGACTATGACCTCTGAGTTTGTTTCGGCTGTTTCTTCTCAGAGTAGTCGGGTACGAAACACCGGCCTCATCTAGTTTTTAAAAAAAATGACGTGTAAAAGTGTTTGTGAAAACCTACTTGCAAAATAAACATCATTTATCATTTATCATTATAAAAGCGAAAGTGAGTTTGTTTGTTACGTCTTCACGCCTAAATGGCTGAACCGATTTTGATGAATTATAGTACAGAGATAGCTGGGACCCTGGAGTCGGACACAATATAAAAAAAGTCGAGAAATGAGGGAGAAGGAGGGAAGAAAAGGGAAAACTTAGCATTGCTATTATAATAAATAAGGAGCAAGGGCAAAAACTATAGGTAGTAGGTAGATACCTGTAAATCAGGAAAGGGGAACTGTGTTACCCCGAATCTAACGCGAGCGAAGCCGCGGGCAAAAGCTAGTAAACAAATAAATACTTTTTCCAAATTAGTTAAAATTGAGAATCACACATAGTCATAATACTGTTATTCTCTAAATAAATAAATTTAAATTAATTATCACATTACAACATACGCCGCGTGTAATAAAATAACATCTATTTTTTCTGTGTCTATGACCCATTGGGATTTAAAACTTTTATTATAGATCTAAATCTAGTCTAGACTAAACCAAGGAATTTAAGTCGCAGGTTCGAACCCAGGCATGACATCACCATTGCTTTCAAAATTCTAAAGACAGGCAAACCGGTTTCCTTTATAAACTAGAACCAAAAATTCGCCCTTTTGCGCCGTGCATCGCGGGTTCGATCCCCGCACGGACCAAATATTTGTGTGACCGACAGGTTATTGTTTTGGGTTTGGCTATTTGTGTATTTGGCTATGAGTCTAAATGTTTGCAAACGCACCCACGATACAGGAGAAAATCCTAGGGTCAAGCAACGCCTAAAAAAAAAACAAAACGCATCTAATTTTATCATGTCAACTAGAAATATTGGACTTATATTTAGATCGACGTGGTAAAGGTTAAACCCCTCATTTATGATATTTGTCCTGATTGACCAATATTAGTGAGTGGTTTCATAGTGAGTGGTTTCATATATTATGCGTTCTCATGATATCTAATTGATGAGTGTTATTGATTTATCACAGGTTTGATTACATTTGATATTTCACGAGGCTATCTAGATAAAAAAGCTATTTTTAACATAATTTTGTACTGGATAGTTAATTTCAGCTTAACGCATAAGTCTAAGCAGGGATTACAAGCACAGCCTTAACGGATTGTTTCTTTGAAATCATCGCCTTAACGAATTGTTTCTTTGAAATCATCGCCTTATTAAATTGTTTCTTTGAAATCATCGCCTTACCAAATTGTTTCTTTGAAATCATCGCCTGCAACCAGGATCAGCAGGTTTAGGGCTTCGCGCAATCTATTGGGGGGCTAGTTTGAAATGCAGTTGATAACATTGAACCATACTTATATACTAACAAGGAAAGATAATTAAAAGACCAATGTTCTAATTTACATTTTAAAATTAAACTAAAAAATACATTTCTGTGATGCTGGTAATGATGTGGATCATTACCAGCATCACAAAAACTATACCTATATTTTCTATACCCTAATAAAAAATTACATTTGTGTTGTGATAATTTTTATGTGTTTTGTTTTGTGCCAGACATTATGTGTACCCAAAGAGATCTTTTGCCTATTTAAGAAAGAAGAATATAAGAATGACGTGTATAACTAACCATGCATTGTCATCAAAACTACTGTGTAAGTTTGTTGAAGTTAATAAAATAAAGTTGTAATTTCTAACAACTATTAACTTTTTTTTTTTTTTTTTTTTTTTTCTCTCTCTTTGAACACTGTGTCTGAAATGTCTGTGCAGAAAATGGTTCATTATTTGTTTGTTAAAATATTTTAAATCATTTAATCTATTTTTTGTGTTCTATTCAACAATGAAAATTATTGATATAGTCTCCAGCGTTTGATTGTCTACCATAGTACCTACGTGATATTGGCAAAATTGTGGTGTCTCTTTCCACAAACGCCATTAAGTAAATAAGTGAAGTGAAGTGAAGTCATCAAAACTAAACGTGTATGCAAAATTTCAGTTCATTCAGAAACCGGGAAGTGGGTCAAATTTAACGTAGGTATAAGATTTTATTACATAGAAAGTTAGTTACAGGTGAAGCGAAAAATAGAATCAAAATAACATTGTTATAGGTACTTCTTCGTTTCATTATGTACCTACTAAATATCGAATGTCATCAACTTCTAAGAACCTCCTGCCATAGACACTGTCTAATTGCATTTCAACGGGTACAATCGTCTACAATAACGTTTATAACATTTATCAGATACTTCATACTGTGTATTATTTATTAATATAATAATGTAGTAGTAAACTAATATTAAAATGACATACCTAATCACATGTAATTTGTATTCCACACCATTTTAGTTCCGATTAAAGATAGTCCGATTTACCTTGACAACCACTATTTTTGGTGGAAAACGTCAACTTAACCATCAGTAATGCTGTCAAACTACAATATAGTTAAGTTGTGTCACTAACCCCCGAATACTGAAACGTCACTCAAAATTTGAGGGCTGCTTAACATTTGAGCAGCTCTAAACTTTAGATTTTGTATTGTCAAACGTCACTTTTGAGTATCTGTTAAATTTAAGTGGTACTTAAATTTTGAGTGACGTTTCAGTATTCGGGGGTAAGCCCCGTTATAATAAACAAAAACGACTCGTTTTGCTTACGGATGGTAGTATTTTGACATAAGTTCTATGAGACTTATGTCAAAATCCTACTATCCGTAAGCAAAACGACTCGTTTTTGTTTATTAGAACGGGGCTTTAATCAATTTCAGAAGAAGGACTGCAATTGAGAAGTATTAATAGGTAGGTAAGTTAAATTTTAGTAATTTTTAGAGTAGTTTTAATTTAGTTTGTGACAAAATAATCGACATAAAATATGGTTGGGCGTGTGTAAGATCTTGTTCATCTGAACACGTTAATTTTCGTAGTTTTTATTTAAATACTAGCTGTGCTCAGCGGTTTCACACGCTGAGGTTTAGGGGTATGAAAAATAGATGTTAGCCGATTCTCAGACCTACCCAATATGTACCCAAAATTTCATAAGAATCGGTCGAACCGTTTCGGAGGAGTACGGTAACTAACATTGTGACACGGGAATTTTATATATTAGACTATATTTCTAATCCGATCTTTTTGGCGGGTACTTTAAGAGCAGATGGCATATATATTATACTAACATAATATGGCACAATGACGCAGAAATATGAAAAAGCTAAAATTTTTTTTATAGGATTTTATTTCTTAGCTTTTTTTTGCTGATGGGAATTCATCAATTAACTTCTGTCTCCCCCCCCCCGCTGTGTGACTGACAGAATTTTACTGATTAAAACCCACCTATGTTCCTTGTTCTTCCTTTTGTTTCGAACAACCCGGCTAACGATTAACTGACTGTTTGAAAATCTAACAGCAAAACTATTCTCTCTTCTATAGTCTCTTACGACTTGTGCCCTCCGACATATGGAGGGCACAAATCCAAGTCCAGGGTGATATAAAAAATATAATACCACCCTGTTACTATCCCACTGCTGGGCAAAGGCCTCTTCTTATACAGAGCAGGGCGAGAATTGATCACCATGCTTGTTCAAGACGGGTTGACGATTTTAAACTCATATTAATCGATATGGCTAAGGATACAATTAAAAAATACAAACCCAAGGTACACACAGCGCTAAGTGACGTTTTTTTATTATTTTAGGATGCGCCAAATTTTTAAACCCCAACCTAGCCTCTCTGATATTGGTACCGGTTTCCTTTTAAACATTAATTTCTTCTGAATGCTGAGGAAAAACTCATGGCATCCTGTTTGTCTAGACAGGACATTCTTTGGCTAAACTTATCAGAACTAAAATTAACTGACAATTTCACAATCAATAAAGGCGGGAAGTTGTTAGACAATATGCACGACATACGTTACGTACCTATATTTTTAATCAATACTTTGGGAAGACACCGCTGTCTAATTTTACTGAAACAAGTGCCCTTTATACTCTGAAACAAGACTGCTCTCATTTGATTTATCAGATGAGTAAACGAAGCCGTCTTGTTTTCGTTACTAATATTATAAAAACGAAAGTGAGTTTGTTTGTTACGTCTTCACGCCTAAATGGCTAAACCGATTTTGGTGATTTTTTTACAGAGATAGTTCAGACCCTGGAGACGGACATGGGCTATTTTTTTAAAATGAGAAATGAGGGAGAATGAGGGAAGAAAGGGGAAAAAAACTACTGATAGCTGCTACTTTTACCTTTGCTATTACAACAAATAAGGCGCAAGGGCAAAAACTACAGGTAGCAGGTACCTGCAAATCAGGAAAGGGGAACTGTGTTGTCCCAAATTTAACGTGAGCGAAGCCGCGGGCAAAAGCAAGTAATATATTTATAATAAACTAGCTTTTGCCCGCGGCTTCGCTCGCGTTAAATTCGGGGTAACACAGTTCCCCTTGCGCCTTATTGATTTGTATTAGCAACGCTAAGTTTTCCCTTTTCTTCCCTCTTTCTCCCTCACATCCCACTTTAAAAAAAAATCCTATGTCCGTCTCCTGGTTCCCAACTATCTCTGTACCAAAATTCATCAAAATCGGTTTAGCCATTAAAGCGTGAAGAGGTAACAAACAAACAAACAAACAAACTTACTTTCGCTTTTATAATATTAGTAAGGATTTCATGTTTCAAAAGCTTTTTGCTATGATTGTACATCGAAGGCTTCCATTTACTACTAAGTAGTTACAATAATAGTTTGGTTCGTATGCCGTTAAATGGAGTAGCCACGTGCATTGTGCATTCTCTTTTAAATATAGAGGCACGTGTCGCTTACGAATGCGGAATGTATTGCTAAGTCTATTAATAGAGTAGTATCCGATTGTTTGTGACATCAATATTGTTCAGCAGCCAGTCTTCTAAAACCAACCAAATACTATGAGCATCCATTCACAATGTAACAATATTCATTGCATTTTTGTCGACTCGTCTTTTGCTGCCCTTTAAGGAATGAGCGTTCTACTTTTAGGTAAGCAGAGAACAAGCTTGTCTTCAACAAGTATTCTGAGATTTTTGAAGAGCTTTGTGACGGGGAATCCTAGTAATAGAATTAATAGAAGTCGTATTTCAAGTAAAGAGCTCGCTTTAATTTAGTTTGCACAATATCCTTGTCATTTAAGCTATGTATTTTGAAATTAAATTCTGTGGTGCTTTGTTTGTTATATTTTTCAAAACTACGCAACGATTCACGAAGTGCATTACACTATTACAAAAAAGGCTACTCAAAAATATGGCATTTCCATGATTTTTGAAGTTGTATATATCTAGCTTTTTCCCGCGGCATCACTCGCGTTTAATTCGGGGTAACACAGTTCCTCTTTCCTGATTTGCAGGTACCTGCTACTTGTAGTTTTTGCCCTAGCGCCTGATTTATTGTAACAGCAATGCTAAGTTTTCCCTTTTCTTCCCTCTTTCTCCCTCATTCCTCACCTTTTTTTTAAAATAAAGTTAGTTTATGTCCGTCTACAAGGTCCCAACTATCTCTGTACCAAAATTCATCAAAATCGGTTTAGCTATGTAAGCGTGAAGACGTAACAAACAAACAAACATACAAACTCACTTTCGCTTTTATAATCTTAGTAAGGAAGTAAGGATTAATGAAATTACGATAATGGTGTTGATATATTTTGCTAATGATCTTTTGATTGCATTTTTCTTCTGAATCATGAATGAAATTAATAATTAATTGAATGTTTGATGATCTTATACTATTAATTCTTAAACTGTATTTAAGCACATTGCAAACCATATCTTTTATTGATATTATGTTATTATTGTTACTAAGAGGCGATTTATTGTTAAAAGCATAATAAACTGTATTAATAATTTTTAAAAAATGCATAATTATAACTAATAACTTAGTTTATACGATAAGAAGATGTACCGTGGTAGTAATGTGTGGAAGAAATCGAAAGTGAAGTCGATCGTACTCGCAAAGTAGAGCAACTGACCCTCCGTACCAAGTTGTCATGACTTCTCACTAACTTTCAACTTAACTTTTCTTTTAACTTCGACGTTAACGTTTACTTTTCTCGAAGAAAATATGTTTTATGAAATAAACTTCAGAAACGGTACACTCAATATCGTGAATAGTATTATTTGAATGGCACTTTGTTGGTTAATTGTTTCTTTTATATTCATCTTCATAGTATGTCTAAAGTTTTGTTTATATTTAGGCTGTTCTTTGCTGAAAATATGAAAAGAAAGAGTGTCAACATCATCAGCATCATTTTCGTGTTCGTGTCCTAGTCTATTTTGGGTCGGCGCAACACGTTTTCATCTCCCATTCTCCGCTATCAGACGTCACGGCATCATTTACTCCTTTCTCCTTCATATCATCATGAAAAGAAAGAGTTTAATAACTTTAGGTACATTTTATTCTATTTGGTAGGATCCTGTATTTGCAATCACAGCTTAGATTTTCAAACATAAACGAAGTTCTTATTGAAACTTAACTGGCGATAAATGTAAGATGTTATATACACTTCTAGCATTTATGTAAAGCGTTGTTTAAGAAGGAGTAGAAGAATAATTTATTTATAAAGAATTACAAATAGTGATCTTGCAGACGCAGTAGATCTATTTCTATAATCAAAGCTAATGAAATCAAAATCAAAAGTCATTTATTCAAATTAGGCAGATATTAAAGCCCCGTTCCAATAAACAAAAACGACTCGTTTTTGTTTATTGGAACGGGGCTTAAGTCAATTATAAAACGTCGACTTTACAAGAAACAGTCCCCCAAAACGCCCGGACATCTCTATTTCCTAGTGTTTTAGCTGGGAAGAAGTCTGTAAGGATAGAAGAACCAGATTTTATACAAATACATAAACTTATTGTAAGTAGTATTAAAGTAAGTTATAACTAAAATAAATTTAACAATTGCAATGACCAGGTATTGTTAAATGTTACGTAGCGACCTGCCCGACATATCCATGTGGTAGTTCCGATATAAAAGAAAAGAGAAAAATATCAAAAGCCAGAATAACACCAGCCAGAATAAAAAGGAAGTTAAGTACCGAAATATGTAGGTACTTAAAAACCAGCATAATATTGTCGTGAAGAAACTTAGTAGTTTAAGTACCATATTATTATGAATTTGCAGACAAATTGTGGTATTTAGCCGGCACAGAGATATGCTAATGTGACCAGCGTCACAGAGCAAACCAAGTTCAATGTCACATGAGCCAATTCACAAGCGGACCGCGGATTTATTAATTTATCAACAAAGTTGGTCAATGAAGAATGTTAACTAATTTTGATTATTAGCAGTCCATATTCTCTGTCAAAAATAAAAAAACCGGCCAAGAGCGTGTCGGGCCACGCTCAGTGTAGGGTTCCGTAGTTTCCCGTCCGTCACAATAAGTGTTCCCACTTATGAGTTTAAAGGTGGAGGAGGAAATTATTTTGTACAACTTTTTGTACAAAAACTGTTGTGTCAATCAAGTTCAAAATGATTTTCATAGAAAGTCCTTATAAAGTTCTACTTTTCAGATTTTTTTCATATTTTCTAAACTTATGGTTCAAAAGTTAGAGGGGGGGGGGACACATTGTTTTTTACTTTTGGAGCGATTATTTCCGAAATTATAGACATTATCAAAAAATGGTTTGAGTAAACCCCTATTCATTTTTAAATACCTTTCCAACAATATATCACACGTTAGGGTTGAAATTAAAAAAAAATTCTCTTCCCACTTTACATATAGGGTGGCTACCCTAATAAAACATTTTTTTCCAATTTTTATTTTACCACTTTGTCGGCGTGATTGATATACATATTGGTACCAAATTTCAGCTTTCTAGTGCTAACGGTCACAGAGATTAAGCGAGGACGGACGGACGGACGGACGGACAGACAGACATGGCGAAACTATAAGGGTTCCTAGTTGACTACGGAACCCTAAAAAAATAAAGAATTACTTATACAGGGTGTGGCGTAAATAGTGGTCCACCGTTAAGGATTCCATTTACCAGATAATTTACTATAACTTACTACAATTTTAACCAGTTTTAAAATTGTAGTAAGTTATATTGTGTTTCGAAACTTTGAATGCCTATAAAATCAAAACTACTAGGTTTTTTTTACTACAACAAAAACTAGTGTGTTTGTATACATACAGGCTTTACTGAGACAACATTTCAAGCGATTTGGCATATCTAGTAACATTCTCCATTGTGAGATTATTCTCATTAATGGGCGTCCGTCCATTGGTGACTGCTTTGGTTTGAGTTCTATTTTTGCGTAGGTAACAATCGACGTTCATTGGCGGGAAAAACTCGCATTTCACCAACTTATTTATGTACCAGCGGGATTATTGTGAGCAAACGAATTCTTCAAGCATATGATGCAATGGATTTCTTATGAAAATCATTTACTTACTTTTAAAATAAATGTTTCAGTTAATTAATCTGTCACATTAAGTAAACTATCTTTAAGATCTAGTAACATAGTGCCTGCTAGATGCCAGTTTTTTTATGAAGTTCAACCTAGGAGGTTGTCGTCTGCTTAACCAGGCAATTCCTGTGGAAGTCATGAAATTAATTCCTCCAAAAACTTACAAAATAGATGCCCGTTAACAAAAGCTTATAACTTAAACCCCTGCTGATAGTAAACTCTGTGTGTTGGTTCTACAGAAACGTTATTTAACGTGGTTTGGTGACTAACGTTACCTTGGAAAACTAGATAACTGATAGATAATGAACCTTGGGAAAAGCAGCGGTTCGACATTAGTTAAGATATATATTTTTTTACGAATGGGAAATAATCAAATAACTTCCCGCGCTGTGGTCGGAGCTGGGGGGAGGGTCAGACTTTTACTGACTACAACCCAACAATGTTCCTTCTTTTGCCCTTTATGTTGCGGGGCCGCGGTATCTCTTTCGAACAACCCGCAACCCCCGGCAGGCGTTGTCCCTGGCAGGCTCCTCTGCTTTGCTGAAATCTCTTTGATGCGTGCGTGGAACACAAACGCGACGTCGACACGGCCTGTCGTCACTGCACGGACGGACTGTGAGCTACCAATTGCTCACATCCACAGACCCGCGTCTAAGTTTAGAGGATTGTAGTTGACTCAGCGTAGATACTTTATCAGATTCATCTATTAATTTTTTGTTCAAATGTGCAGTAACTCTTTGGAGTTACTCCACATTTGTACTCGATGAGCGATAAAAACTTTTTAAAAATAGACTTTCATTTTTTCTGACTTCCCGTCACGACTTTCTGAGTTCTATGAAAGATAATCGACAGTTTCAGTTTTAATATTTAAAATGAAGAGCTAACTGATTCCATAGACACTCATCATCTGCCTAGCCTTTTCCCAAGTATGTTGGGGTCGGCTTCCAGTCTAACCGGATGCAGCTGCATATCAGTATTTTACATAGAGCGACTGCCTATCTGACCTCCACAACCCAGTTAGTACTGGGTAATACGATACCCCTTGGTAAGACTGGTTGTCAGACTTTCGGAACACTGACTACCTGTAACGACTGTCAAAGATCTACAAATGACAGCCGGGACCAACGGCTTAACGTGCTTTCCGAGGCACGGAGGAAACTCGGTATGTAACGGGTGGTCACCCATCCACAGACCAACCTAGGCAAGCGCGGCTTAACCTAAAGATCGACCCGAGCGGCTGCTATTATTTAGCCACGAGCTCCTCCGATTCCATAGACACTACTAGAGTTTTATAAGATTCCGACTCCCCTTTTAGGATCACTATATTGTCCGTCTGTGTGTTAAGACCTTATATCGGGAACGCTTGGAGTTGAATTTAAAACCATACACTCAAGTCTGTGGTCCCTTCGAGCTGAGAAAAAAATAATGGCCGTTAATGTCGCAAGTTTGTACGGAACCTTGGCTTGAGTCCGACTCGCACTTGGCCGGTTTTCTTTTTAATACGCTGTATTAATATAAGTTGGCTTTGATAGATTTTTTATTAAAACCTTTGTTAACTGGGAAAGTTCTTATAATAAATTTTATAGCTAAACTGAAAATTGCTATAAAGTCTAATGTGCTTTATTATTATATTGCTGTCTAGATTTTTATATATTCTATTACATTTTGTAATTAATTATTGTAATTATGACTGTGTGTCTGTATTTTATATTTGTATATTTTTTTTTTGTTTTTTTTTGCTGCCAATTTTCATACTTTAAAAACTATCAGGGACTACATTAATTATGTTTATGTAACAAACAAAAACTTTATGACACAGTGATTTTCATACATTCTCTTTTCAAGCTCGTCTTTCAAATTTTATTTAATTCGGGAGGCGGTTGTGTTTTACTAATTGCTTAGACAATTAGAAGGGCCGCCTTCGTTAATACAGATAGTAGGTACCTATTAATGAGGAAACTCCATACCCTTGCCCATTTCTTCGTTATTCTATAATTTTTTGACGGATTTTAACGATTTCGCCAGAGATTTTCTTAGAGTCGTTTTTATAGTATTTTAGTTCAAATACTTTTATGTTTAAACTTGCTATTGCTCGCGTTAAATTCGCGGTAACACAGTTCCATTTACATCCCGCGGCTTTGCTCGCGTTAAATTCAGGGTAACACAGTTCCCATTTCCTGATTTGCAGGTACCTGCTATTTGTAGTTTTTGCCCTTGCGTCTTATTTATTGTAATAGCAAAGCAAATTTTTCCCTTTTCTTACCTCTTTCTCTCTCATATCTAGTTTAAAAAATAGCTTATATCCGTCTCCAGGGTCCCAACTATCTATGTACCAAAATTCATCAAAATCGGTTTTGCCATTGAGGCGTGAAGACTTACCAAACAAACTCACTTTCGCTTTTATAATATTATAGGTAGTAAGGATTAGTGTTGTAGTATCTAAATGTTTGGTAAGCACACAAATAATTTAGTGTAATTCTGATGAACAACGAAAATTCGTAGACATTTTAAAATGAGTCTTCCTCGATCGATCATGACACTTAAAATAAATTTCCGACTGACGAAGCATTTTATCACATTTTTATCCATTACATTAATAATTTTCGTAAAATTCATACTTTATCGGGACCCCTCCCATGAAAGGTAGCGTTCCCTCCAAGCGACCTTTTGTATTTTTCTCAAGGTAGACAGACGGCAGAGCGCGCTAGCCGTGTTTCTGGTTATAAAAATAGGATTTTACCTTAGGCACGAAGAATATTATCTTACCACTTTAAGGCGCGGTAACAAACTAATCTTTAGGTATTCGCGGAAGTGAGGCTAGCTGCATACTGGGCATGGTCTGACTGAAGGTGTACTTCAGTCAGACCATGCCCAGTATGCTGTACAAAGCAAACACTTCGTAAAACGTCTAGATTTTCGTCGCAAAGTTAGCTGTATCTGTACATGCCACTAGCCAAAAAAAAATTCCGTGTATAGTTCAATATAATAAAGTAAAGACTTAAACAAAATATGTTTACAAAAATGGTCTATAACTACGAAAAAAAAAAATGTTTAAAAAGACCACGAAAAATATTTTTCCGTCTCGAAATTCCTAATTTTTTCAGCGACAACCATCATATTTTTTATATCTATAACAAAGGAAATGTTATAGACTAAAGAGATATCTAAAATTTTTCAAACACGGAACTGTATTTTTTTATATTCAATTAAAACTGCAAAATGACCTACATTTTGGCGGACATGATATTCAAATAAAATTAAACACCGAAATATTTTCGACCTTATTTTTCTACTCATTCGATGATTTCGATGCAATACTGTCGTGTACTTGTGTCAGACCATGCCCAGTATGCAGCTAGCCTCACTTCCGCGAATACCTAAAGATTAGCTTGTTACCGCGCCTTAAGGTCCAGACAAAAATCTTGGTCAATTTATATAAGAACTATGCAGATTAGTGTCTAAAATGGTATTTTTAGGAAACCACCACACAGATTGAGTGGACCTGTTCAGTCAGTGCAAGCATTTGTCAGTTATTTTTACTACGTTTGTGGCCATTTAAGAAGAATTTTAAAGTACTTCATATTATAATCCTATTATGATGCTGCTGAAGCAGCCATTTTAGATCCCCTGTTCTTTTTTTACTTTTTTCCTAATTAATATTGACAAACAAATATCACACTATTAAAAATTAACCGTAAAGGCTTCCCAAACCTGTTCTTTCAACGTTACGTACACACGACGGCAGGTCAACCTATCCTAAACTATTACAACCTGATCTCTCTACTACGGATCGCACACCGTAGTAGAGAGACTAGGTTGAAATGGTTTTGTGTAGGTTGTTGTGCTGTCGTGTGTACGTGACAAATTGTTTACCTAATCACGCATAGAGTACGCATAAATATAACGCTATCTTGACTTCTTGACCCAATTATTATTATACGGTTTCCCTAATTCTTTTGAACCCGCTAAATATAAATCGGCAACATTCCAGGTATGCGGTTCTTGTGTACATTCATCTATCAGTTACTATGTTTACATTAAAAACCTCAGATGTATGTTTACATTCGCGAACTCTTATATAAATGCACTTGATACTTAACGTTTCCGTTTCAGAGTCGAAAGAGATATGGACTGAGCGATTTGCAGAAATCGTTACGTAAAAACGTAGTTGGATTTCGGTTTTTGTTACGTTATAGTTCAACGGTTTCGCCTTGAATATTCTGTTGATTGTTAACTGATGATCTAAAATTGAAATTCAAAGGGAAGAAATTATTCGTAATATAGGTACACGATTTTTTTCTTGAGGACGCGTCGTGTCGATGTTAAAGACAGACTCGCAATCACTTTTGTTGTAATGATAATGTTGGAATAGTTCTAAAATACGATCTCTATTGAAAAACAAATATACGAAGACCTATGGTATACCTATTATTACGAGCCCGCAGTGGGTCTTCCTGGTGGTCTGCCCACATCCTACTACAGAGAGGGAGTCTAGGCCACAGCACTATGAACCTTACAATTTCACAAGTACCTACCCTTCGAGTTATCTTTAGAACTATTGATCATTAAAGTAAAAGATTGACGTCATAATCAGTAGGATGTTTGACAAACAAGCCAGTTGTGTTGGGCTACAAATTGATCATTAAAATGATGTTGCAAAAGCTGACCGTCGTTGAAGAAAATGGGCTCTTGAAATTCAAAACCTATCGATAGCAGATGAGTTTGATTCAGGATTATTTGCATCCATTCCTAATAAGTCTGCCAAACATTATTACTATTTCCCACGGTAATGGATAGATTGTGTAAGGAATGATATGAAGGAGAAAGGAATAAACTATGCCGTGACGTCTGACAGGGGAGAATGGAAAAAGAAAACGTGTTGCGCCGTCCCTAAATAGATTGCGGCAGGGGTAGGTGATGATGATGACCACGGTCTTTTTGTATCGACAAGAATGAAATATTTAAAAATATTCCAAGCCATCATCTGTCCGTCTGATCAGATGCAGTTGACCGCAGCAACACTGGCTACTTGGCTACTTAGAAATTTAAGGTATCCAGTCTTAGATACCAGTCGTTTGTCTTGGTATGGACATGTAATGAAGAGGGACGAAGCGCACATGACAAAAAAGTGATTGATATGAATATTGATAGCTGGGGAGAGAGAGGAAGGCCAAAGATAAGATACATAGATGGATTGTGTATGGAATGATATGAAGGAGAAAGGAATAAATGATGCCGTGACGTCTGACAGGGAAGAATGGAAGAAGAAAACGTGTTGCGCCGACCCCAAATAGATTGGGACAAGGGCAAGAAAATGATAATGACGTCCTAGGTACCTTTAACCTTTTTCAAACGCCTACAAATAACAGCCTGTTCGTGCTTTCCGAGGTGGTCATAGAAGTTTCTTCTCTATGTGTATGCCTTTAAGCTCATTAATGAAATAGTCACTGGGTAAACCACTTATTTTTAGAACTAATTAACCATGTTATGAGATTTTCAGCCGTTGGTATTGTTACTAAACGCCTTGATGCATCTGAGTTTCCGAGTCGTGTCGTACACGACGGTCATCAGTTCTATAATTATCGGTAGTTATAACATCGTTACACTTAGTTATATGGCTCTTGGTTGAAACTGTAGCAAACAAACGTACAGTAAGACCGCACGTCAGAGCTGCCTCAACCAGTATGAGCTGGCCTCTCTTCCTATTGAAACTATGTACTGCGCTAGGCCACCTCAAAGTCAAAGTTTTAAAGTCGGCGCGCGATCGATTGTACAAACGTAATAATGTAAGATGTTAATTCTGTTTAAACATACAATTTAAAAACAATTTGTATTTTATAAAATAAACATACATGTTTTAGTTTCAATGATGCTGTTCAACATTTTAGAAATTAAACAAAGGATGTTTTCACGTTTAGTTCAATATGTTGTTAATCTGTTGGTTAATAAAGGATAATATTTTTGTGTTCACCAAAAATACTGATCGTGCACCAAATATTCTTTCCTGAATGTTTAAAAAATGCGTAGGTTAGGTTAAAACTGTGACCCCCTACGCCAGTAACGACTTGCATTAATAGAAAATGGATAAAGATATAACAATTTTTTATTGTACTGCGCTGATGCTCGTTATGACATATTTTAATTAACATATTTTGGTGCACATTCAGTATATTTGGTGCAACACAGGCAAAATTAGGTAAACGAAATGGGCATAAATTGAAGTACTTTTAAATACTTAAACTTAACTAATTAATTTTTTTCTTAATTTTTCCAGCATGCAATGGAGAAGTGGTATTTTCTTTCATTCGTTATAAGTACCTACATTCAATTAATTTAAACTGACAATATTCATTAATTACGTGCCTACTCGCACTGTGTAACTCCATTTATTACAATTCTTTTATTTACTTATACCTACTCCGTTAAGCGTATCGTAATGTTTTCTTCATAGCGTCTAGTCGAAGCTGCCTATGGCGCCATCTAGTACAACGGTCGAATACTAAAGTTCGCGAGTATATCTCGATTCAGACAACCATTTGTTATGTATTATATTAATGTTTATTTACCTGATTTTGTGAAAGTTTGCCCTTCAATGGGGATTTACAATGTAGTGATTACAAGTTACAACCAGGTTTAAGTGTTCTACCCAAGCTTTATGAAAATTAAATATGGTGCCAAAACTTTTATCGGTAGTAAAACAATAGAATGCTGAATATAATTTAATTAACTGCAATGCTGTATGTCTATATCTATATTTGGCTTTATCAATGTAGATAATATAAACATTATTTTCTCGTTAATATTAACTGCATTTTGTACTCCGTAATTAATCAAGATATCTACCTATTGTTGTAGAATGCAATAAACTGTCCGCCTTCAAGCCGAACACATTTTCAACTGAGCTTACAGGGACTTTAATAGTCGTTTGAAATAACTTCGACCTCCGAAATATTTTGTTTAGGATAAAAACTTTTAACTACTTCGAAGTTAATACTATAACGTTTACCACATATTTTTCTGTACGAATGAGTTGCTTTTTTATCTGTAACATATAAAAAAGGGTTATGTGGTTTTATGAAACCCCGGTAAAAATGAAACTTTTTTTCACGCGACATGCAACACACAGACGAAAAAGTTTGAGACGATGTAATAAAAGTTTAAAAATATAGAAAGAAAGATGAATTAAAGAATAGTCTTTTAAAGAATCGTGATTTCCTTACAATGTCAAAAAAAGAATGAAATTAGCTATTTGAAAAGAATAGCTTACAAAAACTAGCTGCAAATACGTAACAATTTTGAAAAAGAATCGCGCCGAGTGAGTTGGGGCAAGTCGTCCGTCCCGCCGCGGCCATTAGCTTGCAAGTCGTGTCGTTCTCACCCGTCGGCGGATCATGTTGGACTAACTAAAATTGCAAGGAAATCCCCCTTGTGCCGAGGACCCCACCCGCCCCTAATTGCGGCTCGAGTGTCGATTTATTTGCGAATCATGACTCCCCGCAACGACTTAATGACGATTTTACGATCTCTTGTCCGGTTTTTTTGTTATTTTAACGGGTTTTCGGGTGTATCGTACCGACTTATGGTAATAGGGGTCTTGGTAGGTCGATTTTTCTTAATAGGTATTCATATTTTCTCGGTTCTGTTTGGTAAAAGCAGCATCTTTGAAGTTATTGAAAGTAACATGTTATTTCTACAGTAAAAAAGCTATTTCTAAATTATATTTTTTTTGTAAGAAAATTATCTTTTCGGTTTTTGTTTTGAGTACAAATAAAACACAAACTTTCCTTATTCAGTATTTACCTACTTTGTTACTGAAACTTTTTCATAAAACTTCAATCGCTACAAACTCGCTACAATCTCACTTTATCTTTTACAAGAGTAGGGCTGAAAGCTCAACCGAATGAAACTGTAGTAGTTCATATCATAAATCATAGATGGCGTTAGTTATTTCTACTTCGGGTGAAATGCAAAATAAAATGAAATATTTTACAGCAGGCGTTTTGCTCACCAATGTTTTTAAAAGTAAGAGCTTACAAATATCCGCGAATGATAATAAGAATAACATGTTTGACCGATCAATCTTAAGGAGAAAATCAGCAGTTCTTGAAAGTTGCATTTTATATTTAGCTTTTACACTTTGATAACAGAATCCGCTTCCTTAGTATCTAGAAAGAAACAGCATTAGGATATTTTTCTGGACATAATAATATGGTCATGGATCCCTAAATTGAAAATTAGAACTTCTGAAAAGATTTCTTTACTATTATGTAAATATTACCAATGTAAATGAACGTGAATGCGAATCAGAGGATTAGAATTCAGGAGTGTCAGAAAATATTTTATATTGATAGAATGAAACTGAGGGACGTGAACGTAGATATTCTGGGGGATAACGATGTGCCAAGAAACCTTAAGTACCTAATTAAAAAAAAAAAACGTTGCCCCACACTAGGCATTTCTCCTGTATCGTGGGTGCGTTTACAAACATTTAAACCCACATACACAAAAAGCCAGACCCGAAACAACGATCTGCAGGTCATACAAATATTTTATTAGAATAGTTCTCAGAAAACACAAAGTAGATGTGTGAAGATTAAAGAAAATAAAAAGAGAAGAGAAGAATAAGAGGTAGGACAGTATAGTGTCTAGAAAGCACGAAATGATTTAGGCACTAAATATTAAGCACAACGCGAATCGAATGAAACCGAAAGAGGCCCCTTTGAAAATAAAAACCCCTTTATTAATTAATTCAAGATCCTTAGTCTGAATGCTTCATTTGAAGTTGGTTGTAAGTTTTAAAATCTTACGATACTCATAAGCTGTAACAACTTTTACAATAAACCCAACCATGATATCATCAATTCGGTCGTATTATTACTTAGGAAAAATGTTGGGACATCGATTTTACTTTAAAAGTAGTCCATATTTGTGAGTAATTCACTCCCTTTAATGATTGGCAACGGTCTACCAATCAACCTGTTTAACATTAATAACGAGATGTGTTTATTAACGTAACACTTTTTTATATTGTACCGTAATCTTTTGATAAGACATTATTACATCCTACATAACCCAATCTGCCAACTCTTAAAACTTCTTGGTGAAACGTGGCACTTAATTGATTGTTAGCATATTGACAATAATGTTATTTTCTTTTTCCTCTATAAGACTATCAACTATAAATGTCCATGTTTTCTTGATAGTTTAATTAAATGGTTATAAAGTAGTAAATTGACGTAGTCAATTTTAATTTGTTAAACAATATATTTTCTGGAAGCTTGGGGTCGGCTTTATGGTATGAAAAAGGCTAGGCAAATGATCAAACAATATATTTTCTGTCAGTACAATGCATCTATTTGCCTACAAATCTTGCGAAAACAGGTTTAATGCTATTATGTTAAACCGTGGTATTCTCGATTATTGTAACTGATCTAAAGCTTTGCTGCTTAGCTTTGCTTTGTAGGCGATATGTTCACAGAATGCTCGTTTGCTTACATTACCCGATACTAGTGTATTATTATTGGGAGTAAGCGAAATCTTGTACCTAAAGAGAATGCTCCACTTTCTCACAGTAAAGGCGACCGAAATCTAAGAGAACGCGCTAACGCCCCAAATTCAAGGCCCGCATATTGATCCAAGCAGTCCTCTGTCTGTAATAACTATATTTGTTTTATATTTTTCTTAGTAAGTTTTCATTCATTTTGAATTGAAATGGGCTTTAATATTAGCAGTCATTTTTTCCATGGAAAACGCGATAGTGTGTCATTGCACTTAGCTGCATGGGAGACTGCACGCATTGCATTCCCGGCGTCATAATTCGCGCAAAAATCTTTTTTTTTCCCTGAAAAAGACAGAAAGGTTCTTCTGTTATAATATAAATGTATAAAATAAAGGCGGAGATTACTGGAACAGGATTCAACAGTTAAATCGAGATCGTTACAAAGGCGGGGCGAGGGAGCGTTTCTGACCAATCACGCAATACCTATTTACTTATTCCCATATAATCCAAGCCGAGGGTCTTATGTAGCTAATAAACATTTCTTCACGAAATTTCTTGGGAAACTGGAGTATTGTGTAGACTTTAAGTTGTTTGAGTTATGTACTTCTCATGGCTTTCTTGCCGTAGACTGCAGACAGACCTAGACATTTGTCAAGGTATTCGTATTACCTATAAAATGAGTTTAATGTTTTAATAATAAAAAAATAATTAATAGTTTTTTTATGAAATATTTTAAAAATGTTTAATAATGACTCAACGGAATATAATCTTATTTTTCTTTTTTAACAGGGACGGTTGTAAAAAAAAACGGTAAAAATGAATTAACGAAATAATAATGTAAAATATGATTTTCGTTGTTGTTTTAGGCAGTGTCAAGATATTTAATAAAATTTGAGTAGAAGCCAACTTCTACTCAAATTTTATTGAGTATCTTCACATTGCCTGGTCAAACCTTTTGGAAACACACGCCATCGATTTGAAAATATGAATCCTACGCTCTTCCATGATGGTGATAATGGTGCCACTGAAGCCTTGATTATCATGTTTGCTTAATCAATAAACCCAGTTGATTAAGTTTAGGCCTATAATTCTATAACTATGCGAGTGTTATCTAATAAATAATATTTCACGTGTTTCAGGTATCATCAACAAATGATATCTACTGGGAGGGAGAGGAAGACGCTTCTAACGAGTTCCTTGAAGTGAAAAAAGAAAACCCCGGCGTTCTAGACAGCCTTAAACGACTCAAAAGGCAATGGACAAGTATGAAACCAATTATTTTTGTAATGTTTTTGAGATATTTATAGGGATACAGTCAGGACCTCGTGGCAAAATAATAGCAGCCGCTCGGGTCGATCTTTAGGTTAAGCCGCGCTTGCCTAGGTTGGTCTGTGGATGGGCGACCACCCGTTACATAACGAGTTTCCTCCGTGCCTCGGAAAGCACGTTAAGGCGCCACCCCGACCAAAACGCCGCGCAAGCCGTTTTTGTACAGTTTTCTAGAGCTATCTACTTGTTATTTAAAACGAACTAAGTAACAAAAAAAATACATTAAATTCCTTTATAATCTTGATTCCATTATTGTAGATTTAGTTTTTATTTTTATTGAGTCATTATTTAGTAAATCTCCTTACAACAAAGCCCCGAAATGAGAAAAAATATCAATAAAATGCATCTCCTCGTAAAGTAAACATTGTTTAATTTTGCTACTGACACTAATGGATACACAATTCTATAATGAACATTTTGGTAGAAATATTTTTTCCAAAAACCCAATACTTAATTTTATATAGATTTTATTTCAAAAAATAGGCATTATTCACTACTGCTCTCACTCACTCACTCCTGCGCGGCAAAGAGGGATGCGAATACTCAAGGTTATTTGCGTAGGGTACGGCCTTAAGCCGTTGGTCCCGGCTGTCATTTGTAGATCTTTGACAGTCGTTACAGGTAGTCAGTGTTCCGAAAATCTGACAACCAGTCTTACCAAGGGGTATCGCATTACCCAGTACTAAGTGGGTTGTGGAGGTCAGATAGGCAGTCGCTCCATGTAAAATACTGATATTCAGCTGCATCCGGTTAGACTGGAAGCCGACCCCAACAGAGTTGGGAAAAGGCTAGGCAGATGATGATAGGGATGCAGTTAAAAAGTCGATATAAAATATGCTTTTTCAAAATACAGCCGTATTTGAGAATTTGAAAACCTGAACAAACTGTATTTATGCGTGACAAAAAAAAACTGAGGATTTAAGCTGAGAAGTTTTTTTTTATTAGACAATACAAGTAGCATATTTTTACAGCTAAAAATATTGGTTTGGTGACCATTTTTTGAAAATAAAAATAAATAAATTCTTCAAAAATTTTGTTCAAATGAATTTGAACAAAATTTTAACTATCTACTTGGAGCACATGACAACAGTACATTATATCAAACTTTATGTACGTTATTAAATTCTCAGTCTGCATACACAAATTGAATCGGATATTTTTCGGATCGGATATATTTTAGTCACAGATTTTATGAATTTTTTGACGCAAATTAATGAATTATAGCAAACTTTAGCTATATTTAGTGTTAAAAATTCTTTTGATTAATTGATTTTTGTTTTTTTTTACAGATCCCTTCGCATCTTTCTCTTTCTTTGATACACCTAAAGAACCGGAAGCGGAAGCCGAAACAGCCACAGAGACTATTCCTGACGACAACGGCAGGTAAGCAATCTTTCCAAATCTCAATTTTATAATTAACTAGGTTTTACACGCGATTCGTATCAGTGAATGGCGCATAAAGCAAACTTCTACAAAACTCTTTTCTTCTATATCACTTTATCCAATGATAGATACATATTTAATTCACATATTTTCTAATATTTTAAGAACAATCTAAAAGGCGATATTTTTGGTTGACTATCTTGTAGTCATACATTTTTGGTCATCTCTTTATTCAAAATTGAACTTAACCTCAAAAATAATGTAATGTTTAATTGTTTCAGTTATGGCAAGGACGATGACGTGGACATCGGGTCCGGAGTGCCGGATAAGTCGGATTCCGAATCTAAGGATAGTAAGTATCGCGACTTTACTCTATTAAAGGGTTAGCAGCTGGAACCAATTTATTTAATTGGGTAGTTTCCAGGGACAAAGTAATTACATTCTATTTAGTTCGTCTTTTTGATTATTAAAAAATAAAGGTTATTAAATAGTATAAAAATGACAAAGATATAGCCCGTTTAAATTACGCGTGACGTCGCGCGTTGCTGCATTTTTTCGCAACGAGTGACGTCACACGTAGGTATTATTAAAAAATACGTGGCCCTTATTTTTTAATAATCTAAAAGACGGACTAAGGTTTTTTTTTTGGAAACTAGCCTATTGTCTTTTTTTAAATACCTATTAATATTTTAGTTTTTGTTGTTCTTTTTTTGTTTATTTTTTATTGTTATGTTCTGTGTGAGTTTAATTAACAGTTTTTCTTTCTCGTCAAGACGGTATTATCAACAAAGTGCATTTTCTGACAATTTTAGTGGCGTATTTTTTTATTTTTCACTTTTCTTTTAAAAATAAGGACCTGGTGTAAGAATAAAAAGTTCAAGCTATAAGGGTTTTCAAGACGTCTAGGAACATTTCGTTAACTTTTTAAGATGTTTTTAGTATCTACTAAATAAAAATCATCCACCAAAATCACTACCCATCTAATTGGAAAACAGTTGCACCAACATTGAATATTTCTGCTTGTAGTTGTTGGTATATTCACCCTTAAAGTTGGAAGAAGAGTGTCATCACATACGCCAAATCTGCTATACTCCCTTCTCTCATGAGGAGGCTCGTGTCGTGTGTATGTTGTGTAGTGGACATATTAACGCTGACTATACTATGCTATAACAAAGCCAAAGTCGATGTTTACACAGCCAAAGAACATCATCTTTCCAACAGTGTTTTAACATTTCTTTCACAACTTTTCAGAGACTCTCCGTGTTACCTTTCTCGTCATGGAGCCGTACATCACGGCATACTCCAACAGGGACTCTCCAGAGTTCTTGAACATCTCGCGTTCGCTGGCTAACGGTGTCGACAAGCTTTTCGAGAGCCTGCCCGGCACGCAGCGATCGAGTCTCGTCAGGATACAGTAAGTGTTTTTTAGGATAATTATAATAATCACAAAGGATATAATAATCCGAATGTTGATGGATGGAGAGGGAGAGGATAGCCAAAGAAAAGGTGGATGGATTGTGTAAGGAATGATACGAAAGAGAAAGGAGTAAATTATGCCGTGACGTCTGACAGGGGAGAATGCAAGAAGAAAACGTGTTGCGCCTACCTCAAAGCATCTTCATAATTTTCCTGCCCTTGTTCCATTATAAAAGCAGGAAAATGATAATGATATAATAATCACAAAGGCATCGAAGATATCGTTGCAGTATTTATTCTCTTTTATACTTTGTATAACTATATTTCGAGCAGTCCTATTGGTCAGGATATTACTGTTAGAGATGTAACGTCACGTTACGTCACCGTTCCATACGATTAAAAACCAAAAACAGTTTTGGTATTATATTAGTATGGCTATATGAAAACTATAAAATTTTGAGAGAACGATAATAGGTAACAAACAGTACAAAACTCATACCTGTAGTTCCTTCCAAAGCTTATATTATTTTGTTAAAGTCTTGAGTGAATGAATGAGTGAGGTGATGAGAGTCCTTAAATACCTGTTGCTTGGATGTTTGTTGAATTGGGCCTATCTGGCGCAGCTGCGCCGTGAGATACACAAAATTGTCTTTTTTATTTCAGTTGTTCAGGTTTTAGACTTATTATTTTACTAGGTGTTGTCAGCTAAGTTTTCCCTTTTCTTAAAAAAAATAGCCTATGTCCGTCTCCAGGGTTCCAACTATCTCTGTACCAAAATTCGTCAAAATCGGTTTTGCCATTTAGGTGTGAAGACGTAACAAACAAACAACTCACTTTCGCTTTTATAATATTACTAAGGATTTTTTGTTGCCAAGTGTCAAATAAACATGCTTTCTTTCAATCAAAACTTCACTTATACATAATCCCTATAGACAATACACTCAGCAACAGATCTATCGGTTAGTCTTGTTAAGAAATCCGAAAAAAACAAATCCGTCTTGTACTGCCTCACAAACAGTAATGCAGGATTAGGATTATATTCCGTGTGGTATCTGGGTACTAGAATAGAAACATCTCTCTCATCGTCTATTTCCTTTGGGTGATTAGACCTATACCTCCAACTTAAAGTTGATATGTCGCTATTACCTGGGCCGGGCGCCCCCAGGCACTATTACCTCTGCAAGCGGGCACTCCAGAATGTGGACAACTATGATCCCTTGATGATCCTGGGAACAGAATGAGAGCGCAACAGAGTATACTTAGATGTTTTGGTCTTGTGGAGAGGATGAGTGAAAGATGACTATTAAATGGTAAGGAGTTTATGAGGAGGTTTTATAAGGAGTTTGTTCATGGAGTTTCTTGCCCATTCTTCTCCATAGAGATCTACGCTTTGGAATGGGCAACTATAGTACTTTCACAAGTTATTATGTCTTGTGACTGGGACTGTAGCAGCAACTTTTGTTGTTTTTATGACATTCAAAAGTGCTTGTTATGGTCTAATTGAAATAAATGATTTGATTTGATGGTATTCGCAAGCAGCGTGCGTGTTTGACCAGATGTATGAATGTGGAATGTTTTTATGTGGTTTCTACCTGCACCTTTAAATAGAGGCGTGAGTTTATAAACATATAGTATGTATGTTTATAGCACCCTGACGACGATAAGGTGAACAGGATCGCAGTGACACTAATCATTTGTAAAGAATACCAATCAGTTAGATTGTTGCATAATTTTGTTTTACGACCGTACAAAGTTACTTTGGCATTAACATGATTGGAAGATAATGTAATAAATACGCCAAATGACATGAAAAAGACACAAGTACTATCAAATTCATTTTCTTAAGAAGGTATAGAAATACAATACCCCTTGTTAGATGTGCATTGTCTTTGAGTCAGTGTAAATCGACCCTAAGGGTTTGTACCAAAGGGCTTCTTTTGGGGATTGTATATAGTCTTTTTGTTTCTTTTGAGTTCGATACGTTATAATAATCTGGCGAATGTAGAGACTTAACTAGTAGATGAGCTATGAGAGGAATCATTATCGAATTAAAATGATTGATACACTTTAAAGATAGGCTGACTTTCTATGCTTCGCCTCCGTCTTTTTGCTGCATAAAACTGTTGTTTTCATCCAAAAAAGGCGCTATTCTACCCACGATGGCTTTGATTACCACGTTTCTTCAAGGATAGCGTTTTAGATCTTCTTTTGTCCAAGGTTCTGGAAAACTGACATTCTATCAGTAATAACGAAAGTCAAAATGGATGGCAAATCCCGCTGAAAGTCATAGTAGAAATACGAAGCGAATTGAAAGCGATCGCCACTTGCTTATCTTTAAGATGCTGTCACCAATATCAATGCTATTCCAGAAAATCATAGACATGGCTTGCTTAAACAGAGCAAACAACCTAGATGTTACTTAAGAATAGAACAAAAGTTACGACAACGTACTTAAATACTCACTTATTTTTGTTTTCAGATCCTTAGTCAATGACGATTTCCTCTGTAAAGTCACCTTGGACATCGTGACGACCCGGAACGAAGACACGGACACCATCAAAGACATTTTGAGGAACCACATCAAAAACATCGGACGTTTTGGAGAAACACACGTTCGTGATGGGGAATTCAGTGCCGTGTTGGTCAACTCAGGTTGGTATTATAATGTTTAATCCATACAAGAATTTTATGAAACCTTTTTTTTACAAATGTTTATTTTTCTTTTTATTTATTTTGCACTTATATTTTATTTAGGAACGACGTTTGGTTGCAACGTAAATGAATTCAAGTGCGATGAAGATTTATGTCTGCCATTGTCGGCGAAATGCAATGGTCGTACAGAATGCAGGGACGGCACCGATGAATACGACTGTCGTTCGCCTCCGAGTCAGTATTAACTACCATTTTATTTATTTTATTCTTGTGAACCGACTGTAAGAAAGTACTTATACATTTCGTTCATTTATTTTTACATATTTCTTATTAAAAAACATTTAAAACTACAAAAAAATCAGATTATTTTTACTTTTTTTTTAATAATATGAGTGTTATTATTTTATGATTTATTTTTGTTTTTTATTTTTTATCTTCTATAGCTTCTGAAGCAACGGTTACGGAAACAACAACTGTGGACGATTACGATAACGGCAACGTCGATAAGGACGAATGGGTACCCAAAGTGGAGAATCCAGACGACCGAAATCCATATGAAGTTACTTCAGATAATCCGAATACTGACAACGCAACACCAGAAACTCCAAACATTTATGAACCAGTCTGGCCCGACAGCAGTTATAATCAAACTGCGGAGGTTCCTTATGAACAGAGCCCGGACAATGTGTATTCTTATAACCCTATTACAGGATCAGACAATCAGGATCCTTATCGACCAGACAATGGCCCAGGCAATAGCGGTCCTTACGGACAAGAGACTGACCAAGGCAATAGGAATCCTTACGGACAAACCGCGCCTCCTGACAACAGGTCTCCTTATGACCCATATGGAAATCCTATTTCAGGAGATTTGAATCCAGATAACCGTACGCCATTAGTTAGTACCAGTGAGACACCTTCATCTGGTTATGGCCAGGAATTCGAATCATTGCCAAGAGGTGATTTAGGCGGAGCTGGTGATTCCTCAACTGGTACGAATTTTAGTTTATTTTTATTTTCAACTTATTAAAAAATACTCAAATGCTTATTGCGTTTCTAAGATTTGAAGCTCAGACGCCTGTTTTTTTTCCTTTTATTATTATTATTTTATTCTTTTTTTTTAATATATTATTATTTTTCTTTGTAAAGATACACCTGACATCTACACTGAGACTGAAACTACAACTTATACTGCAACTTATGCTGCTACTCAACCTTACGGCGAAGGTTCTTCTTATGGTAAAACATTGATACATTATGTCGTCACTACCATAGATAAAGTATTAGGTAGTTTACTCCCAAGTCATCATACTAACTAAGTTGGGGTCAGTTTCCAGACTAACCGAATGTAGCTGACTTCCACCACCCAGTTAGTACCGTAAAATAGTACCGTATTAACCAGCTAATACGGTACTATTTTGTTAAGACCGGTTGTCAAACTTTCGGGACACTTAGTGTAACAATTGTCAAAGATCTACCGTGCTTCCTAAAGCGCAGAGGGAACTCGGGTATGTAACGGCTGGTCACCCATTCCCAGACCAACGTAGGCAAGCGCGACTTTACCTAAAGGTCGAAAAAATGACTATCGAAAAAAAAAGAAGATTGAAGAATGCGAAATCCATGATGATAACTTACACGATCGAATTATTTTGCTAATCTTCTTAAGTAAATTAGTTTATAATTTAGATTAGTTTACATTATTTTCTTAATAACAGAATCTATTTCTGGTGGAGCCAATTTATTTGTATATACGAGTCTTCTGCAATATAACGAGAAGCAAGCGGAATCGGCACAAATGACAAAAAATGAATCAAGTGAAGTTTAAACGTACTTCTTAGTACAAGTCGCATTGGCTGAGTTCATGAACGAGACGATAAAGCTATTCCATTTGTCTACAGACTGCCCTGCAACCCACTTGCGCTGCGACGAGACCCGATGCGTCGAAAATATTAATCGCTGTAACGGCATCCAGGACTGTTTCGACGGCACCGATGAGGCTGGCTGCCCTAGCCGTAAGTATATGACCATGTGACAGTTTTCTGACTACCTTCATGAGCTAACCTGACCACGAAGAAGACAAGAAAGTGACCAAGGGAATAGGGGTCCTTACGGACAAACCGCGCCTCCTGACAACATCCGGAAATCCTTTAACAGAAGATTTTAATCCAGATAACCGTACGCCATTAGTTAGTACCAGTGAGTCACCTTCATCTGGTTATGGGCAGGAATTCGAATCATTGCCAAGAGGTGATTTAGGCGGAGCTGGTGATTCCTCAACCGGTTCGAATCTTAGTCTATTTTCGGGGTAATGGGGTAAAATGGAGATCGCATATATTGAGCAGTGCGGCTATAAGGCTGCTAGTGATTGTGATGGTCATAACAACTACGAACGTGATTGTTTGAAGATAGTAGTGGCCGTCCTATCGTCAAAAAATATTTTGGATACTGTAGCGGTATAGTAATAAACGCAGAAAAGGTAAGTGGTTTTCTTGGCCAGCAATGAAGCTGGGTCCTTGTGTCCTTGATCACAATTTGTATGGCATAATGTGCCAACAGATTCCTGAAATGTTTTGGAGCCGATAAAGAAAAACAATAGTTTAGATAAAGTAGGTGACACCACTAACTTATGGTTTTTTTTAATATTTAGGTACTTACCAATAATTTAAATACAGAAATTCCTTCATCTTTGTACCTATCGTACTATGGGGAAGTGTAAGTTTACTCTTCTAAACTGGACTTTTTAAGATCTAAGAACGAGGAGGGCAAAGATAAAATAATTATTTGGAATTTCGTTGTCTTCAATGAGAAAACTCAAACCCAAAGCATTTATTTCAATTAGACCATTACAGGCACTTTTGAATGTCATAAAAACAAGAACAACAAAAAAAGATGCCGCTACAGTCCCCGTCACAAGACATAATAACTTGTAAAAGAACTATAGTTGCCCATTCCAAAGCGTAGATCTCTATGGAGAAGAATGGGCAAGAAACTCCATAAACAAACTCCTTATTGTTGCCCAGAAAGGTATAGCTTCAATAGAAACAGTTACGCTTGACCTCGTTTAGTGAAATGTGAGTAGTTTAATATGAAATATATTGTTATATTTTTTGGGTTTGTGGCTCGTCCACTATTTTCTCAAGTTTGTAAATAAAGAAATTACTTTTTATAATGAGTCTAAATTGAAATCTCTGTACCAAAATTCATCAAAATCGATTTGGCCATTTAGGCGTGAAGACATAACAAACAAACAAACTCACTTTCTCTTTTATAATATTAGTAAGGATTATAATTATTAATAATTTATTTAACATTTATACTCTCGTGTGCTAGACTGAGACAGGACAACATGCAAACTCAAAACCATATAATAATACGAGTATACATAATCGACCAAGATCATTCAAATAAATGATTAAGTTTATGATTATCATCAACATTTATAGTAGCAACTCTTCTTGTTTATCGTGAACCTACTAAACTTATAAGTGAAATCTTCTCTCTACCATAACACCGGGGTACTTGAACTCATATGTTTGCAATTATGCAAGCGGGCCATGCTGCTTCGATTATAGTGCTGTAAATCGTTTGAGTGCACTCGAGACACGAAGATGGCCTATTTATACAAGTGACTATTAATAATCGAGTAATCGTAATCGAGTTATATTTTGCGGTAGTTATTGGACCACTCTACAGTGGTCTATTTAACTGTTACTTTATTATTGAAGTAAGGCAAAAAATCGTTGACAGATCATAAAAAAAAAGATTCTGACGAATTGAGAACCTTCTTATTTTTTTGAAGTCGGTTAAAAATCTGCCTAACGTTTTCCGAAACTACCTAACAAATATTTGTACGACATACATGTTGTAGAGTAGTATTGTTCCTGGTCTGACTGTTTGTATATGTGAGTTTAGATGTTTGTAAACTTACCCACGATACAGGAAACTACCAGGTCGGAATCCAGTCTCATCATCTGCCTAAACTTTTCCCAACTATGTTGGGGTCGGCTTCCAGTCTAACCGCATGCAGCTGAATATCAGTATTTTACATGGAGCGACTGCCTATCTGACCTCCACAACTCAGTTAATACTGGGTAATACGATACCCCTTGGTAAGACTGGCTGTCAGACTTTCGGAACACTGACTACCTATAACGACTGTCAAAGATCTACAAATGACAGCCGGGACCAACGGCTTAACGTGCTTTCCGAGGCACGGAGGAAACTCGGTATGTAACGGGTGGTCACCCATCCACAGACCAACCCAGGCAAGCGCGGCTTAACCTAAAGATCGACCCGAGCGGCTACTATTTATTTAGCCACGAGCTCCTCCATCAGTCTAACCGAATGCATAAAAATACTAGTACTTCATATGGAGCGACTGCCTAAAAATACGGTACCCCTGGTATAGTAGCATTTCTTTCCATCACTAATACATTCGACTGCACGGTTGGCGCAGTGGCTGAGCGATTGACTGCACTGCGTGCGATCTCCGCACGGAACAAATATTTGTTTGACTTATTGGTAGTTGTTCCGGGTCTGGCTGTTTGTGTATGTGACTTTAAATGTTTGTAAACGTACCCACGATATAGGAGAAATTAATAGAGAGGGGCAACGTTAAAAAAACCCAGTGACTTAGTGGTGAAGGTCAGATTAGCCGTCACTGCTTGTAATATTCGAGCATCCAGCAATTTCTACGTCATATTAAAACTAAACCCAAAATTGTTATTAAATGGTTAGTTAGATGCTTCTTCTTTGTTATCGTATGGTTTGGTGTGAATTTGGAGTCAAAGTTATTATGGAGCCCAAGGCTTTTGACTTGACTAAACATGCTGCCGAGAAACACCTAAACGAAGCATGTGATAATTATACAATACGCACGAGGAGCCAACAAAACTAAGCAAGCTAAACATTTTTAATTATAGACACTGTTTTAATAGCTATCTAATCTTTTCCGAGAACTGGGCGTAGTCTTACTAGACTAGATACCATTGGATAAAGCCATCCACTCTTTTAAGCCCGATGATCTCTCATAAAAGCAATTTGGTAATATTAACAACAATTTGGTAATATTAACAACAATTTGGTAATATTAACAACAATTTGGTAATGTTCTACAACGCTTAAAACATCGGTGCTTCAAAAACAGGATATTCGGTGCATCAAAAGTTATCTCCCCATCATCACTACCTCACCACCGAAAGTTTTCGCTTAGTTTTAGAAATATTATCATGGAACTATTTCCTTTACATAAAATGAATTTGCGTCCGCTGTCTGTTTGTTTAATCTCTTAAACTTTTCACCAGATTTTAATGCACAATGATACTTTTCACCCTTTATATTTATGATTTGTGCTTTGTTTACACTTGACCAAGGAACATTAATAGCGTCTAAATCTAATAAGTTAATAGGTATAGACTGTAACGAATCTGAAGTGGAAATACTTGGGCAACTGGATGAGTAGAAACGATTCAAGTACTGCCGCCGAGGCTTATCAAAATAATTGAATTTGATAATATACCACAGGCTCTTGAACTAATTTTGCTGTTAAAATCGGCCAATTGTAATCATACAATATCCTTACTAAAGTGAGTTTGTTTGTTTGTTACGTCTTCACGCCTAAATGGCTTAACCAATTTTGATGAATTTTGATACAGAGATAGTCCCAACTATTTTTGTACCAAAATTCATCAAACCCTGGAGACGGACATAGGCAATTTTTTTATAAAATAGATTGAGATATGAGGGAGAAAGAGGGAAGAAAAGGGAAAACTTAGCATTGCTATTACAATAAATAAGGCGCACGAGCAAAAACTACAGGTAGCAGGTACCTGTAAATCAGGAAAGGGGAACTGTGTTACCCCGAATTTAACGCGAGCGAAGCCGCGGACACACTAGTACTTATATAATTTTTAAACAAATGTGCCACGCTAATATCCGTAGTAATTTTGATTATTGTTTCCTTTATATATTTCACATCTTAAAATTACATTTTTAAATATTTCTTAGAAAAAAAAGCATTTAAAAATATAAAAATAGGCTTCCGCCGGTAACGGGAGCAGGGTCCAAGCTACCGGTGGTTAGGGCTCCAGAGACAGGAACCTCCTCACAATGCGGGCCGTATCGAGGAGTACTGCCTTCTGAATCAGGCCCTTGATCCAACCACCTAAGGAGAGCTTCGACAGATGTTCGTCGAGGCTCTTGGCAATCAAGCCATTGGCCGTTACGACAATCGGCACAATGATAGCCGAGTTCACATTCCACATGTCAACAACCTCGTGTGCCAAGTCAAGATATTTTTTTTTTTTTTTTAGTGATTATTGTTATTTTTATATATAAATTATTTAATATTGTTAATTTATTAATATGCTGTATTGACTGCATCCCCGGTTTCACCCAGTTAGAGTTTTTGTAGATTAGTATATTATACATAGAAATCTACCCCTTGAATCAGTCTATCTATTGCTAAAACTGCATTAAAATCAAGAGAAATGAGCAGTTTAAAAGATCTAAGCGAACAGACAGCGGAATCGACTTTATTTTAAGTATATCATGTAAAAATAAGTTTTTTTGACAGGTTTAATAAAATTCCCAATAGTAACAGAAGTAGTAAATATGTTATTAATATATAAATTATAAAAAAAATAGTTACAGTATAATTGTATTTTCGAATAAAAATCGCCGTAGGTATACACATTAACACCGCGTTCTCGTGCATAATTCTGAAGTTATTGCTAATTTAGTATAATGATGATATGTATAAAATTTTATTACCAAAAATGATACAAAAAAAGTTAACATACTGGTCCCATTTTTAATCAACTTTAATAAAAGGAAGAGGTTCTCAATTTGAATGCATTTTTTTTGTTTGTTTGTTTGTTACGCTATTGCTAAGGTAATTAATGAGTTTTCTTCTTACATACATGTTTTTTCTCCTTATTTATTTGGACGATATGCTAGCGAAGGGATACCCTAAGTAGCAATGAAAAATGAATTCTCAATAAGAATTTGTATGAGATACCATCATACCACAACTAAAAATCCACAATTAAAAAACTTTTTCGCCAAAAAAAAATTACTTCCAAAAAGATGTAAAATATTTACTTCTGGTAATCGTTGGCAAAGAAATCTATGAATCAAACGTAAAAACAACTGTTAGCTCAGAATGCACTATTGAATAAATAAACCAAGTATGAAATTAAAATACATCTGCAAACGATTCTATTTTAAATTAATATAAATATTCCGTGAAGCTGCATACTGAATTACGTGGAACATTAATAATATTGAACATCATATCATATGGGTTTGGTTTAATTACTAAAGATCCTAATGTGTTATGAAATGGAGAGCCGCATTCCTTCTAGGATAATGACTTGACTGTTCAGGACTAAAGTTAGAGATCGCTTTCAACTCTTATTTGCTTTAGAGAATAGTCTTCTTTGTAGTCGTAGTATTTTTTATATTCCTCTCGACACGGTTGGCGCAGAGGCTGAGCTATCGACTGCTGCGCTGCGTATTGCGGGTTCGATCTCCGCACGGAACAAATATTTCTATGACCTACAGATAGCTGTTTCGGGTCTGGCTGTTTGTGTATGTGAGTTTAAATGTTGGTAGACGCACCCAGGATACAGGAGAAATTCATAGTGTGGGGCAACATTTTTTTTTTAAAAAAAAGCCTACGTAGGTAGAAAAATAGTAGTTTTATTTTCATCCACCTACTCTCTTAATTTATTTAGGGTCAGCATCAGACATGTAAACTTTTAAGTATGCCCGTGCCGTGCCCATGTTGCTGGGCCAGTAAATCAAAATCATCCCCCAAATAAGGTAACTCAGTTCCAGCTTATCTCTTTGCTGTCCTCTCCTAGCGACGCCCTGAGCCGAGGCTTGTACGCCGCATGGTGCCCTAAGTGGGCAGTCGCTTAGTGTGTAAGTTTTTTGCCCTTATCTGGAGGCCTTACCCTTAGCCAAGGCACCCACATAATAGTCTGTTTCAACAGCTAACATCCTCAAAAATTTACCTGTGAAAGCCATTAAAAAAATGCTAAATAGTGGTTTAGATATTTTGCTTCATTCCTCGTTTCTAACTGAACTACAGTTTCATGTCCAATAGTTATAATCTCAATATTAGTCATCACGTGTTGACTGTGTCACGTATCGGTGTACTTATTGCCATAACATCCGTTATTAAGCCATCTACAGTTTTAATTATGATGAGTTTAACATTCCTCCCGTCGTTTCTAAGCATAGATAATCGTTGCTTTGATTCAGCAGTTTAGCTTTTTGCCAAGTCCCTTTGTGTGAAGACATGGCATATCTATGTCTAGGAATTATGTTTTGTCGTGATGTTGTTTAAATTATTGTAATAAACTGTACTTTGTAGCATTAAATGATGTACTTAGAGACGTGTTTTGCAGAGATGAACATATATTTATGCTTGTAGACTTTAAGTAAAATGTAGAACAGCGACCAATTATTGACAATATTGTCTCAAAACTAGAAATAGTATAGTCCACTGCGGGGCCGGGGCTAGCTTTACTGGAATTCTAAGCTAAGCTTAGCTATTTCAAACCCAGGAGCTCCTTGGTTTGAAATACCTGTCCATTTAAGATACGGATATAGGTAGGTCACCTCCATTGTCAACTAGTTTGACATTTATCTTAACAAAGAGACGAAATAGTAGCAGGCAGGCGCGCACAGACACACACAAGCATTTTGTTTTTTTTTATGGGGATGATAATACATTAAATAACTTCCCTAGCTCTGGGCGGAGAGGGCCCCCACTCTCCACCCAGAGCGCGGGAAGTTATTAAGTGTCAGACTGTTATTGACTAATTTGTAATTGACTAAAAAACTGACCCACCTATGTTCCCTTTTTTGCTTTTTTGTTCCGGGGCCGCGGTATCTCTTTGAAAAAACCCGGACACACACAGGTATTGGATTACTTTTCAACCTTTTGTTCCCGTAATTCCTGGTTTTCTCTCGCAATTTAACTTTTTTTTCTATTATATTATTTTATGATTAAGAAAATAAAATTATTTTCTTAATCATAAAATAATATAATAGATACCTCCACGCATTTCCGAGATAAGGGGTCTTGAAAGACAGACACAACAGACTGACCCAATAAGGGTTCCGTTTTTTTCTTTTTGAGGTACAAAACCTTAATAATGTACCATAATCGCGTATGACATGTAGTGACTCTAAAAATAGTGTGGATCTTAAGAAACTTCTGTTTATTCTTGAAATCGACTCCTTAATAGGATTTCCTTTCAGACTCCTTCTTCTTCGTTGATTTACAGTAACTGGGTAATTGCACTTGAAAGCAAATTTTAATTAAAACAATCAGTTTTATTATTGCCTCATGATATTTAATCGAGACCATCTTTTTATGGGTCAAAGTTGAACACTAATCTCACTACAAAGTATTAATATAGTTACTAGGTTAGGTAGCGAGGTAGGTCATGTACAGCAGACTAGCTGTACTAGGATTGCATGAAATTTACGATGGTTTATTCCAACAGACTGTACAATTAGTTCTGAATAGAACCAACTTACTTTATATCCCGGTCGACGCGGGTGAAATCGCTGGGCACATCATCTAGTTACATTTTAAAACCGTAGCTAATCCGTCTGATGTCACCGCTGGAACAGTTTAATCGAATAGCATATAAACGTTAAAATTTAGTAACACCAAGGTTGTTGATTTAACTTGTTTTAATTGCCAGTACGACTTGGCGCCCCTGTTTTGATTGAAACAAATTGACACAGGCCGCCCCGCTACATACGCAGTCGTTATTTATAATAGTGTCATAACACTGATTCGAGTTGGTTTGCATTATAATTGGTAGGAATTTGGCGGTCAACCGATTTGCCTTCCAAGTTCGTGGTAGATGCATTAACTAATTCAATTTGGGTTTTTTTACGGATATTTAATCATCAATTAACTTCCCCCGCTCTGGTCGGAGCGGGGGTTGTTAGAATTTATTGACTTAAACCCACCCATGTTCTTTCTTTTGCCCTTTATGTTCCAGGCCGCGGTATCTCTTTCGAATAACCCGAAACCCCAAGTTCAATTAAGCTTTAGATTCATATTTTTGCCACTAGTCGCAATATCGATAAAAAAGCTGGCCCAGAATGAGTCAGACTTCCGCACCGAGGGTTACGTATTATAAACTTATGACATAAACGGTCATATCTTTTAACTTTGTAGATTTAGATGTTTGATTTTTATACACCTTCAAGAGACTAGAGATTTAAGTATATGGTTATAATTTCAATTGAATACCTCCACGCGTTCTCGAGATAAAGGGTCTCGACAGACAGACGGCTAATAAAGGGATCCTATAAGGGCTCCGGATTTTTCTTTTGACCTACGGTACTCTAAAAACGAGCTGCAAAGTTTTGAACGTAAACTGCCTAGGAAGGCTTGCTTGTCTTCATAATTAAAAGCCCCCGCTAATGAAATGTTTTAGTGCTAATCATTTACAAGCCGCTCCCGAGCACTCAGTAGTATTGCACAAGTAACGTCTTGGAATTTATAGGCTCATCTTTTTCATGGTTCATACAGAAAACAACCTACGTGTTTAAAAGGACCTACCATCGCCGTAGTGACGACGCTCTTTACAAACTTTCAACCCTTACTGAATCCCTTTTGGGGTTCAAAAATCCTAGGAACTGAATGAACGGTTGACGGCACGGTTAGCGCAGTAGTTAAGCAATTGGCTGCTACGCTGCGTATCTCGGGTTCGATGTGTGATCTGTTCCGGGTGTGGCTGTTTATGTATCTGAGTGTAAATGTTAGTAAACGCACCCACGATACAGGTGAAATTTTTAGAGTGGGGCAATGTTTTATAAAAAAAACTCTTCAAAATGTTATGCAGGATAAATACTCTAGTTTTGCAACTACTAACTAATGTTTTTACCGAACAACATGTCTGTGACGATTTTAATAGAATTTATCCACGTGACATATCATCCGATAATCCAAGAAAAATAGCACGCATCTCCCAGTTCCCTTAACTTTCCACTTTGTAAGCAAAGCTCTAAAAATAACCTTTGTTTTGACCGAGGCGGATAGGCAGACCCTGGGGCTGTGATGTCGCAATAATCATGATTCTTAAGTAAAGTTGTACGGTTCACAAGATAGGACACATGCCAGTCACGTTCCCTTTAAGAGGCTTGCTCAAGGTTAGACCAAAGGTCCTTTAATGTTTCCTTGTCAATGTGAAATAAATCGATGGGGTTTGATCAATATCTAAGGACGTTTAAGAAAACATGTATTTTTTTAACATGCAGTTTACCTACTCTGTAAAAAGCTAGAGTCAAGATGGTTGAACATGACAAAGTATGCTTTTTAGCGTAAATAATATAGGCGTATTAAGCTCTTTAGTTTGAAATTTGTGCTGGTATATTGTTATTTTGGCGGACGGGAAATCATCAAATAACTTCCCCCGCTCTGGGCGGAACGTAGAGGAGTGTCAGGCTTGTACTGACTAATACCCACCCGTGTTCCTTCTTTTGTACTTTATTTTCTGGTACGCGGTATCTCTTTCAAACAATCCACAACCCCAGCAAGCGGTGGCCCTGGCAGACCCCTCAGCGACAAAGTATGCTTAACAATTGATTTCCCTGGTTGTACAACCAGTTGGGTACAACCAGGTACACAGTACCGGCTACCTGCAGTTTTTGCCCTTGCGCTTTATTGATTTGTAATAGCAACGCTAAGTTTTCCCTTTTCTTCCCTCGTTCTCCCTCATATCCCACTTTTTTTTAAAATAAAAATTAGCCTATGTCTGTCTCCAGGGTCCCAACTATCTCTGTACCAAAATTAATTAAAATCGGTTTGACCATTTAGGCGTGAAGACGTAACAAACAAACTCACTTTCGCGTTTATAATATTAGTAAGGATTATAAATGATTGTCTTTAAAATGTAACCCTGTAATTGTTTACTAATCTGTCGGTGGCCACAAACACAATACCAGACGTTACAGCCGCACGATATTCGGTGATGATGCCACTTCATATTTATATCTTGAACATGATCTGTTTTAATAATTATGTTCCTTGCCTCGACATTGTTTTTCTAACAGATGTTTGTTAGTTTTTAAAGAGTTTCATCGATATAATAATGTTATTGTGTTCCCATAAAATAGTATTTTGTATGTTTTCTCGCTCTGTCATAATCATCTACCTAGCCTTTTCAGCCGGTTTCCGGTCCAACCGGATGCAGTTAAATTCTGGTAATCTATGTGGAGGGACTGCCTGTCTGAAATCTTGAAAACAGCATAAACGATAACAAAAAACTAAAGTAAAAATTTTGTTTACAAAACGAAAATGATTAAGTATTGTCGCATCAAGGGGTTCGATTTCTACTTACCCAAAATATTTTACCGTTTTACATAATCCACGTTAAGTAGGGCCATAAAATCCAAAACATAATATTCATTATAATAAGACTATTAGACCCCTGGGTGCACGGTTTAGGGTTAACCGTCTAGTGATGGGTATTTCAATTATCGATATCGATTAAATATGCCATCTTTGAATCTGACTTTTAACCTGGGGCCCCATCCCATCTCTTATAACAGCACTATTTTAATCATAGGTTAGTGTAATGTAGTGCTCGTCAAGCTGACAGCTATGAGAGACACTGATATTCATTTATAAACAGAAATCTGATTTATTTTAATTATCTATCTATAATGGTCAATTGAGATTTTAAACACGTGACTTCTCAGAAACAATAAATTTAATCAGTAGTATTTTGGCGCCATTATCAGTTGTTACGCGTGCCTGTATCTGTTATACCTACATATATTATTATCCCGTGTACTATAATTGGCAGCTGTTGCTCAGTCCCTAGACGTGTCGTTACTTTAAATGGCAGTTTTTGTTCAGTCCCTAGACGTGTTATCACTATAACTGGAAGCTGATGGTCTGTTCCTGGACGTATCCACATTATTTGATCGCAGGAATATACCTATGCTCTTATAAAAAAAACTCAATTTCTCAAAATTCCTAATCACTATTGCTAAGTAGATAGTAACTATCATATAATTATATCTAATGTTAGAGACTTATTTAAATAATTTATGTTAACTCAATATTGTAGGGATCGGGGTCAAAATAACAACCACAAAATATCTTTGTGACTATTAATCTGACCTTTGATTAATTAAACAAAACATTTAAACTGAACTACCTATCAAGTTATCTAATTTTATTTTATATTATTATGAACATTACAATTACAAATATTGTTTTATTTTAATTATGAGTTTTGGGGTTTTAACTGGTCAAAGAAAGTCTTCTTCTCATGCAAAAGAATTGCATTGTTTTTTCACTACGTTTCAATGTGTTAGTTTATAATATCAAGTTGATTTCCTCTCGATCTTTTCCTTCACCGGACATCAGGCTTTATTAAAATTCTCAATAATATAATTTATCTAATAATCTAATCAATAAATAGTTTATTTATTATTCTAATTACTAAATACTTAACGAGCTCCTCGGGTTTTAAAAGTCGGTTAAAAAGTATAATACTATGATTGGCTGGCTAATATTAAAAGATTAAAATATATCGATAAATCCGCTAGCTCTTTTTCCAGCACTACCCGAAGGGCTTGCGTGACGTCGCCAATCGATATTTAGTTGGTATTCATTATAATTGCATGCTGTCTATTGAGCTCACAATAATTTCTTGCTTATCTGTAGCGCAGTAATATAAATAAACTTTGGGGATATCGCGGAATAATATGATAGAATATAGAGTGAAGTTTAAGAAGAAAAGAAAACAAAAAAATGACATTTTGTTTCTTAAAAAGGGTAGGATAATGTGCTTAAACTGGTGAAAGAAGAGGTTGTCAAGTCGATACGTATGATTTAGGTTTTTTTATATACCTACTAGCTTTGCCCAGCAGTTTCACCCGCTGCTCTTATCCCCCTTAGGGGTCCGAAAATAGATAGTAGCCGATTCTCAGACTTACATAAAAAAAAAATCATAAGAATCGGTCCAGCTGTTTCAGAGGAGTATAAAGGAACGAACATTGTGACACGAGAATTTTATATATTAGATTGATATATATGTACATATATGAACTAACACCTTTTTGCCATGGCAGCTCTTTTACTTTTAGATCCTAAACCAAACTGTAAATTAGTCCTAGGCCACTTTTCGAGTACAAATAATTCAAGATATGTATAAACGACTTCGGTCCCGTAATAATAGTTATGGAACGAGTTTAAAACTTTATACCAACGATGTTATTAACCTAATTTGAAGAGTTTCCCAAGGTATTCAATTCTTTTCGTCAAACCTTTGTATTCACGAAAATCAGAAAGTCTTTTTTGTGTCCCTCACGAATGACTATGGTAACTGCCAAATACCTCTTCATAGACTATGTTAATAATAACATTAAATAGACGCGACAATCATAAAAATAATAATTAAACATTTGTTTTAAGACACTCCCATTTTATGATTCTTGAGTTCAAGATTACTATTCCATTATAGGCGAATGGGGCTCCTTAAATTGATATTGTTCTAATTTCGAATTTTACTTCACATTTTGAGAAGTGGCAATGATTTCAAAGAGTTTCTTATTACTGACAGAAATTACAATAGGATTAAGGTTTCAGTAGTATACATGGTTTATTAAGATATCAGAATATATCTTTGTCTATTTCTTTCCTATAATAAGCTCATGTCGACATTCACTCTGAATGTTGACATTCAATAAAAACAGTTTAACACTGCTTTTAATATTTTTTTCCTCATTTTTTCAACAGCTAACGAATCCCAAAACATGGATTAATTTTAATAACTTCTCTTAAAAGACATGAAAAAGCAACCCTCATAGAATGTAAACCAAACTATTCATAAAACTAAACCAAGCAAAACAAACTCTACACAAAAGTGATCAATTTTGGTTTTCGTGATCAGAATAAGTACGTTGACATAAAAATAAGTTTCGCTATGAAATTGAATACCGCGGTTCGCGTGTTCCGGTACATTTTCCGAGTTACCCATCGTGGCTGTCTCTCTTACAAGTAATAGGGTATTATATTAAATTGGCAATATTGGTACATTAAAGAACCGATAAGTGTACCAGTCAATGTTTGGACGAACCCTGATAACCTTTGTTTGGAGGCCGAATGTGTAGAAATAGTGATAATGTGACATATGTTTGATGCGTGGCTTGTTCTTGGAGTATTTAGGTGGATCAAGGGTGGCAATATGTATACTTATAGACTAGAAACTATTTCAATTTAATCTTGCACTAACTTAAAACTGTAATGCAATCAAAGTAAAGAGAACCACTCAAAATTAACAATTTGTCTTAAAAAGGAGTACCGTATGATCTAGAAATAACTGATTGTGGACGTCAGATATTCGCTCCATGTAAAATACTAGTATTCAGCTGCATCCGGCAAGACTGGAAGACGATCCCAACAAATTTTTTGAGGCTCCGCTGATGATGACTGTACTTACACTTCATTAGATTTCAATAACAATTTGGCACATTGAAGTATTAATATTAAATATTTTTCTTACACGCGTGTTCCTTTGTACATATGTAAATAAATTGTAATGATTGTCAAATTAATCGTATTTCTCTCATCCCCACAGAATTTTTTTCTTCTTCTCCTCACGATTTTTATTTATTTGTTTAAACTTCATGTACAATAGTGGTACATAGGCGGACTTAATGCCATAAGGCATTCTCTACCAGTCAACGTTTGGGTAAAATACGACAACATTGTGATAGGGTACAAAAATATATTTATATCTAAAACTATTTGTTTATAAAAACATATATATTTATACGGATACTAATATACATATACGTAACAAATAAACTAATAAATACAATAAAAAATAAATAAAAACGAGAACTTTAACAGTAATTACTATGACTTTTAATTGGTAGACGGACCTAAATAGTGGTTACGAACTTTTCTTTTATAGGTAAGTTTACTTTCAGCTTTTTTAATGCCAAAAGGTAGTGCGTTCCAGAGCTTTATTGTTGAAATTGCGTATGATTTGGACATAAAACCGGTGCGGTGTAATGGAACTTGGAGGAGTACATTTTCGGAAGCCCGAAGGTTACGGCTACGATATGTTCAACAACACCAAGGTGTTGCACCTTGGTGTTGTTGAACATATAGCCCCAAATCCACGAGAAAGGCCAGCAACAGTTACTGGCCTTTCTCGTGGATCGAATGATATTCCCACCCGTACGCAATATACGTGGACTTGCTGACACCAGCCTGTTTTACAATACAATACGATTCCCATATTGTATTGTCTTCTTTGCCTTTATCTATAATCGTCAAAGCAACTACATACATAAACCTTCCATTATGTTTAGCGATATCACCAAACGTTTTAACGGAAGGGTAATTAGAATTATAACCCTCGCCCTGCTAGTGCCGTGGCCCTGTTTACACGGCAACCCACTCTTCCAGACGCATCGCGACGTCTCTTCCGTCGCAAGCGGCGCGGCGGTCGCGACATTCCGATCGCGACACTATCAGTCGCATGTCGCTCGCACAGCTGATTTATGTCACCGACTGTGCTCGCGCGAACTTTGTGCCAACAGTGCACGGAGCTGAGTATTAGTGGAGACGGAGTTAGATAAACATCAGTGAAAGGGTGGATCTATCAAAACCGTTTTCACTTTTATGTGACTAATCGATTGAAACTCAAAACAGTTTTTATTTATCACCTCGCAGCTCAAAGAGAAGACCAGCCAATGGCGGACGTTTTACCGGAAAACTACGTTTAAATTCATCGTGTCGCAAGTTCCGTTCATCTGTCTAAAATTGTTTTTCGAGCAATCTTATTTTTCCTACCCCTTTTTTTGGATAAGAAATCCTTACTATCCTTACTAATATTATAAAAGCAAAAGTGAGTTTGTTTGTGTGTTACCTCTTCACGGCTAAACCGATTTTGATGAATTTTGGTACATAGACAGTTGGAACCCTGGAGACGGACATAGGCATAAGGGCAAAAACTATAGGTCGCAGGTACCTGCAAATCAGGAAAGGGGAACCGTGTTACCCCGAATTTAACGCGAGGGAAGCCGCGGGCAAAAGCTAGTTGTCAAATAATTTCCCCCGCTCTAAGTAGAGCGCGGGGGAGTCTTAGACTTTTACTGACTTCCTACCCTTCTTTCAATTTACTTTAAGCCAGCAACATGGGGTTTTTCGTAGACTGAAAGTGTTCGTTATCACTAGTATCAGCTGTAAGGGTAACTGCTTACACTGTCACTTATTCTCAATCAAGCATTGATCATTGAACCGGTTCAGATTGATTGGTGATTATGCAGCTGTCGAAGAGTCTATGAATGAACGATGTGAACTAGTTCGAATTTTTTTTATTCACACTGGCTGAATTACTGAGTGAATGAATACTAACAATGATGTAACATACTGTTTTTGTCGATAAGATTTTCATTTATCAAGTAATGACCTCTTTGAAGCTACAATGAATGAATTTGGCGCAGTGGCTTAACGATCCACAGCTGCGCTGCGTGTCGCAGGTTCGATCTCCGCACTGAAAAAACATTAGTATGATCTACAGGTAGTTGTTTTGGGTCTGGTTGTTTTTGTGTGTAAGTTTAAATGTTAGTAAGAAAATCCTAGTGAGAAGCAAAGTTTTTTTAACGATTCAATTATGTTTGCAGTGAATCACAATATTTTCTTGCTCAATTAATTATGGCGTAGCCTTATTTGATGTAATATGTTAGTCACACATATCGTTTATCTCTTCCTGGTGGTTAGACACTGGGATAATTAATTATTTTTCTTAACGTGTCAATGGTAAATTAAATAGTTACATTAGCTTATGGAGGCTGCTGACTTATGATGACGAAACTCACCTATGTTCCTTCTTTTGCTGTTTACGTTCCGGGGCCGAGGTATCTGTTTTGAACAACCCGCAACCCCCGCAGGCGGTGGCCCTGGCAGGTCCCTCTGCTAGTAATAGTCTTATTATATCCTTTAGTAATGTCATATTTAAAAGTCTGATGGTCGATGTGAAATATATAAGTCACGTATTTTCACGAAACAAACAATATGTAAATAAATGCCTAAATAACGCATTTGACGGCACGGTTAGCGCAGTGGTTGAGCGATTGACTGCTGCGCTGCGTGTCGCGGGTTCGATCCCCGCACGGAACAGATATTTGTGTGGCCCACAGATAGTTGTTCCGGGTCTGACTGTTTGTGTATGTGAATTTAAATGTTTGTAAACGCACTCACGATACAGGAGAAATTCCTAATGTGGGGCAACGTTTTTAAAAAAAAAAATATAATTTTGGTGATTGCACCGACACATTTTAAGGCAATATTTATTTACATTCAAGCTGCGCCCCGTGGTTTCACCCGCGTTGACCGGGATAAAAATTCTAGCCTAAAGCGTGTTAATCCAGGGTATAAAGTATTTACATAAAAAAAATCATCCATATCCGTTAAGCTGTTTGACCGTGAAGGATAATCCAACAAACACTTACAAACTTTCACATTCATAATATTATAAATGTGTTTTAAGACTTAAACAAACATTTTGCACAAAAATCGACTTCCGAAAACAGAAAACTAGAAAATATGTTTACTTCCGGAAGTCGGTGGAAAAAAATTGATGAAACAAACAAAAGCCATCGACTTCCTGAAGTAAACTTTTTGTAGTGTTTTTTGGAAGTCGGTTTTTTATTATTCTGTAATGACTTAATGTACAGGCCCATATATAGCAGTAGTTGTATGACAACCACATTCACCCCACAAAGTCATTTACCCCATAGTTTTACAGTCATTACAGAACTAGGACCGTCACTGAAATGATGTCACCGATGTGTCATTCGCGGCACTAGTGGGTTAAAATAGACGTATGATAAATAACTTAGATTCAAACGCATCTCGGCCTTAAATGAAGTTATGACTAAGTGTCAACTTGTTAGTACCGCAGTCGTTTAGATAATAATGCAATGTTTCAAAAAACTGGAGCTCAGTAATTTGCGCGGACTGACATCGAACCTACTTGTTACGTTAACCTAGACAAGTGGCTAACGCTTTTCAAAGCGTTTCGTGTTTCTATAACGACTGTCAAAATAAATAAAAATCTAAATAAATAAATCGTTTATTTATAAAAAGGGGTACATATAAAATAAATGGAGCATAGTTGCTTATTTGCCTGAACTAAGTTGGACCTGTGTTTCAGGCTACAAAGAGCAGTAATACTTATTTAAAGTAAATAAATTAACAGTAAGTAAAGTTAGAGTACGAAATTGATAACATACACAAAAGTAAAGTTAGCGGTATATTTGCAGACAACAAGTAGATCTTCTGTCTGTGCATAAATTTAATTTTTAACACTATAAATTACTAGCTTTTGCCCGCGGCTTCGCTCGCGTTAAATTCGGTATAACACAATACCTGCTACCTGCAGTTTTTGCTCTTGCGCCTTATTGATTTTAATAGCAACGCTAAGTTTTCCCTTTTCTTCCCTCGTTCTCCTTCATATCCCACTTTTTTTTAGAAAAAAATTAGTCTATGTCTCCTGGTCCCCAACTATCTCAGTACCAAAATTCATCAAAATCGGTTTAGCCATTAAAGCGTGAAGAAGTAACAAACAAACTCACTTTCGCTTTTATAATATTAGTAAGGATTATATTTTTAATAAAAAAATCTAATAAAAATAATTTAATTAAAAAACGTTAAGGTTTGAAACCTTACAACAAAAGGCTTGTAATTTTATGCATTTTGATTGTCATCGCTGCAGTAACTATGCCAGTTTGTCTATGACTTTTATTTTCTTCAAAGAAAAATTAAAATGCCATTTTCCATTACTTTGCAAGTTTTTATCCTTATCTGCAAAACTATCGCTCACTGTAATTATACGGGCTGTTGTTTTTTTTGAAATTTTCTGTTTTAATAAATCAAAGTTTTATTCGTTTTTACTTAAATTCTTAGTTTTTTTTTTATAAGTGAAGTTACTTGGATAAGCTAGGCTTTTATAAAGTTGTAGTTGTCATGCAGAAATCTCATCTCGATAAGCCTGTATGTCAAATGAGGAAATTACGTTGGGAAAACAAATGGACTCATTAAGGACTTGACTGCAATGTGAATGATGGTGTTGTCGATCACTGGAATATATTAAAATAATACGTAAACATCGAATGTATAAATAGAATGACCTCAATCACTAGATCAAATGAATATTCACTCAACTAACTAATATAATTGGCAAGTTGGTATAGTGCACCTCGTAATGGCTGGACCACCGTAAACGGTTGCTATTATAAAGCATCCAAATCTATTTATCAATGTGTTAATCTTGGAACTGTTATCAAAATGGTTATGAGATATCTAGATTGACTGACGTATGAAAAAGTACTAAAAAGTTCAAAGTGTGACTAACAAAATTATTTTTCGCACATTATACTGATCTTTAATGAAGGTTTACTGCCCTAGTAATGAAAACGTTAAAATTAAACGTAGAACAAATAAAAAGTACGCATTGTACATCAAACGAATCATGGATTACTAAATAATATTGAAGGCAAAGTAAACAACAGGCCAGTAAAAGGCGTTTTGCAAAAGTTTTGTGTCAGTGTGGTGTCGGTACTATTTTTAGCAACTGCCTACTAACACAGTATACAGACAACCAGTAAACCTACTAGAAAACTGAATTAAACACAGTGTTAGGGCTGGCAAGTCGACGTATCGAACCTCAACGAGATGCTAGCAAAGCAGATGATCTTGCTAGAGTTACTGCCTTCCGGGGTTGCGGGTTGTTCGAAAGAGATACCGCGGCCCCGGAACATAAAGGACAAAACCAGGAGCAAGGATGGGTTTTAGTCCGTAATAGGCTGACAATCACTTCCGCTCGGCCCAGATCGGGACCAGTTAATTGATGATTTTTCGAATGAGAAATCATCAATTAACTGGCCCCGTAAAGAGTTGTCAAGTAAACTTATCGTTGTAATGTACTGTAGGTACATATAGAAAACGTAACCCGTTGTTTCGACTTGTTCACGTGTAACCTGGGGCCTAAGTCTGCTATTACAATAGTGTCAGAATGGTCGATCACTGATCGCATAATGGTTGATTTTGACAAGTTTAGTTTGTAGTAGATTACCAAACTTGTCAAAATTAACCATTATGCGATCAGTGATCGACCATTCTGACACTATTGTAATAGCAGACTTAGGCCCCTGTTGTCTGGGTTTAGAACTCGCGTTTTTTTTGCACCTTTTTGTTATTCGTTCCTAGTTGAATTACTGTATTATAATACTTAGATACCTACTGTATTACTGTCTTTATTTGTGTGGGTCTAAGCCCGCGGGCCGTTGCGTGCAGTGTCCTCATTTAGCTCATTTTATGACGAAGTTCCGACTTACTATTTCACTTTTTGTTTAAACTATGTCTGTCATGGTGTACTCCGGTAATTATGTCCAAAGAAAAACTTTTGTCGTGTTTTGTTGTGCATTCTTTGCATTTCATTGGGACAATTTAAAAGACTGCAATAATTATAATGGGGTTGTTTTCTCATTTAACTTCTTTTAACACGTCGTATAGGTTCGTTAAACGTCCATGAAATACTTCCTTTTAAATTCGATTGCAATGTTTAATTACTGTTTACACAAAACAAAAATAATTAACAAACTAGATCGATATGTTTGTAGTTTTGTAATTATTTTCATTTATTGGTTGGTTCAAAAAGAGGTTTTTTTGCAGAATGAGTTCCGTGCGAATGTCTACATTAATGAAAACAGGTTACGAAAGGGAGAATTTGTTTAGCAGAACCACAAAGGACTATCTAACTGGCTACATTAATCGCCAAAGCTGGAATCGGTCCAATTTGTTTGCCTCGACTTCAAGGAAGTAGGAACAAACCTCCAATGGTATTTTATTTAATATTTAGCTTTAAATTAAAGGAAATAGATATCTCAGAAAAAAAAAACAAAATATAGCTGCTAAAACAGCCAAACAAATGTTAAAACGGGTCTAAATCTCACTGAAGAAAAAAAGAAGTTAATAAGGAAAATCCTTACTAATATTATAAAAGCGAAAGTGAGTTTGTTTGTTTGTTTGTTACCTCTTCACGCTTTAATGGCTAAACCGATTTTGATGAATTTTGGTACAGAGATAGTTGGGAACCAGGAGACGGACATAGGCTATTTTTATTAAAAAAGAGTGGGATATGAAGGAGAAAGAGGGAAGAAACGGGAAAACTTACCGTTGCTATTACAAATCAATAAGGCGCTACCAAATTTAACGCGAGCTAATCCGCAGGCAAAAGCTAGTAAGAAAATAAATACATACGATAAGTTATGCAATCCCGGAATTCCGAGATTTCATTTTTAATAAAAAAAATACGTGTGGCACTCGGGGACTGCCGCGGCAAAGCTATTGCATAGCATTTTTTATCAACTTATGCAACAAATATACATCAATAAAAAAGAAGTCGCATAAAGAAAAAGAAGACCGTGGGTTTGATCCAATCTACTGCCGGTTGCCAATCCGAACCTCTACCAAACACGCTGATAGAACATTGGAGAAGCAAATTGAAATAACTGAGCGTATTCGTAATGAAAGTGTTAGGTTTTTTTCGTTACGGAATTTCTTGATTCGGTAGCCGCGCTCAAAGCCCGCGATGAAAGCTATGCAATAGCTTAAAATATTCTAAAAAGCCGCTTCTATACTTTGTTAGGCAAAAACTAACTTTAGGTAAATATGCATCCGATTATCCCATCTATAGTTACAACCATTAAAATCATGTTTACATCCCTAATAAGTTCATAAAACCTCATTAAATGACTATTCCATGAAAAACTCACTATTTCGAGAGTGGCAGTGATAGCGCAAGGGTGTGCTTTCAACTTAACATCAGCCTGTCTATAGAATTTTGTAGTACCTTAACTATAAGGGGCTATTACAAAGATAAATAAGGATGCAACACACTTTGTGCATTGGGGCGCATCAAAGAGCTTCTATGAAGAGCGATAAATAAATCAACAGGGTCAAAACATAACAAGAAGGGTAAGGCAATTGGATGGTGAGCAATGGGTAGCTCACCGTCCGTCCGTCTATTGACGACATGCCGTGTCGACAGCGCGTTAGTGTTTCACGCGCCCCTTAAAGAGATGTCAGCAAAGCAGAGGGGCTTGCCTGGGCCTCCGCCTGCCGGGGCTGCGGGTTGTTCGAAAGAGATAACGCGGCCCCGGAACGCAAAGGGCAATAGAAGGAACATGGGTGGGTTTTATTCAGTAAAAATCTGACACTCCCCCCCGTTCCGCCCAGAGCGGGGTAAGTTATTTGATAATGTCCCAACCCCAAAAAAGGGTAAGGCAATAACAATAACTTAACGCTCTGAGCGGAGCGAGGGGAATCTCAGACTTTTACTGACTAAAACCCATTCATTTTCGATCTTTTGACCTTCGTGTTCCGGGGCCGGGGTATCTCTTTCGAACAACCCGCAACCCTAGAAATAATTAGACAAAAGAATAAAAGAAAACCTACCAAAGGTTGTTTTTTAATAGTAACAGTATGTACAGCACTAGTATTGGCTTTTCATCAATCCAACCTCAGAAGACAGAATCTTTTACTTCAAAGCAACCTTACACCAAAGTAACACATTTTGGCAAACTTATCATTTATCTTTTAATTGGAGGCGAGTTTGTTTAGCCGAGAATGGCGGAATGCGAGTGGTCGAATTATCACCGGGTGATGTCACATATTATATAGTCTATGAGTAACGCTCCGTGACTACAACACCAGTGCAAGAATAGTATAAATAGCTAGCACACATTCTAGTGCAAGAGTTAGGTAATCATTTTCAAAGTCATCAAGATTATAAAAGTGAGAGTGAGTTTGTTGGTTTGTTTGTTTGTTACCTCTTCACGCCTTAATGGCTATATCGATTCTGATGAATTTTGATACACAGATAGTTGGGACCCAGGAGACGGACATAGGCTAATTTTATAAAAGTGAGATATGAGTGAGAAAGAGGGAAGAAAAGAGAAAACTTAGCTTTGCTATTACAAATCAATGAGGCGCAAGGGCAAAAACTGCAGATAGCAGGTACCTGAAAATCAGGAAAGGGAAACTGTGTTACCCCGAATTTAACACGAGCGAAGCCGCGGGCAAAAGCTAGTTGATCATAAATACCGAAATTCAGATAAAATGATGGCGCCTGTTGAAATACTTTGATTGAAAACGACAATACAAAATTATCTTCGGCATCTGGTTACAATGACTACTTGGAAATCTCGCCAAATTAAAATACACTTAATAAATATTTAGTAGTTCAGTTGGTGTCACGGTCTTGTCCATCACGCGTTCAATTTCGTGTAATAAATAAGACGCCATGTTCAGTAGGTACAAAGCTTCTGTACCTTTGGGCCTCAATTGTTTCAGTTGGATGACGCGACCACAGAAAAGTTTGGACCATCTCAGCTGGTTAATGACTTCTCAGAATGTTTTAATAAATGGGCCGTCCGACATGTTGTTATGCAATCAAATATAGAGATTGTGTCATTGTTGTTTTAGAGTTACTGATAACGCTGCCTAATCACACTCATGCATACTTGGAATTCAAGTGGCTGACATTAGGAACTTAGCGAACTTAACAAATGCCTACTTTAATTGGGTTAGGGTAACCTATTAGTCTATATCTTGCAATCGTTTGATAGAAGATAGATGGTAATAGGCACCAATAACAACAAGTCCTTTCGGTGGTGGTTCGATTTCCTATTGAAGTATTTTTAGTTTCACGAGCAAAAGGTTTATGGTTTTGATTGGTCCGATGAATATGGTTATCGAAACCTGAGCCCGTGTTTGATCATCAAGGTCTTTCATTCCAAATTAGTGGAATTAATTTTATTAATAGAGATAAGATTTCATGTCTGTTTGTGTGACCCTTGTTCGACGACTTCATTTCATTGTTTCGCCTAGTTGCGGAAATGCGTTTTTTTTTTATCTAACATAAAAAATTCTCGTGTCACAATGTTCGTTCTCAAACACCTCCGAAACGGCTCGACCGATTCTTATGAAATTTTGTATGCATATTCAGTAAGTCTGTAAATCAGCTACTATCTATCCTTCAAACCTCTAAGTGATAAGGGTGGCCTGAGCAGCGAGTGAAACTATTGGGCACAGCTAGTTTATTTATAAATTAATATAAGATAATTTAAACAGTTTTAAGCCAGCTCCTATGCTTGAATCAGTTTACGATATAGTTTCTCGAAAGGCTTGTAAAGTAAAGCTGGGTCAACGCGGTTCCTTCACAACGGATGGACTGAAGCGGATGTGTGCTTCATAACAGATTGTTTACGTCAATAACTCGATTTTCTATGACAAAATGCTTCTGACACGCTATTGTGACAAATCGTAACCGTGTTTAACGTTTTCAGTATGTACGGAAGAACATACTGAAGCTTTTGTTCGACAGGTTGACGGCACGGTTGGCGCAGTGGCTGAACGATTGACTGCTGCGCTGCGTGTCGCGGGTTCGATTCCCGCACGGAACAAATAGCTCGATGCGCCTCGCCCAATGCGTTCAGCCACTGCGCCAACCGTGTCGTCAAATAAATAAACATTAAGTTTAATTTACTGTGCAAACAAAAAAGCAAAAGCTTGTGTGTGTTTGTGCATATTCAGATTGTGAGCACAGTAGGTAATGACAGTTCCATGGGGCGATCTTAAAGGTTAAGCCACGTTTGCCTAAGTTGGTACGTGGATGGGTAAACATCCATAAAATACCGGGTTACCTCACCGGAAAGTATGTGAAGCCTTTGACCACGGGAAACAAGTACTCAGTGCCTCGAAAGTCCTTCAACCAGGTCTTATCAAGAGCTATCACATTACACAAGCAAGGCAAATAATTATGATCACACATAGGTAAACCCCCGGCGGTTCTGCTAACGTAATCATTAATCGTAAGCAACAGCTAAAGTGGTAAAATATAATAGGCTAGTTTCCATAAAAAACGTGACGTCATAAAAACGACGTTGCTGCATTTTTTCGGAACGAGTGACGTCCCACGTAACTTTAATGGGCTACATCTTCGTAATTTTTAGTCTAATTTACAAATAAAAAAATCCGTGTCCCTTATTTTTGAATAATCTAAAAGACGGACTAAATAGAACGTAATTACTTTGACCCTTTAAACTACCCTATTATATTTAAGTATAAATATGTAGTGAATACAATAATCGTAATGTGTGGTCCAACAGGTAGAATTCGGCCATTGAATGATGCCTTAATTGTCATCTGGGTGAATCGCCGAGGTAAATTAGAAATGAACCATTCATGTGTAATTGAGTTTCCGACTCATTAAAACATCGTTGTTTGCACTCGCATTCATGCCATAAATAAATACACAATAGTTCATAAATTAATAAACATACATGTTTCAAAATCTGCGTAGCCTTTTCTCAACTTTATTGAAGTCGGCTTCCAGTCTAACCGGTTACAGCTGAATACCAGTATTTTACATGGAGCGACTGCCTATCTGACCTCCTCAATCTAGTTAGTTATGGGTTATACGATACCTCATGGTAAGACTGGCTGTCAGACTTTCGTGACGAATGTTAAAGATCTGCAAAAGACAGCTGGAACCAACAGGTTAACATGCTTTCCGAAGCATGCAGGAAATCTGGTATGTAACGGGTGGTGACCCATCCACAGAATAACCTTGGAAAACGGGCTAAAGATCGACCCGAGCGGCTGCTATTATTTAGCTACGTAAACTTTGAAGCCCACATCGCGCCAGATAGATTCAAGTCCCACGTATCGAGTCTATAGTCCTCAACCGGGTACTACTTTATACAAAAAAAAAATTGAGAGGTGTCAAGGGTCACCCGGATGGAACGAAGTTATTATTTATTATGTACAAAAAATCTGTATACACTCAACAAAAATAATCGTCGCGAAACCACACTGTTCAATGCGAAATAGAAAGACGAAACGAAAATAACTGGCTTGCTTTCTATGAGTGAGAGAGAGACAGAGAAACACGGGCACGCCGCACGGCTTACAACTATAGCAAAAAGTGTCGTTACAACTTTTAGTCTTATTTTTTTTCTAGCCCCCTTTCGCAAAGCGCGATAAGGAAATTCGTTCCAAAAAAAATGAACACTATATAAAATCACTCTCTCACTTATTTTGTTGTCATGTTTAGCATACCCACACAACGAAAATGAGAGGAGCGTGTATTTTTATATTTTTACCCGAGTGCCGAAAGGGAGGTTTTGTTTTTCGAGCGTATTTGCGTATTACGAAAGAAAGAAAAAACTAATTTAAGCTCTTTGATTAGTTTTACCAGTAACTAACTTGGTAAACAAATCTTAGAAGCTAAATTTGACTCCCTTTTCGCTTATTGTACTTATACCACACGTCAATAGAATTGAAAGTCATTTAAGGAGACACTTAATAAAACCATTTTAAACTGTGATATAACATGACAAATATGAACCAAATCAAGGGCATATTTGTTAAACAATTACGAGGAATATCGATGGGCCTTTGGTTTGCTACGACATTATTTCATTCACTTCATCTTTTAAGGAGCTTTCGGTATAACTAGTTTAGTACTCGCTCCTGTTGAGATTGAACTCCTGGGTAGGGCCTCAAAAATAGCACGTCTACTACAGAATTTTAGTATAATAAAATTAATACCATCCAAATATATACAATATACGAGTATATATCATCATCATTTTCCTGCCCTTGTCCCATTCTATTTGGGGTCGGCGCAACACGTTTTCCTCTTCCATTCTCCCTTAGCAGACGTCACGGCAACATTTACTCCTTTCTCCTTCATAATTATCATCATAAATAATAAAATTAATCTTTTAAACTACTCAACGGATTTTAATGCAGTTTTACTTTTATTTTAGTTTTAGTTGGTGGCAAAAAAATCTATAAATCAAACAAAAGTCACCGACTTTTGAAAGTATTTTTTTTGTGCCCCAGTAGTGGGTACATTAAAGAAAAAAATAGCGTTTGTTCAAAAAATATTACAAACAAAAAACACCTTAATGTTAAAAAATAAAAATTGCCAAAAGGGCAACACAAGGCCAAGGCCGCCACTTGACGTTTTTTTCAGCTGGAGCCAACAATTGCCGAAAACATAATCAAACACATAGGAAACTCCACATAAGAAACATCGCATCAAATAAGAGACAGATAACCCCATTATAAAGCTGGTAATGAATACAAATCTTTTTTAAGTGAACATTATAAACGGAATTCTGTCAGCTTCGCAAAGCTATCGCTTTACCAGCGCAAGTGTGACGCCACTTTAATACCTTATACAAGTTGACCGCGTGTGTGACACACTATCTGACATCGCGGCACCGCGACTCTGTCTGCACTACCTTTGAGTCTCAGATTCAAGAGCGACGTGACGAAATGACGTTTTATTTATGTTAAGAATATTATTTAAGTATGGATATTATACACAATGAGAAATGTGAATTGGATCTTAAGCACTTCAAAATGAAATGGTAATGAATTCATACGAATTGTGTGTTTTGTGCATTAACAAAGGACCGATTTGTGTGATGAAATATTAGGGCCTGTGCGCAGCGTCGGCTGCATGCATCTAAGTAAAACAAAGGTCTAAAGAGTAACACGATAACAACATAATTACATGATCCCTTTTTTGTGGTGGGAAATCATCAAATAACTTCCCCCTCTCCGGGCGGAGCGGGAGGAGTGTTAGACTTGTACTGACTAAAACCCACCCATGTTCCTTCTACTGCCCTTTATGTTCCGGGGCCGCGGTATCGTTCCGGGGCCGTTGCGGTACCACTAGACCGATCTTAGATCTTCATTTGTAGGTTGTTTAAAAACCTTAACAAGTCTAATGAGCCAGGTATATCTAAGATTCGTCCTGTCTGGCTAAAGTTTCCCTATTTATAATAATTCATTTTAGAGCCACAAATTGTGACGTATGATGCGCTTCTCGCTACTCCAGTAAAAATCTCGAGATTGAAAGTACTTAACAAATAAACGTGTGTTCTATTCAGTGCATGATACAGTTAAAAGTTGTAAGACTTTATTTGATGGAGATGCGACGTTTTAGCAGTTGTTTGGAAGCTAAGAAACCCGATTAATGTTACTTAAAGAGTGATCTTGAGGTGGCTCGGTAGATAAGGGTACATACTTTGCTACTTAGATGCCTATGTATCATGCCGGGGAGAGGGCTAACTATATATTTCTACGTCAAACAACGTTTCCCGTTTTTTGAAAGGGCTTAATGAATAAATTTTAATTGCTTGCAATATTTCTAAACCCTTATTTCATTCAGCACACAGCTTAAAAGTTGTCTGGTGTCTTTTTTGTCTTTTGTTAATAAACGCATCTATCAGAAAAAAGGAAGATGATTTTTGGAAGACGGTTTTATTTTTTACAAAAAAGTTTTTTATTTCAGCATTAATTCTAGTATTGGTATAATGCTATGTCACATAATTTTTATCGAGTATTCATTATTCATTGTTGCTAAAAGATTAGCAGGTCATCCATATAGACATAGCGAAAAAAAAATGATAAAAAAATGTCTTATAGACGATAACTCACAATAAAATTGATATGGGACCACCTGGAAAGTATACCCTATCAAACAAAAAAAGAATTTTGCAAATCGGTCCAGGCGTCTTTGTGTAATCGGTGAACATACATAAAAAAAAATTCTGACAAATTGAAACCTCCTCCTTTTTTTTGAAATCGGTTAAAAATAGAGTATTGTTCAAGTCACCTATTCAACAAATCTAGTTGCAGTGTATAAATCGATTATTTTACCAGTTGGATAAGGAATCCTTATATAACTAGTACCGCGAACGCATCTTGGCCCTAATCTGGCCATTTCTCGCGTCTAAGGTCATTGCTAATCCGTTTACTGGGAATGTGTTAAGCGCAGAGTTTAGTGCAAGTGAACTCAGTCTGACGTGTATCTTGAAAGAATATATTGAAGATGGCTTTTTAGAAACTTTAATAGTGTATGGGGCTAAAGGCTATAAAGTAGTCTTTTTACAATGCGTAAATTATTGTTTTTTTTTATAAGTAGATTATCGTAATTACGCTTTGTAGTAAAAAAAAAAAACTATAAAAAATATATATAAAAGGTTTATTTCAATTACATTGTACTTTAACAAAAAAACAAAACTTAATACCCTGTTTTGCGGCTTTATACTTTTGCTTCTATTTTAAACTGCGAAAGTAAGCGCGTTATAAAAGAAGATTAAATCATAGTTTCTCAATAAATAATGTCAAAAATATTTTTCGTTCTATTAATTTATTTTTTATGTAGGCATTTGTCACTGTAGTTCTCGGCTCCATAATACCTTCACCTTCACCTCGGGTCTGAATTCCACCTCGGTTGAACGACAAAATTTTACCACTTGTACAAAAATGTACATTTACTTTACCACACATACATTTGTATTCCCATAGACACACATACCTATTTTTTTGTTTATGTTCCAGAATTTAAGGACAAAAAAGCATAGGTAACCCTTTCATACTTCTACAAAGTGAACAGCTAGAGCAAAAGTTTAAAAAACATTCTCACACTGATATTGTTAGAATTTCCTGAGCCAAACGTGTGGTCGTAAGTCGTACAAAGAAAAGATCGGCGACGGTCGCTCTTCTAATCCTTTCAACTGTCGTTTTTAAGTTCCACAAGTGCCCGCTGGACACTAGAGATCCGTATAAAATCTAGCCACGAAGAAACTTCGCCTACAATGACACAAAAATCACGAACAAGTGCTTCAGATTTGGAATTAGCTTGTTTTTAAATCTATAAAATAAGTAAATACAACAAAATTCAATAAAAAAATCGATGAACCGTTTTCATATTATTTTAACTTGTAAATATCTAGGTAAGATCTTTAATATCTACAGAATAAAATGCTGAAGGGTTAGCACAATTACCTTATCGTTCAACTTAACACAGTAATTTCCTGAAATACTTGTGCAATCAACAATCAAAGTAGGTTTGTACTTAAAAATGGTTTCATTATCCTTGAACTACTTTAAGATATTTTTAGTCTGCATTCACTACAGTTTTAAGCTAACAGACGAATAAATGTTACCCAAATCAGGATCTTCCGTTTTAGCTACAACTTTGAATCTTTTACCATATCGGCCAAATATACCAGCGGCGATTGCAACTAACAATTCCTAATGGAGCGTTTAGTTAGTTATCAGAGCGTTCGTTGGTTGATTTCCTCTGAATCCCGACTACTAATGAGTTATTCAACCCGCGAGATGCAGTGGCAGCTCATAGGTTGATATACGGTGGCTTGGACGGCGTTCCCGCCAACGGCCCTAGCGCTAGTCGGTTTCCACCCGTGCGCTCAGCCGCACGTCGTCGTTAGCTCCCGCGCGGTCTCATCAACCCGTAAGTTTCGCGACACATCGAACACCACACAAAACGGTAACAAATCAGTGAAGTTACATAAATTTCTTCAATATCCTACTAAAACGTAAAACAAATAATATATAAATCCTGAAATTGGCATCGGATGCTTCGCTGTTGCACGTCTTCGGTGAAAAATTGTTGGTAACTTTTCAAGGGTTGCATCGGCACGGAAAACTTGTCCGCTAACTTCTAAAGAGTTCCCCCACGTACGTTTAAATTGTGAAAAATTAAGATTTTTCGGGCGACGGCAAGTGAAGGCTTACGTTATCTCTTATCATTGCAAACAATAGTTAGATCTTACTGCTGGTATCTCAACATGTAGGATGTTTTACGACATTGTAGATAATCTTGGTACCGGTGATCTATTGTAATTTTGAGCAGATTTTTTTTCAGTTATAATTTGTGTTGATTTTTTTTTATTTATGAGTTAGAAAATTAATACCGACTGAAACTGTACTACCAAGTTAGATTGTATTCTTTTACGGAATTAATATAACTTAGATACACATTTAATATTTTTGAATACTTCCTTCGAAATTAAAATAGTTACTATTTTTCATCTATTAATTAATTATTTTATTTCTTATTTACACCTACCACTGTTTGTCTCTGCATCACCCGAAGGTTGACTGGTAGAAAATGCCTATGGCATTAAGTCCGCCTCTGTACTTTGTGCTTGAAGTGTTAAATAAATAAATAAATCTATATAAGTAGGTTTTTGAGTTAATCTAGTTTTGCTATATCTACGGTACTTTATAAAATAAAAAGATCAGTTTTAGTATCTGTAACCAATCAATAATTTAATTTGTAACTTGTTTTATAATTAGTATTTAATTATTTATTTTCTGTAAAATTTAATCTACACATTACAAACTAGCCTCAAACCTAAATTGATTAACAAGCCTAATTATCGTGTTTTGTTAAGTACTTAAAAGCTAATTCTGAAATATGTTATTAGTAATTTATTGTTTTTCTAGACTAAAGGAATATGAGGAAATCGAACTAAATAAGGTAGTTAATATGATACCAAAAATGTTGTACAATCACACCAAAAAAAAAAACATTTCAATATCTACCACACTATTTTTGTACAATACATTTTCTCTCAACTATTCAACTATTCTATCAACTATTTTCGAACAACATGGAATTTTTCAAACATAATTCTGCCGAAGGTTCTCTTTTAAAAATTCCTGACAGTATGCCTCAGAGATATTTCTTGACGGTATGTTAATCCAAATCAGAGTCGAGGACGACATTAAAACTCTGACAAAGGGTTAGGTTAGGTAGATACCGCGGCCCCGGAACGTAAAGGGCAACAGAAGGAACATGGGTGGGTTTTAGTCAGTACAAGTCTGACATGCCCCCCCGCTCCGCCCAGAGCGGGGGAAGTCTTGGATGATTTCCCACCCGAAAAAAAAAAGGGTTAGGTTAGGTTCTTCTTTACTGTGTCGTTAATGCCCAACCGTGTAGTGTACCACCTAGTGTAACCCGTGTAATTAGTTAGTAATTAGATGCAAACCCTAAAATGAGTGATATAATACCTATTTTATAAAATTTTGGCCCTGATATGACTTGGGGCCCAAAATTTAAATTTAAAGTTTTTTTGGATACTGCCCACAAACCTATAGCGATCAGGATTTTAAACCGTTACTTTTGTGATAACTCATAAACTAATGAATCTACTAAAAATTGTTACTCAAATCTTGAAAAATCGTCTACTGTGATTATCATAACATACGCGAAAAAAAATACTGATAGGAAATGGAGCAATTCTGACTGTTTAAATAAACCAGGATCGGCACACCCAGCCGGAGTCACTGACTTTATATTTTCAAGAATTAAGTGTTAAACAACAATTTGATTTTCAACTGATCCATTGGTTAATGAGCTTTCAGTTTAAAAGCGGAAAGGTGTTTAAAATCTTGAAATCTATTTTTCTAAACACTGGATTGATTCATAACTTGTGTTTTGTCACATGGACCCTAGAAAATTGGTGGAAAATCTTGTATCACCCATTTCGGAACGTATCCAAGTACCAGTCTTTCTGTATTATAAATACGTCTGAAAAATCTTCTCTACAAAATATTTTTCTTCGAGTATAAATGTTACTAAAGGCATTGCTGTTCCTGCCGGGGTTGCGGGTTGTTCGAAAGAGATACCGCGGCCCCGGAACGTAAAGGGCAACATGGGTGGGTTTTATTCAGTAAAAGTCTGATACGTCCCCCCGCTCCGCCTAGAGCGGGGGAAGTTATTAGATGATTTCCCACCCGAAAAGGCATTGCCGTTTACATTGCTTTTTCTCTGTTGAATACTTTCATCTCTAGTTTCAATCGTTTTATTCCAAGACAGACGACATCTTACCAGTTTATCGTTAACTTATCAAATCTCAAAGTTACTAAGCTGTACTTTTATATAAAACCATACCTAGTATTTCATTCTGAAGTCAAAATGGCTGCTCAAGCAGATTCACAGAATTCTTAAAATGTTCATAGACGCAGTTAATATTGTGAATTGCCACTTAGTGACCATTTAACGAATGGTAACGTTATTATTATTATTAACCAACTAGCTTTTGCCCGCGGCTTTGCTCGCGTTGTTTTCGGGGTAACACAGTTCCCCTTTCCTGATTTGCAGGTTCCTGCTACCTGTAGTTTTTGCTCTTGCCCTTTATTTATTGTAATAGCAAAGCTAAGTTTTCCCTTTTCTTCCCTCTTTCTCCCTCATTCCTCACTTTAAAAAAATAGCCTATGTCCGTCTCCAGGGTCCCAACTATCTATGTACCAAAATTCATCAAAATTGGTTTAGCCATTTATGCGTGAAGACGTAAAAAACAAACTCACTTTTGCTTTTATAATGTTAGTAAGGATAATGAGTCTGCTAAGCAGCCATTTTAGCCCTCAGCACAACATTTCTAGAGACTTATTTAATCAAACGCATTCTGACAACAAAGACAAGTCCTGGTAAAAGGAAAATCTGTTTACTCCAATCCGTGATAGAAAACCGTTTCAATGCAATGTCTTTGAGGGTTAAGTTTCCCGAGCGGAGAAAGAATGAAAAAATTCTCACAAGTCGTGTGTCATATTACTAAGACGTAAACAGCATAAATTAAAATGCCTTAGGAAAGTAATTGTTTGAAAGCTTGCATAACGACATAACGTGCAATATAAAAATTTCCAGTAGCCTTTAAACTATATCTTCCCTTAAGACGCCGGGGGGTGAGTTTAAAAAATATTCTTCAAACAGCTCTGCTCAGATTTATTTTCTACTAAGTTTCTTATTTTATGTTCAGTGGTTTGACTTGTCATGAATTATAATTAGTCAGTTACGGGACTGTTTTTTTATTAAAACCATAGATGATTAAGTATTTTAATGCATATAGCATACAGCGTGTTGTTTTGCATCCTCGTCAAATTCAAGGACGTAACTATGCTAATGATTCTCGACCCGAATCGATAATAAAATAAGTAGGTTTTTTTTTTTTACTTTTTTCGTATTTTCAGAAATCGGTAAGTGCACATAGGTGCGTGCATGCCGCTGTATGATACGTATGCGCCGACGCTCACGCAAACTGTTCTGTGTGTTCTGTAGGTGATTCTCTACTTTTGAAGTGAAATATTCTGTAATACTGTTAAATTTAAACACACAGAGACAGATCATAAAAGCGCCGTATATTATTATTGATCAGGTACCGTAATTTTCATTGATTATTTCTGACTTTTACTAGCACCTCCTAAATTTTGACGAGGATGCAAATCAACATTTTGTATAGGTTCTACCTAATATTGCTACCAAAAATTCGTGGAAACGCTCATCCGCTGAGACCTATCAAAATATTCACACTTAACAAAATTTCGATAAAACTTACGCATTCAATAATTATTTAACACAACAAGTTCCATATCACGTAATAGTTTGTTTTGGAAATTGAAAGTATACGAATACGATCAAGTAACAAAAAGGGGAAAACAATTATAGGACGTCAATAAATTCATCTACATCGCTGTCAATAGGAAAAGTGTCCAGAAGGCTGGCAGCATTGCCACGTTGGATGGTAATGCTGATTCTTTGGCCAAAACAAAAGCCAGCCCTCTGGTCGACTAACCGCAATATGTAAGCAGACCGAATAATTTAGTTTCACAGCTGCCTAAAGCTTGTGTCATTCAATAAATCGTTCCAAGACGTTAACGATCAAAATGACATTTAGATTACACTCGATCATTAAATATTTTGATTACCTTTAATACATAAAATCAATCAACAATAAAATTATTTAGATATAAATATATAACTATTGATTACTGCGACGGCAGATTGCAATAAAAATAACTATGAAAATCATTCAAAAACTTTAGTTAAAAAAAAACAACCAGCAAAAGGTCAACAAAATAAAGTATACGGAATAGTTTTTTCAATCAGTGTCGGTACATTGCTAACTCAAAGGCCTAAAGTTTAGTCTGTTATATGCAGAAATATATTTAGGAACATTATGAAACATTTCAAAGACATAAAGCGGCAAAGACAAACAATATTCTATTGTGAATTATTCTCGAACCGTTAACTTAGTTCGACAGTCGAACGCGAGTATTGGAGCAGTTCAGATGCGATGGGCTGCATTTTCAATGTGCGTCTGAGGTGTGCTAAGGTGCGCGCGCGCGGGTTACTAACGGTACCCATTTCGTTCGGGTTAACAACCCTGTTTGACGTAGGGTCGGTACGGGCATTTCGGGAGCTGCATATTCATTAATGGGTATTTACCAAAAAATAAAGGAGTCTTTTAGTTTACATGCTCATCCTTAAAATGTGAATTATTTTTCTTGAAAATCATAGAAAAAGTCAAAACAGACCACAAACAAGAAAAAAACATAAAATAGTAAATGTAGAGACCATTAGATGAGGCTGGTTATGAGATAACCATGTTATATACTTATGCATTCATATGAAGACGTCTAAAATTACAATGTCAATTAAACTACAGCATCAATTAAGATTACACTACATTTATTGAAAACATAGTAATGGTAGTAAAGATTTCAAAAAAGGTTCAGTTCTCAAAATAACTAACTATTATTTTAAATCTGTTTTGTTTTGTAAAGATACTTTAACAAAACTAACTGTATAACTCTAAATTACAGTAAATAAACGTAGTGCAATATAATAAAACTAACAAAATATTATAAAAAGTGAAGTAAAAAAACTTTGTCACGAAATCCACACTAATATTATTTGTGTTAAAGTAACTGTTTGTATGTTACCTTTTCACTACAAAACAGCTGATCAGATTGCAATGAAATTTGGCAACGAGATAGATTTCAACTTGGGGAAGAATATAACACGCTTGTAACTTACGACGATGAGCAATATTGTATTTTATCCATATTCCTTAACAATTTGACAACTGTCAGACATATATTGGAATAAAACGGCTTTAAAGCAAAGCACATCGCGGACCTAGCGCGTAAGAAGCCGCGGTTAACAGTTAGTATGTGAGTACAAAAAATATTCTAAGTGATTTTTTTTTATTATTTAGGTACTAGCTTTTGCCCGCGGCTTCGCTCGCGTTAAATTCGTAGTTTTTCGTTTCTTCCCTCTTTCTCCCTCATATCCCACTCTTTTTAAAAAAATTATAGCTTATGTCCGTCTCCTGGTTCCCAACTATCTCTGTACCAAAATTCATCAAAATCGGCTTAGCCATTAAAGCGTGAAGAGGTAACAAACAAACAAACAAACTCACTTTCGCTTTTATAATATTAGTAACGATTATAAAGGTCACCAACAGCTTCTGTATAAAAATATCTTAAAAAATAAAAATTACACAGTATTGGACTTATACAGTTGCCAAATGTTTACATCACAAATTCTATTTATTACAAATAACTTGCATAGTAGTAAATACAAAACACCACACTAAAACCTAAGCTTCACGCTATTTGTTTACTCTCCATACCTTCTGTCATTAATGGTCTAAATTCCTTTTTCAAAATGTACGAACGCCAGCCCTGCGCAAGAGTGTCTCGCAAGTGTTGCCAGGTGTGCACTGCCAAATGTACTGCAGTTCATAAGAAATATAAATCAGTATTGTAGTATAGTCATAACCTATTTTCACAGCACCTAAACAAATTAGGTTAGTGAACTAGATTTGTTTATAATTTTAGTTTAATGTAAGCTTCAATCTCGGGGATTAATTCTCGATTTGAACTGTCTGTTTTGGTAGGTTTCGGGGATTGCCGCTGAAATGTCTGTCTGAAATAAAACAGACTGTTTAAAGAAGCCTGTATTAAATTATATGTTTTTTATTACTTTTTAACCGACTTCAAAAAAAGGAGGCGGTTCTCAATTCATCGATTTTTTATGTATGTTCAGCGATTACTCAAAGACGCCTGGACCGTTTTGCAAAATTCTTATTTGATAGGGTATACTTCCCAGGTGATCTATCTCATGAATTTTATTTGCTTAGGCAGTTTATGAGTTATCGTCTACAATTTTCTTTTTCATGTCTTAGATATGGATGATCTGCTAATCTTCTAGTAACAATGGAAAATGAATACTCGATAGAAATTATGTGATATATCATTATAACATAACTATACATGCTGAAATAAAAAACGTTTTGTAAAAAAAAAATCCACTATCATAAAATATACTAAAAAGTGGAAAATAACTTTACTTCCGGAAGTCGGTGGCAAAAAGTCAACAAAAGTCACCGACTTTAAGTTAAAGTTATCTTTCACATTTTAGTTTTTTTTTTATGGAAGTTGGTTTTATTTTTAAAATAAAATGTCCTCTTAATGTTAGTGCCTTAAATCATGAAATTGTGTTTCGTGTCACGCCACAAAAGTTAGACAAACATGCGCCTGCGTCGACCCCCGAAAGTGACCCGCTGTGTTTGGTCAAGTACACGGTGTCGGCGTGTTGTACCCCTCTCACTGTTTCTTGTTTACTTACTATTCTTGCACTTTACAATACGTTGAACTTTTACTGGCAATAGGGCCATCTTTCTTAACTAAACCGTCCAAGTTCGGTTCGAACTCGAACAAAGGGTTCCGTAGCACCATAGAACACAATAATAGCTGGAAAACTAAATTTGTTCTTTATAGTATCTTATTGAAAAAAAGGAGCTCGTGGCTATATAATAGCAGTCGCTCGGGTCGATCTTTAGGTTAAGCCGCGCTTGCCTAGGTTGGTCTGCGGATGGAACCACCCGTTACATACTGCTTTCTCCGTGCGTCGGAAAGTACGTTAAGCTGTTGGTCCCGGCTGTCAATTGTAGATCTTTGACAGTAGGTAGTCAGTGTCTCTAAAGTCTGACAACCAGTCTTATCAAGGGACATCGTATTATCCAGTACTAACTGGGTTGTGGAGGTCAGATAGGCAGTCGCTCCATGTAAAATACTGATATTCAGCTGCATCCGGTAAGACTGGAAGCCGACCCCAATATAGTTGGGAAAAGGCTAGGCAGATGATGATTGAAAAACAAAGCTAATGAGATGAAAAAGTCCCTTAACTCAAACACTAAATAAAACATTTTGTTGAAGCCAATTTTGGTTGATTGTTTTTTAACCGTACTACTAACCTGATTTTTAATTTGCCTCCTCTTAGTTTAGAGTCCTCCTAATTAGAGTTGGGAGTTTGACTTTAGGAGCAAATATCTCATAAACCATTTATTTGAGAAAAAGTGTAAATACCAATTCACGATATAATTCTTTTAACACCCATATTGAACCCCGCATCATTTTTTTTTTAAATTTTGGCTGATATATGTACCGGTTTGTTATGTGGGCGAATCTAAAAGGTTCCTCTTACGCCATTTGGTAACTGAACCCTAAAAAGTTTTGAGGAAGATGTAATGCTTGTCGGAAATTCAGAAAATTAATCTCGAATTTCTGAGATTGGTGGCTTTGAGTTCAGTTTGTAAGTAAGTCCTTTGAATTCAAAATGAAATAAGAGGGAACATCAACCTAGGTCTTGCATTGAGGAACGATGTTCAAGACGTTATTTGTTCGAATACAAAAGCTAGGAGTTTCTACCTTAAGATGGTGCAGTACTTCAGTTTCGCACTGTTTCTTCCGAAGGAGGCAATTAATTATAAGCGTTCATAGGGAAACAGGTTTTAAAACATCTGAATTTAATACTGCTTCGTCTAAAGATCGTATTTTTGAGTGTCTATTGAAACAGCCCAATATGCTTTGAAGAGGCATGCCAAGCAATTGATAAGTCTTGTAAACGTCTCCTGAGGTTCCAGTTTAAATTGATATTATTTATTCTAAAAGCGAAAAATGATGAACGATAGATATGACTTGTTACTTAAATACTGCTCAGTTTTCGGATACGTACAAAATGTATTTTTAAATTGCTATATATTTTAGGAGTATATTGAATGCGTATGGCCTTTAGCAACAATACTGGTTAGCCTGTCACTGAGAGTACACGTGCTTGTAAAAAAAATGGTACACAAAAGTGTAGTTTTTAGGGCTGCAACTGCAAATTCGGGATTCAATCCTTACTAATATTATAAAAGCGAAAGTGAGTTTGTTTGTTACGTCTTCACACCTAAATGGCTAAACCGATTTCCGATTTTGAGATATGAGAGAGAAAGAGGGAAGAAATTTTGGCTGAAATGCGGAAACTTCTTTCGGACACTTGTGACACGTTGTGAGAGGAAAGTGTGTTGCATCGGTTCGACACGAGAAGCGCGATCCATCTGAGCTATACTTTCAACATAATACAAATTACTTTAATCCAGAACAATATATCATAGTCGTTTAACAATTAGTTGTATATTAAATTATGTTATTGCATCGCGATACAACTCTAAGTCCCTAATCAAATTAATTATACTGCAATACTTAATTGAGCATAATAAGTACTTTCAAAATGAATCTCCACAGAATAATTGAAGCGGAAACAGAATTTAATTGAACTTGCAAGCTTATTCATGTATTTAGTTATTAGGTTTATTTATCTTAGTTTATAAATAATAAAGTAACGTAAAACATACATTTTTGAAAATAGAATGACCTAAAACATTTGAAGTTATCCCACTTTGTCTATGCTCGACGATCCCTTGTAGTTTTTCTTGTGTCTGTTTGTTTCCATCTCGTGAACAAATAAACATGGAATAATTTTTACATTATTACGTACGCGTATTACGAACCGAATTACATGTGCTTACAACAACATCGCTAGCAACTTATTATCCCTTTGATGTGTACCTTTGAAACAAAAGAGCGACAACCGAATAGGTTTTTATAAACATGTTTATAAATTGTTGTTGTCGCTGGAAGTTACATTTCACTTACGAACTTTGTAGTTTTGTAATTGTAATATAGTTTAGTTAAACGTTATTTGTAAAATAAAAAAAAATACACTCGGGTGTGGCACTCGGGGACTGCCGCGGTAAATCTATTGCATAGCATTTTTTATCAACTTATGCAATAAATAAAAAAAAAAACTTTTGCAATAAATAAGTAAAAAATCTAAATATACTTAATATTTAAAATTTCATATTCCAATGAAAAAAAGTCGCAAAAAGACTAATGAAGACTGCTATGTCTTAACGGTAGCAAGTGTTATTGCTAAGAATGAGGTATTCGATTTAGCCTTTGAATGTGGAATTATGTAACTTTCACTCAATGTACAACTTACTAGATATTGTTTTGTAGATAAAAATGTGCGGAAAGCAAAACGACTAATGTAGACTGCCATGTCTAGCGTTAGCAAGTGTTATTGCTAAGAATGAGGTGTTCGATTCCCGCATCGGGCAGTGTTATTGGGTTTTGATTAGGTATATTTTTTAGTCTGGATTTTTACCCGGTTGAAGGTTATAGACACGCCCCCTGTTAAATAGGATAACCCGCATTTCGTCAGTTATATTTTTAAGTCCCATGTATTAAGGGGTCAGGGCAACCGCCCGCCGGGGTTGCAGGTTGTTTGAAAGAGATACCGCGACCCTGGAACATAAATGGCAAAAGAAGGAATATGGGCGGGTTTTAGTCAGTACTCGTACAAGTCTGACACTCCTCTCCGCTCCGTCCAGAACGGGGGAAGCTATTTGATGATTTCTCATTCGCATAAAAGTCCCATGTATTAGGATGCTATTGTTGTTATGTTATAAAGATAAAAACAGAACACTTAACAGAAACAGAATATGCAAAGGATCGTCTCAACGTATGGAGGTCGTATACTGTTATTCTGCCGCCAGAAGCATTTAAATAGGCTTTGATGTGTGAATGAGATGTTTGTTATAGTTAAGCATCGCGGTTTTAGGTGCTTGAAGTGTGTGTGTGGGCGGTTGTTAAGTAATTTAGCATTTTGTTTTCGATTTCAAGTAAGCATCACACACTTTACTTACTAGATTTCGTAATCGTATCGTGTCGTGTCAGTCGCTGAATTCCATGCAAATGCTACAACTTGGCATTTCAGAAAGTATCAGTGTTTATGATAGTTAAAGCGAGTTATAATTCCAAAGTAGGTTTAATTAATTGATAGCTTTAAATTCGAATTTCAACAGTCATAGTGTTGAAACAAGAAAAGGAAGGAAATAAATTCGGACTGCTGCTGCGCTGCGTGTTGCGGGTTCGATTCTCTCACGTAACAAATATTTATATGGCCTACAAATAATTGTTTCGGGTCTGGCTGTTAGTGTATGTGAGTTTAAATGTTTGTAAACGCACCTACAATACAACATAAATTCCTAGTTTGGGTCAACGTTTATTTAAAAAAAATGACGTAGAGTGCAATTTATTTGAACAAAAAGTTGGTTTTTGCCTATATCGTTACTCTGGTGATCAGAAAGCGCAACTGCTGAGCGGAAAAACACAGTAAAAAGTCCCAGATTTGAATTCCGATTCGGCTTAAATGCTATGGGGTTTTCCAATCAGGATTTTCTTAGGAGCAACCACGGGGTCTAGATGCATGCTCGGTTGATGGTAATAGGCCTCCACCTTGTATCGCATGAGATTGAAAGCATACTTAACTAATTGACGAAATGACAATGTCCTATTAGATAACCTCAGCCTATCTGATTTACCGGCGTGGTATTATGACATGTTATTTGACTCCATTCTAAAATAAGCAAAATAACAAACAAGCAGCCAAATAACTATGCTTTTATTTTTTGTTTGGGCCACTCGTTTCTAAATTTAATAAAGTTTTTGCACTACTCAACCGAACTATAAACAAAACTACGTAATCAACGCAAGCGTATTCTTAAAACAAATAAACACACAATTTTCATACTGTAATCATTGAATTAGACGAGTTCTAAAATATTTTTAATCACCATAGTAACTGCTGCGGACTACTGGACGCCATCTTGTTTTTCGAGATCCCAGTCGTTCTACATATTTATTATCAGCTGACTTCGGCCCTTCTGGACCTTAGTGATTGATAAACAGGCTGTGGGTCACGTCGCGTTGTTTATAATTATAATCTTATCATTTCATTGACACGGTAGTGTAGTTACAGCGTATTCCGTCGTTGGTCCTTCTTATCGGGACCATTTTTGGTCAAGGATTCTGTGTTTTACTATCTAGCGGCTATATTTAGTAGAAATCCAGTAGGAATACCGCTGATTACAGCTGGTAGATACTTCATATTCTATAGTTAACTAGGTTTTGCCCGCGGCTTCGCTCGCGTTAAATTCGGGGTAACACAGTTCCCCTTTCCTGATTTGCAGGTACCTGCTACCTGTAGTTTTTGCCCTTGCGCCTTATTGATTTGTAATAGCCACGCTAAGTTTAGCCGTTTCTTCCCTCTTTGTCCCTCATATCCCACTCTTTTTTAAAAAAATAATAGCCTATGTCCGTCTCCTGGTTCCCAACTATCTCTGTACCAAAATTCATCAAAATCGGTTTAGCCATTAAAGCGTGAAGAGGTAACAAACAAACAAACAAACAAACTCACTTTCGCTATTAAAATATTAGTAAGGAAGTAAGGATTGAAGTAGGGACTAAAGCCGTATTGATTAGTCATCCAAATTGTATCATCAACGCCACCGTCGCGTCGCCGCGTCGCTGCTATGAAGCATATACGGAACAGCACGTACCAAGTCATCAGACTGTTTATACTACCACACAAATCACTATTTTAATAAATGAATCATTAGTGGAACTAACGTTTTTCTTAAATTAAATATATATTTATATACACAACAATTATTAAAAAGATAGCAAAACAAAAAACCCATTGCGTCATATTTAATCTGAACTCTGAATGGGCTATCTAGAGTTTTATTTACAGTAGTTGACATAATTCCGTAGATATAGAATTATAGATAAGTATTATAAGGGCACAAATTGATAAATAACCTACATATAGAAAGCAGCAGTTTAGGCTTAAAACATCTGTATCTAAATATATGTTGGATAGCATCCATACCGTCATACTGTGTAAAAATATTACAGTTTATCGCTAGACCTCATTTTTTTTTGTGTTTTTATTTAACTATAACTAAAACATAAAGTAGCTATTTAATACAAAGAAGGACCCAACGAACCCCATTGCTTTAAGTAACCAAAGTAGAATAAAAATGCGTCGAGTTGATATTTTACAAAATACCCGCCATATTAGTTGTGCTAAAGTTGGTTAGTTAAGTAAACGAGTAAAGTTGACGCGAGTAAGTTAACACGCTCACTATTTAAACCGCGCATATCTGTACTAAATTAGGGTTCTTTGCAAAGGTCGGGAAAATCCTAACCTTTTTGTTGACAAAAAAAGCACACGGGAAATTGTAGCACCTATATTTTAAACAGTATTCCCTGATCTTGTTTTGTGTAAACTGAAAATAAATTGAAAGCTCAAAGTGCGAATGTTTAATCACCAGTCAACTACCCATCTTTAAGTATTTAAAACAAACGTGACCAGAACAGCGGCAGCGGTTTACCAACAAAACAGTTCGCAAAACCAGAATAACGTCCATTCCATTGAACTATCAACCAACGTTTTGCACAATACCGAACTTGTAAGGAAGCAAAAGTTGTTATACCTAGCAAGGCGACAAGTCGGCCGTCTCAAATGACTAAACAAAAGGTGTCCCTCTCTGCGAAGCTGAACTTTCTCAGGTACATCACAACAAGTTCGATTGAGTGTGCCGCCCGCTTAAGCTTCAAGATGATTTGAATTAAAAAGGCCTTTGGAGAGATCCTTTGAACTGGAATATGTAACCAGATAAGTTTATATGTATTTGGTTTTTTTTTTCAAACTTGTAGGTCTATATATATCGTGATACATTCTAGAATACTTATCAAGAAAAAAAATGAGTAAAGGCAGAATGAAACATGATAAGAATTGTTGTTTAAAGGCACCCAGCTACCTAAAGTTTACTAGATATTTATTCATACCGACTCTTTTTGGAAGACGTTCGGTTTATTATTAAAAGTGCACGTATTGGAAGAAGATAAGATACTTTCTATAGAATAAAATCTGTGATGCACAAAGAGAATTCGCTCGTAAATATTACAATCCGTCTAACACACACAGGTAACTGTACAGCCCGTATAATTTGTATAGGGCAGAGTGGGGTAACTACGAACACCTAAGCGGAAATGCGAATTATACAGAACCAGTAAAAAAATGAATGATATTTATAGCCAACCATTTTGTTTAACAGTTCAGTTGCAAACTGTTATTAACGGTTTTGATAAAATCTTATAATAAAACGAAAATTTAGGACAAAAGCAATACCCTTAGTATTCGGAATTACACGACAGGTGTGGTAATTTCGAACGCGTTATGGGGTAATATTGTGTGGATTTGTAAACTAAATAATGAAGTGTCATAATCGCCGCCACAGTCTCTGTATGAACTGCACTTCCCATGCACCCAGGACACACACAGGATATTTAACTCTTGATTCAGCCTCCCAAGGGTGGACGATAAGAATTTTAAATGTCATTTTATAGCATCTAAAATTTTTTTTTAATAAGTATAAATATAAAAAAATACGTCTAACACACTTATTTACGCATTTAAACTTATTATAGTACAATGACGTGTAAGAGTGATAGCTAATGATCGAGATTAACCCATTCGATTCGTTCGCGTTAGCACCGCGGGCTCAAAGAAACCGAAATTCATATTTGTTGAATTATTATTTAAACGCAAATTAAGGAACTTGTAAAATGCTCTTTAGTTATGACGTATCTCAATATAAAATAAAATGTACTGTAAGAGGTTTTATACCTTAACCAATGCTGGCTGATTGGTATAACGTTCCAATACGCAGGTCGTTTTAAATAAGGAACTTTAAATAAGGAACAAGAAACATTAGTAAAGAAGATAAAAAAGAAGTGTGACATGTAACGTAAAATATAATTTAAAATATAATCTAAAAGGATATAAGTAAGTAAGTAAGCATTTTATTGAAATATCCAACCAAGTCCATATAGTACTGTAAACATAGACCCACAAAACCACAAGAAATATTGAAAAAAAAAACTAAAATGGAAACAAAGTCGATCGTTAGATCGACTTACCTTGAATATGGATCGCGGCTTTACTGCGCAACTGTTTGTTTGTCTCTGAATGTGTGCCCCTTACGCTGAGGCAGAAAGAGATTTTCGACTATACTTGTCCAACATGCTGTAACGACTCGGTTCGGATTTACCCCGTGTTTGCCATTATCCCACTCTCTCCTACTGTTTGGTGATTAATCAGATATTTTGAATGTTGAGAACCTCAAAGTTTATGACGTAAAAATAAAGCAAATTGATCGGTACGAGTTAAGTCGGGAACATTAGGCAAAGAAGCTCCGAAAGGACGGCATCGATGTCGTGCTTTTGCTCAAATTTGCATAAATAACAACTATAATATCTCTTTTGTTGCCCAAAACTTGAACAAAAGCGATTTCTACCTTTAAACGGATGGAGGACAAGCTGGATTCGTTGAGCATTACGTTGTTACGCCTGGTTATCATCCACATCTTTATTTACCTACTGTAATGACAATGTTTTGGGATCGGTACACGTTCCCTTTCATACTTCTCTGTGACTTGTTATCTCATTTTCTAAATCAATACTTTTTTTAAACACTCGCCGGCGCCCGCTGCTTCACCCGCGTGAAATGGACAAAAATGATCTTGTGTTATTCCAGACTACTCTATGCCAAATTTCATCAAGATCCATTCAGCCATTTTCACGTGAAAGAGGATCAAACATACATCCATACTCACAAACTTTCGGATTTATAATAGGTATTAGTAGGATAACTTGTATTGGTTGTAAGGAAATCATCTTTAACAAAGTTGACACAGTCATGTTCGGACGAGTAGCGCCATCGCTGAAGTAAGCGTTACCTAGTTAGTCGCTAATGCGCTTAAATCGAGGCACACAACCAAGGCAGAGCGAGGCACGCAAACCATAACCTCGTTGAAATTAATATCTGTTTCTAAATAAGTGTCCCGCAATGTCGGTTTTTGTCAACTGTTGGGTCGCAGTATCGTACTGCGGTGCTTTTGCCAATCGAACAGCTTTTAAACATTCCCTAAACCCGTATGAATTATTCAGTAATTCAGGATTAGACGGTTTTGTAAATTGGGGAACAGCTGTTTAAAAAAAACTATTTAAGTGCATTTTTTTCTAGAAACTTTTAATTATGCTTATGGTTACTATGCTTCTTTTAGATAATTCCATTAAATAAAAGGTAATTTGCTAATAACCAAGTCATGTAACTAAGTTTAACATTGTAAATCATAAGGTACCTATACCAATTTAGGTATATGAAATATTAGGATTCCGTATGATATTAAGAAAAATGGAACCCAAAACTATCATAAAGTAGCAAATTGAAGAAGTGAAAACTAATAGAAATGTTCTTTCTATTTCCTTATAGACTTTGCTCTTTGAATGCTCGAAAGAAAACCCCTTAACTGTTCTGCAATCGGTTTGAAATGATTTTATTTATGAATTCATATTCATATGTCAAGTATCTTCTTATTTGATTTTTTTTCAAATATTTTATGCTGATTGGTTATACATAGTTTGAAAACCAATCACTTAGTACGCAAGCAAGTCTTTTTCGTATTAAAATCACCATTTACCGTTTTTGTATTAATAAGGACTCTCTTTTTATCACATTAGTTACGATTTTCCACGTAGATCTTTAATAGTAAAAGGAGTAGGTTCTAAGTTTGACCGTATTTTTCAAATGTATTTTTGAAATAATAAAACCAATCTCAGAGAGTTTTTATTAATAACAATCTTACGCCTGCAGATTTGCCTGCGTGATATCGAAAAAAAAATCTATCGTCAAAATGGCTGAACGGATCTTTATGAAATTTGGCACAGAGGTAAATTATAGTCTGGAATAACACATAGGATACTTTTTTTTTCAATCGGGTGAAACCGCAGGCGCCAGCTAGTGTTTCTATAAAACAACTGAACAACAAAGGGCTTCCAAGACTACCATGTAAATTCCAGTGAAACAGTATCTGTGTAGATAGCGTAGAATCACTGACCACGATCAACAATCTAAATAGTTTTGTTAGCCCGCGTAACTTGAGGCGTACTTGACAGTAAGATGATGAACAATGGTAAGGCTGCTTAAACACAACACTCCCTTTGTTAGTATCGGGTAGCCAGTTGTGAGCTTGCGGTAAGTGGATTCAATAACAACACAGTTCAGTCAGCTAGTTATTAAACTTTTTCTTTGTAAGTTTCTCAGAAAATACCTCTTTGTAATGACACCGTGTTGGTTACGTTTCGCGAGCGTAGACGACTAGTCGAGTAGTTGGCATATCCAGTTTGCGATTAGCTATGGCTGTATGTATCTGGACATTGTTATGACATCAAAATATTGCCTTTGATACAAAAATAGAACATGTTTAAGGCAAAAGTCACAAATATCGGCAGTCCTTTTATTGGCTTTCAAATCTTTTTCATAATACTGACTTAAATAAAATTACATGGTAAAACTTCCTTCTTGAACACGGAATGACTTGAATTTTTCAAACAATAGTCGTCGTCACCTTTTCGATGCCTGTAGCACTTATAATCGATTGAAACCAATTCAATGTTGGCGTAACATTCAAGTTAATGTTAACATATAACGTAATTATAATGACATAAAACCAAAAACAATACAAAATAATACCCAAAATGTTTTTTTTTCGGCTTTGACAGCTATTAAAATCATCACGCTATTGTTTTCTGTTTTCACGAAGTTTTGCCACTTAATATATATACTTACATACACACATTCTAATGATCGTTAACGCAGTTAATCTCAGCGGAGATGGACGCGGGATATTATTATTGTGCACAAGTGTGTGCGCAGGCGCAGCTACACACTGTTCCTTTTTTCTCATTGTCTGATAGGATGGCAATCCGGGTTGGATTGGTTGCCCGGAGAAAGATCAGACGCAGGACCAACGACTTAACGGGGGCATCATACCGCCAACTTCCAAATTCCGGGCTAGTAATTACAAATTTTAAATGGAAAAACTCAATAGCACTTTTTTCCGACCCGGGTATCGAAGCCAGGACCTCACGGCTAGTAGATAGCCCTTGCGACTACGAGATTGTGGTGATCGGTCATGTCCCTCCGAACAATGCCGTAATTAAAAGTAGTGTAGCTATGGGGCAGATGAGGAAAAAATAGCCACTACAAGATTGTTATATCTTTATTAACAGCCCCAAGGGTTTATTATAGCAGTATTTTAACTTGTTGAAAGAAACACATAACAATGTTTAGTTTAAAAAATGTCTAAGCAACTTAAAAACAATAGGATATTTCAGAATGGCTGTAACTGCTAGCCGTGATCAAATAGTAAAGACTAAAAAATTATTGTTAAAGATGACGCAAATGACAGAATAAAATTCGAAATATGAATTATTAAAAAAAAAACGATATTGTTCTAGAGGGAAAGAGGTTGAAGCAACAGAGGAGGTGGAATACCCACTCTGTTACAAAATCAACGGGACAGTCTGATTTGCCACATGTAGGAATTATGTAAAAATCTTAGCAGTTGAATTTGACCTATTTCAAGGCTTTCCATTGGGCTGCCATTTTGCAAATATGTTTAGATTGGACAACAATGTAGAGTTAGCTAGGTTACGTTATTCTAAGCTTCCAACTATTTAAAAAAAAGTAGGTGGCAAAAACAAAACAGTATGATAACAATATAGTGTATTTATGTCAACCAAATTGACTATGAAATAAGTTTACAGACATAATGAAAGTCAGTTGCCTTACTTAAGATTGTTTTTTAGATTTTTTTGAACTGTTATATATATTTTTTTATCCTTCAAGCAACCAATAAGGTTGTATTAGCTTTTTGATTCCGTTTTGACAGAATCAGATACAATTACTATTTTCTGAAGATAGAAACAAAATTATCTCTCCTAATTAAGTTCTAAAGCTGTAACAAAAACATTGTAAAATCAAATGATTTTAGACGAGTAACTATTGAGATTCTTGCCGGTTCTTCTCCATAAGAAACAATAAACCCGAATCGTGCACCTTTTCTTGGCGTATTTTAAGTGCCCATGGCCTTTGTGAAATAAAATATTTATGTATAATATTTGTATATATAATGTATTTTTTTAAAACGTTGCCCCACATATGGATTTTTTTTTCTGTACCGTAGATGTGTTTACAAACATTAAAAACTCACATACACAAACAGCCAAACACGGAACAACTGCCTGTAGGTCATACAAATATTTGTTCCGTGCGGGGATCGAACCCACGATACGTAGCGCAGCAGTCAACCGTATCCTCGTCTTTTTATTTAGATTTCGAAGCATTAATTTATAGTATCCATATTTGGGTTGGATCAAAGCTTTTTAATGTAAAACATGGAACGTTTTCGGGTCAATCTATTTGATTATATTTGACGCTCGTATTAAGTCTGACAGTAGCCTTGATAAACTTCAGTTCAATCCATTTACATTGACAAAAGAAGCGACCTTTGCAGCGACAACTTATTTTAGCATGATTTTATTTAATTTTTGTTGAAACATTATTATCGAAGTATAGAATTAAAAAAAGGAGTTTGTGGCTATACATATAACAGTAGCCGGTTGGATCGATATTAAGGTTGTAACAGAGTGGATATTTTACCCTCTCTGTTGCCTCAAACTGTTTTCTTTTGGATCAACATTGATTTTTAAAAATAGTTTGCTTATCAAAAAAATTCAATAAACTAGCACGTATGGCTGCTAGCCGTGATCCAAAAACGTAATGAGCCAAATAATGACTGTTGAAGACGAAATGACAGAATGAAATTCGAAATATGAATATTTAAAAATCAATGTTGATCCAAAAGAAATTCGAAATATGAATATTTAAAAATCAATGTTGATCCAAAAGAAATTCGAAATATGAATATTTAAAAATCAATGTTGGTCCAAAAGAAAAGAGGTTGAGGCAATAGATAGGGTAAAATACCCACTCTGTTACAAGGTTAAGCTGTGCTCGCCTAGGTTGGTCTGTGGATAGGTGACCCGTTACAGACCGAGTTTCCTACGTGCCTCGGAAAGCACGTTAAGCTAGTAACGGCTGTAATTTGTAGATCTTTGACAGTCGTTACAGATACCCAGTACCCTGATAGTCTGACAACCAGTCTTACCAAGAGTTCCTATCGTAATACCAGTACCAACAGGGTTGTGGAGGTTAGATCAGACAGTCGCTCCATGTAAAATACTGGTATTTAGTTGCAGTGTTTCTCTATATCAAGCAAAGTTTCCACGTATGACTGTATAAACCATGTTTTGTGATTTGACAAAGTCATTACTGTGTCTCAATTTGTATAGGGTTGGAATGAAAGTACCCTAGCCCTAAAGTACTGGACCTGTTTTCTATGCCTTAGGCAAAATTGGTGCGCCGTAAACATAGTCTGTAGCGAGTAGTATTTAGGCGAGACAATGTTGCCTAACCACGTTATTTGTCTTAGCTAGGATAACCATGCACATCGGCTTTGTTCTGCGTCAAATCAATTACCTTTCGTGGAAATATCCTTGAGAGCTGTGTTGTCAGAAATTGTTAACTATTTTCCTGGTTCATGCCAAATACTGGCTATAAATAAACCTAAATAACCTAACTAAACAATGGAAATAACCTCATCAATTAATGAATTCTTGTTTATTATTTTTTTCACATATTTTTTGTAATTTTACATCTTTCTAATATATACATAAAAATACAAAAAATAGGAGCCCACCGGTATCGGGAACAGGGTCCAAGCTACCGGCGGTCAGGGCTCCAGAGAAAGGAACCTTCTAACAATACGAGCCGTGTCCAAGAGTACCGCTTACTGTGACATATTCTTGATCCAGCTGCCTAACGAGAGCCTCCTTGGGTATTAAAAGAGGCTCTTCGCAATTAACCCATTAGCAGATTGATCTCATCAATATCATAACTCTTATTATTGATAAGAAAACAAGACTTTATTTAATACTATTCATAGAATCGTAATTCAGTTAACGATGAACAAAATCAGGGCACCTACTTTAAGGTAAATAAAATACAAATTAGACTGTAGTTTACGACGAAGAGAGAATTCGTCAACGTGCTTTAACAGTTCAACATTAAACGCATACCTAACCTCTTTGAATCATAATAGTGCATTATGTCATATTAACTGTTTTACATAAGAAACAATGGCGCAAATTCTGGTGCGTCTTGACTTTGCACGAATAGCCTCGTTGGAAATTGAATATTTATAGATAGGTAAATAATTGCATAGAAGGCTAGGAATTCAACTGTCCTTAATCCCGCATATGCTTTAAGTAGCTAATCATCATATTATAATTTAAATCCCACCGGTTATGCCGAGGTTATACTTAGCTAGAAATTATAAGTATAAGTAAAGTTAATACTATCGTAAAATCGGTCATTGCTATCTCTATATAAATACTAATCAATAGGTCAACAAAAAAAACATTTTGTGCACTCTGCGTACTTTATCTTCTAAATGAACATATGATTCATTTTAATCAGTATCTCAACACACGACAACAACAAGCATAGTTAATTTTGTTAGTGCAGAAGTATAGAAGAAGAAGACATGCTTCGCCGACCCACGAACTAAAATGTCTATTACATCAAAGTTTGGAACAATCCAGAAACTAAATCCTTAGTCTTACTGAAAAGACAGTAATGACAGAATAATAAAAGGTAACTCATAACTTGGCAGGCGCACCGACACTGATTAAGGCAAGCTTTCATGACACCCATAGACCCGTTGAAACGCATGACATACTTTTCTTAAGAACACAGGCATTTTTCACTTTTTCTTTGTTTCTACAGTTTCATGCTTCACCAGAATTCCAGTACTAAGTCTAATATCTAGCTCAACTTTAACAATTCAGCAATTTGTCAGTAATATAATAGGATTTTTAATCGTTTTGGGTAAAGGTAATTATTACTTCTCCCTTCTTCCTGCAGTTACGTGAGACTGTGCGAAAAGAAGATTGATATTTAGATAAATTAACTTTTTCTTAAGTCATTTACTTTAGTTTGCTAATCTGTTTGTAATTCAAGCTTTATTTTTATTAAATATGATGAATGAAACACTAGAACAGTAATAAAAGGCGATAGAAAATGCATCTAGAAGCTCGTTTGAGGTAACGTAAATTCAGAATGCAATTTATTAGACACAAAATTTGCACGAATAAAACAAGAAATGCTATCCAGAAAATAAACAGTTTGCACCCTTGATAGATTCTAATTGATATCACAGTTCGGTACGAAGGTTTGAAATGCTGAAGGAAAAAAAAGTATGGTTTCGTAAAAAATAATGGAATTCACTGGTAGTCAGATCAACATCATCCGGTTATGGTTACTTGGGAGCTGTTCTGCTAAACATTAATGATTTCACGGCACGGCTGGCGCAGTGGCTGAGCGATCGACTACTGCGCTACGTGTTACGGGTTCGATCCCCGCACGTAACAAATATTTGTATGACCTACAGGTAGTTGTTTCGGGTCTGGCTGTTTTTGTGTGTTAGTTTAATTTTTTGTAAACGCAACCACGATACAGGAGAAATTCCTAGTGTGGAACAAAGGTTTTTTTTTAACAAAAAAAAAAGATTCTTTAAATTTGTAAAACATTTCTTTTGAGAGGCATCGGTCGGGGCTTTAGCCAGCCATTACGGAACCCTTTCCTATTCGTACGCACTTCGGCGCACTTCGGCTCACTTCGGCTTTTTATTTTATTCAGTATTCTTTACCATGTGATCCTTAACATGAATCGGTCTCACGCTTGCATTTCACACAATATGATGTACATCGGCCATGTTAATCCATTTAAACTTGTAACCTCTTCGTGGTAAAGTTGAAAAGGATTTTCCACGAATGTTATGTACATTACGATACCAGACACATAATATTTTCGATTATTTTCGCTTTTTAGGAACTTGTTTACTAGAAAGTAGTATTTAAAAAATATTTGGTGAAATTTAGTAGAAGAAATAGTAGTTAAAATTAATGTTTCCCTTGATTATAAAAAGATTTTTGAAAATCGACCCACAATCCAACGAGACATTTTCCTTTTTCTTTAAGCCGGTAAAAACAGAGCTTTTTCCAACAAAACTGTAATACCTAGACGATCAAAATGAATCAGCAGATCACACATGTATTTAAATTACCTATGTACCTATTTTATGTAATATTGTTCCGTTTAAATTAACACTTGAAACGGGATATTTACCATGTTTGTTTTTTGTTTCAAGTTTCCGATATTTCGGTGATGACAGTTTAAAGACTTATATTGTTCCTTTTATTCATTTTTTTAAAATATATATTTCTTATTAAACATTATATTTATTTTTATTTTAATTTCATGCTACCACAGAGCCGTTTTGAATATTTTTTTTAAACAATCGCTATTTCAAAATAAACCATATTTTAATTGAACTTAGAACAACTATATTTTGAACTTTTCACAATTCTCAGCCTTGAAGTCATACATCATGTTAAAAAATACTACTTCTAAGAATGATTCGTTCACCATAACATTAATCAAATGTTGGCGTTTTATTGTACCAATGACGTATTTATGTCTGTAGGTATGCCATGAGAACAGATGTCGGATCAAGAGCTCCCTTTTTCTAAAAATAAAACGTTGGAACCACGATAGTGTGCAAGTGTAGTGTTTTTTTTTATAATTATACTAACAGTGCCCAACGGTTTCTCACGCTGCTCAGGTTCTCTCCCTTATCGCTTTGGTCTATGCAAAATAGATAACGATTCTCAGACCTACATATAAAATTTCATAAAAATCGGTTGAGCCAGTTTGGAGGTGTTTGGCAACTATAACTAAAAGAAAATTAAATAGAGGTAATTTTTTGTTATATGTATAGGGGTAATTTTCCTGCCGGAGTTGCGAGGGGTGGGTCTAACATGGATGGGTCACTTGGCGCAGTTATAGGCTGTATAACATCACGCCACAATACTTAGAAGCTAAGCACCACTGAGCACGGCAATAAAAATGCAATAATAGATAACTTACATTCACAAACATTTTCCATTTTAAGGTAAAATTTAGTTTACGTATTAAAGCTACAATAAACGAACCCAAGTGTAACAAACATGGTTCGTGATAGCCAATATTGATTAAAAACTGTGTTATTGCAGTTAAAACTACTCTTTTCATAAATATTAGGTGATACCGTAAGTTATGGGATGTAGCGGGATAACATTAGAAATCGAATGATAAATATTATTAAAAAAATAAACAATAAAACTAAAATAATAAATCTTCTTAAATTTAATTCAGATTTTATATAATTATCTTCTCTATAATAAATATCCACAGAAGAAAAATAATAAAACAAAATATTATAAACAATAAGTGTAGTATCATATTCGCAACCATGCGAATTCGGGTGCATCGCTAGTAAGAATATGTATTTGTCAAATAAACAAAGTACTTACAGTAAAAAAAAAATGTAAAAAAAGAGATAAAATAATTAAATGAAATTCATTTAATTCAGGTACTTCTTGGTTTCACCTAAGATGTCTGACGAATTCTGAACGTTATTTCCGCATCCCTACCAAATAATCTAACCTAGTCAATTGAACGACGATAGTGGCTAGCTGATTTATTGAATAGTGTCTGTAGTTTCGCATTCAAACCGGAACACAGCAATGCTGTTAAGAGGATAAAAATAGTCAGGGTTGCTAGTGGACCAACAGAAGAGGCAGTATTCTGGGAACATTAAGTTACTGAAATAAACACATCACTGATCAGACTTTCTGAACGAAAGGACCTATTAGCAAAAGTGTCAATGGTAAAATCAGTAGCAGGCGGCAGATGTACGCACAAGGACCGCGTAAAGTTATGCCAAAATTAGTCTTTTATCATGCAGAAACACGGTGCGAGTTTTCAATATTTAATACTAGCTTTTGCCAGCGGCTTCGCTCGCGTTAAATTCGGGGTAACACAGTTCGCTTTTCCTGATTTGCAGGTAACTGCTACTTGTAGTTTTTGCCTTTGCGCCTTATTTATTATAATAGCAAAGCTAAGTTTTCCCTTCTATTCCCTCACCCTCAATAATCAGTTTTAAAAAAAATTGCCTATGTTCGTCTCCAGGGTCTCAACTATCTGTACCAAAATTCATCAAAATCGGTTTAGCCATTTAGGCGTGAAGTAATAAGCAAACAAACTCATTTTCGCTTTTATAATATAAAGGCGTAAGTGACTGACACTGGTTATAACTTATAGTCATCGTTTACAAAGGGGCTAGTGTTTATGTCATCGAATGAGAAATATCAGCTTACTAGGTCATTAGCTATGTAAACAACTGATAACAGCCAAATCTTTGTCAACCTTGAAAGTGTTGATCATGCATGACGTAATTATCTCAGTTGGCGGCTTCCTTATATTAAAAATCCAGTACTTTAATTATGAGATAAACGTAATTAGGACCCCTGATAAAACAATATTCAGCAACATACCTATATTTTTCTAAATTCAAACGCAACAGATAGAGCTGTCCTTGGAGACATACCGCGGCCCCGGAACATAAAGGGCAAAAGAAGTATCATGGTTGGGTTTAGTCAGTAAAAACCTGACACTCCCACCCGCTTCGCCCAGAGTGGGGGAAGTTATTTGATGATTTACCATCCCCATGTCCTCGGATAATGTGTAGCCATAACTACATATAACTGAGACGCACCAACGCTGAGATGGCGGTATACGATTGACAAGGCCGAAGAATGTCGATGGTCTTAAAACCATTACACATGAAATATAGAATGTATTGTTCTAAAAGTTGTTTAAAACTTTAAACCAAAACAGAAAAGAATCAAGTTTCGTTAACAAATAAAAATAAAGACTTGTACAGACGGAATTAGCAATAAAACGAAAGATTTAACGCTGACGGGCCAGTTGACCAAAAAAAAAACCGATGTAAGATCGTCTGACATTGGCGTGGGATATCATTCGCTTGTTTTCTTCTTATTTTGGACTTAACGTGGGATTTATGTTAGCTCATGTTATTATGATTTAAATTATGGCTTTTGTTCTATAAAATTTACGACAAGTTTCGAAACAAATTCACGTTTACATTTAACACATAATTTCTTTTTTTGCCGTCGATAACTACATTTATTTTATTGAAAAAAATAATAATAATTATATTAGAAAAAAATCTGTTTCTATAAACTCAAGGCTGTAATCATCAGTGATCAGTAAATAGAGTTGGTTATTACTGAAAGTGTGTCGGCATACATACGTTTTTGTGTAGGTAGTGTAATGTACACAAATGTCACGTCAAGACGTCGAAATACTCAACAAAATGTAGATTAAAAAAAGACGTCACAATCAAAAATCAAAATGACAAGAAAAGAATAGACAGTGTAAAACAACCATAAAGTCAAGTTCTTCTTAACTTTTTTTTCTTCTATATTGTACTTTTTAACCGCTATGGAGATATTGAGAGTCAACCTTTTTCTACCTTTATTTATTTTAAATGTTACTTTAAATCTATCAATGATTCTAATTATATATTTACTGAATATTATTGTATTTAATTCTTTGTGCCAATTGGGTGTACTTTAATTTGTGTCAAACTTGTATTTTTCTGCTAATAAACTACTATCAAACAACAACACCATGTTTTTACCATGATTTGTCTGATTAGTTTGATGTATTGAATGGAAAAGATGTGTTAGGTCCTTTATCACCACCAAATAAATATTATGTTTGAACTTCGTTTATTTAAACTTCATGTACAATAGTGGCACATAGGCGGATTAGTAGTAGTTAGTAGTAAAATACGACAACATTGTGAATTTGTGATAGGATTTCAAAAATATGAAATATATATTTCTGAAACTATTTGTGTTCTGAAACTAATACGCATATACATCTGAGATAAGCATACATTTTAAGTATAAATAAAAACGTGAAATTTAACAGTAATTACTATGACTTTTAATTGGTAGACGGACCTAAATAGTGGTTACGAACTTTTCTTTTAAAAGTAAATTTACTTTCAGCTTGTTTTGCCCGAGCTTTATTACCGGTGCGGTGTAAAGGAATTTGGAGGAGTAGATTTTTGGAAGCCCGAAGATAGTTGATAGCCGACTTAAGTGCGAACTTTAAAAGTCCAATCAAAAGGTATCTGGTTTAGCTATCGTAGATGCAATTAACATCTATTCCTTGTAATAGGAACATAGTAGCTTGAGATACTGATCTTGTTTGGGTTATTGGCAAGTTGATTTAGTTAGTTAGCTCTTGCATAAAGTTCGCCATAGTTGTAACCGCTGTTTAGTCTGTCCGAACAAAACTTTATAGACACAGATCGAGTTTGAAAGAGACATTACAGCCTTGGTTTTGTTCTGGATTTTCGTAAGATAATTTGATTTGATGGAAAGTCATCAAATCAAGTACCTAAGTAAGTAATCTTTTTGCAACATAAAAGCTTATTAATCATTTTCATAGAAGAATATAAAACTCTTGTTTTGAATTGAACAGAATTTTGAGGTTACGAAATATACTTTTTTTACTTCTAATTTTAACAGACAAAAATTAATCTAACTACAGATTTAGAACCTGGAAAAGCTTTTACCGTAAATAAAGGGTTATCTATTTTCATTCCAGTCCGCAGGCTTTAGTCTGTCTCCAGAAATAATTCGTCTGTGGGGTTGATTTTTGACTGGGAAACCGGTATTCATTTAAATATATAAAGAGAAAGAAAATTTTATTTGGAAGACTGGGAATGTAAATTTAAATTAAAGACTAGTGAAACTGGATATAGATATTTGTACGCGGTAAAACAATTTTGCTTTTTTTTTTTTTTTTTTTTTTTTTTTTTTTTATTTCTTCTTTTTTTATCGAAATCCAAAACTTTGTGGCGTATCACAAGGTAATTTCATTGGACCTTGAATAATATTTTTTTTCTGATACAAATAAAAATCAATCATCAGCGTCCTATAATTCAGTGAGCGAGCTTAATCGGACAAAATCTCAGCGGTACACCTGGCCGCCGCCGCGGCTTGCAATAAAAACAAAGTTTTATAAACTAATGACAGCTGTCATGGTGACAGATGTGCTGGGCACACTCAGCCATGTTTAATCGACAGAATACGACAAAGATGAACGACTGTACATCGAGCGTAGAATCGTACGGAGGCGCGTTCATGTCAAACGATATGAAGGGCTATCGGATGTCACACAGTAAGAGCGAATGTCTGAGCAAGTTTTGGTTTTGAAACGCGTCAGAAGTCCTTGCTCAACTTAATAAAGATATACGTTTGAACTGAAGTTCCTGATCTTTGTGCTGCGTTATCTAAATAGCCAAATATTACATGTATACTACGATAAAAAATAAAAAGCCCTTGTATTTATTTGCAACTCCTTGTTAAAAGCTATTAACACTTTTTTGCACTAGGCAACGAATGAAGTCGTTTGACGTTGACTTTCCCTCACAAAATAATGTCGATACGATGAAACGATTAAAATACTAACGAATAATTTCAGATTTCAACTTTGATTAATAAGTTTATCTCTCTTGTCGGAAGAAATACTAAGTTTATCTAAAAACATAACAGTTTTCTGATTTTTTTCCTTTATAAGTGATAATGCTTCTTGACAAATTTCACGATTCTAGGTCCACGGAAAGTACCTATAGATTTTGATTCCCTTTGCAAATGTATGAGAGAAGCGACATATTGCTGGTAGTATACCTTCAAAGCATTCTTTAAAATAACCACACAAGGAACATTCAGCAAACGTGTAGGTAAACATCAAAATAAAGCCATTAAAACCAAAAAAAGCATATCAGACGGTCGAAAAATTTATATCTCCGATGTTAATTTGCATTGTTGAAGCATTCGATGTCAAAGCGTACTCTTTGGACTGCCAATTGACACGTTCACTAATAAAATAAATTAAAGCTTTTGATAAAAACCGATCAGTGTGGTGTTCGCAAGATTGTCAGGAACTTGAAACTGATTGTAAATTCCGCTGCGCATTTTTATAGCTCGACTACACGAATCACATAGCAGTTTTACACATGAAACATACAGGAATCTAACAAGATGAGAAACCCCGAAAGGGCATGGTTGGCCCTTCTTGTGGTCACAACTATAGTTGGAGTGCAAGCTCAACAACAATACTTCATCAGACGTAAGTACTAATGTAATTTTAATTTAATACTCCTTAATGAATGCTTAAACAAAGACGAGCTTTTGTATTTTCAAAGCTCGTATCAGCGCCGAAAGTCGATAATCCATCAGCGCGGTTTTCTTCATTTAAATGACACCTAGTGTTAATGTAACGGGAATTCGTTTTAAGTGTTACTTTATTTGACACTGAGTTTATATATTTGTGTCAGATGCAGACTAAACAATCGTTTGTTATGAAGATTAAGTGTGTTAGTAGTATTTATTGGTAGGAGTTCTTATTGTAAGTACATATTTGTTTATAGTTCGTGGCACAGCACTGGTGTAGGTACGCCCACGGCTAAGCGATATGAATAATGTACTATGTGCATTTAAGTATCAGTTTTTGTCATCATAATTTTTGGTGATGATATTAGGTATGATGATGAATTGTAAGATTGAAAGGGAGTCGTTTGTCTTGGTATTGGCATGTAATGAGGAGGGATGAAGGACATGTGACTAAAACAGTGATGGGTCTGAATTTTAATGGACGGAGAGCAAGAGGAAGGCCAAAGATGGATGGATTGTGTAAGAAATGATATGAAGGAGAAAGGAGTAAATGATGCCGTGACGTCTGATAGTATAACATGATAGGATATTTCAAACGTGTTGCGCCGATCCCAAATATAATGGGACAAGGGCAGGAAAATGATGATGACTTGTAAGATTCAACATTCTTTAGTAACGCCTGCCAGGGCATCAATAAAATCAAGTAATCGTTCGCAGAACATAACTGTAATAAAAACGAAAATAAATAAACATTGCTTTCCTTCAGACCTATTTACCTAACAACATAAAATCAAAAGTTAACGACACACATTTTTAATTAAGAACAAATTCGCGGAACAATAACTGATTAAAACAGAAACGGGGTTAAAAACTTAATTAACATAGTTTGTGAAATATTCAATATGAATTGGTGACATGTAGGTCAGGGAAGCTGCATAATTATCCCGATAAAATGACGGGGCTCCCATAAAAAGGCCGTTCAACCTGTCGAGATGTGTGTCTCAGATGATTCAGAAGCTGTGGTCACATCTGTTCATCAGAACATGCCAATAATCAAAGTTAATGGTTGGTATACATATTAAAATCAAAGCATCTTGCAACATTTCTTGGTGAAGGCAAGAACCCGGTTTTAAAGTTACAACATTAATAAAATCGTGTGCTAAAGTTTTAAACTAGGTTTTACTCTATTTTTTTTTGCGGATGGGAAGTCATTAAATAACTTCCGCCGCTCTGAGTGGAGCAAGGAGGAGTGTCAGACTTTTACTGACTAAAACCCATGTTCCTTCTTTTGCCCTTTATGTTCCGGGGCCGCGATATCTCTTTCGAATAACCCGTACCTAACACTAGGTTTTACTCTCTTAATTACTTTTTGACAACTAAGATCTTAAATTATTGAATTAGTTAGTGGATTTATTAAACACGTTATAGAAACTCTTAGCGAATATTTTATTAAATGATATATCGCACACGATTGATCGGAAAGGGGGGACAACTCAAAAAATGTGAATTATTAGTTACCCTCGTGTTATAATGCTCGGTGATCATCCCCACTTTATAACGTACACACGTTATAGTAGTGATATTTTACAACCTATTTATGATCTAAATTCTCTATTCTATTATATCTAATTTAATTTTCATAACTTCACATACAAACAGTATTATGTTGTTTTCGTCTCCTGAAAAATGTCCTTTTTTGAGTTGTCCCAGTTTAAATCTAGGTGTAAGATATAACCTACAAATATTATTAACGTGAATGTTTGTATGGATGTTTGTTACTCTTTCACGCAAAAACTACTCAATGGATTTGAATTAAACTTTACAATAAAATAGCTTTTATAAAAAGCTATTCATAAAGATATATTGTATATTCTATCACCAAGCGAGTGAAGCCGCGGGGCGCAGCTAATTGCAAATAAAACAAGCAAATGCATCCTAAATTCATGTTGCTTCTATTGCTACAAATTTAGTTAACATGTTCACTAAACGCTTTACGCAGCTTTTGTATCTGTGTTTTGTATTTCATCCAGTTGGCTAAGGGCGTGTTTAATCATATCTTACTGTCGGGCTGACCTCGATCTAATTTAGAAACAGGAAAGGCATAGAGCTGGTCAAGTTTAAAAAATATAATTTTATTATTATCAAAATACTTATTTAAATTCCAGCTGGTCAGTGTCCCGAAAGTCTGACAACCAGTCTTACCAATATATCGTTTTACCCAGTACTAACTGGGTTATGGAGGTCAAATAGGCAGTGGCTCCATGTAAAATACTGGTATTCAGCTGCTGCTATATTAGATCTTCTAACGTTTTTTTCATATTTGGATGAAATAATTTAATGTCACTGGTTTGAATTACAATATCAAAATGACTACGTGAGTTTATGGGTAATTGGTTATGCCGTGGAGATCCGAAAAGTCCCTACACCTGCACTTGAGGACAAAAAAACTGGTGGAACTGGACCTGGGCTGGGCCAAACTAATTTGACGAGACATATTTCTCCATCGGTACAAATCTTTCACCTTTTTTTTCTGATTGGCATCTCACAGTTCAACCTAGGAGGTTGTCGTCTGCTTAACCGGGCGATTCCTGTGGGTGCCTTAAAAATTAAGACCAGTTCTTATGAAGTTAGATTAGCTTTAATCTTAATATCTAGAATTGTAATAATTATAGATTTTATATATATTTTTTTTTTACTATCAAGAAATTTCATGATTTATTGTTTTAATATTTCCTTTTAAGATTATGTTGAATAATATCTTGATTAGCTGAAACTAATCGCACTCCTTTTGATTTTGCTGAAGGTGAAAGAGAATTAGTTTCTGGGTTTAATATTAAATATAGAAGTGGAGGATTTGCTTTAATTTTTTTAGCTGAATATTCTAGAATTTTGTTTATGAGAATATTATTTGTTTTAATTTATTTAGGAGGTTTTAATTTAAGAATCATATTTTATTTAAAATTGAGTTTTATTTCTTTTTTATCTAGGGCAAATCTTTCACTTTCAAATAGGAATTTTAAAATAAACCCCTTTATCCCCTCTAAAGTTTCCGAAGTCTGTTCTTTCAATATGAACTCGGAGCTACGAAGGCGTGCCACAATCTACGCTCGCCAGTGCGCGACAAAACAATAATTGTGACCGTTACTGCCTCAATGTAGTCAGTGCACTGATTGTCCTTAACCGAGGGTGGATGTTGTGTCAAATTAATGTTTTATAGCCGTCTATAAACTGTAGATACGTATTACTACGAAAAAAAATCAAAGAGCTTTAGGAGAATGGTGTGTTAAATGATTGAGTTCTTTGGACAGCTTTGTTTTGGAAATTTAAGATTCTTGTTCTGATAACATTCATCATTATTACACCGCCAGCCCATAACAGACGCCATTACTTAATCGTAATATTAATTGATGAACTTCAAACTGGTCCCACTATTTTTGACAAGCTGTGTAATGAATTCCTATGTGGTTAGTAGTACCGACGTATACCCCCCACGGATCCGTGAGAGCAAACTAATTGAACTCGATAAAAACCTCATTAGAATTAATAACTGCACTTGAAAGTTACAGACATTTCATTAACTTATCTAAGCTTTGATAGTTAACAAGAAGTCATTGTTCGCTGCATTGACAGACAGACAGACTGCCGTTCTTATTAATTGTGAACAAAGGGCCGATGCAATGGAAGCAATTGAACGTAAAATATTTTGTATCAATAAATATGGCTGACTATGTAAGACTTTTGAATACTATTATCTTACACGACTTTTACGACGAGTTTTACACGACTTGACCGATTTTCATGAAATATTTGTGTATTCGGTAGATTTGAAAATCGATCTCCAGAAAAGGAGCTGAACAGCGGGTGAAACCGCTGGGCACAGCTAGTCACTCTATAGAATTTATAGACTAAACTAAATATATATAATACTAGCTGTGCCCGCAATGCGTTGCAATGCAATTTTTACCCTACCTACCCTACCTACCCTACCTACCCTACCTACCCTACCTTCCCTACCTACCCTACCTACCCTACCTACCCTACCTACCCTACCTACCCTACCTACCCTACCTACCCTACCTACCCTACCTACCCTACCTACCCTACCTACCCTACCTACCCTACCTACCCTACCTACCCTACCTACCCTACCTACCCTACCTACCCTACCTACCCTACCTACCCTACCTACCCTACCTACCCTACCTACCCTACCTACCCTACCTACCCTACCTACCCTACCTACCCTACCTACCCTACCTACCCTACCTACCCTACCTACCCTACCTACCCTACCTACCCTACCTACCCTACCTACCCTACCTACCCTACCTACCCTACCTACCCTACCTACCCTACCTACCCTACCTACCCTACCTACCCTACCTACCCTACCTACCCTACCTACCCTACCTACCCTACCTACCCTACCTACCCTACCTACCCTACCTACCCTACCTACCCTACCTACCCTACCTACCCTACCTACCCTACCTACCCTACCTACCCTACCTACCCTACCTACCCTACCTACCCTACCTACCCTACCTACCCTACCTACCCTACCTACCCTACCTACCCTACCTACCCTACCTACCCTACCTACCCTACCTACCCTACCTACCCTACCTACCCTACCTACCCTACCTACCCTACCTACCCTACCTACCCTACCTACCCTACCTACCCTACCTACCTACCCTACCTACCCTACCTACCCTACCTACCCTACCTACCCTACCTACCCTACCTACCCTACCTACCCTACCTACCCTACCTACCCTACCTACCCTACCTACCCTACCTACCCTACCTACCCTACCTACCCTACCTACCCTACCTACCCTACCTACCCTACCTACCCTACCTACCCTACCTACCCTACCTACCCTACCTACCCTACCTACCCTACCTACCCTACCTACCCTACCTACCCTACCTACCCTACCTACCCTACCTACCCTACCTACCCTACCTACCCTACCTACCCTACCTACCCTACCTACCCTACCTACCCTACCTACCCTACCTACCCTACCTACCCTACCTACCCTACCTACCCTACCTACCCTACCTACCCTACCTACCCTACCTACCCTACCTACCCTAATAAATAGTATCCTATGTCCGTCTCCTGGTTCTAAGCTACCTCCTCACCAATTTTCAGCTAAATCGTTTCAGCCGTTCTTGAGTTATAAGTGGAGTAACTAACACGACTTTCTTTTATATATATAGATTACATCAGTTAGTTTAGTATAAGGAACTAAATATATTACTGTTTTTGACGTGATAACGTCTTTAAAATCGTTTTAGTCGGGTGACATGTTCAGAAACTTGTGTCACACCAAAACCTCACGAGCGCGATCGCGCCTAACGAGCGCGATCGATCGATCGATCGGTCGTTGAGCGCTCGTGAGGTTTAGTTATCACGTAAACATCTCGATCGTAAACCTACTTTACAAACAACCAATTTTTGACGTGATAACGTCTTTAAAATCGTTTTAGTCGGGTGACATGTTCAGAAACTTGTGTCACACCAAAACCTCACGAGCGCGATCGATCGATCGCAATAAGACGTTATCACGTAAACATCTCGATCGTAAACCTACTTTACAAACAACCAATTTTTTTTTATAAGTCTAAGGGCCGAAACACACATCCGCGTTGCGTCACCTCACCGCACCGCAACGCGATTATCTATCATCTATTCTGCGTAGTGGCTGTCTTCACTGCCGGCACTGGCGGTGCGGTGCTGCAACACGGTTATCGGTTTCGGCCTTAAGACTTTTTAGTTTCAAGAACCTCCCAATCACGAATAATTTAAGGAATTCGGCCGTTTGTCTTTCGGCCTGGTTCTATTTGTGCCCCGGTCACCTGCTCGCCGGGAATAGAAGCTGAGACATTGGCTATAGGCGCAATGATCGACTGATCGACGAGTCACATGGTTATTTGTGATGTCGGCCGTGCGAACCGTGTCAGTCGTAAATCGTTTTCATGAACACTAAGCGACCACTAGATAAAATCTCGCTGGTATATTTCAACGCAGTGCCGTTAGTTAGGCATCTTCTTGGGTGTCGTTTAATTTAAATTAAATTGCACATTTGCCTTTTGTCTATGCTTACTTTAGTCGTAATATTAGTAGGACAAATTCATATTCATATCTTTATTGCATTCCATAATGTCTGAAGATCTTAAAGCTAATCTACAATTACGGACCCTAAAAAGTATAACATAATTTTGAAATAAAATTAATCCATAAAACAAATTCTTAATATTAACTATCCAAATTATAAATAAATTATTTATATTGAAATCAACAAAATTATTAGATTTATATTTATTCTAATAAAATATTAAAAAAATTGAGATCAGTTATAGGTTATAGGAACATTATTAATTAATAAATAATAAAATAAATAAATAATAAATATCTTGGGACAACTCACACACGGCTATCTGATCCCAAGCTAAGCAGAGCTTGTGTTATGGTAACCAGACAACTGATATACATACTTATATAATTTATAAATACATACATATTATAGATAAATCACACCCAGACACAGAACTAACAATCATGCTCATCACACAAAGTTTGTCCTGGGTGGGAATCGAACCCACGACCTCCGGTTCAGCAGTCAGGGCCACTAACCACTAGACCAACAGGCCCGTCAAATTGTTAAGATTAAATCAAATTTATTCGTATTTATCAAATTAAATTAAAGCACACTTTACAATAATATTATCTATCGACTTATAATGTGTCTGTTCGTGTTAAATGTATTTGTTTGTCATTTATGTATTCGTTTATTAATTGCACCTAGCTATATTAATTTTAAAGCTAGTTTAAGGCAAAAACCTTGATTATTTACTCAGGACTTGCATCTACAAGTGAGTTACAGGGTGTTCGAAGGAAAACCGTTGGTTACAACTCTTTGGTAATTGATCGGGAGAGGTGCCTATTCAATATTCATGAATCTCTTTGTCAACGGTTAGACGACAAAGAAACGGATTTTTCAATAGGTTAAAGTTCTTTTATGCACTCTTCTGAAGTTTATGCGGGAAGCGAGAACATAGGCACTTACTTGTCAGAATGTTACTAATGTTGTAAACTTTTAGTTTTTGCTGCTCGTCTGATTTCAAAACCTTTTGAAAAGTAAGAAAAAAAGGATGAAAGAAAAGAATGCTAGTAAATACGTTTATTAATAAACAAATTAGTATGTAAATTGAGTCTGCTAATAAATATATGCTAGCTAATGGCTTCATTAATATGATAAAACGAGTGCATTTTTATTCATCCCTAATTTTTACTAAACGACCCTCTTTGGGTTCACGAAAGATTAACCACAAGAAGAAGACAACATTTACATGACAGCAGCGTCGCGAGATCCTGATAGAATAGACAAAATATTACTAGTTCAAGTACGCGGCTTCGTTCGCCCCAAAAAACATATCAAGTGTCCCTCGAAAATAGTTTTCTACCACTGAAAATATAATCGGATAAATAATTTTACGGAATTATTTGGTCATGCCTTGCCAACGGGGTTTGCCGGTTGTTCGAAAGAGATCACGGAGCCCAGTAAGATAAAGGGCAAAAGACGGAACTTGGATGGGTTTTTCTCAGTAAGAGTCTGACACGCCCTCCGCCCAGAGCTGTGAAAGTTATTTGATGATTTCTCATCCAAAAAAAAAAAATTAAATGGACGATACTTAAAAATGGAATATCCTACGAAGTTTCTTCTTTTTAGTTTAATAGCCAAGTATAGTTACGTATAATGTATCAAACAATTCAATCAACTTATGTAATGTATTGGATACGGTCACGCTATCACGACTCACGACAAAATTCTGATAGGACATCTGACCATACTTCCATAACGTTCCGTAAGCGTAGTCTCTTTCAAAGCGTACCGTACATAATAGGATTAAGTTTATCCCATATTTTGCATATTTCATCAATCGCCATTGTGTCGTCTAACGATGTACAAATGTGAAATGTGTCTCTTTCCAAAGACCGGAGTTTAAAGGCGTTCTTTATAATTCAACTCGGTGTGTACTAACTGTTGGTTCGGTCATTACCCTCACTGACTTAGTGATTCGAAAAGGTTTTTGTCGTAAACGATGACAATATAGTCACGGAGAAATATTTAAGCGATCGACAATGCAACGTTGAAGTTCAAAACATCTGTTGGGATACCTGTTAGGAATGAGTATAGGGCCGACATATTGGAGTTTTTAAATGCAATGTTATAGTCAAGAATTGTCACAAAAGCCTTTGGCAAGAATCATTGCGAGTTCTGACTATCGTTTTTCTATGCAGCGTATATCATGTTGGGGAAATGTCTTCAAAGATTACTGACAAATTAATATTTAAAAATAAAAAATAACTATTACCCACGATAGAGGAGAAATTCCTAGTGAGGAGCAACTTTTTTTTGTTTTTGTCAAATATGTGCAGGATAGAAAAGGGTTCTTTATTTGCTTTCTAATATCTGGTTTGGTACTGGTAGAAAATGGCTAAGCCAATAAGTTTTTTCATTAATAAATATTATTATTTATTTGTTTACTTCCACGTTCCCTTACCCTCATATAAGTAAAATGGCGATAATATCGTATGCCCATCTCACTGTATTATTAAGAAGTCCTTGGATTCCACTTAATTAGCTTTGTTCCACCCGCCATCACCGCGCCTTGCTTGGTGCAGTAGCAAACATTTCCCCACAAAAAGTTACTTCTGTTTGTATAACATCTTTATATTATAACACTATCAAAACAATCGTTTGAAATACATCGCTTGCCACATACTAATGTAACAATGACACACGCGAAATGGGACGTAAATCAGCACGGGATATAATAAATTGTCGCATTGACGTTCAATGGATGTCAAACAAGTAACAGCGAACGTGAGAATACGCAGGACAAGTCAGGAATAAAAACCTAGTTTAATGTGTGCATACAAAGTAAATCAGTCAACAAAATATTGATTTCTGATTTAATAGTTTTTGAAACCCCGAATAAAGAACAACACACATACATACATTCTCACAAACTTTCGCTTTTATAATATGATTAAAAATTAATAGGTTATTTTTTTAAACATTTTTGCTTTTATTACAACGTTTTCACATATTTGTATAATCTTAAAATGAATGATGTAACCATGATCTTTATTTTGATTTAAAGTGAGAGTGTCCATGGAGTTTCTTGCCCATTCTTCTCCATAGAGATCGACGCTTTGGAATGGTCAACTAAAGTACTTTCACAAGTTATTATGCACTGTGTCTGGGACTATAATTTCATTCTTTTGTTTCTTGACATTCAAAAGTTCCTGTAATGCTCTAATATTTTTTTTTGTAGCCTTCAATTTTTTTTTAATATTTGGTGTACTTGTGTGTGCCAAATAAAACTGATTTTCATTTTTCTTTCTTAATTTAAATTTATGCTTTGAGTTTGAGTTTAAATAAACGTCCATCGTAAACTCGATTTTCATGATAGTGGCAACTAAATAGTTAAGAGTAACTACATATATGATTGCTAGCTTTTGCCCGCGGCTTTGCTCGCTTTAAATTCGGGGTAACACATTTCCCCTTTCCTGATTTACAGGTACCTGTTACATGTAGTTTTTGCCCTTGCGCCTTATTTATTGTAATAGCAATGCTAAGTTTTCCCTTTTCTTCCCTCTTTCTCCCTCATATCGCAAACTTTAAAAAAAAAATAGCCTATGTCCGTCTCCAGGGTCCCAACTATCTCTGTATCAAAATTCATCAAAATCGGTTTAGCCACACAGGCGTGAAGACGTAACAAACAAACAAACTCACTTTCGGTTTTTAACTATTAGTAAGGATTAGATACATGTGGCATTTAAACATAAAAAAATATTGTTTTTTTGTTGGACGTGCGATTTTATTCAATTTTAATTCGAACTTTAAAGAACCATAAAACGCAACGCATAAAAATTAAACCGCGTTGATGATATCTTCTCAATTAACGCAAATAAATAAATCATTTCAGAGTAACGTAATAAAGATGCTGTGATTGTATGTTTTAAGCTTCAAGCCTACTTTAATACAACATTTACTATTTTCTGACAGTAATAAGTTACAGAGCCGCTATTGTGATGTCAAATATGAACTTAAGAGTTACTTGAAGTTTCTGAAAATGGGTGCCAATAAAGGTTATTTATAATAGACATCTCGATTTTATCTTAAGTCGGCACCAACTACTAAAGCATAGATGGGACATGCAAAGGTAAAAAAAATCGATAGTTTTAGGGTACCGTTTTACCCTTTGGATACGGTACTCTAAAATTACCCTAAAAACTATCATTTTTTTATATTTATTAGTTTATTATTATTATTCCTATTACTCCGCTGTCCGTCAGTCATCAGGCTGTATCTCATGAACCGTGATAGATAAAACAACATATACACAAAAAACAGAATACTTAGAATAAATATTTAAGAGGGCTCTTAACAGCAAACATATTTTTTTGCTGTTTTCATGGGTACGGAACCTTTTGTGCGCGAGTCCAACTTGTATTTGGGCGGTTTTTAAGAGCATAGGTAGCATTGTCGACGATAAACACGAAGGTAGAGTCATTGGAAGCCCATATATCTGAAACGCCAGATACGATCGTGTAGTTCAGGGCGCAAAGACCATAAATATTCAGATCGAGGTTAAAACTAAGATGCAAATGGACTTAGACTGAGTTAAAGCCACCATTAAAAAGAATAATTATTTGTTATATAAAAAAAAAACCAAAATAATGTTAGCGCACACACCAGTAACAAAACGCTAAAGAAATTATTCTGAGCTTTTTTTGTTTTGCAGATGAGAAATCATCAAAGATCTTCCCCTGCTCTGGGCATAGATGGGGGAGTTTCAGACTTGTACTGACTAAGACCCACCCATGTTCCTTCTTTTGTCCTTTATGTTCCGGGGCCGCGGTATCTTTTTCGAACAACCCGCAACCCCGGCAGGCGGTGGCCCAGGCCCCTCTGCCGTGTCTGTCCCTTAAATCAAATTTAAAAACCATCGCAAGCGTGTCTTAAAAAATAAACAAAACATTGTCTTTGGCTGTCGCAACGAATCACGTTGATTTTACAGTTTTCATGATAATAAAAGAGGCTAAGAAGTGCCCTGCTCACGACCCACCGCGGGGACAATTTTGTAATAAGAGTTACCCTGTACCTGGTGCAGACTAGCTACTACTTATTACAGTTTAATTTATTTGCCGGTTCACCCTGTCTGGGACCTATTACGGTAGCGTCGTGAACATACTTAGAATGGATGCGGTATATTTGCAGCGGAAGAACTTTTGGTGGCGATTTCTTTTTTGTTAGTTTATTGAGTTTATGCAATTTTTTTTCGTTTATTAATTTTCTTACTTATTTTTAGATATTTCTTATAAAAAAAAACAAACAAAAAACATTTAAAAAATACGAAAAATGGTTTATTTATTTATTATGGTACTAAAATATAATTACATTGTTTTGTTATAAGGAAAAGACGATAACTTAAGTGCCAATATTTTTAATAATATGTTTCTATGTATTATTACTAGTTTCTACGCGCAGAGATCAATTTCCTTGTATTGGTTTATTTATTTACCTCGTTAGTTAATACCTAGATAGACATGTATCATCATGTGCTGGCACCCACAATTTCCTACCTGTCTTAACCCAGAGAAATGAGATATCCATTGGTGGTCAGATGAATAGACACGTATACAGCAAGTTATTACCGCATCCACGAATTTTCTTTCGACTTTCCATATCCGCGGAAATGTTTTGCTTTCGTGCTTTATAAATAAAATAATGCTTACCTAACCTTGATACTTATACTGTGGTATTTGCTAAACCGGTATAATAAAAAGACTAGCAATTTTTTACCTTGTCAAATAGATCTTTTATTAAAATAAACTCGTTTCGATTGCGAGCTAGTTCTACGTAAATACCTAGTTATTATTTAGTATGAATGATTGTTTAGTTTTCTATGTATTACTAGCTGTGCTCAGCGGTTTCACCCGCTGCTCAGGTCCCCGTTATCACTTCAGGATATGAAAAATAGATGTTGGCCGATTCTCAGACCTACCCGATACGCACACAATTTTTTTTAGAAATCGGTCCAGCTGTTTCGGAGGAGTATGAGAACGAACACTGTGACACGAGAATTCCTACTAATATTATAAATGCGAGTATGGATGTATGTTTGATCCTCTTTCACGAAAAAACTACTGAACGGATCTTGATGAAATTTGGCACAGACGTAGATTATAGTGTGGAATAACACATAGGATACTTTTTATCATCACGTGGGCGAAGCCGTGGGGCGTAGCTAGTTAGATATAAAAGGGAAAATCACTTAGACACTACAAGATATATGGGGAATCTGTTTAGGACGGAGGTACTCATTAAGACGGGATTTTTGTATGGGAGGAAGCGATTCCTTGACCGGGTTGACTTGACATTGTACATAGGCATGCTTTCACGAAATTAAAATACTATATAACATCCTGCTACGACATTGAGGAGCTGAGCAGCGGGTGAAACTGCTGGGTACAGCCTGTTAAACGTATATAAGTACATCACAATTTTCTTCCATGACAATGTAGGCTTTAAGACCACTGTTCTCCAAACTTGTTCATTAATCACTATACGTCATTTAGACCATTGAATTCAGTTTTCAATGCAGTGATATTTTCTGACACCAGATTGCAATGTGACTTATTGCCGATGATCATAAAGTCTTAAAAAGCTAATCTTGTTAAAGAGATTTGTCAGAAATACAAAACGTTTTTAGAGCAATTATAAGGAAAATATTATAACTGGCTGTTTGTGTATGTGAGTCTAAATGTTTGTAAACGCACCCACGATACAGGAAACATTCCTAGTGTGGGGCAACGTTTTTTTTTTTTTTAATTATCAATTTTTAAGGTTCTACGGAATGTCACACCGTGTTATTCCAGGTAGACAACAAGGTCTCGTATGAAAATCAAAACTTGTACCCATGAGATCATAGGAAATAAAAATTCTAGGATTTCGAAAAAAGCGAAACAGCTAAGTATAGGCAATGTAAACATTTCCTCGTAACTTATTAATGGTTTTAAGAAAGCGACACAAATCGCGAAACGCCCGAACAAGCTTTTCACCATGGTTACTGGTGAATTTGATTGATTTTTACATATTTTTGTTCAACGTCTGTTGATACAATGATCTTGATAATAAATAAATAAATATCTTGGGACAACTCACACACGGCTATCTGATCCCAAGCTAAGCAGAGCTTGTGTTATGGTAACCAGACAACTGATATACATACTTATATAATTTATAAATACATACATATTATAGATAAATCACACCCAGACACAGAACAAACAATCATGCTCATCACACAAAGTTTGTCCTGGGTGGGAATCGAACCCACGACCTCCGGCTCAGCAGTCAGGGCCACTAACCACTAGAACAACAGGCCCGTCAAAATCTGTCCGTCCGTCTTGATATAAAAGGAGGAGCTCGTGGCTAAATAATAGCAGCCGCTCAGGTCGATCTTTAGGTTAAGCCGCGCTTGCCTAGGTTGGTGGATGGGTGACCACCCGTTACATACTGAGTTTCTTCCGTGCCTCGGAAAGCACGTTAAGCTGTTGGTTCCGGCTGTCATTTGTAGATCTTTGACAGTCGTTAGAGATAGTCAGTGTCCCGAAAGTTTGACAACCAGTCTTACCAAGAGGTATCGTATTACCCAGTACTAACTGGATTATGGAGGTCAGATAGCAGTCGCTCCATGTAAAATACTGGTATTCAGCTGAATCCGGTTAGACTGGAAGCCGACCCCAACATAGTTGGGAAAAGGCTAGACAGATGACGTCTGTTGATACAATGTTATTCTGCGTTTTAATAGAACATGGCGATGTTGTTGTTTATAATTGTAATGTGAGTTTGCCTCTCGACTTTTGGTTACCACTGTACATCTGCCAAATTATTAAGAAACTAGATTTTGCCCGCGGCTTCGCTCGCGTTAAATTCGGGGTAACACAGTTCCCCTTTCCTGATTTGCAGGTATCTGCTACCTGTAATTTTTGCCCTTGCGCCTTATTTATTGTAATAGCAAAGCTAAGTTTTCCCTTTTCTTCCCTCTTTTTCCGTCATTTCTCACTTTTTTAAATTATCCTATGTCCGTCTCCACGGTCTCAACTATCTCTGTACCAAAATTCATCAAAATCGGTTAAGCCGTTTAAGCGTGAAGAGGTAACAAACAGACAAACTCACTTTCGCTTTTATAATATTAGTAAGGATTCTAGTCTCAAGTTTATTTCAACTTATCGCTTTTGACTTGTAAACGGACCTTGGCTGTGAATGCTTTTGCGATGGGCACTCATGCGAGCGGTGCCATCGGTTTGTTAGGAAGTTAATTAAAGTGACGTTCAGCTACTCTACCATGACGTCTTAAAGCAGAACTTATTCCACTGAGGGAAAGAGACAGAGCTATACAGGGTGTGTAGCACCATCTCTTTCCCTCAGTGGAATAAGTTCTGCTTTAAGACGTTATGGTAGGCCTACAGAGGGGGCATCCAGACCGCCAAGGTCTTGCGATCACAAAATGTTATTTCGCCGAAGCCGTCAGGTGACACATAAAAACCTTTGACACATTCAGCTTGACAATATTGTAGGAAACCATTAGTAGCTTTATTATTCTAAGCGCCATTTTACGTTCTACTATATATCTTGAGAGCCCTTTGATTCTTCAGACAAATAATTTCATGACTGGCGGTAATAGACTTGTCTCTACAAAAATATTATTAGTCCGTTCGTGCAACGTCATGCGTTGCTGCATTTTGCAACGAGTGACGTCACACGAGTGACGTAACTTTAAAGGGCTATATCTTTGTAATTTTTAGTCTAATTTTCAAATAAAAAAATACATGTCCCTTATTTTTGAATACTTAATCTAAAAGACGGACTAAATAGAATGTAATTACTTTGAGCCTGGAAACTACCCTATTCTGCCGAAGCTTTCATTTTCCGGTCACCCGACGCTGCTTTTAGTCGGAGCTTGAATAAAGAGAATACTAAAGATGCTGCCCAACTTTGGACAGGGATCCGCTAGTAGTCATCGTTTTGATAAACTAAGTTTCAATTTCGAATACTTGGTACTGTCTGGGAAATTGAAACTTTTGCTTTGTTCCCGTTATTCTATGTTAATACTTAGTTGTTGCATCAAAATATTAGGGATTATTCGTGGTTTAACGATAAATTGTTTATAATTTATGCCTTTTTTTGCGGATCAATAACTTTCCCCGCTCTGGGCGGAGCGGGGCGAAGTGTCAGACTTGTACTGACTAAAACCCACCCATGTTCCTTGTATAGCTCTTTAGTTTTAGTTACAATTGTAAATTAATATTCGACAATATCATGATTCTTATGATAAGAATTTGTTAAGATACCATCATGCCACCACTAAAAAAGGCTGAACTGAAAAACATTTTAACATAAAAATATTTTACTTCCAGCAGTCTGCGGCAATTCTTTTTTATTTCTTCTTTTACAAAAAGTACACTTTTCTTATGATTTTTCTTTGAAACTGACGTCTCCTTGTTATGATTGCATGATGCAAAAAATCTACGCTTTCATCGATCGGTAGCACTTTAAAAAACAAGATGGTTTTTATATACAACTAGGTTTGCCCGCTGCTTCGGTCGCGTTAAATTCGGGGTCGGTAACACAGTTCCCCTTTCCTAATTTACAGGTACCTGCTACCTGTAATTTTTGCCCTTGCGCCTTACTTATTGTAATAGCAATGCTAAGATTTTCCTTTTCTTCCCTCTTTCTTCCTCATTTCTCACTTTAAAAAAAAAAAAAAGTATGTCGTAGACGTACGACATAGACGGACCGATTTTGATGAATTTTAATACAGAAATAGTAGACTATTTCTGTATTAAAATTCATCAAAATCGGTTAAGCCATTTAGGCGTGAAGACGTAACAAACAAACAAACTCACTTTTGCTTTAATAATATTATAGTAAGGATTGAATTGTGAATATTAAGTAGACCTCTGACTTACCCCTGGCAATTACAGGCGTAACGTTTTTTTTAAATTATCCTATGTCCGTCTCCAAGGTCTCAACTATCTCTGTACCAAAATTCATCAAAATCGGTTAAGCCGTTTAGGCGTGAAGAGGTAACAAACAGACATACTCACTTTCGCTTTTATAATATTAGTAAGGATTCTAGTCTCAAGTTTATTTCAACTTATCGCTTTTGACTTGTAAACGGACCTTTGCTGTGAATGCTTTTGCGATGGGCACTCATGCGAGCGGTGCCATCGGTTTGTTAGGAAGTGGGGACATCCAGACCGCCAAGGTCTTGCGATCACAAAATGTTATTTCGCCGAAGCCGTCAGGTGACACATAAAAACCTTTGACACATTCAGCTTGACAATATTGTAGGAAACCATTAGTAGCTTTATTATTCTAAGCGCCATTTTACGTTCTACTATATATCTTGAGAGCCCTTTGATTCTTCAGACAAATAATTTCATGACTGGCGGTAATAGACATGTCTCTAAAAAAATATTATTAGTCCGTTCGTGCAACGTCATGCGTTGCTGCATTTTGCAACGAGTGACGTCACACGAGTGACGTAACTTTAAAGGGCTATATCTTTGTAATTTTTAGTCTAATTTTCAAATAAAAAAATACATGTCCCTTATTTTTGAATACTTAATCTAAAAGACGGACTAAATAGAATGTAATTACTTTGAGCCTGGAAACTACCCTATTCTGCCGAAGCTTTCATTTTCCGGTCACCCGACGCTGCTTTTAGTCGGAGCTTGAATAAAGAGAATACTAAAGATGCTGCCCAACTTTGGACAGGGATCCGCTAGTAGTCATCGTTTTGATAAACTAAGTTTCAATTTCGAATACTTGGTACTGTCTGGGAAATTGAAACTTTTGCTTTGTTCCCGTTATTCTATGTTAATACTTAGTTGTTGCATCAAAATATTAGGGATTATTCGTGGTTTAACGATAAATTGTTTATAATTTATGCCTTTTTTTGCGGATCATTAAATAACTTTCCCCGCTCTGGGCGGAGCGGGGCGAAGTGTCAGACTTGTACTGACTAAAACCCACCCATGTTCCTTGTATAGCTCTTTAGTTTTAGTTACAATTGTAAATTAATATTCGACAATATCATGATTCTTATGATAAGAATTTGTTAAGATACCATCATGCCACCACTAAAAAAGGCTGAACTGAAAAACATTTTAACATAAAAATATTTTACTTCCAGCAGTCTGCGGCAATTCTTTTTTATTTCTTCTTTTACAAAAAGTACACTTTTCTTATGATTTTTCTTTGAAACTGACGTCTCCTTGTTATGATTGCATGATGCAAAAAATCTACGCTTTCATCGATCGGTAGCACTTTAAAAAACAAGATGGTTTTTATATACAACTAGGTTTGCCCGCTGCTTCGGTCGCGTTAAATTCGGGGTCGGTAACACAGTTCCCCTTTCCTAATTTACAGGTACCTGCTACCTGTAATTTTTGCCCTTGCGCCTTACTTATTGTAATAGCAATGCTAAGATTTTCCTTTTCTTCCCTCTTTCTTCCTCATTTCTCACTTTAAAAAAAAAAAAAAGTATGTCTATGTCCGTCTCCAGGGTCTAGAGACCCTGGAGACGGACATAGACGTACGACATAGACGGACCGATTTTGATGAATTTTAATACAGAAATAGTAGACTATTTCTGTATTAAAATTCATCAAAATCGGTTAAGCCATTTAGGCGTGAAGACGTAACAAACAAACAAACTCACTTTTGCTTTAATAATATTATAGTAAGGATTGAATTGTGTATATTAAGTAGACCTCTGACTTACCCCTGGACTTTACAGGCGTAACGTTTTTTTTAACTGTGTGTCGGTGTATCAGCATCAATTCTTAGTTTCCTCTGGAGTGCTGTCACGTCAACTTGCTGTTCGTGTTATCTAGAGTTCAATGCGTACTATGCAGAATTACTTAGCATGTCATGGTTGTTGTGGTGTTTGTACCAGGCCCTGCACAAACTTTCTACCCTTTGTGTAACGCTTGCACGACGCTCGGAGTCTCTTGTCAATTTAGTTTGAACCCTCCCCCTCCCTGAGATATTAGTTGTATACTGAGCTGTCAATCAAAGAAGTGCACTTGGTATTTAATAGTTCATGTTAAACTTACGGGTTTTTTTTTAAGGATTGATGAGGTATCGTATATCCCAGTACTAACTAGATTGTGGAGGTCAGATAAGCAGTTGCTCCATGTAAAATACTGGTATTCAGCTGCAACCGGTTAGACTGGAAGCCGACTTTAACAAAGTTGAGAAAACGCTAGACAGATGATGACATGTTCATCCTACATTTCTCCTGTATCGTGGGTGCGTTTACAAACATATAAACTCAAATACACAAACAGCCAGACCCGGAACAACTATCTGTAGGCCATACAAATATTTGTTCCGTGCGGGGATCGAACCCGCAACTCGCAGCGCATTTTATTAAACTGGTTTTTAGGGTTCTGTAATTTAAAAGACAGAAACGGATTTCTTATAAGATCACTGTTGTCCGTCTGTCTGTCTGTCTGTCAAGACCCTTTATCTCGGGAACCGGCTAAGAGCGAGTCATACTCGCGCACCGAGAGTCCCGTACAAACTTGCGACACAAACAGCCATATCTTTTGACTGCGTAGACTGAGGGTTGATTTTTTACCAGCACAATATTAACTAGCGAATTTTGTTATTTTATTTTGGGTATTAGAAATTCTTTGTTTAAAATGTTAAATTTTTAAATATAAGTAACTTAAATCTAGATTAGTTAAATTAAATATTTTTTCTTGTACAACTTAAATATGCATGCGGTGTTTACCTTTAAGTGATTGTTGCACTAATATATATTACTTTTCGCATGTTACTTTTAGCATAAAACCAGTGTGGACAATTGTTGGTGAACCAATAAAAAAAAAACAAATTCAAAAAATTCAAAATTGTTTATTTCGATATTACACGTTATGCAATGTTATCTAGTTGGTGGCGTCCCCTTTTAAGCATGAATATATTGACTACAGACTTAAGTATATGCTTTTAATTTCATCTTGATAGCTCCACGCGTTCCCGAGATAATTGACTTGTCAGACAGACAGCTAGACGGACAGTAAAGTGATCTAATAAGGGTTTTATTTTTTCTTTTGAGGTACTGAACCCTAAAAATTCTAAAATTTTAGTAATTGTGGAACATTAGGTTACGTTGAGAGAGTGATGCGTCGTCAACATGTCGTTGGGACGCCCCTTACGCCCCCTACGCTAGAAAGCTTTTAATAAAATATTATTACCCTCATATGAACGTCGAGGAAACCTTATTTGAGGTTTTCACGACGCTATGTAGCACAAAGTGGATCCCAAATGTTTATTTTGGTTACAATCTTTAATGCTAGACAACTTTGATTTATGCACAGATGAGACTTTTTCGCAAATATAAGCATTAAAAAAAAACCATTCTGTAAGCTTCATTTTATTTTACATTACGAAGATAATAAAGTGAAGAGCTCTAGGCTTAATAATACCCACCCGGGTCGATCTTCAGGTTAAGTCGCGCTTACCTAGGTTGGTCTGTGGATGGGTGCGCATCCGTTACATACCGAGTTTCCTCCGTACCTCGTAAAGCATGTTAAGCTGTTAGTCCCGGTTGTTATTTGTAGATCTTTGACAGTCGTTACAGGTAGTCAGTGTCCCGAAAGTCTGACAGACAGTCTTACCAAGGGGTATCGTGTAACCCGGTACTGACTGGGTTGTGGAGATCAGATAGGCAGTTGCTCCATATAAAATACTGGTATTCAACTGCATCCGGTAAGACTGGAAGCCGACCCCAACATAGTTGGCAAAAGGCTAGGCAGATGATGAAGATAATAAAATGATTATATAGACACGTTTTTCGCAAATACTCATCGGTGCAAATACCGTATGTAGGTACATTCACATCGAAATAAGTATACCTACTGTTTTTGTTAGGTTGGGATGTCGTCAAGTAACTTCCCCCGCTCTGGGCGGAGCGGGAGGAAGTGTCAGATTTTTATTGACTAAAAATACCCATTCATGTTTCTTCTTTTGCCCTTTGTGTTCCGGGGTCGCGGTATCTCTTTTCATCAGCTGGTAGGGACCCTGGCAGTCCCTTCTGAGGTTTACAGTTCACTTTTGTTAATTGAACATCTTAAAGGCACATAGTCAACGGCATTGCTTTTACTATTAACCGTTTTAACTGTCCAAAGCGTGTTACATAAATCTTTCGATTAATGTAAATGCATACCTGACCAGCCTGCCGGCCTAAATTGCAACGCACTGACGTCAGTACTACAAAATGTTAAGTATTTATTGTATTGAGAGAATGGCTCTAACGATAACAAAGAAGATCATTATCAATTATGACTAGCTGGCGCCCGCGGCTTCGCCCATGTGATGATCGAAAAAAAAGTATCCTATGTGTTATTCCAGACTATAATCTAACTCTGTGTCAAATTTCATCAAGATCCATTCAGCCGTTTTGACGTGAAAGTGTAACAAACATCCATACATACATACATCCATCCTGACAAACATTCGCATTTATAATATTAGTAGGAAGTAGGACTAGTAGGATTTATACAAACAAGCTCTACAGTCACTGTTATGTTACTAGTGGCCTATATCCCACTGCTGGGCTTAAAGTCTCCCCCATGTCTTCCAGTTCTATCGATCCGGGTCTACAAGCACTCCTTAGCTGATCCCTATCCAGCAACCAACCTTATTTCTTTTTTTTTCATTACTCAAGCCAAGTAAATAGCGCTAAGTAAACTTCGGTATACTTACCATAAAATATGAGAATACCTACCTATAAATGCTAAATGCAAAGTTTTTACTTATGAAATACTTCTAATAACTATCTATAATCTTTTAATACTATTACTTTAATCTTCTTGCTGTTGTCCTATTCTATTTGGACGTGTTCACATGTTCTTCTTCCATTGTCCTTCCGTCCATTACCTATTCTTTTATGTCATTACTCAAACAATTAATACATCTATTTGTTAGCCTTCCTTCATTCTCCAGTATTCAAACCTATCACTCTTAAAGATAACATATTCAAAGTATCAAAAATTAACTCTAAGATTTCAGTGTGAAAAAGAAGCTTATAGTTTTTAAACTTGATTTCGCGCGACTCGCGCGTTTCTGGACTATTAAACACCGCCACGTGGTCGCGATACATAATACCGAAGCTCGACGAACTTTGCGATTTTCACCAGCGTACGCGCAAACTCTGAACCCGTAAGACTCGCGGATACTCGCCTATTTATGCAATCTTAAGTATACCACGTAGTAGGCCCCGACGAACAACGACGGAATTTTAATACGCATAGGTGTTACTGTTTATAGAACAAAAGATGTGGAAAATTTGTCGGGACTACGTTCCTTTTTTTCTTTTTTTTTATTGTCGATTTATACTAACTGGAGTTGTGTCTTTTGAGCACATGTTAAACGTGAGCGAGGTGGTAAGCGTTGCGTTGTTACATTTGATGAGCTTTTGTTAGTGGCACACTTGTTTTATATTAAGTTCATTAAAAGAAAGGCTTTTTTCTTTCGCAATAAAATTGTGAAGACGAGTTATCTTAGACAAACACCTAGTTGCCTTAATACTGACTATCACTCAGTTCAAAAGTTTCAAGTATCTCAGTATCATTAACATATTCGTAGGTTTCTACATTAAATGCTCTGTAGCAATGTCTTGTTCAAATACTCCAAATTCGTAAGTATACAGAGAAACGTCAATTTATCTTGCCAAAGTCGGTAACAGATAGTTGTATAAGCAACCACAGTCTTGCATCGCGTTGAGACTGTAACTTCGTTAAAGTTAAACTGTTTGATCAACGCAATCGGATACCTATGCAGTAAATGTAACTTTTAATAAAGCTACATTGCCATCACACTGTTGGTTTTGAAACTAAAAGTTGATCTTGTTCAGAAAGTAACAACAGGCTGTCTCATCACGACCGTCTCTCATTTTGATGAATACAAAAATAGAAATAAATTACATAAAAAATAAAAATATTTTGTTGGCCGAGAGTTCACTAGAACTCACTACTAGATGTCGCTGACTGTTACACTTTTGACGCTTTTGTACAAATATTTAAAATCATTTTCATACAAAAACAAATATATGACACTTCTAAATCATAATTATTATTAAAATAAGTTTATGGGGTTGTTAAGATTTGGTGTTAATACATCGAATCACGACTACTAGTGTTGCCATCTGTTAGACACGTGAGCATTTAACGCAGTTTGTACAGGATATCGTAGTACCTGCTAGTGTTTTTAGATGGCGTTGTTAGAATATTTACAAAACTTAACTGGTTTTTTTTCTTTTTGTCTACAGGAGAATGTGGTGCCGACGATTTCAGATGCCGTAGCGGTAACTGCATTGAGTCAAGCCGCCGCTGTAACAACGTATACGACTGCCCAGACCATGACGATGAGCTAGGCTGCGGTAAGTACCTAGCTAACTGTCATGATAAAACAGAATAAGATTTAGGCTACCTACGTACGCACTTACAGGTGCCTTGATTTGATTTTAAATGGAACGTCAATAAGTTTCGCAGCCGTCCGATGCGCGGCGTTTAGCGCTTTCGCTTACAAGTGTAAATTGAGAACCCGGCAACAATTTTAAAGATTACAAAAACTAAACTAATTGAATTGTTTTTGATGGACTTCGCTTGTTCTGTAGAATGCCGAGAAGATGAATTCCGTTGCGAGTCTGACAGTAACTGCATTGAAAAGCGCAAACGCTGTGATGGCGAATATCACTGTGCTGATGGCTCCGACGAACAAGACTGTGGTAAGTACATAGTAGAAAACAGTGGTAAAAATCCAGATACTTCCAACGTGAGACTATGATCAGCGCAGCAGGTTGAAGCAGACGACAAGTGTATGAATCTGACTGGTTCTAGCAAAACAACAAGATAGGTATAGGGTAAAGCACTTGAGAAATTAAACCATTGGAATATTAAGATTGCCAAAATATGTATGTGCACTAAGCAAAGCAGTATATCGCATGAGATACTAATGATCGAGACATATTGAAGGCAAAAGGAACCATGTCAATATTGTGCAATGTAGAATTCTTTTGCTCATCAAAATGCTCGTATTAGCTCTTAATGTCTCGGTACAATTCAAGAACAAGTTAATCAACTTAGTATTTTCACACTGCTTTCGTGGATTATTTTTACGGTAAGTGTCGACGGCTATATGGTGGGCTGGTCACCATGTCTGTAAGGAGACTGGGCGATTTAGGTGCCGCGATGGCTCCTGCATTTCCATACTACTCCGTTGTGACGGTTTTAAAGACTGCAAAAAGGACGGTAGCGATGAGATCGGATGTCGTAAGTATTCGCTTGAACGCAACTAACTATATTGTGGTTTTGTTTATATTTAAAAAAACCTGTTGAGCGTACCTACAAGATGCATTTTTATCGTTTGTTTGCTATTGTGTGCTAAAGCAATAGATATAATTATTATAATTCAAAAGCTGTGTTTCGCATTTCTTTATTTACGAAGAAAATGTTAAATAAAAGTCAATTTTGAAACTCAATGCGTCTTGACTCTAAGACACGAATAACTTCTGTTCCGCTATCAAAGAAACAGCGACGATATTTTATTCAAATAAGAAAAGTTATATAATAGATTAAAAAGTTTTGATCTCATTTTCAAGTGTATAATGAATCGTATAATATTTCTTTATAAACAAAACCACATGAACAATGTGATGGTGCATTTACTAAAATCTAACCCAATAACAGCGTGTAAAGTAAACCATAACATTCTAAAAGCATGCAGATCAGACCAATGGCAATGCGATCATGGGAGCTGCATCAAACGGAGTAAACGTTGTGACGGAAGAGTCGATTGCCCCACAGATAGGTCGGACGAAAGGAACTGCATCGGTAAGACATACATCATACCCATAAAGATTGAACAAACGTTTAGTCCACCCCCAATAGATCTCATCAACAGTCAGATAACATTTCAAACTCCATTAATTATCATTATTATCACTGAAACTGTCTTACCTCATGCATGATTGAGTTTCAAATTAGAATCCAACCTCAAATTTAAATCACAATGATCAGTTTACATGTATGGCTTTGCATGTATTTCCAGCCACTGGTTACTTTAAATGCAGAAGTGGAAAAATCATATCAGAGTCTCTAAGGTGCAATCGTCAATATGATTGTACGCCCGGAGATTTTTCAGATGAACAGAACTGCCGTAAGTTATTTTTTCCGTTTAGGGTTCTTGCTACTTGCTTACTGTCTTTTTTACTTTTCTGAATCTGTTTTATTCTCACTTTATTTCCATATATTTCTCTTTCTAATGAGTCTCCATGGTGATTGGTTTTACCATTTCAATTTCTCAAAAAGATTTTTTATCTTCTTTTCATTTCTATCAATCTTTAATTTCTGAATTGCTGGAGTTTGTCCGCTTCTGAAGTAACCAATATGACTGCAGTATATTTCTTTTACCGACCAGCATGTGGCGTGAGTGACTTCAAATGTGATAATGGACACTGCATCCCCGCATCCAAGCATTGTGACAGAAGTCATGACTGTCAAGATGGTTCTGATGAACGCGATTGTTCTTATGGTTTGAACTTTTTCCAAATTTTTCCAAATTTTTGATTTTTGTAAATTTTTTAGACACATCAATATTTTGAAAAGGTGACGGTGAATCTTTAAACCTCCCTTTAGCATGTTGATCTTCGAACTAATTTTTACATTCAGTTGCTTATTTAAATGCACAGCATTAAAGCTGCACTTTACTAGATTAATATTCATAACATTGATTAATACACATAAACTTGATGCGATCGCCTGTTAGATATTAATTTCGATAAACATGAGTTGAGTTAATTTTGAACCTCAAAAAGTTTAATGACTGCGTACTTTCATCTGCCGGCCATTCGCTTTAAGTTTATCATTTTGGATGTCCAAGATTAAAATGATCAGTTCTTAGCCATCTAGAATGATTTTAATTCTTATATTAATTTAATGGCACTAGAAAGGGATTCTTGTTTAAAATGACTCCCTTCTTAGTGTATTTATGTGGTTATGGCGTAATACGACAGGCCCAGTTTGCATGGCTTATGAATATGAATGCACGAGTGGAAAGTGCGTGCGAGCCGATGCCAAATGCAATGGAACAGTGGAGTGTGATGACGGCACCGACGAGACCAGCTGCCCTTGCAAAAGGGACCAATACCCGTGTCGGGACGGTTCTTGTATAAATATAGCCTATCTTTGTAACGGTCGAGATGATTGCAGTAATGGTGAAGACGAGTACAATTGCGGTAAGTAATGCTTGACGAATGTCTTCTTTTGTATTCATTTGATCACCGTTCAAATTCATTGTACGTCAATCGTTTTAAATAGATAGAACCATTTCTTTTATATATTTTTTAGTAAAGAAGTATATGTATAGGATTAAATTTTGCTCATCTAAGATAAAACGATAAATAATAAAACTTTACTTAAAGTCAAGCCAATGTTAAATAATAGGTAGTGTAGTAGTTGTACCAATGATGACTTCATCCAAAGATCTACCAACTTTGAATGATTGCTGGACGGTGATAAGAACGAATATATTTTCAAAGAATCATATTTGTGTACATATTTAGGGGACCATGGAACTAATCATAGGAAATGCATCGACGGTGAACATATTGTAAGTTTTCGGAGACGATGCGACGACGGTCAATACGATTGTCCCGATCGATTTGACGAGAAAAACTGTGAACCATCAAATGTGATAAAAGGTCCACATTTTATTTTTATAGCTAAAAGCATGCGCATGCCTTTCGCATGAATACTGTTCTATTTCTGTTTATATTCTAGGACTGTCTTTATATTTGTTTTTATTCTAGTAGTTAGATACTCGTACATTCAGATCGAATGTTTCTTCGTTTTTCTTTGATATTTCAGCCAGTATTTTTGTCAACTACCTATTGAAATTCTTCGATGATCTTGTTTTTGAAGAGGTAACATTCGTAGTTACTTGTAATGTGCTAATCGCACTGGGATTCGGGCAAATCAACGACGAAGAGTTAAAACATGGTGATGCTTTCAGATTCGTGTCCACCTGGTCGTTTCACCTGCAATGTAGGATCTCGGGTCCAGTGCGCCGAAAAATGTAACAATATACCCGAATGTGATGGGGGCGAAGACGAGGATGGCTGTGAAGGTACATTAAGTTTAGATATATAATTAACTGTTTAAAGTTATTAGAAAGCATACTAAAATAGTCCAGAGGCAGTACCATCAACTCTTAATATTATTCGTGGAGTTTATGCGTATTTATTTGAACCTTTCGCCGACTTTCCAAATCATAGGGCTGTCGATAACGCCAACTAAAGTCTTCTGACTGGGTTTATGGTAATACCTCTGCACTACAGCGCTATCCCGAAGCTATGCAATGATTTTCAAAAAGGTACTAAACAGGTAGACACTTAGGGCGCAACGAAAGGAGAGTGTTTGTAGATAGCAAACAGGTTAAGTATACTCTCTCTTTTTGATGTTGGGCCACCCTACAACTTAAAATTTAGCTCGGGGCAGTGATGTATATTTTTATTACTGTATTAATTTATCAAGATCCGTATCCTAATTATGACTAATTGAATCTATGGACAATAGTAATATTATGTTTTTGTTACTACTTTTAAGGCTGGCTTTTATTGTGCTGGGAATGGATCGCAGTGACATAACTCAGATTTTTCAGATCTTAACTCAGATCTTATTAAAAAAAGAAAATATTTTAAAATGTTTGGAATTTGGTTGCGGCTTGTTCCCACTGAATAAAATACTGTATTTTTTAATTTGTAACATCTTCAATTTAAAGTAAGTGATGAATCAATCACTTAGTTTATATTAAACTTGTTACAAATTGCGACAATCTATGCAAGTGCAGACGGTGCCATGGCAAACGGCTCTGCGCCCATTTGTGATTACCTGCAAATCTTGCGACTATTTTCGTTGTCTTGCTTTGAATGTTTATTGTATTCAAATGAGTCGTATTGTTTTTAAAGCGTGTTCCCACCCATGCGACGGCACGTGTATTTCGGACGTTCAGATTTGCGACGGCCGACGTGACTGTTCCGATGGCTCCGATGAACTCGACTGCTACAACTGTGATCGTCCGAGTGACTTCAGGTAACTGCTAACATAGAGTTTCTTACTTATCTACCTTTACTTATTTACCTTTCTCTCTTGTATATTTTTTTACGTATGTGTTAATTTTATTGCGATTGCTATGCCAATGCCTACAGCGAAATATGTGTTATGCGAAAGTTAGAAATTGCATCTTTTTGTAGGTTTCTGTAAATGAATGTTTTTTTAATGTTTATTTTAGATGCAATTCCGACGAATGCATTACGTACTTGCAGCGGTGTAACGGCATACGTGAGTGTATGGACGGCAGTGACGAGTTAAATTGTAATGAAACTATAATCCCCAGACCTGGTGGTAAGTTATTTATTATTTTTATACTTTCGTACCTCGGAAACAACGGTACCCTTTTTATGCGGATGGAAAACATCAAATAATTTCCTCCGCTCTGGGCGGAGCGGGGGGGAGTGTTCTCAAGCCCTTTACTTAATTACCGCACTTCACATTGTTGCTACGCTGTCCGTCTGTCTGTCAAGAAAAACCATTTATCTCAAGAACGGGTGAAGGTATCGAGTTGAAATTAAAACCATATAATCAACTCTGCGGTGTTTTGTGCTGTGAACAAAATCGACCCTCTAAGTTTACTTAGTCAAAGGATATGTGCGTTTATGTCGCAACTTTGTACGGAACCCTCGATGCGCGAGTCTGATTCGCTTATGGTCGGTTGTTTATACTTATACAATATATACCATAAATATCAAATTATTGTTACACAGTTTTAGTTGCTATAGTCCTCCGAAACAGCTTGACCAATTTTTAAGAAATTTTACATGCATATTTGGTAGCTCTGGGAATCGGTCATTATCTATTTTCGAAGGGCAGATGGTGAAACCGCTAGACACAGCTATATCGTATATCATCATCTGATGGTGATGTCCTATTTCTATTTGGAGTCGGCGCAACACGTTTTCTTCTACCATTCCCGCCCATTATATTCTTAATATACGTAGGATATGTTTCTCTGACTCGATTATTAGCTATCAACGCTTAAACAATCTTGGTACACAAACTTCGTCGTTTTAATAATGATGTTTTTTGCAGACACTTGCAACTCGGAACAATTTAGATGCCAGTCGAACGATCTTTGCATTGACAAAAGTTTCGTCTGTGACGACAACGTTGACTGTGATGACGCATCTGATGAAGCTAACTGCGGTAAGTATTAAATCTCCAATTTAATATACTTACAATTTATAACGAGGAATTAGAAATTAATTAATTAAATTAAATACAAGGCTAGCATTTTAAGGCAAAAACACTAAGAATATCACCAGTTTGGGCAAACCCACATAATTTTTTATATAATTATAATAACTTTTTTTTATTTCATAGTTAATCGTAACTTGAATAATTTTGTTTGTCAGTAGATTCATAATGTAACATATTACTGAAGTTCATTGATAGTCAAATATTAACTTAAATAGTTATAGAAAAACAACACTGTCACATCGTTTTATCATTAAATGAATATTGTTAATGCTTGTAATTGACTTAATTAGATATAAAACGAATTTTCAAAAGGAAAAGATTTGTCAAAAACGTGTACCTACAAGTAATCTTGAACGGGTATTTAAATTATATAGATACATACCTGATTGGCAAGCACAGGGCACAAACACGCTTTAGAAATTATGAAAAGCACTAATAATTTAATTATCGCACCTGATGAACTTACACTTAACGCGTTTGTACCACAAGTCATTAAAGGCATTTAATGAACACACCGTTTTATAGAAAAAAAAAAACCTATTTCAGTTAACAGTTTGATGATGAACGAACGAACGGATTTTTTGGACGTTAAGCTTTTGGACGCCATTGTCATATATTTGTGACATACAAGCGCGTGCCCTGGACGCCAACGACACAAATATGTGACAAAAATTGAGGTAAAATGAGATGCTTGGCGTGAAGGGCACGCGCATGCATTTAAGCTCTGGCGTTCAAAAGGTTAAATGCTTCTGGTGATTTCTGGTACTAATGAGCTTTATTGGCACATTCTCTGTAACAAACGCACCACGCACTTCAAGATGCCATTAATTTGTACCATTCTGGAATGGTACTTTTCTTCTCTTCTACTGGACTCTCAAATGCTTATGCCGTGCTAGAATTTTAACCGCAAATCAAATCCACAGAAAATTTAGTTTCTCATAATGGAATAACAAAATAGACGAAGCATCGGTGATGTTAAACTTTCAATAGTTTGCACCGTAAGGATGTTAGTAACTAATGTCCAGGGGGTCTAAAATCGGATAGTAATTCGAATTACGTAACCTTTTGTAAAATGGTCAAAGTGACGATTCGCAGTATGGACTGCGTCAGTTAAGTTTAACGTAATTAAAATAATAATCCTGTTATGATTCTGCTAAAGCAGCCAGTTTAGACCCCTTAGAAATTGTTGGGGTAACCATACGTCATGTGACTTACTTTACTTGACCAGGTATGAAGTAGGGTAGCTCTTCCTTCTTGCCTATAAAGTCTATGGTAGAATTAGGGTATAATGCCTTAATAGGGAGGTTGATATTCACAATGGGTGTCCAGCTTGGTACATGACGAGAGCTTCGAGGTCACCAGTGATGGCGGAGTGCCACGAGTCAGAATTCACCTGTTACGACGGCCGGTGCATTCCTCACTCGAGACGTTGCGACAATCTATACGATTGCTACGATTTTTCAGATGAACAGAACTGTATAGATACTGGTATCTTACTTATTTTTGTACTACTATATCTGAGTGAAACAAGCGCTGTCAGCTTTTAAACAAAATATATTAAGTAATCAATATGGCGACTTTGCAAACAGCCCTTTGTTATGCGGATGGCAAATCATCAAATAACCAGAGTTGTACTAACTAAAATCCACCCATGTTCCTTTCTTTATGTTTCGGGAACGCGGTATCTCTTTCGAACAAACTGGCAGGGAAAAAATTACAGCCTGAAATGTTAATCAACACGTTGGGCCCCAAGAATATGATATATGAGATAACAAGCCGTATAAACAATTAGCGGCTTTCTAAAAGCAAATTAATGATGATACATCCGGCAGACAAAAGTATTTTTAAGTCTATCAAATAAATAATCAATTTTCTTTCAAAACGGCTATGTTAACCTGGTTTTAGTTCGGTTCCTTATTTACATAATCTATTTGTTTTCTAAATGAGACTTTGTAAAAAAAGGTTTTTATTGAAACTCAGGTTAAGTAAAAAATTAATTAAATGATTGATGGCGTTAAAATTACACTCAGATGTGGACGTACTGTAACGCTGATGTTGGAATGCAGTTTGATTGAAATAAAAATAATTAGTTAACCCCGATTTAATGTTGAATCCATCCAGGCGCACCGTTTATTTCGTATTTTACCATACATTGTAAATCATTCCATAATTATAGGTAGGTTAGCTCCATTTTAGACCAACAATTTAGGATATTCATAGCTGAATTTTCACCTGTATTTTTATTACCGATTTATTTGTATGTGTTACCGATTTTTATGTTTAATATTTTTTTACTTAATGAAATCGTTCGCAATTAGGACTTGATAATTTTCTGTCTCGATATCAATTTGTAGATATTTTTTAAATTAGTTAATTTTTTTTATTATTAATACTTGATATAATTAAAATAAACTCTGAGTAATTATAAATTGCAGGATCCTTAAAGCGAACGACTTCAAAAGCCTGTTTCACTATATCCGTCGACTAATCTAATAATTATTAAGGGAATCCTAAATAATTATTCAGAGGTCACAGGCCAATATATTTTCTTCCGGTTCACATAATTTCTTGCACGTTTTCTGCTTATAATCCTGTAAACGTTTTGATTTCACGATTACGATTGTAAAAAATAACAAGCTTTTTACATAGGTATAACATATTTATGTGACATTAAAACGACATCAAAACTTCCTCTAATTAATATAATTAGTTAATTTATTACAATCGTAAACGGCTTTACATGATGTGTAGTCGGGTCTTGTGGCAAATGATATTGACAAGAGGCGCTGTCACGGTATATTTTATGCAATTGTTTTGTTAAATATACTGATAAAAATTGACGTTATTTCCGAGCATGGCCACGCCCCAAATGATCCTTGTACTGGTAGACTGTAAAAAATGTTGTTATAGTGTGATGCAATTCCCGCACGCTTCGAAAAATTGAACTTTTTATACTGAAATTGTGCATTATAAGAACTCGATATTAATCAGTCCATTTTACTGTTCTAGCTTGCGCAGAGGACAGCTTCCAATGCCGAAGCGGCGAATGTCTCCCAACTTCTCAAGCTTGCGATGGTACTATCGACTGCCGGGATGGTTCCGACGAACATAACTGCCAGTTAACAACGACCATTAGGCTACCGATCACCCCTTACCCATATGACATCACGACGGAAAGATATCAGCCTAGGTATCCTACTCCGGTCACGAGTGATCCGCGAACTGACGTTGGCAGATACCCTGACAATAGTAAGTTTTACACTCTTGGGTTCATTTATCTTTTCAAAAGACAATTGGTTTTAAAAACTTTAGCGACTATTACGAATTGAACTGCTTATTTCCACATCAGCTACCCTACCATGACGTCTTAAAGCAGAACTTATTCCACTGAGGGAAAGAGACAGAGCTATAGAGGGTGTCTAGCACCATCTCTTTCCCTCAGTGGAATAAGTTCTGCTTTAAGACGTCATGGTAGGCCTACAGTTCAACATTTTTGGTTTTCTGTTAACTGTTCTGATTTAAAATTGAACGTTAATTGAGTATCGTCAACGATTCTACAACATTTTTCACAGAGATTTTGGCATTCTGGGCGTCTGGATTAAATTTCAGAAAAGCTAATAGAAGATAATTCAGAAAAAAATGAGATCTGATTGTACACACGACGGCAGGTCAACCTATTCTAAACTATTATAACCTGATCTCTCTACTACGGATCGCACACCTTAATAGAGAGATCAGGTTAAAATGGTTTGATTGATGGTTAATGTTATTGGTTGATGTGCCGTCGTGTGTACTTATAAACTGTTATTATTCATATGTATACTATTTACTATCTTTAAATTGTGTAGCAGGTATAATTTTCGTTAGACTTTCGCGTCTAAACTGTCAATTCCGTTTACTAGGCCAGGCATGCAGCTTCCCATACCAGTGGCGTTGTGAGAACGGTCCATGCATTCACGTAAACCAGCGTTGTGATGGTCACATCGACTGTCCCTTCGACTACAGTGACGAATTTGACTGTCCCTACCACAGTAAGGAGTTGACTGAATGATCTGTGATAATATTGTAATCTTCTAGTCAACGTTGACAATTAACATAGTGATAATAGGGACAGACCCCTTATCCTAATTTAACGGTTTCTGATTTACCCTGACTAATACTGTAAGGCTCGTTTGCACGAAAAAAACCCAAATGCGTTTTACACTAAACGCGTTTAATGTCGTTCTGTTTCTATAGAACGTTTGAAGATGATAGAGATGGAACGGCCTTATAACGTTTAGTATTTAGAAGTAAAGCGCCAGGCTAGCCCACGATGTTCAAGTATTTCTAAGGTTTCTTAAGCCTTTGGTCAGCGTCAGGTTATATCCTTATTATTATAAGTATATATATAAAGCATTCAACCTGACGCTGTATACATATCTATATATATTAACATGTTTCATTCAAAAACACACATACATAAACAGCCAGACCCGCAACAACTATTTATAGGCCATACAAATATTTGTTCCTCGCGGGGATCGAACCCGCGACACGCAGCGCAGCAGTCGATCGCTCAGCCACAGCGCTAACCGTGTCGTCATATGATTAGCGATCGTAACAAATATGGCTTTACTGAGTTACAATAATTAAAAATATCAACACTTTCAGTTCATTTAATCTCATTAATGGTTATTTAATGAAACATTGATAGCGGGCTACTAAACGTATTTAGGGGTTTGTGTTGCAAACGAGCCTAAATGTGAAAGTGAGTTTGTTGTTATGTCGATATGAAACCCATCGATGAGCGATTTCGGCTCCGAAACAGTCCCATTTTAGACAAGGAGACAGTTGAATTTATAATTATATGTAACACTTATGTAATTTTTTTGTGTTAGTTAACGTTTTTGTAACATGTCCTGTTTTGTGCACGTAACACCTCAACAGAGTGTCGTGATATTTACAGACACAAATAAAACAATTTTTTTTTAAATAAAGTTTCTATTGCATCGAAAATCAAAATGGCAACAAAAAATATCTTTAGGAAACATTTAAATCACAGACGCACTGAGCATTACAATTTAAAAAAAGAACTCTTGTAAAAAATACTTTTACGTTAATCAATACTCTTGCATGACAAACCTACGTTTCATCGACATGTCTGATTTAAATGGGTTCATTTTAGTTAATTAAGACAAGAACCTCTTTTTTCAATTAAATGAATGTGTCAGTTTGATATATTTTTTTCTTTTTATCTGAATTATTATTCTGGATATTACGATTTTTCGGTGAATCGAACATTGATGAAACGTATTTCACTTTTAACTGAATTTCGGGATGCAGTAGTAAGAAAAACTAACAAATTAAATTCTAATTTCAGTACTCCCAACAAAAAAACTATTTTTATTACCCGTATCCATTTCACTTAGCGACTTTTTCAGACTCAAGTCGTTTGTCAGACTATAGTTTGATTACCTACGTTTAACCTTTGAATGATAATTTAATATAATAAAACTAATAATTGTGTGAGGTAAGGTGATAATCGTAATAATAATACTTACTCTGTGTAAATTTATTGTACAGATATAAAAACAAAATAAGTATGTTTTAAGGCACACGATGTTATATGTACAGAATGTTTACTTTAAGGAAAAACTCAAAAAAGAACACTTAAAAAATAATTTTAACATGCTTCCAAAAAGATAATCCACAGTTTGGAAAATAACTTCTCTCTCGGAAGACGGTGACAAAAAAGTTTTAAAAACAAACAAAAGTCAACAACTTCCGAAACTAAAGATTTTTTCCACTTTTTCGTTGTGGCATCTTGCACAAATCCTTGTAAAATATCAACTTTAGCATATCATCTAAATAGACGAAGAAGAAAATATTAATTTTATTATTTTTGCATATTAACCAGGAAAACTCATAAACTGCTGAAGTACAGTACAAAAAAATTATATGAGAACATCGCTAGCTTCACCTACCAATTTAAAATAATTATTTAAATCGCACCAGTAATCACGGTTTACATACAAAAGGTGCATGTCGAAAACATATAATCCATTTTTAGGAGACCGTTATAAAAACGAAAAGAATATAATTTATCCTTAAAGTAACATTACATGTGTGTTGTTAAATATTCAAGAAAAGGACATCAAGGATAATTATACGCCATATTTAATGCTTATTTAATTTCAGGCCGTCCTGCTTTGAACCTGAAGACGTACCCACCCGACCAGTCTGTCAGACACGGTAAGTCCTTTGGTCAATTTTATGTACTTCCTGTTAGGCGATGCTAAATTGTGAGTTCAATTTCGTGATTTAGTGTCGACATAAGGACATGGAAACTTTAGTTTTTTACCGTATGCTAAAACGTGTCAGACTTGTCAAAGGACAAAGAGGATGCACAATTATACTTGAAAGTGAATTTAACAGCACTCCAGGATTACGGTAGATCCGGTAGCACTTAGACTATTTGAAGAAAAATTTGGATTTAAGGTACAACTCCGAATGTGAGCGCAACGTAAACTATAGCGCCAAAATCGCTCCTGGTATCTGTATAATTTTACGATTCCATAATCGTAAAATTACACAGATACCAGGAGCGATTCTGCGCTCTGCAATTGCAGTCATCTTCGGGATTATTGACCTCGCACAATACGAGCCTAGGGCCACGAATTCGGCCGCTGAAGTTTAAGTATAAAAGAAACTTAAGAAATCAACTTTGTTCAAGATAAATATGACAAAAATTGGTCGTATATTATATCGACGTATTGCGTGATGCCTTGCTGTGTGTCGTGGCTGGTAAGATTTCATATGAGGCAATTTAATTATAATTGCTGAAAACACGTTATCAAAGGTGGTTGTTTCGATGCAACCTATTATATATTACCTATTAGATATTTCACATCAAATATCAACATTTTCTAGCAATTTTAAGTAATTACTCTACCAAATAAAAATATAATAGGTATCATTATTTTTTTTTTGGCCACTAAAGGTAAATATGAGTTTGAAACAGTGAAAAAAAATCTGTATTTTTATGTATGTAAAATTATTGCATCTTCCTAACAAGAGGCAGGGAGAAACAGGTGAGATACAGATAGCCAAGCGGAAAGTTGCAGGGTAGTTAAATTAAATACAGTAGTGATATTATTGAATATTTTCATACCTGACGGCTGTCAAGCGTGAGGATACACAAGGATATGCGACGATAGGTACCTCGATAATTACTATATATTTAAAATGTGTAAGGAATTTATGCTCGAGGATACGTCTCGTAGAACAGTTACATTAAAAACCGATTTTCTTTAGAAGTTTATTACAAAATGATAAATTACTGACATAACATTTTCGGAACTGTAGGTATCCTTTACGTAGCGAAAAGTGTATATTTTTTGGCCGGCGCACACTTCACGAAGCGCACCATTTGCGGCGAAGCCTTTTGAAATAGGACTTTTTACAATTGCTTTAGCACAAGAAAATGAATTTAGCAAGTGTAAAGAATTTACTTTACTCTCTGTACCAATGCAAGGACAGGCGTAGTTATATCAGGATAGGTGTAGTTGCTCGATGTAAAGCATAATTTTGCGAGGATACTCGCATCTATGCTAAGATACTTGCATCTAGGATACCAACGTATTCATTAGGTAACCGTGTTCATGGTTCCGTTTTTAAAATCGCTGTGACGCCCGTCAGGTGTGAATAGATACTTTTTATACTTAGAAACGCTTTCTAGGTAGGTAACTAGCAATGTGAAAGTGACTAATTACAATCTGAAACGTCAGGAATCAGTAATGAGATTCTTTCGTATATTCTTGTTACTCAGATATTTCAGATGCGAATAGTCTCTTTCAATGCAAACGATAAGTTACTTTTTGTTACTAAAATATTAGCTTGTTTTTTGAAATACCAAAAACTGTCGTTGGTCTACCTACCTATTTTCACTATTTTTTTTGTTTGATTAAACTATTTAACGAAAGATTTCAGCGGAGGGGAACCAAGCTGTTGGTTATAGTCATTCATATTTTTTTTTAAGAATCTCCCATTTTAAATAGGGTGGCGAAGGTAACACAGATTTTTTAGGTTGGTAGGTTATATTATATAGATTGATATTTTAGTGTTTTCTTAGAATTTATGAATAATACTATCTTCTTGTTATTTCTTTCATGGTGGTGGAACAGTGAACTCTGGTGAGTCGGCTTGCCTGATTTTATTTTGGGCAACCAAATCATATAATGGGTTTTTCATAACATTTTCATTTTACGGCTTCATAATTTGGAATAGTTTGCGTGATTTTATTATGGTTTTACTGCGTTATTTTATTTAAAGCTTAATTATTATTAATATTGGGTTTAGTAATAGTTTTAACCTTCGAGCCAACTACTAGCTCATAAAGCAATATTATTTTGATGTCGCTTCGGTGTGGGTAAGAGATAGAACTAGGGTTTGTATTGCTCTATGTCTTTCTCACATTGAAAAACACCTCTTTCAGTATTAAAACGTAGAAGAAAAACAGGAATACTATTACCATAGTAGGGCTCCTGATTTTCTGACACGGTTACGCCACAACTATTTGAGCAGAAAAGTTAACAGAGGGAGCATAATCATTATATTAATGAAGAGTGTTTATAATAATATTTCAGTGTTTGCTCAACATAATGATTATTATTTAAATATTGTTATTTATTATATTTTAATACGGGATTCAGTGCATGCAACTTTTTATAGGTTTTTTTTTAAAATACAGGCTGGAAAAGTCATCGATGCACTAACGAACGATACCATAACGTTAGCACATGAATCTAGACACCCAACATCAATATTTGTGGGAATTATTGTTTTTTTTTTAAATCGAGGAATAAATTTGATACTGGGGTTTTACCTTTATGTGTCAAATTCATGGTCATCGTTTACTTGTCGATGATACGTCTGCCCTGTGTAAAATAATCATTACCATGTTATTTATTTTTATACAAATATATATTATTATTTAAAACAATAGATTATTTATAGTCGAACGGGTTTTTGAGTTATTTTATTAATATTAAAATATATGGGTTCAATTGTGAGATATACTAATTAAATTAATTCTTATAAATACGTAAAATATATATGTATACAAAACGTGTGCAAGTTGGGTTGTTTGATTTATTATAAAAGGGTTTTGTAACACAGGCGTAACTTTAGACTAATTAATTAACAAAAAAAATATTTTGCAAAGAACTGCCTTCCAAAGAAACACGACTTCGAAAGTCGATGACTTTTGTGTGTTTCATTGACTTTTCTAGTCTATATTTCTTCAGTTCTGAACTCAAAGTAGTATTAACACTACAAAATAATTAATTTACAAACACAGTTACATTTAATGGATTCTGCACGTTTTATTGGGTTCAGTACAATTGGTGCGCGCTACTTACACTCGCGGCTCCAGTCACCTGGCTTGTACAGATAATGTGTAATATCTATCTTGCAAGTAGACAGGTCTCAGATTTGATTGATGATTTGATTAGACCGAATAAAAATACGATTAAATCTTTGTATTTTCAAATACATAATTAAGTTCATTCGTTTTGCATTATAATAAGATAATCTACATCGCAAAAGAACAACAGCATGTATCACAAATCAATTATGTAAAAAGGGCTGGTACAATGTTTTTATAGAAAAAAAAAACTCCATGGAATGCTGCATTTTTTGGGGAAACCTTGGGTCTCATTTTCCCATCAACAATATTATATTTTTAATGGGTTTCTTTAGGTGGTGATGTGGTGTTCCAATGTCGAGATGAGGGACCTCTCCGCGCCAGAGTCACATGGAGGAGAGATCGCGGTATAAAACAAGGCTCCACAGACGTTAAAGGACGATTGGAGATGTTCAAAGTCACCGTAAGTATTTTTTTTTTAATATTTTTAGCAAGCAGGTTGTTGTATTGTGAACCGAATAATCCTATGGGTGACGGATCACGGCTAAGGGCGTCACTTGTGAAGAGCAACAAAAGACCGTTTTGGATCTGATCTTATAAAGCTTGCGATTGTGTTCTTGCAATTGCAGGCTTAATAAAGAAATCTCTTGATGAATGTTTCTGGTTTTCACATATATAAAACGATTTACAAGAAATACCATAAACAGCTAACTAGCCTAGCTGGCCAGTGACCTAACAAGCCAGCTTTTCAGTAACGAGAAATGGTTTGGTTATGGTTTACAGCTAAGCATTTTGCAATTTATTTTTAAGTTTGTGAGCACTAAACTATGCAAAGACCGTACATCTTCAGTAATATGTTGTACTTTAAAATGTATAAGTAACTAGCGACCCGTTCTGGTTTCGCACGGGTGCAATGTAGGTACTAGGATCATACATATAAAGCTTCATCTTGAATCACTCTATCTCTTGCTAAAAACGGCATGAAAATCAGTTGAGGAGTTTAACACGTTCGTTGCATTACGAGATCTATCATAACTCTTGCAGGACTTTCGTATTGTGCGTTGAATATAACCGTGTTGTTTCACTCCTTGCGGGAGGATTTAAAGTGTAAAGTTCTTTAAGTATTAGAAAACTGTATCTTTAGGAGACTCATTAGGTCTCAAACGCATCAAAGGGTAGGTTAGTTTCGAGATCTTTTAGGCCTCCAAAGCACCTGCTAAAAGTTTTTTGAAAATGATGGCGCAGGGAACGTATTGCAAGATCTAAGCGAATAGACGGTAGAAGTGACTTCGTTTAAAACTATGGCAGGATATCATGTTTCCATTTTTTTTTATTTCGATGGCACGGTTTGCGCAGTGGCTGAGCGATCGACTGCTGCGCCGGCCGTGAAAACCGCGACCCGCAGGTCGCGGTTTCGATTCCCGCACGGAACAAATATTTGTATGACCTGCAGATAGTTGTTTCGGGTCTGGCTGTTTGTGTATGTTAGCTTAATGTTTGTAAACCCACCCACGATATAGGAGAAAGTCCTAGTGTGGGGCAACGTTTTATTAAAAAAAAAATATGATTGCAGGAAGCTGACAGTGGAACTTACATTTGTCAGGCCGACGATTATCTACGCTACTCCGGTTCTCAAGTTCGTGTTAACTTACAAGTTGACAGTGCTCGTAAGTATTAAACATCCTCCTCCACCAGTACCTCACCTTTGGTCCACCGACATCAAATTCAATTATTTATTGTATCTCACAACACTAGGGCCATGGGCTCCGAGTGCCCACGTAGTACCTATTTAGAGATATCGACAAGCGGTTGGTCGACTCTTCTCGTGACCCTCTGGACATATACCATATTTTTTTTGCGCAAAAAATAAGTATTGCCATCCAACGCGGTAATGCTGCCAGCCTTCTGGGCATTTTTCCTGTTAACTGCGTTGCGGACGAATTTTTTGACGCCCTGTAATTATTTTACCATTTTTATATGTTTATAATCTATTTATAGTTTGTTAATAATAGTAATTAATTTAATGAGAGTAGTAATATGAATAATTAATAATCTATTTATCTCATGTTTTAAATAATAATACAGTTCACAAGGACCCCGGTCGGCCACATTTTTTTTAAAAAAGAACAAGAAATAGTAGCACCAATCTAAATAGTAGCATTCAAAATAATTAACGTAAAATGTAAATTAATTAATTCATATAATTATAATAATCAGGTAATATTAAGTTCATTATAAACACCAATGTCGCAGGTAAATTAATAAAAATATCAGGTCGTATCCAACAATAATCCAATACAATATGAATAAAATACATTAAGTCAATCATCATTCTAACTTACGTAAGATCGGAGTAACCAACACGCAGTTCTTCTCAATATCTGATACTTTTACTTTTTTGCATGGCCGCAAAATTCTCTTCCGAAACGAACCTTAGCATTCCACATTCTGAACTTTTCTCATCGCCATCAAACCACTTTTCAACCAATCTTTTGCTGACATTACCAAATATTTACACGTTTTTCTCCAGCCATAACCTACAGGCCTCCGTTCCCCGCATGCCAGCCTCACGAAGCCACCTGCGGTAATGGACAGTGCATCCCTAAATCTGCTGTTTGTGATAATAATTTCGACTGCGCCGATCGTTCCGATGAAGAAAACTGTCGTAAGTACCATATACCTACAAACTTCTCCTTCGACATGATAAATGATGTTTATTTTGCAAGTAGGTTTTTACAAACACTTTTACACGTCTTTTTTTAAAAACTAGATGAGGCCGGTGTTTCGTCCCCGACTACTCTGAGAAGAAACAGCCGTAACAAACTCAGAGGTCATAGTCTCTTTTAAGGTCCAGACAAAAAATCTTGGAATCATGAATTGTCATTTTAGAGAGAAACAACTAACCAGAGTTTGAAGAAAATATGTTACATTGTTTATTAAAAGAGAAACCAATAAAGTTGTAAATTGTTTTAAATTTGAATAATACTGACCTACAAACTTTTTTTAGACCACGATGGAATGTGCGAGCCCAACCAGTTTAAGTGCAGCAACCGTAAATGCGTACTCAAGACTTGGATCTGTGACTCCGAAGACGATTGTGGAGATTCATCAGACGAACAGAACTGTGGCTACACGAACGAGATTGGCAAATGCTCACCGGTTGAGTTCACCTGCAAATCTGAAGATCAGTGTGTCCCTAAAAGTTTCCATTGCGACGGCCAGACCGACTGCCAAGATGGCTCCGATGAATATGGATGCAGTAAGTACAAGTTGTTCTTAAATAAAACTTAAAAAAAAACAAACTTTCAAACTTTTTTTTTTACCTCCTAAATGGCGATCGGTTAACATACGACTATTTGTGCAGTTCCTGTTCACGTGACCAGCCCTCCAAAACCAACAAATGTGAAGCTGAATCCTGGCGATACCCTGACATTGAGGTGCGAGGCTGTCGGTGTGCCCATCCCATTGATCTCCTGGCGTTTGAACTGGGGCCACGTCCCACCCAAGTGTACCTGGACTAGTGACAGGGGAATTGGTGTTCTGACTTGCCCTAAAATGCAGGTTTGTAACTATTTGTTACACAATTACTTTTAAGAACGTCATTTTGTTCACAGTATTAGTTGACAGTATTAAGCTTAGGGTAATTCAAGATCATCGTTTTTTTGCGGCTTTGAAATCATGAAATAACTTTCTTCACTCTGGGTGGAGCAAGCGAGATTGTCAGGTTTTTACTGACTAAAAATCCACTCATGATCCTGCTTTTGCCGTTTATGTTCAGCTTCAGGGGACGCGGTATTTATTTCAAACAACCCGCAACTTCAGAGATCACCCTAAACTTAATACTTTCAAATAATCGAATGATGATAAATAATTGCAGTGCAGGTTTTGTTTTGTGATTAGAAGGGTTACCATGACATCTTATAGCAGTTTTTATTCCTGTGTGAGAAAGAGATGGTGCTAGACACCCTGTATAGCTCTGTCTCTTTCCCTCAGTGAAATAAGTTCTGTTTTAAGACGTCGTGCTACCATGCATGCAGCAGATGTGTAAAAGAACATGTTTTCTACATTTTAGCCGGAAGACAGCGGAGCATACTCTTGCGAGGCTATCAACAACAAGGGCACCAACTTCGCTGCACCAGATGCTATCGTATTTGTAAACAAGACCGACCTCTGCCCTCGAGGATACTTCAACAAGTAATAATAATTTCTTTCTAAATTCAAGGCTAATCTCTCTAAAACTCTACCATTGCAGAAAAACTGAGCTAAAAAAAACAAGTTGTTTCGAGGGGTCGAAACGGAACCTTTATAGATTTGCCCTGTTCGTCTGTCCGTTAGTCACAGCTATTTTACTCCAGAACCGCTACAAAAATACCAGCTAAAATTATATTTAAAAAATACCCTCCATACATGCATGTGAGGGTTAATAAAAATAATATTTTCGTATAAAACAGTGTGGGGTGTTTATCGATAGGTCCTAAAAACGATACCGAGGTTACTTATATACTTTTTTCTTAAGTGAATGATTAATGAGATATTTGCTTCTAAAATCGTAAAATTGTGCCCTCCCTCTAATTTCTAAAGTAAGAGAACAATTTCGAAAAAAGAACTTAGGTATTTATAGTACTTACAAAAAAATCTTTTAACGATAATTGGTTTGAGCACGATTAGATTGGATATACTATTGAAAAACGGGACTTTTTCATCAAACCGCAGATCTAACTTTGTTTTTCATAAAGATTCTATTTAAATGTATAACAAATTTAGCTTTGCGGGGTTCAGTATAAAGCATATAATTTGAAAGAGCGGTTTAAATATTTTGCTCAATCTTAAACCATTTATTTCAAATACTGCGTGACAGGCACTTTTATAATGTCAAGCAAATAGTCCTACAAATAATATATATATGTATCGTTTGTTCCCCAGTGAAGCGCGTTCAGAAAGCGAGTGTATCCGTTGCTTCTGCTTTGGTAAATCGAGCCAGTGCCGAAGCGCTGACCTGTTTACTTACAACATGCCGACTCCTCTCGGAGAAGGAGGCACCAGGCTCCTCGGCATCAAGCATTCGCCCACAGGAGACGTCAGCATTGATTCCTCTCAACCAATTTCGAATCTTTATTATTACCAGCCTCTGAGAAATGGAGCTACTGTAAGTTTTGTATTTTTTTGTTGATGTATAATTTTGTATTAACTTCCCCCGCTCTGGGCAGAGTGGGGGGGATTGTCAGACTTTTACTGATGCACCCATGTTTCTTCTTTTGCCCTTAATGCTCCTGGGGCGCAACCCTGGAAGTCTTGTACTTAAAATACAAATTAAAATATTAGAGAGGCCAAACTATTGATATAAACCAGCCACAAATCCAAAATTGCATTAAGATATTGAACCATCACGATCAAGAATCACGCATAATTATACTCATCATCATCTGCCTAGCGTGATCGACTTCCAGTCTTACCAGATGTCTTACCAGACACCAGTATTTATGTTGATGTCATGAATCACAGACTCAATTTTGGGCTACTTTTAATCATATATGAACCTTTTCCATTACAGGTAACAAAACTCAGCGACTCACCATCATGGATAACTTCACATCCCTACCTGACCCTGCCGGAGTCTTACAACGGCAACCAGCTCAAATCCTACGGTGGTCACATCAAGTACACTGTGTCTCCACACACACAAATTTATGGATTCGATGACAGCATACCAACTATTGTCATCAAGGTATTCAAACATTTCAAAACTTTTCAAATAGTCGATTTTATATCTATGTCAAAAATTATACTTATATAGTTAGATAGAACTATGTATAATTTATCTGGATCTTTAAACAACTAGATACCTACCTACAAAATTCAAAACCTATTTTCGTGTCTGTAGGGAAAATACGGGAACTTATACCACATTAGTCGCGCTAGTGGCTCACGAGATCTCACCATCGAAGCCCGTTTGACTCCTGAAGATTGGATGAAGAACAGTACTAATGGCTACACACCGGCCTCCAGGGAAGACATTATGATGACGTCAGTATTTATTTGAAATTAGTAAAAGTCAAATCGACGGTTCCTACGTACATAAGGTTAAGTCAAAAACCGAGGTTTACAGGAGAGCGTCATTTGTGTTCAACACGCCCTCGAAATTCTATGAGCAATAATAAATATTTTCTTTCTACAATATTTTAACAGTTTTAAGAGCTATATAATGGTATTCATATACATAAGTATTTTATTTTTTCACGTTTTCTTTGAAAAACTGATAGATGACCGTTTCCACGACACTTATTCGTTGTATTTATAATACTTGTTCTCTTATACGATTTCTAAAACAAGGTAAATAAATTAAATAAAAATAAAAATCGTATGTCAGCATGTGCGCATAGATGAACTAAAGCCAATGATACAATAAAAAACAAATGCCATTTTCGGCATGTCTTAATGTACCTACGTAGGAACCGTCGCAATATTTATTTACAAAAAAAATATGCTAGCTTAAAATACTGATAAGAATTTTTGTTTTTTACAGTATTACTAACTGTGCTCAGCGATTCTAGTCGCTGTTCAGCTCATTTTCTTCAGTTTTTAACCTAATCTTATCAGTATAATTAATCCAGGAACCACCCATCAACTAGAACTATCCCAAGAAAAGTCATTCTGATTGCTGTATTTGTTTTCGAACTCAGAGAATTTTCAATTAGATCAATACAGGCATCTTTGATTGTCAAAACAAAAGAATGAATATACAGTCCCAGTCACAAGGCATAATAACTTGTAAAAGTACTGTAGTTGCCCATTCCAAAGCGCTGATCTCTATGGAATGGGCAAGAAACTCCATGGGCACCCTTTTAAATCATAATATTTTTACAAGATCATGTTTTAATTTTTTAAGTCATTCGATTTTGATACGTTGTTGTACATATTTGGTTGTATCTATGTAGATTTCAGTTTTTATTTTTTCCATCCAAGTTATTACTTTGCTGAAGATGTTTAGAAGAATCAATCCTTTCAGTTTATGTTGTGCTTTCGTCTACAACCGAAACGATGTGTTTCAGATTGGATGAGATCGAACTGATCCTTTTGCGTGCTGACTTGAACAATGCTGGAGTTAACATCACCGATTTCACTATGGAGTCCGCTGAACACATCAACGTGGGTCTAGGAATTGCTAGCCTCGTGGAAGAGTGCACGTGCCCCAAAGAATATGAAGGACTATCCTGCCAGGTATGTATATTATATACGATATTTTACTTGACTTATCGTCGCATTACATAAGTCATAGTCTGCCTAGCCTTTTCCCAAATATGTTTGAGTCGACTTCCAGTCTTACCAGATGCAGCTGAATATCAGTATTTTACACGAATCGAATGCCTATCTGACCTCCACAACCCAGTTAGTACTGTGTAATACAATACCTCTTGGTAAGACTAGTCGCCTGAATTTCGGGACACTGACAAAATACTTACATATGGCATTACATAAATATTTCATCAAAAACGTGTTGAAAATCAATGTTTTTATTTAATTTTCTAGAAATGCGCTTCTGGCTACGTTCGGAAGAAGGTTGGACCTTGGCTCGGTGACTGCATGCCTGAAGAATGCCCAGTGGGCACTTATGGTGACCCCTCGAGCGGCATACCCTGCCTGCAATGCCCTTGCCCGCTCACAAACCGCGAAAACCAGTTCGCCAGAACTTGCTCACTCGGATATGATGGATCAGTCATCTGTGACTGTTTCCCTGGGTAAGTCAGACATGTGTGGAATAAAGAAGATGTAAAGAATATGTTTGTTTCAGTGTATCTTATCGGAGCAGTCTTATAGAAAACACTGACTCCAATATCATTTATTTTTGATGTTTTACCTTACCGACTACTATTTAAATCTGATTAAGATATAACTTATGTTTTATTTTTATCAGTTATGAAGGCAAACACTGCGAGGTATGCGCCCCTGGCTACGAAGGCAATCCGATGATCCCCGGCAATACATGCCGACCGGTTCAAAGAGACAACTGCAATCCGACCGGAACGAAGCTGATCCGTCCCCCAGATGAGTGCGTGTGCAAGGATAATGTTCAAGGTCCCTACTGCGATCAGTGCAAGAACGATTCCTTCTACCTGTCTTCTGACTTCAGGTAATTATGAATTGTGACAACTGTTATTATAGTTGTAGCGTTGTTATTCCTTCCAAAATTCGGTATTATGATGCTTTGCAGCAATGTGCCTAATTATTAATTTGATTTTGGTTAACCAAACCCTTATTTTAGACACGGATGTGCCCTCTGCTTCTGCTCGGGTGTGTCGCAACAGTGTAAGAGCAGCAGCTTCCGACGCAAGACCATCAGTGTACAGTTCAACGTACCGCAGATCGTGGACCAAGTGAAGATCTACAACATTTCACCCACTGGACCCCCCGGTGCCGTTAGATATACTGCTCCAGTAGAAACTGATCTCAGACCTCAACTGACTCGCGGCGATATCTCGTTAAGTGATATCGATCGCTCCCGGTCAACTATTTACTACTGGAGTCTGCCTGCCAGTTTCGCTGGCGATAAGGTGACATCGTACGGTGGTTCCCTGCGTTACCTTCTCAAGAATGTGCCAGGTTCACCCGACCCAAGGTTCAGGAATTCTGCTGCTGATGTCCAACTCATTAGTGTAAGTATATTATTACCCAAACTCTTGATTTCAATCTTTTAAAAATCTGTTATTCTAACCACGTAAATATTTCTTACAGGACAACCGTCTTACATTCCACTACTTCGGAGACTTCCAAGCTTCACATGAGGGTATTCTGAACGCCAGTATTCAATTCCTTGAAAAGGGATGGCAGAGGTTAGTGTTGCATCATGTCATCGATATATTTGCGTCTGTATATAGTTATTCCATCTTCCTTGACACGTAACACCAAAATAGTTATTTTTGCAGCAAGAGAACTAAGTTGTGTTTTGCGGATAGTGCTAATATTGAGTCCCGAGCAAGAGACAGATTCTGTGATTGAAAGGCTTACGGGAATCATCGACTCCGTTCGATAGACCAAAAAACCCGAAATGATGTCTAGTTTTCGAATATGTTTTAACATTAATCTAACTATTTCTTTCATCAGACCTGATGGCAAGGAAGTTTCCCGCGAACACTTCCTCTTAGCTCTGGCTGACGTAAAGACAATCCTGATCAAGGCTACATACTCTCCGAGCTCAGAACTAGCTTCCCCAGTCAGTGCCAGTATTGAGACTGCCGAACCTGATGGATATGGACCCACCGCTTTCCACGTTGAACAATGTACCTGCCCGCCTGGATACATCGGAACCTCCTGTGAAGACTGCGCGCCTGGTTTCAAGAGGTCTGTAACCATTCTGTTCATGATTCTATTAAAGAAAGGGGCGGAGTTGTTTAGAAAATGTTCCATGGATGAGAACTGCATTCTTAAATCTTTTCAACTGAACTCTGGTGAGTTCAGTTGAAAAGATTTAAGAATGCAGTTCTCAACCATGGAACATTTTCTATACTGTTAATTACATCACAGCAATCACTCAATTAGGATCTAGTTATCATATAAAAATGATTGTCTGTTTTGTAGGAGCTCCAGCGGCCTTTACTTGGAACTTTGTGAGCCATGTGAATGCAACGGAAAATCAACCATGTGCAACCCTGAAACTGGAGTCTGCTATGTAAGTATACCTTTTTTTCAACTTAACTTATTCATTAGCTAAATAACTTATGCCCTATATAATTCCGATTTGTATTAGAAAATGAACCTTGTAAGTATAAAATATAATGATGATTTTGAAACAGGACTGCGCTTACAACACTGATGGTGATGAATGCGAACTGTGCAAGCCAGGATATGAACGCGATCCCTACGGCAACTGCATTGAATTCAGAGCAAGTACTGTACAATCTTGTCGGTGAGTCATTGAGCTATTCAAAATAAAGTTTAATAACGTTTGTTTTCTCTTTTTAACGAATTTGTTTTACAGTTGCGATCCTCGTGGTACCGCGGCGCCTTGCACTCAAGCTGATGATTGCATCTGTAAGCAGAACGTCGAAGGCGACTCCTGTGACCGCTGCCGGCCTGGTACCTTTGGACTTGATTCCGCCAATCCTGACGGATGCCTGTCTTGTTACTGTTCTGGCGTTACGACTGACTGCCACGAAGTAAGAATTTAGACTGTTCTGGGTTAGGTTAGATTCACAATTCGCACGTCAAGTGGAGTATGCAAGCTAAGGCATCGCGTTTTAATATAAACCTTTTGGAAGTGACAATAGGATTCATATTCTCAAATGGTTACATATCAAGATGAAGTCTAAGTGTACTTTTTAGACCTTTACCTTATTAATTCAAAGAAAAATAATTTAAGCATTATTAACCTACGCCAATGGAATTACCAGTTTTTAATAATTATTACAATGATTAAAACGCGCTGTTTCTCCAGGGCAACCACTACACAAGGGTACCGATAGCTGCTCCAGTTCTGGGAGAAAACTATGGCGGTTACGCTATTACCGACCTTAACGCCGAGAGGGTAATCAAAGACAACTTCGTGCCAATGTTCCAACAGAGCGAGCTGATGTACACCTTCTCTTTCCGACCTGAAATTGAACTTTACTGGTCTTTGCCTATCTTCCCTGGTAAGTGCAAACTTTCAGTGGTTATTGTCGGGTCATCTGTGCCCTGCGCTAACTCTTACTTATGTATTGTGTGTCTGTGTTCTGTAAACCATTCACAGAAATAGGATTTTATTTTAAATCGTTTGGTTGATAAGTTGTAGAAGCTCGACCAGGATCTTCTTCCGTTCCCTGGTTTGGTTTGTTGTTTTCGTCTGATTGAACAGCTTTTCTCTCCAGGCAACCGTGTGCTGTCTTACGGCGGTAGCATATCGCTGCGACAGAAGTTCAATTCAGATGTGTACGACCAATCTGAGCGAGGCACAGACGTGGTTCTCGACGGAGGAGACATTTCCATCTACTGGACCAATCCCAACCAATTCCCATCTGGCGTGTCATACGTAAGTGCAAACTTAAAGAATACTGCAGCAACATCATCAATTCAGCCCGGATTTTTCAAATAGCTCGTTGTTCGTGTACCCACACAAATAACGAGCGATTTGAAAAATCCGGTTTGGCTACATTAACAAAATAACTCAATCTTACTTCAAACTACTCAAGTTATTAATTAATTTTAATTTTCGCCCTTCAGAGCTACCAAGTGCCGCTCAAGGAGGACGGTTGGTACATCCTTAACAGTGTCAACCCGGCCACTCGCAGCAACTTCATGAGCGTCCTGAGGAATCTGAAGAGAGTACTTGTAAGAGCCACCGTGGTTCCCATACTCTACGACACTACCATCGCTGACGTTTCTATGGATACTGCCTCGCAGAACTACGATGCTGTGCTCCCATCAGCCAAAGGAATTGAGGTATGAATTTAGTAAAAAAGTCGACGAAAAAAACAAAAGTCACCGACTTCCAGAAGTAAACTTACTGTCCACTTTTTTTTTGGAAGACTGTTATTTTTGGTTTGCAAAAAAGTTATTAACTTGAATTTACAAAAAAGAAAGAAAGAAAATAATAATATTCGGCACAAGCCACAAGTGCACACAATATTAAACAAAGAACGTAAACATAAATAAGTAAAAACATCAAAATCTTATGTCTATACACAAGAAGGAGATAATTATTGTGAGTCGCACGGCTGCGCCAAACAGGCCCAGTTCACCAAACTGCCGGGCAACTAGTGTCCGATCTTGGTTTTCAACGGGACCAGTGATGATGTGATGCAATGGAAGAAGTAGTAATACAATCCGTAATATTACAGATATGCATGTGCCCGCAAGGCTACTCTGGAACCAGTTGTGAACTTTGCAACTCTGGCTACTACAAAGACCAAAAAGGTTACTGCCGTCAGTGTTCCTGCAACGGACATGACTGCCAACTAGACAGCTACGGACAAGTTGTTTGCAACTGCCGCGCGCCCTACACTGGAAGCGACTGCTCAACCATTGGTAAGCAAAAAAGCGTTGAATTTATATATGCTTTACTGACATTTGATAATGAAATACTCAAGTGATCTTTAGGTTAAGTAATCCTATTTTTGAATATTATTTATAATATTCAAAAATAGGATTACTTTCGCTACTAAACTTTCGCTTTTAAGCGAAAGTTTGTGAGGATGTATGTCAGTATGTTTGTTGCTTACACAGAAAACTTTTGAATGGATTTTGATGAAACTTTCCAATAATATATCTTACAAATCAGAATAACGCCTATGTGTTTCATGAAGATATATTATCTATTCTATCAACATGCGACTGAAGCCGCGGGCCTCAGTTAGTAAAAAAGTGTGTGTGTCAGCTCCGACGCACGACTGGAGTTTACTCCTTAAGTACAAAAAAAAACATAAAAAAATAAAATTAAAAATATCACTCACGGACGACAAATTTCATAAAGCGCCATCTAGTAATATTCAACTGTACGTCAAACTGTAGGTCAAACGAGGTTCATCAGTAGATTTTACACCTCACATTTTTCTCATACCGGGCGCCTTATATATGAAAATCGATTCTTAAGGAGTAAACTCCAAAAAATACTTTGTTACTTATAGAAAAGAAGATAAAACAATATTCTTAAGAAAACAATCAAGTAACTACGAGTCTATTCTGCTATATATACCTATTACTAGATATTTCTAAATATTGTGTAAGATAGTAGGTACCTATGCAAACACTGTCAAACTTATAATGTACGAATAAAATTTTACTAAACGGCTAATAGGATTGATAATGGAACTGCATCCGAAAATCCACGACGTTGGTGACAACTATTACTCAAGGAGAGTGACGTTTACATGCAAGTACCGTGCGCCGGAACGTCTCACTATAAAATTCTACCATGAGGGTCGAGAACAGCACCCTGTGAAGTACTATTACGAAGCGCGACTCCACAACGATGGATGGCACTCGACTCATGTGTGGCACACTAACTGGGATACCAGACCACCGGACGACACGTATGAATGCCATACAATTAACGAAAAGGGGCTCACCCTCGGTATACTGACGAAGACTCTGCCGGAGCAAGGTAGCCGATCATAACAGAAGGTGCTTCGGGCGTCTCCGTCTTTTGTCCAGCCATGTCATGCTTCAAAACATGTTAGGCTTCATTCGTTAAGTGTGGCTCAAGTTTAACCAATCCCGACATTATAACAAGCAAGCAATAACAATGTATTTGTCCTTTATCGTTGTAATCCATAGCGACCAGAATGTCAACCTAATATAATGTGCCGTTATCTACGATTTGTATGTTGTGAAAGTCTTTCGCGTCTGTAACCATTCAAATATTTCGTCCACAGACATCCATACATGATGTGTCGTATTGTCTAGAATTACTGCTGATACTTACTTTTAATACTTTAACTTTTATAGAGAAAACAGAAATAAAAAACACGTGTTGTTCGAAAGTCAAAAAGTAACTACTTAATATGTATATAGTTTTTGTTGAACTTCATAGTTCAGTTACAACAATTCCAAATTTCTAAAATTTCAAGTTTACTTCTTTCCATTTCTTACCTGGGCTCTTTAAACATTATCTGTAATTAAACAGGAGGAGATTCATCTGTAACCGAGGCATCACCAAGGCCACCACCGCCAGAACCGACCGTTGTGGTCCAGATCACCAGCCCATCTATTAAGATCCAGGAAGTGGGGAGCAGCGTCAACTTCACTTGCCAAGCACAAAGCCTGAACTCCAGGATTCGCTTGCCGGTCAATTGGATCAAGAGCGACGGAGTCCTGCCCCTGGATAGGACCCAAATTGATGAGAACGTTGGACTTCTACTGATCACAAATCTGCAATTTTCTGACAGCGGAAAGTACATATGTGAGACGAGTGATGGCATCAACACTGCCCAGGCTATTGCTACTCTCAAAGTACCTGGTAAGCTCGCGTGTAATATTTGTCACACCAATATTATCTATCAACTATTATTTTTATATAGAATGACGTAAGATATTTTATCAATGGCAAGTGTTTTTGTAGGCTAATAGTCTTTTTTTTTAATTATTTGCTAACATCATTGGAACAGTTGTACCCCCTTGGATTTTTTACGCTCGTGGTGAGTAAGACGATGTTGCCAATTGCCAATTGCAATGCCAATTTATTTGTAACCCACTACATTTGAATCATTTTAATAATACTTCTCTAGGTAACGCGATGACGATGCCCAGCGTGGATATCACTCCATCTGTACAGGACTTCTATGAAGGAGACACGATTGAACTGGAATGCCGTGTGCGTGGAAACCCCACACCTTCCATCAGATGGCAGAGGTCATCCAACAGACCTCTACCACTGTCCATCTCATACGTCGATAGCCGTCTCGTTATTGAAAGCGCTAGGGTCGAAGACTCCGGAGAATATAGGTAGGAATTGTATTAAGATACCATTTATTCACAATAGATTTTTAATCTTGACAAAAAGAAACACATACAAAATAAACGCACAATTGGTTTATCTAGTTTGTTTGACCAGCTGGCCAATTATTCAAACAAGAAACAATTGAGTTAAATTGCCTGACTTTAAGTGTCCAAATGATGTAGGTTTCACATACACAGAGATCACTTAAGAATTCTGTATAGAAAATTTTACTTAAAACATTTTCTTTTGTTTAGATGTATTGCATCTAACACAGTTGGAAGTTCCGACCGCACCGCCGTGATCACTGTTCGTCCCCGACCATCACTCCCGACGCGAGACAAACTCACAGTATCTATTCCTAACCCGTACATTGACGAAGGTCAGAGCATCAGAATTGCTTGCACTGGAACTACAAACATTCCAGCAGGAACCATTGACTGGGTCAGGTAAGGATTATATCTAAATACTCATCACCATCAGTTTTCATGATTTTTTAATGCAGCTGTAGATTAAATGCTAACATTGTATTTCAGACAAGACAACGCCATATTCCCATCGAATGTACGTTCCGATAACGGTGTTTTGTACATCGAATACGCGATACCGGAGAACCAAGGTGTTTACATCTGCCAATCACCGCTTTCCGAGGTCGCTCCAGTTCCGATCTTGGTTACTGTGAACGTCCAGGCTCCTCCTACGCCAGAAGCCTATAACATCACCGTGTCAGAAGACCGTCTGAGAATCCCAACTGGAGGAAGTGGAACCGTTGAATGTAATATCGTTGGCCGCCCAGCGCCACTGATCAGGTGGACCAAGGTAAGAACTTAATCAAGCACCGCGCATTACAGAACAGCTTGTACACCTTTTTTTTTGAGAAAATTCTTGGGTATTTTGTTGATTTTTAATGTGTTTGTTGTACTTCCCCAGCACGATGGTAGTCTCGGCCCCGACTCAAGCCAACGTGGAAACAGTTTGATTATCAACAACGCGAAAGACAGCGACCAGGGATACTACCTTTGCGAGGGCACCGTCAACAATAATGCTGTAGCCAACATCTATGTGTTCGTCGAGATTGAAAGTAAGTACCAACTGTCTTTGACTTCTATGATATGATAACACCGTTGGCGCAGTGGCTGAACAATCGACTGCTGCGCTTCGTGTCGAACAAATATTTCTATGACCTACAGGTAGTTGTTCCGGGTCTAGTTGTGTAAACGTACCCACGATACAGGACAAATACCTAGAGTGGGAAATGGTTTCTATTAAAAAAATAAAATATAATAATCTCATTTGAGAATTCAAACTTTTATGGTCCTCTTTGTGTCCACTTGCCAAATATCTTTGTACAGTTAGTTGGTTTTGTTGGGCATCAATTATAAAAATATAATAATATTAATTTTCAATTACTATTATTAATTACGCGTACTATAAAATTAGGTTAACTGCAGTTTTTGACTAAAATTTATTACTTTTAGGACGCGAGGTTCCTAAAGTGGAGATCTGGCCACCAGAAGGCAAGGTACAGGCGGTGCCATTGGGTGGGGAACACACACTGATCTGCCGCGTCACTGGAGGAATACCGGAGCCAGTTGTGACATGGAACAGGAACGGAGGCCGCCCGATATCGCCGTTTACGCAGCTAATGCCCCATAATGAACTGAAGTAAGTAATTGTTTCTATAATGCCTGTTGATGATTCTCAGAGGTGGTAGAATAAAATAGCGGACTGTGAGGTTCGTATATTGTAAGAACGCGCGCCTCAGGTCTGTGTCGTATCTTCAATATGGTGCGTGTTCGCAGCGGAGCGGGCGGCGGCGCGAAGCACCTCGTCCCCGCTCTCCGCAAGCCGCTGTCACAGTGGCACATGGTGCTACATTTTGTCATTAACAAAGCCAATGCTTAGGAAATTATCGGATCAGAATAAAAGAACTACAGTCGATTACCGACTACTCACGGTGACAACTTGTTATATTTTAATATGTCTTACACCTCGTCAGGTTTACCAAAATCGAAGTCAACGACGAAGGTGAATACACGTGTACGGCTCGTAACGACGCCGGATCTGCCAGCGCAAGCGCCGTCATTAAAGTGAGGGCTATTCCTGAGATCACTATTACACCAAACCCCTATGTGCAAGTATCAACTGGAGAGAGCATCAACATCGAGTGCAGAGCCAGTGGCTACCCTGAACCCGAAGTGTCCATTCAATGTGAGTAATTTTCAAATTCAATTTTAAAGCATTTATTCTATTTAAAACATTTACATGCATTTTTGACTTTATGAAAATATGAAGCTACAGTTCCAGGCGCAAGGCATTATAACTGCAGAATCACTGTATTATTATACTGTTTCGCCCATTTCAAAGCGAAGATCTTTGTGCAGAAGAATGTATTGTTACAAAAATTTTGATACAACTTGCACATTGTGTTTATTTATTTCTCATACTTTTTACAATCGATTGCATCTTGGTTTCTGACGTGCAAGGTCAAAACTCATTGTATACTGTAATTCTACAGCTGGGTTTCAATTTTGGTCAGATTGAGACCCAGCTACAAACATGCCATCTCAGGTATTAAAAAATCCAAGGAAAAGCTCTATGAAGTAAGTATAATCTATACTTACTTCATAGAGCTTTTGTATGCGGTATGGAATCCTTACTAATATTATAAAAGTGAAAGTGAGTTTATTTGTTTGTTACGTCTTCACACCTAAATGGCTAAATCAATTTTGATAAATTTTGGTAAAGAGATAGTTAGGACCCTGGAGACGAACATAGGCTACTTTAAAAAAAAAACATTCTGAAATGAGGGAGAAAGAGAAAAAAAAGGAAACCTTAGCTTTGCTATTACAATCAATAAGGTGCAAGGGCAAAAACTACAGGTAACAGGTACCAACAAATTAGGAAAGGGGAACTGTGTTACCTCGAATTTAACGCGACCGAAGCCGCTGGCAAAAGCTAGTACAACTATATTATTGTCCTCCTGACCTGTCCGCTCACAGCGGCCCAACTCAGTGACGATTAGCTAGAGGCAAGCGCCCTATTATAATGCACAAGTGCGTGTACAGGCCCGTGTGCACTCTTTGTTCCCTCACTGTCTAATCCGATGGGACGAAAAACGATCAGGCGCTGGACCAACGGCTAATTAGCACGTTAAGTTGTTGGCCAATGGACCCGATAGGTGCTGAAGCTGTATGTGACCAAATTTGATTGCTGTACAAGGGAAGCAGGACCATCCGACAGGCGTGGTCCACTACACCATACACACATCCACACTACTTGTAATTTATAAACATCATCGATTGTTTTATTTTATATTCAGTTGGTGATTACCGTGAAGTTGTTGCCCCTACACCTGGTCACGCCTCCCTACGCATTGCGTCGGCTAGTGAGAGTGATAGCGGCTACTACACTTGTACTGCCACCAACGCTGCAGGAATCTCCAACGACCGGTTCAAGATCGTGGTGGAACGTGGAGATGGAGGCGACGACGGCGGCGACTACGGTTAGTTGTTGATGCTTTTTTCCTGACGTTACTGTAGCGACATCTTGTCACATGCAAATGATGACCTAAACACTGAGCTGGATACCCATAGGCCCGGTCTGACGATGAATTAGAACCAAAATTTCTACACATTAACACACGTAAAATACAACCCGCGTTGGTCTGAGAAAGAAGAGTTGTGGGGAGAAAGCCAATGTCCCAGTTATAGGAAAGTTCAAATATCTACGGAAAGATGATCGACATCTGTGGACGTTGCCGTGTCAATGGTATTAGAGGTGCAAAAGCAGACTTGGAACGTTCGGATTACTAGCCTCAATAATCTTTCTTATCGGAATATATTATGGCCTACGGTTCTAAGTAAATCTGTTTATTGCAGGAAGCGGAGATGCCTCAATTGACCCGGATACATCCTATGTTCCCCAACCTAACCAGCCTAGCAATCTAGTCACAATCGAAGGACAACCAGAGACCTTCATTGAGTAAGTACTCTTTTCGTAAATTTCAAAATTCTTGAGGTAACCTCAAAAAAATTGGGCGTTACTAATATATTTTATGCGTTGTACTCAGCTTTGCTGTTTTGCCCATTGCAGAGGTAGTCATTTTATTTTATTGTTAATTTACTTATGACGGATGCACCTAAACAACATCTCTAAATAAGGAACGCAATATAATAACATGAAAGACTTGTCGGTGGCTACAAACAAACTGCAATCTTATTGCAAATGTTTAAAGATCATTTTGACAGTTAGGCCCAATCAGAAGTAAATGAATTGTGTAAAAACAGTACTAAAATGGGATGTGGTTACAGCTGCGGTCAACTAGGAGACACCGTGAGTTGGGACCGTGCCGACAGAAAGCCGCTCCAGCGTAACGCTTACCAGGATCGCTCGCGATTGGTCATTGTCAATGTAAGTACAATCCATGGCCACAGAAAAAAAATATAAATGCTTCCCAATATGTTTATGGAGAGATAATACTTTTTGTTAGTTAAATATATTACAAGCAATATTATTACATACTTACACAAACATATTGGGATCCAGATTGTAGAAGGTTACCTAACAAGTACAGTGGGCCGCATCAATTTTATTAAAAATAACTTCCAAGGGAAGGCCAAAATGGTCAACAATGATAGAAGACCCAATGGCAATAGTCCTCGCGCAAGGTGTACTTGGGCTCGGTAGTTTCGGAAGGTTCCTACATATAACACGACGGAAGGAAACGCCCGGGTGTCACCATTGTGACGATCAATCGGAGGACACGGTGGAGCACACTGTGGCAGTCTGTCTCGCTTGGACGGAGCACGCACCATTGTGTGCTCGTAGAGGTGATCGTAGGTGACGACCTCTTGCATCTGGACCTATTTCAATGCATGGTCCTTAGTGAAAGGAAATGGGAAGCAGTCACCTCCTTCTGCGATGCAGATATGCTAGCAAAGCATGTGGCTACCGAATACGCACTTGCTGGGGTTGCGGGTTATTCGAAAGAGATACTGCTCAGCCTAGATTGGACGAAGTCACTTAATGATAACCTATTCTAAAAAAAGGAGGGTATCCAATTGATAGAGACACCTTACATTCTGATGTTGATTATTTCCCATCTCTAGGTCTCGAGGGCTGATTCCGGTCAGTACGTCTGCAACGTTTACAACCAATACAATGAGGTCCAACAAGCAATCTACACCAGCCTGATCGTCATTAGAGCGCCTAAGATCACGCTGCGCCCGCCAGATCAGACCGTGAATCCAGGACAGTCGCCCACAGTTGAGTGCATCGTTGAGGGAGATGATATCATCGACATTATCTGGAGACCCCTTGACAGGAGCCCTTCCAGGTATGTAATAGAAGGCCATAGGTCCAAGATTCGCTTCTCTATAAATGACGACTAAGATACTATGATCTCGCTGACCTATATCTCAAAAATACAGAAATGATTAGTGGTTTGCTGCAAGTTGTCATGCATGGGCTCTATATCCCATAAGGAGAGCTCGCTGAAAGTTGGGACACCAGAGAACACAAGTCCTTTAAAATAAAATTAACTTTTTACAGCCGCGTAGACACAAGTTCATCTAGGCTCATGTTCCGTGAAATTGAAGTAGAGGACGCTGGTCAGTACGAATGTATTGCCAGAAGCCGCTACGCCAACGCTAGCGCCATCGCAAGGGTCATCGTCACCGGTAAGTACATCTCCCCAACACTTCTGTAGCATGGACACCAACAGCACAAACTGTACGGTAGATTTACTTCGAAATTGATAGAAATATTATGCACAAACATTACCTAACATACATTGAAAACCTAAAAGCTACCAAAACAAAGGAATGTTCTTCTTCATCATTATGAGAATTGATATTAATTTTATTTAAGTTGTAATGGCACCGCCTAACTAATAATATATAATAATAATAGTCAACGAACGTTGAAGGTGCGTAGACTATGCAAAAGATAAATACGCGTACTTCTTCCAGTAAAATAAGAAAAAAAATGTACTTAGTTACACTGTGTTATTACCCCCTAACATATTGGACTGTTCTATCAATTTCGAAGATTGCCACCGAGCAATCTTCGCAAGTTCACGAAATCACAACACAAATGTACAGGTTGCACTAATATTAAGGTACCTGTTCTTTTATTTGCCGTTCAGTTGTGCTGTGTAAATGCTGGTCACCGACGTCACACCTAATGGAAACACCATTGATTGAATGCTTTACATTACTTATAATTTGATTTATCAATCGCGTGGATTTAGAGCCGATAACTCATGGAATTACAACCCAATGTTTTTTAGTTTTTATTTAAAGTGGCAATACACGCGGTTGGTAAAGCTTGAGGGTTAAGTTGACTGCATGACAATAACATCCATAGAAGATACGGATCATACGGGGTCGGTGTCGCACGCCAATGAGCAGCGCGCGCACGTCGGCGCGGCGGTACATCTCAGCTGCAACGTCTCCATACCCAACATGCGCCTCGAGTGGACCAAGAACGGTGGCACCTTGCCTCGCTCAGTACGACTGAAGAACGATGGATCCCTTTTCATCAGGCTCGCCAAAAAATCCGACACCGGAAAATATGTGTGCAGCATAAAAGACAATTACGGAAGACTCATTACTAGCAATTACATCAACCTACACATAAAGGGTCAGTGAATTATTCACCAGGTCAATTATACAGCTTTCATTCCAATGGTGGCGCTGCAAACCCCTTTCTGCTTCGCCCAACCGTATAAGATAACCAGGCATGCTTAGCCATTAAATATTAGTCTTGTATCCCTATTTTCTCATTCTTCTACTTTTCTATGTTGTGTTTTAATTGATTTTTTAATGGTATTTTATATGTAAGTTGTAATACAGCTGTAATTTTTCGCTCGTAAAGGTTATGAGTGCTCCGACACGCAGTTCCTTTGTAAAGACTCCAGTCGTTGTATAGACGAACACTTACTGTGCGATGGATACCCTCACTGTCGAGACTATAGTGACGAGCAGAACTGCCTGTGGCGAGATAAGCGTTATCTGGACAGGACTTGGAACAACTACCACACACACGATGGTAAATCTGGTGCGGGTGTGTTGGGCAGTTGTTTGTCTAGTCGAGGGTGTTATACTGTTTCGTAACTAAGCGGGCTACTCTGTACTGTAATGGGATTGTCTTGTTTGGACCCCTCCAATACCCATTTTATACTTTGACGCATCTTTGTATTTCCTATATTACCTATGTAGTTCTAGGAGTTTTGTAAAAATAATGATAAATTATATTATTATTGTTTAGTTTCCTCATATACTTTTTGTTTGGCTGGTGTTCGAGTCTCGTTTAAAACTGTGTTTCGAGAGACATAAATTAACAAGTTTGTCTTTGCTTACTGTATGGTGTCACATAATTATAAGTTATCAAATTAACTGACGGTTCAAAGCTTTTGTGAAGTGATGGACTACGACGCTGGGTTTGCATGTTGCTTGTATTGACATTTATGTATGTTTGCATTAAATATTTTATTTAGAACGTAAATAGATTTACTCTTATCCACAGGTTATTATTTTGTAAGTATTATGTTGTCTTGGGTTGCTTTAAAGGGGTTCCAAGTTTACCATCTACGTGTGTTTGAGTATGGCTGATTGATATTAAATGTTGTAGGTTCTCGTGAGCCGAACCCTGAGTCACAACAGATCGTATCTATCGAGCAACCTCACAGGCAGTACAGAGTTGGAGACAACGTCGACGTTTTATGCAAGGCTAGGTCTGGAGACATCAAACTTCAGTGGCTTCGCTTTGGAACTAACCAATACGTAGCTTCTTTGGTGAGTCAATTTTGAGACCTGAATTACACATAACATAAACATCAAGTTATATTGTTATAAAGACAGAGCAAGACAAGCTGACAATGTATTCAGATGTTAAATAAAAGCTAAGCTATGCTGTATTGTAACCAGTGATCTCGGTAGTGCAATTTTGAAGAATTTGGTGACGTTATCTTAATATGGATATCTAGATACCGCTCGACCGTTTTTTTTTTAATATGGTCAATTTAATTACAAAAAAATTAAAGCTGAAATAGACGTGGTAATTGCTTTTAAATTACAAAGTAAAACTTTTATAAAACCACACACATATTTTTATTATAAATAATTTCAAAGTACCTACCTAAAGTTAATATTTTTTTTGGCAGAAGTAAAACATTTGATTATAAAAAAACATTTAATCCCGCTTCACATAAGGCTTATCCAGATTAATACGTCCACCTAAAATTGTACTAAATATTCCGATTACTGATTCTAACCAACAAAACTTTTCGTGCAGACATACGGTGACGGCGTCAGGCTGTCGTTGATTGGGGTCACTCTGGCCGACGCGGGCACCTACCGCTGCATCGGGCAGGACTATACCGGACGCCAGCACTACGATGACTTTACTCTAGAAGTTGAACCAGGTAAACCATAAAAACTTAACTTACTTCCGTGATCTACACACATTGATCATTTCACATATCAGGAGATTACCTCATAAGTTTTGTGGTCAGAAGAGCTACTGCTGCATGAGGGCTTGGGCTCAACTCCCAGGTCAAGTATTATTGGATTTTTTCAAACAGAGAGTGCTCAGCTTCATCTAACAGGGGACCTAAAATAACTGGCACTATGTGGATATAAGCTCTGCCAAACAGTTCAACGATTAACATTATTGGTATTCAGTAATGGCGCAAACAATGATATATTCCTATGTATTCAGGCGGCCCGTTTTATCCGGGCTCACGAGATTTAGCCGTCTCGCAGTATACCGCTCGTCTTCGCGACTCCGTGGAACTACCGTGCACACACAACCTGGAAGACCCCGTGAACATCGAATGGAGGAGGGAGTTCTCGCCTCTGCCTGCCGAAGTCCGCTCGGACCAGGTATGGTTGCTTTTCTGTTACTTGTAGTGTGTTAGTGTCCATGGAGTTTCTCGCCCATTCTTCTCCATAGCGATCTACGTGTTGGAATAGGAAATAATCCTAAAAGTACTTTCACAGTTATTTAGCCTTGTGACTGGGACTGAAGGTTTATTCATTATTGTTGTATCGACAGTTCAAAAGTGCCTGTAACTGGTCTACTTGAAATAAATGCTTTAGATTTGATTTACTGTCCAACTCTAATCAAGTTTTCTGGTGAAAACAATGTATGGGTTTCACCAGCAATATTGAATGCACCACTGTTTTGGTTTAAATGAAACAACCTAACATTTAGAAACAGAAATAGGGTTTCCATGACATAGATACTAACACAAATCTTCTTTCAGCCAAACCTGTTCCTGAGATTAGTGACTGAAAACGACGCTGGCACGTATGTGTGCCGCGTCAGCAACAACCGGGCCTCTATAGAAGCGCGGGCTATCCTGACCGTCACCGGACTTGTGCCAAGATTTGATGGAGAAAGCTTCCTTTCGTTGCCGACCCTGAGGGATCCCTACAAGCAGTTTGAGATCGAAATCTCGTTCAAACCATCCGGTAAGCACCATTAAATTTCCAACAATAACATAAAAAACTGGCTAAATAAAATAGATGTCCATGAATACATCGTCACACTGACTTCCTATAAGAAAATACCTATAACACTAGATTTCTTTGCATCTTTCACTGCAACAATGTTTCTTTTCCAGATCAAAATGGACTGATTCTATACAATAGTGAGAACCAAGGACGCGAAGGCGACTACATCGGACTTCAATTGAAGGACGGAGTACCTGAATTCGTGGTTGACACTGGAACTGAACCTCTCGTGGTGAAGGGCGACCGTCCTCTGCAGCTGAACACCTGGCACACAATCCGTCTGAGCAGGACTAAGTCCAAGGGTAACTACGAATTTATTTTTCCTAGGTTACGTAATTTTTTTCGTTATATGGCTCTTCCCCTGAGAAAAAATACAACAGGAAGAGTGAAATATTCAAGTTACGGAAAAGTTATATTAAGCTATGATTTTTTACATCTTGACCGCCAAAAAGTACATGACAGTCTATCAAAACTATAACGTACAGAAGTAGTTAAAAATACTTCAGTTTTTTTTCGTACGTTAACGAAAATTAAGCTTAACAGGTTTACTAATCCAAGTTTATTATTTTTACATCAGTAACAATGGACGTGGACAACACTGGACCATTCATCGCCGAGTCTCCTAAGCCGTGGGACGTGTTGGAACTTAAGCAACCTCTATACATCGGTGGAGTTCCCGACTACAACCAACTACCTCTTGAATTGGCTGGAGCATCTGGGTACGTTTAGTACTTGATTTGCTATAAATGCGACCCAAAATCAGATCACCTCGAGTCGTCAGCCTGACTTCGGTACTTATGTTAGATGCTTCACAATTAAAAAAGGAAAAAATATATATTTATCTACGACGATCACACAAAATAACGAAAAAAAAATTTACGTACCAAGCATCACAAAGATTTGTAAATACTTAAGGAACAAACAAAGAAATACTTTTCTCAGATCCATGTTCACTTTAGTTTAAATCCGCGTTCGCATTTGATTCTTGTAGTATTTAGAGGAGACTTTGAAAGAAAGGTACTGAATGAAAGACAAGAGTTAAAGTGACTGAATGTCTCTTGATTATAGAATCATAATATGATATAATAGATAATGAGTTCCTGAACTGTGTGAAAAATCAAATTATTCTTGACATCAGCGTTAAGTACAAAGGTTCTAACATGTGTTTTTTACTTATAGATTCATTGGCTGCGCAAGCATGTTGATTTTGGGCAGGGAAGAGAAGAACATTATGATGGACAGCCTTGAGCACAGCAGGGTAGGCGAGTGCAACTCCTGCGCACCCAACCTCTGCCTTAACAATGGCGTCTGCCAGGAAGCTCGTAATGAGCGCGGATACATTTGCATTTGTGCATCTGGGTACGCTGGTTTGAACTGTGACCGCGTTGGTGAGGCGTGCCGACCCGGACTCTGCGGCACTGGCAAGTGTATTGACACAACTGACGGTTACAAGTGTGCTTGCCCCGTTACCCACACCGGACCTAAGTAAGTAACCACACCGTGAACTGGAAAAACACTGATGAAAAAAAAATTAAATTTAAACCTTGTGATTCTTACGAACTGTTATGAGACGGCAATGAAAACGAACGTAAACAGCTGCACGTCTGAACTGCGTCTAAGACCAGTAGAGTTACCATGACATCTTATAACAGTTCTTATTCCTGTGTAAGAAAGAGATGGTGCTAGACACCCTGTATAGCTCTGTCTCTTTCCCTCAGTGGAATAAGATCTGCTTTAAGACGTCATGGTAGGGTAGCTGTTAGTATTAATTTTCTGCAGCAATGAAGATCTGTCACTGGGTTAAAATGTAGTCAGCGCGTTCAATTTAATTCCTGAAATCGACTCCTAGCCTCCTACTGCCTTTTAATCTGACGGCACGGTTGGCGTAGTGGCTGAGTGATCGACTGATGCGCTGCGTGTCGCTGGTTCGATCCCCGCACAAAAAATACCTACAGGTAGTTGTTTCGGGTCTGACTGTTGCAACAATGCATCAACACATCCGTCCGCTACCGTCGCCATCGGGTATTGGAGCCCTACGCGCCCGCGGGGGGTATTCATACATGCGACACTGCGTAGCGCGCTCCTAGCAAGAGATCTACGATTGCGATCGACGCGCCACCACACATATTATTTAGGAACTAGATTTGTTTAGAAATGTCAGCTCGTTCCTATTGGCCATGGATATGTAACGGGAGACCTGTTACTCCCACCATTATATTTTAGTATTAAGCTTTCTACATATTCCTGTAACCCTCAGTCTATTCGCTACCTCAATACATCTCGCTACACCTAAGTACATCTGGAGTATTTTTTACCACACACCACCTAAGCGCTACAAATGTACAAACTTGTTGTGTTGTTGTTTAAACGAATCCAGAGTACAGGAGATTTCAAGTGTGGGGAAAATTTAAAAAAATAACTTAACCTTGCAGCTGCGAGTCAAAACAGTCCATCGAGTACCCAGCCTTCACCGGAAGCGCTTACCTAGCCATCAAGCCACCAGCGCCCTCCCGCACCCTGGTTATGTCGATGAGGATCAAGGCCGCTTCTCCAGTTACCGATGGCATCATAATGTACTGCGCGGAGTCACCACGTGGCTACGGAGGATTCACTTCCCTCGCTGTTCACGACTCACGGCTTGAGTTCCGTTACGACCTTGGAGTAGGTAGGTTATCATTAGGACGCAGGACTTCATTTTCTCGAATACTTGTGGTCTTATTTTTACCACAACAACAATTGTTAAGGCTAAATGTTCAACGGTATTAACACGCTAGGCTTACAACTAGTAAGTAGGTACAAAGTGCAGTATCTATTATCTAAAATCACATACGTTAGCAACTTTCACAGTGATATAATATTAATTAAACTTATATCAAGCCATAAACAATATTAAATAAACTTAAATCTAATCATAAACATTTAGCACACACAATAGTTCTGTTTCAATTTTAAATCTTTCTTAAAAATAACAAGCATGTTTTCGTAGACCGTGTAGGTTTTTCATAAAATTGCAATCCGTCTAAAATCCGTACATTCGTCCACAGGAAGCCAACCAGTTGTTCTGGTAAGCGACCGTACTCTGCCCGCCAACGAATGGACCACCGTACATATTGCAAGGGTTGGATCTCTGGTGTCTCTGAAGGTTGACAAAGTACACAGCTTCGAACAACGATTGGAATCGGCCAAACGGGTCAGTATCTTCAGTACTATTTATACGTCTTCAAAATGCATAAGTGCATTTTTATCTCAAAGACTTTAAGGCCCTGCCGATGCCGGGGTCGTAGATTGATCGAAAGAGATACCGCGGCCCCGGAACATAAAGGGACAATGACGGGTTGTAGTCAGTAAAATTCTGTCACTCCCGCTCCGCCCAGACCGAGGGAAGTTATTTGATGATGTCCCATTCGCAAAAAAGGTTTTAAAGGCATTTTTTTAATATCAAATGGATTTGCAGGACCTGAACTTAGACACACCGATATTCGTGGGCGGCGTGGACGACTCGATCATACTCAATAACAACACTGGTGTCACCGGAGGATTCAACGGATGCATTACCGACGTAAGTCATATCAAATGCTAGATTTTCCCTAAACAATTGCACTATCAAAATGCCTAAATATACATATAACAATACCAGCCTATAAATGTCCCACTCGTGGGCAAATTCCTTTCCTCAAAAATCTAATTAAAGAGATCACAAAAAAAAACGAATCTGTGACCCCTTCAGTGTTGCATAGTTCTATGAACAAAGTGGAAGAGTCATCGATACACAAACGATTACCACATACCTATTCTGTATATCATTCCGAACAAGATATTTAGACTGTCAGTACGTCTTTTGTCAAGTATCAAATAACCGATTATTACAGTTCCGTACCTCAAAATCACTTGGTGGACAGTCTTGTCTTTCTGACAAGACTCTTTGTCTCTGGGACGCGTCGAGGTATCAATTTAAAATTTATCCGTATATGTGTCAAGATGACTAACAGACAGACGGAAAACAAAATCCTTATACTTACTAATATTATAAAAGTGAAAGTGAGTTTGTTTGTTTGTTTGTTACCTCTTCACGCTTTAATGGCTTAACCGATTTTGATGAATTTTGGTACAGAGATAGTTGGGAACCAGGAGACGGACAAAGGTAATTTTTTATTTAAAAAAAGTGCGATATGAGGGAGAACGAGGGAAGAAAAGGGAAAACTTAGCGTTGCTATTACAAATCAATCAGGCGCAAAAGCAAAAACTGCATGTCTGCTTGGTGTGTTAAGTTTGGGCGAAAGCTAGTGACCTCAACACGGAACAAAAAATAAGGTAATGACAAACATAATTGCAGTTAGTAAACTGACCGCGACCTATATTGATGTATGGGGAAGCAGTTTTTCTACGGTAAAGTTAAGTTTGTCGTTCAATACAGTTTATCTCTTCGTTAGAGCAATATTTAGTGCTTTCATTAGTCTAAAACTCTAAAGGTCCGAATTGCACTTGTTTGGTTTTTCTTTAATTTTCTGTCATTATGTTGTATGTATCGGTTCGAAATGATATACTGAAAACCGGTTAAAGCGGTTAAAGGCTTATACGTCGATATCCTTATTTTAGCACTTATCGTAAAATGCCTCTATTTTCCTGAAGAATAAAAAGTGTTCGTTTTTTAAACAATTGAATTATTGACCACTAGCTTTTGCCCGCGGCTTCGCTCGCGTTAAATTTGGGGTGACACAGTTCCCTTTTCCTGATTTGCAGGTACCTGCTACATGTAGTTTTTGCCCTTGCGCCTTATTTAGTGTAATAGCTAAGCTAAGTTTACCCTTTTCTTTAATCTTTCTCCCTCATTTTACACTTTTTTAATGTTCGTCTCCAGGGTCCCAATTATCTCTGTACCGAAATTCATCAAAATCTGTTTAGCCATTTAGGCGTGAAGAGGTAACAAACAAACAAACCCACTTTCGCTTTCATAATATTATTGAATCAATCGAATACTGCATATTTCCACCAACACAAACAGGTCTTAACCACCTATTTCTATCCTTTAGCTCTTAGTTGCATAGCTATTATTCACAACCCGTCGTTTGCTATCCTGCGGTCCTGCCGTGTCAATAATCGTCAATGTCGGTATGATTGACGTCTTCATATCGTAATACGGTTTGCAGACATGTCAGAATTGACCGTTAACGGATCTGTTAATAGCGTTTTGACGGTTTGACGATTGGATTACGAGAACATTCAATTCAATTTAATTCTATTATTTATTGCATCTCACATGTGTTTTACAAGGTCTTAAAATAATATTAATAATACAGTTGACATGGACCCTGTCGGGAGTCTTTATGAATTAGTGCTATGCAAGCAATCGACGTCAAACTAATACGTGCAAACTAAAGAATAAAAATAATTTATGTCAGAATGTAGGTGTATAAGTAGTATGTATGATCTTAACATTAATGTGGCCCATTTACATTCTACCATTAAATGTTGAGTGCAAATATTCTAATTTTAGAATGGATTAAATTATTAAAATTATCACAATATTACGTCATTTATTATCCAAATGTGATTGTTATAAATTAATTCATATAAAACGCTTAAATAGTATATAATTATGACAATCGCATTTAAATTTGACAAAGTATTTTAACAGCTAATTTCACTTAAAACTAATTATATTGGTATGTAATTATTTAATGACGACACAATTTTAACAAATAAAACATTTGCGCGCCTTAGTATGTGGCAAACATGTCTGAATATTTTTTATTATTTTTATATCATCATACATGCATTTTTATTGCTGTATGTAAACACATGTATAAGCAAATAAATACCTATATACAATGTGTCCGGCCATGGACTAGCGATATTCTAGATACTTATGTAACGAGTGTTTTAATATAGGTAGGTACACTCTTGGGTTTAATTCACTTCCCTGCTTTTTGGCAGCCATTTTCTCTATGCGTGTACAAAAAATGATCATATATCAAATATTGCCTATCGTTTAAATTAAGAAATGATGAGCTTACAGTTTCGTAACATTAGAAAACAAAATTAAAGTCCAAAAAATATGCAAATAAACGGAAGTTTCGCAAACTTTTTGTGAAAATAAATGTTAGTTTCTTTTTAAACCAAAAAATTTGAGTACTAGAATGTTTGTTACATTAGTACATACAATATCATTAGTCCGTGACCGGATACATTGTATAATCGATCTAATCTAATATACATATATCTAAGAGGCTGACAGGCAGTTCTGGTAAATTAATCACTGATAAAAGATCACTTTGTCTAATCTCCTATGAACTTACACGGTATGGAAGTAATAACTTACACACACAGGGCACGGTCCATACCTTCTCTTTCGTTCTCTTTCTCATAACGTGATATTTAGTTTGAACTTAATCCTCAGTTTACACTGCATGGAGAAGCTGTTGACATCGTGAGCTCCACCATCCAGTCTGCCAACGTGAAGGAATGCAATACCGTCCGCGGTGACATCCCTGACGTAAGTTAATAATAGTATTTTTGCAAAAAAAACTTTTGACTTTCACAATAAACCGGCACGTGAACAGAAATCATTTGTCTTTTGTTTATGTGTCCCATTCTGTATACCAAACTAGCGAGCAGTTTTACCCGCTGTTTAGTTTCTTAGTTTCGTAGCGAGATGTTACATAGTCTATTAATTTCTTGAAAGAAAACCTATGAAAAATGTTAAGTCGGGGGATGAATAATTCCTGTCTTAGTGAGCACCAACGTCTTAGTGAGCACCAACGGCTTAGTGAGCACCAACGTCTTAGTGAGCACCAACGTCTTAGTGAGCTTTTAATTTTGCAGAAATTTTCAAGTTTCCGTAGAAGAAGTCAGTTAAACATCAAAACCCTTTTATAGCTTTGAAAAACTCCGATTTATGACAGATCGAGATTGGTTGCCAATGCCACAACGGAGGAACCTGCACCGTTGACTCTTCCACTTGCACCTGCCCCGCTGGCTTCGGAGGACCCTTGTGCGAGTACCGAGTACCCTCTTCAATGAGGTCCTCCCTCCAGCCCCCCAGTGACCCCTGCGCGATCCGACCTTGCCGCAACGGAGGGACCTGCCGACCTGACCTGAGCTCTCGAATGAACCATACCTGTGACTGCCCTCTTGGATTTGCCGGCGCTTACTGCCAAATCGGTAAGACTTAAGCTCTTTAAATAAGGTTTCTACACTCGAATAGCTGTAATACCCGTTTGTTTTTGGGTAACTCGGGCACCGTTTATGAAATAAAAAATAATCCAATATTTTGGCATTCACAAACAGAACAGTCTCTCAAACAGGATTTGTTTTGGAAATTATGGATTTGTTGTATTTTACTATTATGAAGAGAGCTAAAATGATTGTTTTATTATAATAACAAACCAGCAAATCCCATATGTAGGAGGAATAGTACGAATAAATTTTAATAAGGACGACATCGTCATTGTTGACAGAGTCCCCTTAAATAAAGAATAAAAAAAAGGTTTTAATAAAATTCTTCTTTTTCATAGCACTGGAACTACACCACAGCGTTGCTTTCAACGGAAACGGATACCTCGAGCTACCTGCCAACCTGCTGAAATATGAAAACTTGGACGTCGACCCTGGCATCATTGCCTTGGCCATATTCACTACACAGGACGGAGTCTTGGTGTATCAGAAGGAAACCAACAGCCGTTCGTACCATGGCGACTACATCCTGCTTAGAAGTAAGAATAATGATTTCTGGCAACATTTAATAAAAATAATACCAGGCTATAACTGGCCCATTGCAGGCCAAAGACCTCTTTTTATACAGAGAAGGACGTACGAGCATTGATCATCAACCTTATTCAAGACGGGTTGGCGATTTCTGGCTACGGTAATATTAAGATAAAGTGGGTCTCAATCAAACAAGTCAAAAAAAAAAAACAGTACTTATAGATTTAACAGCGCCCGAGCGTTTCGAGGAACTGTCTCACGTATTCGAAGTTTTTGGCGTACAAAAATTTCTGTGTGTCAACGATTAAAAATATTTTTTTTTTCACTGCTGACACACATAAGTTTTTAATGACTGACACACATACATTTTTGATAGCTGACACACCAACAATTATTTTTTTGATGACTGACACACATAAGTTTTTGATGGTTGACACACATGATACATTTTTGATGGCTGACACACATAAATTTTCGAACGCCAAAAAAAAAAATCTTTTTCTGTCAAATCTATAAGTAGGTACTGAATTTCTGTGTACCTAAATAACTACCACATCAGAATATCTATGTAACGCGTATTGACACACAAAGCTAGCCAGCCTGTTATGGACAGCAACTTTCGTAATAAAACTTTGTAGTGGTCCTCGCATATTATAATATCTGCAAGAGTTCAAAGGTCACTCGTATTGACTTACATCATTTAAGTTAGAAATAGGATATTATTAGCCTAAGATGGTTTTTACTGTTGCTTTTACTGTCGTCTTTTAATTTTATGTGCGATAGTAAAACTCAGCCCTTAGTTTCGAAAACATTTATAATTAGAATAGCATAGACAAGTTTTATTTTTAATCCGTGTCACATTTCTTTAACGACTACCAAAAAGATTGAACATTAAAATAATTAGGACAGGTACTCGGTCACTTTGAGACATTTTTACATATTCCGCCATCGTAATCAGTCAGTGTATCTAGACCCAAAACAACGTAACAACGATTGAGGAAAATCACAAATGAATTCTATACATCATCATCATCATCATGCTATATTAGTCCACTGCTGGACATAGCCCTCCCCTAATAAGCGCCATAGCGCCCTATCTTCAGCTCGCCGCATCCAGCATCTGCCTGCAGTCTTTCTTAGACCGTCATCCCACCTGGTCGGAGGGCGTCCTACACTACGCTTGCCGAGTCGCGGTCTCCACTCAAGAACACGTTTACCCCAACGGTTGTCGGTTCTTCGTGAGATATGGCCAGCCCACTGCCACTTCAGCTTGCTGATTCTTTGAGCTATGTCGATAACTTTGGTTCTCTGTCGGATGTATTCGTTGCGAATTCTATCCTTCAGAGAAACTCCGAGCATAGCTCTCTCCATAGCTCGCTGAGCGACTTTGAACTGATGGACCAACCCTGCCGTGAGTGTCCATGTCTCGGCTCCGTAGGTCATGACGGGTAGGACGCACTGATTGAAAACTTTCGTTTTCAAACATTGCGGCATGGATGACGAGAGAACTCGGCGTAGTTTCCCAAACGCTGCCCAGCCCAGCTGGATCCTCCTCTTGGCCTCCCTCTCGAAACTGTTTTTACCTAACTGCAGAATCTGCCCGAGGTAAGTGTACTCAGAAACGATTTCGAGAAGGTGACCATGTACGACGACCGGCATCGGATCAATGTGGCCATTGATCATGACTTTGGTTTTATCCAAATTCATGCCAAGACCGATACGTCGCGAGGCTGAAGCTAGGCCGTCCAGCATCTGGTTCAGCTCCTCTAGCGACTCCGCCATTAAGACTATGTCATCTGCGAATCGTAGGTGTGAGATGTAGTCGCCGTTTATGTTGATGCCCTTTCCTTTCCAGTCCAGCGTCTTAAACATATCCTCCAACGCGCTGTAAACAGTTTCGGGGATATAACATCCCCCTGTCTAACTCCTCTGCGCAATTGGATCGGTTTAGACTGCTGGTCCTGTACTTGGACACTCATGGTGGCGGCTTCGTACAGACATCTCAACACCTCGATATAACGATAGTCTACTTGGCATCGCTGTAAGGATTCCAGAACAGCCCAGGTTTCGACAGAGTCAAAGGCCTTCTCATAGTCCACAAAGGCCAGACACAGGGGCTGATTATACTCTTCGGACTTCTGTATAATCTGCCTCACTGTGTGAATGTGGTCTATGGTGCCATATCCTCCGCGAAACCCGCCCTGTTCCGGCGGCTGGAACTCGTCGAGTCTCCTGGCGAGACGATTCGTGACCACTCGTGAGAACAGCTTATAGACATGGCTCAGGAGCGAGATGGGTCTGTAATTCTTAAGGAGGGTTTTGTCACCCTTCTTGAAAAAGAGCACCACCAAACTCCCGCTCCACGCCTTTGGAGCCATACGTGCCATGGAATTCTATACGTGTTAACACAAATCATGAAATCACACAGCACGGCGTATTTTGGGCTCTGTTTATGTATAGTTTGGATATAATTACCCAAGTTAAGTACGTTACTTTAATAATGTCTTTGTTTCAGTTGACGGAGGTTTCGTTGTATTTGAGTGGGATAACGGCGGCGGCAAGTCTCAACTCTCTGCGAACGTATTTGTAAACGATGGTGAACGGCATCAGGTAAGGGGTTTACCAATACTAATCTTTATCTTATGGTATTACCAAATTAAGGCCAACGAACAATAATAGGGATCATTGTAGATAGTAGAGATTATCGATTTTTTTAATCTGAACCACCATACCTATATACCTACCTACGTAAAACAAACATAGGTACATACATTACAAACAAACGATCAGGTTACTTTCACATATAAAATATTAGCATTTATCATTCAAGCCACAATCAATCATAAAATTTCTGAATATTAGTTAACATACGTGATCAAAAAGCGAGCACGCAACGCGAACTTTAAGTCATTTAGACATTTCTGAAAACTGAAGTCTTTATAAACGCCTCTAGCTGCAAATCAAATTTATTTCCGTTAGCCGCCAACCAAGGCAATTCTGATAAACTAATTAGAAAATAAATAACAATTTATAGCTCTCAAAAGTATTTTATTAGGAACAGACGCCTGCACATCAAGCTACTACAATCTGTCAGATTTCTTTGATAGATTTTCGACTTTATTTCTAAAGCATTAGGTTCAAGGTTCATTGGGAAAAATTTAGTTTCGGGTAGCTTGACCTGCTGGCGTCTGTACATATAAAGACAATTTCGTGACAATATGACAAACCAGGCCGACAGAGGCCGCTTTCCCGAATTCTGCGTCCTATTAGAAGTTATGTTTTACCGAAAACCAACTAGATGGCGTTACTGGTACACTCCTTCCTACCTTCGTCCTAATGAAAACGAAAGTATAATGAAGTCACGGAAGCTACGTGTTGTGAAACTCGAAATTATAATAGTATCTACGTTGGTAGACAATAATGTGCACTTTATTAAAGATAAGTACATTATGTTCTCTTTTAGATTTTTTTTTTAAATAAAACGTTACCCTACACCAGGATTTCTCCTGTATTGTGGGTACGTTTACAAACATTTAAACTCACATACATAGACAGCCAGACATAGAACAACTATTTGCACAGCAGCCACTGCGCCAACCGTGTCGTCAAATCAAATTGATCTAAGTCATCGAAAAGCACTTAAACGTAGTTAGGTATTTCAGTATTAATCAAACGTGACAAAGGTAACCAACGAGCACGTGAAATACGATTTTATGTCAGGGTGGATAAGACACAATATTGTAAAATAGTGATTCCTGAGTAGCTAATTTTTTAATTAATATTTTCTTTATATTGCTATTTCCTTTACAGCTATACTTTTAATGAGATAACGTTACAAAGAGCTCTTGATGGTTAAATTATAGTACACGTCATGTTTATTGTGAAGGTGTTAGGGTGATCTGAACCGGGGTTGCGGGTTGTTAGAAAAAGACACCGCAGCCCCGGAACACAAAGGGCAAAAGAAGGAACACGGATGGGTTTTAGTCAGTAAAAGTCTTCAAATGTTATGACTAGCTTTTGCGGCTTCGCTCGAGTTAAATTTGGGGTAACAATTCCCCTTTCCTGACTGCAGGTTACCTGCTACCTGTAGTTTTTGCCCTTGCGCCTTATTTATTGTAATAGCAATGCTAAGTTTTCCCTTTTCTTCCCTCTTTCTCCCTCACATCTCAATCGTTTTTTTTAAATAACCTTTGTCCGTCTCCAGGGTCCCAACTATCTCTGTACCAAAATTCATCAAAATCGTGAAGGCGTGAAGACATAACAAACAAACAAACTCACTTTCGCTTTTATAATATTATTAAGGATTATTTTTCAAATATTATTAAATCACCAACTTAACTTTGCATCGCTAGGCTGGCTGTCCGTCACTGGTAAGCAAATGCCGGCGTCCAACATGCCAGCATGCATGCATTTCCAGTCTTTCTTCTTTTTTTTCTTTCCGAGTTTAGGTTCGTTTTTCTTCAAGGGTTCGTACTTAAAGTATTGCAACACAAAGAAGAGCTCTTACGCCCGGTTCCAATAAACAAAAAACGAGTCGTTTTTTTTCGGATAGTAGGATTTTGACATACGTCTCATAGAACTTATGTCAAAATACTACCATCCGTAAGCAAAACGAGTCGTTTTTTGTTTATTGGAACCGGGCGTTAAGCGTTTTTTTCAACAGGACAAGGATCCACCCCACATAGACTTATTATGTTTTTCTGTATATTTCAGTAAATTGTTTCCGTTTAACTACGTCCAATTAATCGATTTTTTTGTGATGCGATAATGGAGTACTTGTGGGGTCGGAATATGAAATTTAAAAAGAAAAAAATAATACTAGATTATACAATTGAGATAAATCCTTTTGTTCTTTAGTGGAAGCTATAAAATTTGTTTACATTTGAAAGTAATTTTAAAAGTAAATATTTCGATGTTTTATTGATCGAATAAACGATTCTCGGGACTTAGGGCACCCCGACTCGGTCAGATAGATAGAAAAATATTAAAGATTCTTTTTAAATCACTTTGAATAAGTGGGTTCTCCGTCGATTACACTAGCATTCAATAAAAAATAAATAAATTTTAAATACATGAAAAATAACTGCGATCCTCCGGCAGGTGGGAAATTGGGGACGACTCTACACGACCTCCCTCCCACCCCTAATTAGAGACTCGATTCTAAACCAGACCCATTTTTAAACTGAACTGTGTTACCCCGAATTTCATGCGAGCGAAACCGCGGGCAAAAGCTAGTAATTAAATAATTAAATTAGTCTAATTTAATCCGGTCGTTCATCAGAGGCGGCGATTAAATGTTACATACATTTAATCGCCGCCTCTGATGAACGTGAATTATACTACTATGTCGTGTCAATTCACAAACATATTGTTTGTGAATTGACACGACATAGTACTATGTGACATACCTTCAGATGCATAGCTATGACATGCTACATTAATTGCTTTACGCTCCTCTGCTCAGATGACGGGCCGTTCTCGGAAATGTATTTGTATTTAATATACCCACCAATGGACATGAAATTTCAATTTAACTTACCCTTTTACTCGACCATAGTAAGTGTTGTACATTGGCTATAATAAAATCAATATGGCGGATGGTACATTCAAAAAATATTTTAAGACAACTTATTTGTGAAATCTTCAAATAACTTCAGCGTCAGACTTGTACTGAGTAAAACCCTCCTGTTCCATGTTTCCGGCAAGTTTTAATACCCCTTAAACTTCAAAAATGGTTTTAGGGGTCTCAATTTCCAATTATTATTAATTTTTTGCACTATAGTTTATGTGTGATGTGTGTAGTTGCATATGTAGTCCCTAGTTAGCAATCCACTTAGGAGATAACACGTGTCTCATTACGCTCTCAAAAAAAAAATCATAAAGCGGAAGATGATATAGATTAACTGCGTTGAGGTTGACTAGAAGTGGTTGGCGTTATGTGAAGCATGAGTTCCAGGTCAGGCGCAGTGGCTGAGCGATCAACTGCTGCGCTGCGTGTCGCGGGTTCGATTCCCGCACGGAACAAATATTTGTATGACCTGCAGATAGTTGTTTCGGGTATAGCTGTTTGTGTATGTGAACATAAATGTTTGTAAATGCACTCACGATACAGGAGAAATTCCTAGTGTGGGGCAACGTTTTTAAAAAAGACAAAAGAAAAAGACTATCTGGTCAGAGAGTCTGCTTTTGTGCCTCCGATTCGTTCGCAGTTATTTGCAAAATTTGGGAAATGTCAAAACTCTACCTAATTATTCGAGAAAATAAAAGCGTAATGTTATGTAATACTAGCTAGCTGGCGTCCGCGGCTTAGCCTGCATTATGATCGATAAAAAATATCCTATGTGTTATTCCAGACTATAATATACCTCTGTGCTAAATTCCATCAAGATCCGTTCAGTCGTTTTGACGTGAAAGAGTAACAAACATCCATACATCCATCCTTACAGACATTCGCATTTATAATATTATATAGTAGATGAAGTTGAATCATATCTATATCTAATAACATAATTAAATATTAGATAGGCCACACTAATATTTGTTTTAAATATCTTCATAATTTTAAAATCAATCCATAAACTAATCAGTTCTGTCTAATGTCTAAGCATGCTAGTTATGCGAGCTCCATGCCCCAGGCTACCGCTGTCATTGGCTTGTCTATAAACGGAAATCCTGCCACCACAAATAGGTAGTCATATCTGAAATACAATCCGAGAGCTATTCACTTGAGTAGATATTAAACCTGCAATCCAGCGGAGCAGCTATAATAGATTCCCGGTGAATTCGTTGAATTTCATGGCATTCACTTTTCGCCACTGTTGATTTTGGATTTCAGGTTGCTGTAGTTAGGAACATTGTAATGGGCATTTTGAATAGATAAATAAAATAAAATAGCCTTTATTACTGACTTACAATTACATTTATTTAACTAAATATTTGTATTGGTCGATGAAACACGTTATGAAAGGACCGCTCCCACTTTCACGCAAAAGGAAACTGATGGACATGTGCAATTTGTGCATACTTCCCACCCTCACCTATGGAGCGCAAACGTGGTCATTAACAAAGCGTCAAAAGTCCACCCTGGGGGTCTGCCAGCGAGCTATGGAACGAAGCATACTAAACGTCAAAATTTCTGACCGCTTAAGAAACAGTATGCTCCGCTCCAAGACCCAAATAGCAGACGTTGGCAACACAGCCGCAAAATTAAAGTGGAACTGGGCTGGCCACATCTGCCGCATGTCGCAACAAAATTGGGCCAAAGTAACAACCGATTGGGTTCCGAACAACAGGACTCGGCGACGCGGTAGGCTTAGGAGGTGATGGCGTGACGAGCTAGACTTCCAAGAAAAGGACTGGGCCACAACAGCAAAAGACAGAAAAAAATGGGAGGAAGGAAGGGAGGTCATTGCCCTGCAGTGGGACACAACTGGCTCATAATAATAAAAATAATTAAAAAACATGTATTGTTAAGGTCTCAAATAATGTCTCTCAACTCAGTGTGTCTTTTGGCAAAGGCCTCCTCTAATTCTTTCCACTGTTTCCTGTCTGCCGTGACCCTTCTCCAGTAAGGTCCCGCTGTTAGCCTTATCTCGTCTTCCCATTTGCGGCATGGTTTGCCTCTGCAGCGTTTTGCGTCTCTAAGAAAAATGGAGCAAAGAGATCACAAATTGGGGTACCAACCTTTTTTTCCTCCTTGGATCGCAACATATGTCCAGTCCACTTCCACTTGAGTTTTGGATAGATACTAATGCTATTTATCTTTGCAGATAATCGTCAAATTGCTGGAGGACGGTCGTGTTACACTTTCCGTCGATGGCAGGGAGAACACTGGTACAAGCACTGGCATCTCTACTGTAATGAACGTTGACTCGAATATTTACCTTGGTAAGTAAAAGATAAAAATGTTCTGTTGAATTTGTTTGCTTTTAAGATTCCATACCTCTAAAGGAAAAAAAACGAAAATAACTTTGTTGTCAATCTGTCTGTCAAGACCTTTTATCGCGGGAACGCGTAAAAGTATGGAGTTGAAATTAAAACCATAGACTCAAGTCTGTGCTTCCTTTGAGTTGTAGAAAAAAACCTTACTTATGTAGCGCAAATACCTAATGTCCTCGCTCTAATCACATCCTGAATAATTCTCTTAAATAAAATAGATGTGACACTTCAAACAAACTCATTTGTTATTGGTAAAATTTTACCAAAATGTATGCATTTTTGTATAACAAAAAAAAAAATCTGGCATAAATAAAAGCAAAATTTAATTTTTCATGGATTTTTCACAGTTTATTTTAATTTAAGCCTTTTTATTAAATAAATACCACAACGCGCGAGAACGAATAGATCCGTGATCATCTTTTGACGCGGTAAAGCAAATTTGACTATTAAAATCTTAAATCTTTGTTTTGTTTACGGCAATAATAAACATTAAAAAAAAAATATCGCTCCCAGTTCTATTAACACCGCATTTCTGCCAAATATCTTGGTGATTTTAAGTATGATGTTACTCAAGTACGTTAATCATCTTTATATTCACTCAGGCGGAATACCGGACGCCATCAACCAGCAGGCTTACCCTGGCTTCAACGGCTGCATCCACCAGATTGAGCTGATGACTTCGGACCGTGGAATCAACCTGGGACAAGTCGCAGTAACTGGAAGGAACACACAGCGATGCAAGGAGTGAGTATTGTTTTTTATTCTTTTACATTTTTTGAAAAGGAGAAACTATAGTTAAGCAAATGACCCTGAATGCTATGGGGTACATGAAATAGGAAAAACATAAAGCATATACAAAGTGTTTGGGTTTATTTAATTAACACCAAATATTATTTCGTTCATAAATATAATTTAAATATATATATATATATATATTTAAAAGCGCTCCTTTATCCGGTCTTATTGACATAAAAATATGTTTTTTTTTTTTCAATTTATTTATGCAGACAAAAGTTTGTTTACAAAGAATATCAACAGATATCTATGTTCTGCCAAACTGCTGCGCAGTTTGTTGGCAATATTTTCATGGATATACTTATCTTATACTAAGTAATAGTGCAATCGGGCCTGTGGACGGTGAGCAATGGGTAGCTCACCGTCCGTCCATCTATTGACGACAGGCCGTGTCGACGGCGTTTTAGTGTTCCACGCGCGCCTCAAACTCAACTCAACTCAACTCAAAGCATTTATTTCAATTAGACCATTACAGACACTTTTGAATGTCATAAAAACAAGAACAAAAAAATGATGCTGCTACAGCAAGTTATTATGCCTTGTGACCGGGAGGTCACAAGGCATAATAACTTGTGAAAGTACTGTAGTTGCCCATTCCAAAGCGTTGATCTCTATGGAGAAGAATGGGCAAGAAACTCCATGGACACTCTTTTAAATTATAATATTTTTACAAAATCATATTTACATCATTCATGTTGAGATTATACAAATATGTGAGAACGATGTAGAAAGACGTGCATAGTAAGAGCGTCCAGAGTAAATAAAAAGCAAAATTCAATTTAAAATCTAAATAAGTTAAAAAATGACCGTGGTAGTTAAAAAATGACCAGTCCCAACTGACAGCGCCCGTTCACGAACATGACGTATGGATCAGCCCCATTCAGCTCGACCATTTTGAAGGGAGCTAAATGACCCGAGACACCCGCCACTATCAGCGAGACATTTAAGTGAGCATGACACTATTAACCACCAGGGCTTCGTCAAGTCAATGATAATATATAGCACTCACATATGGGCTTAATAATTATACAATACTAGAGAATTGATTCTATACATTGCAAAGATAGTCTTACAATCTTCTGCAGCTTCCACTATAGCTTCGGATACTTATCAATGAGTTTACCCCTATGCTTGAGGAGCAGGACCAGCATTGAGCCAAGCATTTTTTATCATCAATATAATCAAAGAGATGTCAGCAACGCAGAGGGGCCTGCCAGGGCCACCGCCTGCCGGGGTTGCGGGTTGTTCGAAAGAGATACCGCGGCCCCGGAACATAAAGGGCAATAGAAAGAACATGGTTAGGTTTTAGTCTGAGAATGTCTGATACCGCCCCCGCTCCGCCCAGAGCGGGGAATGTTTTTTGATGATTTCCTATCCTAAAAAAAAAGTAATATTGAGCTTATAGCTAAGTGGCCATAATGGTGCCGCAAATATGTAAAAGGACCTTGAATTATTTGGCTTCCAAAAAAGTGACCTCGCATCAACCTTAATAATTAGGTTATAGGTATCTCAGAAAAGAGAAAAGGCTTGACAGATGATTGATTAAAACTTAATTACGTTGCACATGTGACACCAATTATCAAAATCAAATAAGTTGTCGGAAATTACGCGGTCACTCTTCATACAAAAAAAATCCAGCCTCTTTGTTACTAAAATTCTACAAACTAATTTATACTTTTAGAATTCAACTATTCATAGACTGTCGATTTTTTTTGTACCAGAATCTACTTAGTAACAAGTAGTAATTCTGTTATTTTCTTCATAAATTCTACAATTTATGATAAAGGAAATATCACAAATGAAAATAAAAGATCACATCATATTTTTATAAGCCCCTCGTTCAATATGGAGGCATTGAAAACACCAATTAGCAAAGGATTACAGCTTATTTCAAACATATTATTACTTCAGGTATTTTTCGTGTACCCACCCACGTCTAATAAAAAAAAAACCACTCAGGTACAGTCATAAACAGCTCCTTAATATTTGTAATAGACTCCGATCTATGAAAGTTAATTACGTAGATGACGTTTTTTTTTTAATTTTCGACATGCTTCGTGCCAACGCGACGGAAGCAACAACATTTTTTCTACACACTAACTAACTTACAAAGGAAGTAAAATGAAAGTTTCAAATGAAGATTTGACTTTAAGAAATTAAAATTTAAATCATCAAATAACTTTCCCCGCCCCGGGCGGGACGGGACGGGGGGGGGGGTCCAGACTTGTGCTGACTATAACCCAGACGGTGGCCCTGGCAGGCCCCTTGGAACACTAACGCGCCGTCGGCACGGCATTGGTCCACCCCTACCAGTCCAATCCACCACAAAATTTAAAGATATTTCAAGGCATTACGAACATTATGGAAAGGTCGAAAGCATAACTAATGCAAAATTTATGAAATTCAATATTTCTGGAAAATCGCTTTTAATTTTTAGTATGTTTAATGATATCGGCCGTGGCTGTACTTACAAGTACATGCTAATACTCGCAAAGGACGGGAGTGTAGACGAAATGTTTGAGTGGGAGAGACTTAACAAATCAATATTTATTGTGTACGAGTATTGTGCAACATTAAAGTAGTCTGAGGCCATAAATTCAACATGATTTTAAAATATATTGATAAATCGGTTAAAAATTTAAGGCTACAAATGTTATTGAACGGTTTCCATTATATCCAAACTAGCTATGTCCAGCGGTTTCAGCCGCTGTTTGGCGTGATGTTATATCGTCTATTAATTTCATGAAAGAATGAGGCATAGGAAATTTCAAGCCAACACGGTCAAGGAATCACGTTCAACCATACGAACTTTGCAACCCTGTTTAACCATTTTAAGGGTTGAATTTTGCAAAATCCCATATTAGTGACGATCTACGTCCTTGAAGGATACCCCATGCAAAATTTGTGACTCCTAACACTTCTAGTTTCTGAGATTTTGTGATTTGCTATGATGGGTAGACCTGAAGGTCATTACAGAATATAATGTAAAATTATATTCTGTAATGATCTGAAATCACGATGAAGTTCCAGATTAAAGAGGTACAGCCTATGCATCTGTCTAATGTTTCCCACACCATTCTACAACTTAAACACTATAAAATATTAAGCGAACTTGGTGCATTTCAAAATAATCTACGAATAAAGTCTATCCTAAACTAATAACGAATCCAGGAAACAAAATACGTTTTCTAAACTTACACTGAGAGGAATGAACAGACTATTAAAGTTTTACACCAGTATGAAATAAGCTGCTTTTCAACAGCAGTCTGATCGAGTACCCAGTTTATGTGGTTGTTAGAAAACTTTTGGCTGAGAGAATGTGAGGCTTCAACGTAGAAGGGGATTAAATATACTTGGGTTCCTAGAATAATCCGTACCTAGGATGCTTCTATTTTAACGATGTTAATATATTTTAAAATAATTTTTTGAAGTAGTCTAGCTTTTTACCAACTTTGTACAACTTTGTTTGCGTCGGCTTCCAGTCTAACTGGATGCAGCTGAATACCAGTATTTTACATGGAACCACTGCCTGTCTGGCCTCCACAACCCAGTTAGTACTGGGTAATACGATATCCCTTTGTAAGTGACAACTAGACTGTCAGGCAAAGATCTACAAATGACAGCCTGTAGCAACAGATTAACTTGCTCTCCGAGGCACGTAGGAAACTCGATATGTAATGGGTGCTCACCCATCCACAGGCCAACCTAGGCAAGCGTGACTTAACCTAAAGATCGATTCGAGCGGCTGCTATTATTTAGCTACGATATCCTCTATTCCAATTAGCAATTATACTAATGTTCTGTACGGTTGCTTAATCTGATTAGTTGTAATTAAAGCCAGTTAATTTTCTTAAATTATACGTAACTAGTATACTAATCTTACTAATATTATAAATACGAATGTTTGTAAGGATGGATGGATGGATGGATGGATGTTTGTTACTCTCTCACGTCAAAACGGCTGAACGGATCTTGATGAAATTTGGCACTGAGGTAGATTATAGTCTGGAATAACACATAGGATACTTTTTTATCGAGCATAACGCGGGCGAAGCATTTTTTCCTCGATATCAGTCACACAGGCGAAGCCACAGGTGCCAGGTAGTCTGTATATGAAAGCGAAAATACTGGACCACTCATCACGATATCTCAAAAACTACAAGTGTTAAGAGTCCCAAATTTTGTTTGGGGATCCTTTTAAGACATGGCTGTTGACTAAGACGGGACTTTGCTTAATTCAACCCCTGAGAGGGTGAAACAGGGTGGCTAAGTTTGTATGGGAGAACGCGATTCCTTGGCTGGATTGTTTACGATAAAACTACTAGGCTTGCATGAACTCACTGTTTGACTAATAATTACAAATGTTTGTTCTGTACGTGCAAATTCTTGGTAGAACCAATTTTTGAATCAATAGGATTGCATGAAATCTACGGTGGTATTCATTCCAATAGTTTGGTTTGCACTTACAAATTCTGGATGGAACCTACTTATTTTTTTAACCCGATCAACGCGGTTGGAATCGCGCGGCGTAGATTAAGGCGCTGTACAAAGCAAACACTTCGTAAAACGTCTAGTTTTTCGTCGCAAAGTTAGCCGTATCTGTACATGCCACTAGCAAAAAAAATATACCGTGTATAGTTCAATACATAAAGTAAAGAGTTAAACAAAATAAGTTTACAAAAGTGGTCTAGTACTACGAAAAAAAAATGTTTAAAAAGAACAATAAAAAAATTTTTTCGTCTCGAAATTCTCAATTTTTTCAGCGACAACCATCATATTTTTTATATCTATAACAAAGAAAATTGTATATACTAAAGAGATATCTAAAATTTTTCAAACATTGAGCTGTATTTTTTTTTATATTCAATACAAACTGCAAAATAACCTACATTTTGGCGGACATGATATTCAAATAAAATCAAACACCGAAATATTTACGACCTTATTTCTATTCTTCCGATGCAATACTGTCGTGTACTTGTGTCAGACCATGCCTAGTATGCAGCTAGCGTCACTTTCGTGAATACCTAAAGATTAGCTTATTGCCGCGCCTTAAGACTATATAACATGACACTACAATACTTTGGAGCTGAGCAGCGTATGAAACCACTGGCAGAGCTAGTGGTAAAATAATTTGTGAAATCGGTCGAGTCGTAATGAGTTTATTCGTTTCATTAAGTTACAAAACTTTCCTATTTATAATATTAGTAGGTATAGGTTTTAAGTGTAAATGAGGGGTGTACTTATTAGGATTTGCCCTTGGCAACTGGACGGGGAGGGTGAGAGGGAAGGGAGGCCCTTGCCAAGGAAAAAAGGCGAATCAATTTGTTTTTACAACACATAAGTGCCTTATGTATTTGTTATATTAATTTATCAAGCGAAAATGATTCGTGAGTAAAATTATAAAGACAAGATACTTCACACAATTTTTTTTGCAAAACAAAGAACAATCAAACGTTCAAGTTGTTTTTTTAAAAGAATTGACGGTCAGGCCGAAACGTCTCTCTGACAGATAATACGAAATTAGAAGGCTACCGTTTTTTCATTTAGCTAGAGAACCTTCAACAGTGATATGCTTGACAAAATGCATAATTTCCTGTTTTCACAAGTACGAGTATTTAAAGTATTTATTACCTACCATGAAATATTCGATAAAATGAAAATTAATTTCACCGATAAGCTTGTGCTTCAATCGTAATTATGCCCAAACCCACATTCCAAACTATGTTATTTGATAATTATTTCACGAATTGAATACGCATCAATGAATACTTCAAAATATTACATGATGTTTACTCCTGTGAAGGGTTTGGTTTCCCAAAATGAAGATTTGAAGAGAATTTGTTAAAATTATATTGTTACGTAATATAATATAGTTGTTAGTTCCAACCTATATTATTGTACTAGCTTTTGCAAGCGGCTTCGCTCGCTTTATTTTCGGGGTAAAACAGTTCTCCTTTCCTGATTTGCAGGTACCTGCTACCTGTAGTTTTTGCCCTTGCGCCTTATTAACGTAATAGCAATGCTAAATTTTCCCTTTTCTTCCCTAAAGAAAGTTAGACTATGTCCGTTTCCAGGGTCCCAACTATCTCTGTACCATAATTCATCAAAATTGGTTTAGCCATGTAGGCGTAATAAACAAACAAACAAACTCTCTTTCGCTTTTATAATATCAGTAAGGATTAAAACCCAGATATACTTACGTGTATTTTTTTAATAACTCCGATACAAAAACAAAACAAATAAATCCCGGTTTATGAGTGATAGATGGTTAATATAAGGTTCTGGAATTGTATAAAAATAAATTTACAAGATTCCATTCATTAATGACGAGTTGTGGGTGCACTAGGTACATTGTAATAATGGCGCTCCATGTAATAGTAAACCTCAGAAAATCCAAAATTGTAGATGATCATATTATTATGTTATTAAAGAGTTCCATTAAATATCTATAGTTATACAGATTAGCACTTGTTTGCCGTTAAATTTTAACGGGACCACGGAAAAATTATATTCTACAAACGAAGGGAATCCTTACAATTCACAACTTTACGAAGTGGGGTAAAAGCTAAAAAGTTTTTTTTGTTACTAATTAAATTATTTTCGGTTCCAAAAATGCTTTGCTTATTTTATTTATTAAAACTATAAGCACAGTCATGTTTAAAAAAAACACTGTACAAAAGCGGACTTAATGCCTTGGGTATAATATGGTGGTAAATGGATGGTTTTAAAAACTCGATGATTGCATTATTGGAAAACAGCAACATGCTGAAAGCATTTAAGTGGATATGGACCATGTCAAACGTATTTTAAGAATTTAATTATTAATTAGGCTTTGAACATCTGTTTAATGTAAAATAAAACTACTTTTTGTGGGCCTTACATTTGTGGTTCATACAAATAAACGTAGCCGAAATCTATAGACGTTACTTGGTGCTTTGCTTAGCCTAGACATGCTTGCTCTTGAATACAGTCAATTCAATTTCCGATCGTCACTTGTGCGATAGTATCAGAATTAACCCAAAGTTCCTGCTAAGTAACATTTACAGAATTCGGCCTAACGAGATTTGAAATCTGTTTACCATTTTTGGCCTGTTATATTGGGTTCGTGTGATCAAGGAAATTAACATAACTTAACTAATATTTTTCGCTGCTGTGGAATCGTAGTAAAAACTTTCCAGAGTAAGATTTTAATACCACTTTGCACTGACATAGTTTTAGTATTTAAAGCATGTTAAGCAGGTGAGACCAACTGCTGATCGATCAACGGATTGCTTGCTGTGAACACACTTGTGCACTATAATTATTTACCTCATAAGGCTAATCTCCGCTGAGCTGTGATCGGTTTTCGGTTACGGCAGTTTTTAATATAGCATGCGCATAACTCGTAATGGGTTGGTTGGCTTCCTGATACCCTGGAGGGGCAGCACTAAGGGTATTTATGTAATGCCGTTGAGATTAGGTTCGCTATAGTCTATGAAAATAGCAGTAAAGAGCGTACATAACTTAGATTTGGATCCGCTCTCGCTGATCTTCTTGATAATGGTGATGCTGGTGTTGGTTGGCGATGAATTTAATAACTTAATCAAAGTTCACTCGAAGTGTTGTTTAATATTAATGTTATTAAGTAACTCTGACGGGCACGGTTGGCGCAGTGGCGAGCGATTGACTGTTGCGCTGCGTGTTGCGGGTTCGATCCCCGCACGGAACAAATTGTTTTGGGTCTGGCTGTTTGTGTATGGGAGTTAATTTCGCAACGCCGGAGAAATTCCTTTTGCGTGGCAAAGTTTTATTTTTATTTTTTAGTAAGTAGGTATAGCTGCGAACATAATGATTAGATAAACAAATAAAACCAATAAACTAGGTAACCTGTATTTAAAAGGTAACTTTCTTGCATGACGAAAAAATGTTTAAGACACCAGTACATCTAGAATAGGAATGAGATTAGAAATTTGTAGCACATGTGCACCTTTTTGTTTTCTTTACTTAAGTCAATCGTTTACTTAAGTAACCATTGATAAACCACATTCACACTACACCAACAAACTACATAGCCTGCATAACTATCATTTTCGGTCATTCTGTAGAAGACCGGCCAACCACCGAACTAATTTTTCAGCTATTTAAACTAACAGAACTTTACTAACTTTCCACGCTGCTTTGGAACCACAGAACATTGTTTCCTGACGTATATCCGTTCGAAGGCCCAGATGTATACCGATCCCCCCCAGGCTTCAACGCTAATTCGAAACCTACCCTGAACGTCCTGGCTTCTCTCCTCCCGACCTTGATATGCCTGCTCCTAACCCGACTGACCCTTGCGATTCGTAACGTCTACTGAATGGAACTGACGGGTGAGTTTAATCGCATGCGTTTGTTAAAGGTACGCACAATCAAGCTATGCAAACCAGTATATGCGGATTTCTCTTTGTATGGAAGATTTATACAATACGAGGTCATGTTTTACTGGGAACTAATAACTTGAAATATAACCGTAATAATAGCCGTAATCGACAGTCGACACTAGTCTATTTTCTCCCGTCAAATTCAAAACGCTATTCACAGATCTGTGTTAAGTTTAAAAAAAAAACATTACAAGGTATGTCAAACAGAGAACGTTACATATGGTAGAAAATTTAAATTGATAAATATATTATTTTTATCAGGTATTTGTTTTTTGTCGGTATGATTGACGTCTTCATATCGGGACACGGTTCTGAAGACATGTCAAAATTGGCCGATTTCGGATCTGCGAATAGCATTTGTAGGATTTTTTCGATAATATTCACGGCATGATTGCAATCGATTGGTTGTGAACAGATATGCTGGAGCGGCAAACCGGAACGACAGATAGACCACAGCGACTGTTTTCATGTTCAAAAAGTCAAAATCATTTATTTCAATTAAACCATTACAGGCACTTTTGAATGTCAAAAAAACAATGTTAAAGCTACAGTCCCGGTCACAAGAAATAATAACTTGTGAAAGTACTAATAAGAAAGTAATAGTTGCCCATTCCAAAGCGTTGATCTCTATGGAGAAGTATGGGCAAGAAACTCCAAGGACACTCTTTTAAATTAGAATATTATTACAAAAACGTAGTTACATCATTCGTGTTGAGATTATATAAATATGTGAGAACGATGTAGAAATACGTGCACAGTAAGAGCGTGTTCGAGTAACTGAAAATAGAGTTCTATATATGGAGCCGTTTCCGTTATTAAAAAGAAATCAGTTGCGTCGCCATTAATTTATTACCATTTCCAACGATTTCGTTTTTGTGGCTGCGTTTTGCGATTGTCTTTGGAGTTGTACTTTAAGGCTGGAAATACTCGTGCCGAATTCTGGAATAATTTGCTTGTCTTCTTATTTAAAGATGCAATTGTAGCACAACATTGTGCAGTGGCATGTTTTTCTGCTTATTACTATATTAAAGTGAAACTTTTATTACATCGTCTCAAACTTTTTCGTCTGTATGTTGCATGTCGCGTGACGGTCGGCCGCGGAGTAGGGACGTCTAAATGTATATAATGTTAAACTAAGTTTTACCTTCATAAAACCACACAATCCTTTTTTTATTTTTTAGAAATATATAGAAAAAAAACAATAAAAAGAGTTCTAGTAAAAGCTGAACTGGTACAGTATAAAGTAGTTACAATTTGTATTTAAACGTGTTGCAACACGTTTATTAGGAAGCCTTTGTGGGGAGCTATATTCGTGGTATGCAACGAATATCTGGGTAATTAGGTCAAAATTGGAAATTAGCTTCACCAACGTTTGAAATAAATTTATAACATGAAAATATTCAAGTTAAACCGCCAATCGTTCATTATTAGTTTACTCGTTTTCAAACAGTAGTTTTTTTTAATCTTTATTTAAGGGGACTCGGTCAACAATGACGCTGTATAGCCCGGAGAGCACAACCAAAAAAAAAACAATGACACTGGCGCCCGACAATACTTTCTTGTAGTCCTTTGTTGCCCTTTGTCATGTTAGTATGTATATATATGTACCTTAAAATATATAAAGGTGTTCTATTTCCACAACTTATTTTCTAACATATTTTTTTTCTGTTACAGGCCAACCCGATATTAAGTAACGTCATACATGCGAACGAACTTCGAAGCATCCACGCAAATCTGAAATAGCACAACTATGTAAAATATTTTAAATTTTTCAATCTCAATGTAACAGCGTAATCTTTATAATTCGATTGGTAAATTTCGTTTTAAACCAATTTAGAAAAGATTACTTGTTGTTTTTTTAATACTTTTAATTATAATCAGATAAATAAGTAAATGTTGTACTAGTATTAAGAAACTTTGAAAAACCAGACAATACGGCTAGCTTAGTGATAGGTTAACGCGAATCTGACTATTTAGTTTCGTTTAAGAGCCTGTGGTGTTAAAGAGAGTTCGCGTCGTCAGCGCTCCGGCAGGAGCTGCAGTGTTTGGTGCCATAAGATGAATTTTAAATAATGTAGTTAGGAATTTATGTATTTACTAATCACTTTTAAGGACCCAGTTCTCGTTCCAGCTTGTTCGTGAGTCATTTTAAAAAAATCTCTCTAAAACATTTCCAACGCTTCCTTTTTCATTTTTTTTGCACCCAGTGATAAAATGTAATTGTGCCAAACGTGATAGTTATCAATTTGTGTTAGTTCAATGCACTGCCATTATTTTTCCTTTTTTATATTTTCTTTTTAAGTAAACTTTCGCTTTTTAAGCAACGAATATACTATTGTTAAGTACTTATCTATATTTTGTGAATAAAATATTATTTTAATTAAAATCTAGTACGAATGCATTTAATTTAATTATCGTCAGTGATTTTTAAATATTGTTATATATTTTATTTACAAAATTATATTTATGCATCAAATGTATTTTGTTGTTAGCTTATCTAAGACATTGACATTTAATGATATCTACATATAATTAAAAAGTACTGATATTATAAAATATTGTGTAACTTTACAAGTATGAACTATTTTAAATGAATACCTAAAATATTACTTATAATATTATACCGATATGTACCCGTATTGCCGTCAAGGATCAAATTCGACTAACAATAAAAAATAAAATATCATAAAGTGGTTTTTTATTTTGGTATTTTTTAATGTTGCTTAGTAGGCATTCCCGAAAAATATCTACTATGTACTAATTTAATAATAGCATTAATGTAATACGAAATGACCATAGCTATTCAAATTTTACAACTGAATTTAATATAGATTGACATAAAACATACAAAGAGCAGACTAACACCAGGATAGATAACATCCTAGAAATTAAACAATTTGAAAACGCAAGATTTCAAATTGTAACTTACTCAAATATTCAACATAACAAGATTATAAAAGCCTTAGGAAGGAAGTCATCTAGCGATCTTTAAATCTCTGAAATCAAAGGTGCCAACAAGATGTTGAAATTAACGTGTATAATTACTGTTTATACTCCCAGTATAGCAGTTTGAATACTATAAGCGACCTACACAAATGTCGTTTTTTTGGTATTGTTCGTCGTGCCGTTGAGCTCCTTGGGTTATGAGTCGAGCTACACGATAACTGATAAATGCTTGCACTGACTGGACGCTCCAAACAATCTGTGTGGTGCTTTCTTAAAAAGACCTCATGTAAGTTGACCAAGATTTTTGTCTGGACCTTAACCTCTCAAGTACCGCCATTAATTATATCAACTATCCGTCACACCACAAGCAAGCACCGCCGGGCGGGCTCTTATTGTAAGCGTAATGTGATTTTAAGACTTATCTTTACTACAAATGCAGTTTAACATCGGTCGGGGTTTGGTGGCACAAATTTGTGCCAGCGGGGCACAACGGTAATACTTGTTTACTGGCACGTTTTTGTGCCGCTGGGGCTCTAGAGGTTAAAAGAGACTATGACCTCTGAGTTTGTTTTGACTGTTTCTTCTCAGAATAGACGGGTACGAAACTCCGGCCTCATCAATTTTTTTTTTTTAAAGACACGTAAATGTGTTTGTGAATACCTACCTACTTGCAAAATAAACATCATTTATCACGCAAAAGTATGCGTTTCGGCAATCATCGCCTATCTTCGAGAATATGAGCGTTTTCAGATTTAACAATGATAACTATGAAAGGACTTAAATATAATTTTGTATTACACGTTACATTGTGAAAATACTAGGTGTATATAAGAAACTGTTCTTCTTTTTACTTACAAGTATGGCAATGGGTACACAAAACTAAAATATTACAATACCAACTTTCTGTCTATGTATTATTATGGACAAAAGAACAGCAGTCCGCGCGGCGAACCTGGTGGAATATGGTAGGACAAGCTGGACTTAACCAACGACTTGCGATCGAGGAGTGACGCCGGCTATCAGTAAATAGTCTAGAAGTAGAAATATGAAATATACTTGCTTCCGCCCGCGACTTCGTCTGCGTGGCATAGTTACTTTGGGCTAACACTAACTTGAACCCACGTGACGATCGAAAAAAAATCTTGCCTCGTTCTCCCCCTTCCTCATTAAAAAAAATGCCTATGTCCGTCTCCAGGGTCCCAACTATCTCTGTACCAAAATTCATCATTTAGGCGTGAAGACGTAACAAACAAACAAACTCACTTTCGCTTTTATAATATTAAGTAAAGATAACATAACTAAAGATATAAATCAATTTAAATTAAATTACTACAATGTATTTTATTATTAAACTAGCTTTTGCCCGCGGCTTCGCTCGCGTTAAATTCAGGGTAACACAGTTCCCCTTGCTTATTGATTTGTAATAGCAACGCTAAGTTTTTTCTTTTCTTACCTCTTTCTCACTTACATCTCACTACTACTAATAAATCCATATTTTAACACAGTTATTAATTAAAGCGGTAAGCGTCTCACTTGGACAACATCTTAGTAGGAAACAAAAAATAAATTCTTTGTGGTACAAAATAAGGTTATCTATTAATATTCATTTCATTCATTCTTTTTTAGGGTTCCGTAGTCAACTAGGAACCCTTATAGTTTCGCCATGTCTGTCTGTCCGTCCGTCCGTCCTCGCTTAATCTCTGTGACCGTTAGCACTAGAAAGCTGAAATTTGGTACCAATATGTATATCAATCACGCCGACAAAGTGGTAAAATAAAAATTGGAAAAAAAATGTTTTATTAGGGTAGCCACCCTATATGTAAAGTGGGAAGTGATTTTTTTTTTAATTTCATCCCTAACGTGTGATATATTGTTGGAAAGGTATTAAAAATGAATAGGGGTTTACTAAAATCATTTTTTGATAATGTCTATAATTTCGGAAATAATCGCTCCAAAAGTAAAAAACAATGTGTCCCCCCCCTCTAACTTTTGAACCATAAGTTTAGAAAATATGAAAAAAATCTGAAAAGTAGAACTTTATAAGGACTTTCTAGGAAAATCATTTTGAACTTGATTGACACAATAGTTTTTGTACAAAAAAGACAAAAAGTTGTACAAAATAATTTCCTCCTCCACCTTTAAACTCATAAGTGGGAACACTTATTGTGACGGACGGGAAACTACGGAACCCTACACTGAGCGTGGCCCGACACGCTCTTGGCCGGTTTTTTTTCACTGATGATTCGGACATCAATAAAAAACTATACTATACTACCCAAGCCCCAGAAACCTACACAAAACAAGTCATACTTTAAATAAATCAAAACCCAGTTTAGTTTAATGCCCAAATCAACAGTTTTCAGTATCAATTTTCACAAGATTTTCTGGTAGAAACCTTAATCACATTTACCGCTAAAGCTGCGATGGGTAAAGAAACATCACCTCGACTTGACGACGACGTCAAGAATAATGAATGAGTTCATCGTTGTTATGACGAGACGACGAGTGTATCACGTTCATTCGATTTGAACTCCCGCCACCCCACTTCCCCACTTCCCACTCCCACACGCTCTGTGTCAGTAGCACTGAAACTTTTGAGCAGAGTGCACGTCGTCGCGCGGTCGCCGCTAACATCGTTAGTATTTTGACAACTTTTAGCACTGTCACTTCTTTAAAAATTTATGGTTTTCTAGTTTTTCATAGTACAGACGCCAGCAGGTCAAGCTACCCGAAACTGTCAATTTTTCCCAATGAACCTTGAACCTAATACTTTAGAAATAAAGTCGAAAATCTATCAAAGAAATCTGACAGATTGTAGTAGCTTGATGTGCAGGCGTCTGTACCTTAACATACCTAGAGTTTAATTGTGGTATTTATTTTTTATTAAAAGTGTATCTATATGATATTACTTGTATTTTTTTTCTTCTTATCTAGGTACATATTTTCTCATTTAATATAAAGACTTTGGTCTACTAAACTAAGTCCGTTAAAAATGGGTCTGATTCACACAGGTACTGTGTGGCCCAGACAGAGCGTAGACGGTGGGAAGGCAAAGGTTCCCATTCCCTAGTGCCCGAAACACGAAACACCCGCCGTTTCAAAACGAGCCAGTATCGCCTGAACATTCAAGCAGAGAGCACGCCCGCTCGCGAGATAATCGATGTCGTATCCAACAAAAATAAAATGTCTGTAAATTGTCAGGTGGTTTTGATGTTTTTTTCCTCTATTTTTACGGTTCCTTCAATTTTCTTCTATGGTTATGGGCAGAAAACTTAATAATGAAAAGGTATTTGGTGTTAACTGCTAAGTAACTATCATTACACGAGTTACTAGGACCCTGGGAGAAGCTACTGAAGTGGTAGAATTGTAGTCGAAGCTTATCTCAAGGAATCATCGATCTGCCGAAGAAGAGGAAAATTTGTGGATTGATTCATAACCAACGCAGCTTCTTTATAGCCTACTTCTGGATCCATATTGTCTCAGGAATGATGATGAGGCCAAAGTCAGTCAAGCTGTTACAAGCACCTTAAAGAAAACTGTTAAATCTGCCAGAGCCACAACTAATCCAATGTAATTTGAACGACCATGTTTGGTCTGACGCCGTCAAGAATTTGAACTCATATTATTTCTAAAGTTACTGAAACTTTTCATTCCATCTGCTGTAATTTTTTCTCCTGGATATGAGGTGTTATGGCTAACCTGGAACTCTTTAAACGGACTTCAGATCTGGGTAAACCGAAAAAAACCCGACTCGTAAAAAGATAATTTATAATAGATGAAAGATGATTAATTGTAAATGTGAAGTTGTTTCACAAATAATGGGACATTTAAGTAGTGTTCTAAGAGTCCTACTGTCGGCGAGATTCAAGAACGAATGAATAGCGAATTGCTGGAATCTGGGACAACCGTGTAGATCACAAGAATATGACTCAATTGCACGTTTTATTTTGCTTAAGCATTCAATCTAGAAACTAAAAATATTATAATAATAACACAACAATAACTAATATATAAAAATAATAATAAATAATTTTCTTTTGAAATAATTGTTACTTAGTTGTTCAATAGTAAGCACATTTTTGCCAGATTGCATTTTCAGAAGCGAATCAAAAGAAATGATTTTAAAATCCTACCAATTATTATGGATTTGTGATTTTTTCATGATGTTCTGTTCATAAACACAATTTAAATTCTCATTAAATATTAAAGCTTTAAAAATAACTACAACCGACTAAAGAGAATTGCATGTTTGTTAATATTTAAAACGTTTATTCATTTTTATACATTTTTTTAAATAAATAAAATGGCATGTAGGTTTCGTAAGAAGGTTAAATACACTGCATGGTGAACTAAATGTGAAAACAGGAGATATACCTCCAATTTTATTGGAATCAGAATTTTCTGATTTTGGCTACCTTCTGATTATGAACTAAGAATATGATTTAAAACCATGAAGTCAGGGCGTTTGAGGGAGCGAACCTCAAACCAACCCAGCCACCGCGGGAGACGCCCCGGGCGACGGGCGCCCGTAGATGCGGGCCTGTGGACGGTGAGCAATGGGTAGCTCACCGTCCGTCCGTCTATTGACGACAGGCCGTGTCGACGGCGCGTTAGTGTTTCACGCGCGCCTCAAAGAGATGTCAGCAAAGCAGAGGGGCTTGCCAGAGCCTCCGCCGGGGGTTGCGGGTTGTTCGAAAGAGATACCGCGGTCCCGGAACGCAAAGGGCAATAGAAGAAACATGGGTGGGTTTTAGTCAGTAAAAGTCTGACACTCCCCCCCCCGCTCCGCCCAGAGCAGGGAGAAGTTATTTGATGATTTCCTACCCCAAAAAAAAACCATGAAGTCAGTTACAGTGGAATAAATTTAGGTACGTCGTGTCGTACAGACTCAAATTCCGCTCTACTGGTTCCAATAGTCTGCGCTGTTTTCCATAAACAAACTATTGATTTTTGAACTCTCACGCTGGGAAAGTCATTCTTCATTTAGCGGTTTTAACTTTAGACCTTATCCACACACTGGAACTTATAATAGAAAAATACCAGTAGCGAACCTATACATCGCTTTTATAGACTACCAAAAAGCTTTTGATACGGTGGCACAGACAAGTGTGTACGTTGTTGGCCCAGACTTCAATAATTCGCAGTTCATTCGTTATGAAACTCGCCGACAGTACCACCCAGTACCCAGAACACTACTAAATTTTAATGTCCCGTTATTTGTGAAACAACTTCACATCTACAATTAACCGTCGTAAATGTTTAAATAATCATCTTTTTATGAGTTGGGTTTTCTTTTTTGCGGTTTACCCAGATCTGAAGTCCGTTTTCCGTTTTATAAGAAAAGAGCGCATCTCGCCATCAAACGTAAAGTTTGGCGAGTAATGTTGTATAAATTAGACAAAAAAAAATTGAGAAAAAAAAGTATTTTAGAGAGCCTAGCAAAAAACTAAATTGACATCTGCCAACGAGGAATGGAACGTAACATGCTCAATATAAGGAAGGTAGCAAAAATTAGACACACCAAAATAAGAAAGATTAGCTACCTACTAATGCTTTGAGCTACGCCAAAAACTCAAATGGAGGTGGGTAGGCCATGTGGCAAGACTTACGGACCAGAGATGGACTGCTAGAACTACACTGTGGAGCGGTCCACTAGGCAAACGCAGTAGCGGCAGGCCATTGATACGCTGGGCAGATGAGATAAAACAAATGGCTGGCTCTTTCTGGACCAAAGTGGCACAAAACAAAGAGACATGGACATCTTTGGAGGAGATTTTTACCCGAACAGGGGTTCTTGCAGACTAAGATAGTGAAACTAGGATAAGTACTAACCAACTAACAATAAAGTAAAACCTAGTTACTCAAGTTGGTGAAAAAGTAATCCTCTTGCGCAATGAAAAGATGTGGCAATTCATATCGCAAGTTTGTATGGAACCCTAGGTTCGCGTGTCCGACTCTCACTTGGCTGTTTTTTTTTACTAGCCTTTATTACCCGTGATAACGCAAACTGCCTAACGATAATTTTAACTATTATTTATGTATAGCGCTCATATATTTACAATTGTATATAGTAATAGTTGTTATAAAGTCATGATTGAATAAAAAAATTCACAAAAGCTTTTTTTTTTCAGATAGGTAATCATCAAATAACTTCTCCTGCTCTGGGTGGAGCACGACGGAGTGCCAGAGTCGTACTGACTAAAACCCATCCATGTTCATTCTTTTGCCCTTTTTGTTCCGGGGCTGCGGTATCTGTTTTGAACAACTTGCAACCCCGGCAGTGGCCCTGGTGGGCCCATCTGCTTTCCTAACATCTCTTTGAGACACGCGTGGAACACGAACGTGCCATCGACACGGCCTGTCCTCTCTAGACGCGCGATGCATGTACCCTAAAAGCAATTCCTATTTTGGGGTAGTCGCGTAAAATGCGTAGCCCGAAAAGTATTTCTCACGATTATAAAAAAAATCTTATCTAATCTCTAATCTTATCTAGTCCGCACAGTTTAGACTCAAAAACGCGTAAGTTTAAAATTATAACAAACTAGCCTTCACCCGCGGCTTCGCCCGCGTTAAATTCGGGATAAGACAGTTCCCCTTTCCTGATTTGCAGGTACCTGCCACCTGTAGTTTTTGCCCTAGCGCCTTATGTATTGTAATGTAATAGCACTGCTAAGTTTTTCCTTTTTTTCCCTCTTTTTTAAAAAATACTAGCCTATGTCCGTGTCCAGGGTCCCAATTATCTATGTACCAATATTCATCAAAATCGGTTCAGCCATTTAGGCATGAAAAGGTAACAAACAAACAAAGAAACTCACTTTCGCTTTTATAATATTAGTAAGGATGAGATGAACAAATATATATCGAGAATGTCATTTATTAATGTAAACATTTAGGAATTTGAAAACACTTCTCATCTTCAATTGCCTGTTGACTGTGTTTTCTTCGTAAATAGCTTTTTGAAAGATTTTTTGCTTTTTTTAATTTGAGATTTAGGATTTTTTATGAAAATACAACTGTATTGGTTTGGGGTTTTGCATTTCGTTTCAACTGCGAAGAAAACTGTGTTTGCTTTGTAGTATTTCTTTACTGGCGACCCAATATCATTGGTAGATGCGAGGTTCGAGTTTTTCTCATTTTTATTACCCTCAGAGATCGAATTCGTGTTTACCACTTCCTGATTATCTTTCGTATCCTTATCAAGTTGGTCATTTTTTGTGAACGTAATATTCATACTTTTGCTTTTCTGATGTACTATTTTTGAAACTAGCAGTTTTGGTAATCGTGTAAAGTGTATGTCATCGAAGTTTTCATTTACAAAGTTTATTACTTCGTGTGCTGCAGGAGCGCCAATAACTTGATGCATCAAAGGAACTACTTCAATAGTGGTGTTGGAGGTGGTGCGCTTGACGTGTTGTCTGATAGCCACGTCGACTTTCTTTGGAACATGGCCAGCTCCCACTATCTGGTGTCCTTCACCATCATTATAGAACAAAACTGTTGCCAACAAATACGGTTTATTCTCTCTCTCAGCAGAAGTACATGCCAGAACTGCTAAGGGTATTAAAATATACCTGAAAAAATAATGGAAAAGTCTCAAACGAAGATGATGTAACATAAACACTATCAAGAAATAATATTATTTCTTGATAGTGTTTATTACTATTAGTATTTAGTATGAATACGTGTATGTTGATAGCAACATACACGTATTCATACATTTTACACTGGAAAAGTTCGCGAATTACTGTTTATCTAAAAATGTGCAACGGGAGCTTCTTTTCATCCTACCGTACTAAGTAGGTGTCGCGTGCGAACTGCTTATTCATTAGCTAGGGCCGCGGTAATAACGTCGTAATAATATTTCAAGTGGCATCAATTCAAACTCAAATTCAAATCATTTATTTAAATTAGAACGTTATAGGCACTTTTAAATGTCAACAACAAATTGTGATTGCGGGTTTGTAACGCAGTCTTTAAATTAATGTGTGTGTTGGTGTGTGTGTGTGTGTGTGAGAGAGTAGTAAATTATTTGATTTTTGTTAGTTGTAACTAAAAATGTTTATTTTTGACAAAATATCAAATATTTACTACTTTGTATTACTTACGTTATCATATTCAAAAATAGATATTACTTCAACCCAATTTTATTAATGCAATGGACAAAACCGATGTCGTCTAAGTAAGCGAAACTTCTAGTTAGTAGTTAAATAACTAATTAATTAATATATTTTTTAAATTGTGCGTTAATTAAGAACAGGTAATAAGCGAATTATCAATTAACCCTTAACAGCTACAATGGATGTGTATAGGTATATAAGACTGCAATGGATGCTAAATTCATGAAATCTACTTAAATAAAACAAAAGTGTTTGTTAGTAATTTCAAAACAACAGATTTTACTTATTATTAAATGAATACGAAAGTATAATCGGTCCGTTAACCAAACACACAATTTTCAAATCATCGCCCGGTCGCCCGGTCTGTTTTTTCAAGCTAATTTCCGAAACGGCTGATCCGATTTTGACGAGACTTTTACAAGCGGATAGCTGATTTTTTAAGGAGTAATTTGAATTTCAGCTTTTGATTTACAAAAAGACAAATTCCGATAAAATTAAGAACGACGATGAGGGAAAACATGTAGTAATACAGAAGTGCTAGGTCTTAAATTCGATTCCAGATATTTCGGATTCATGTGCATTTCGTATAATCATCACTTGCTTTCTGTGAAGAAAAACACCGTGAGGAAATCAGCATACCTTTTCTTTTCAGATGGTATATCATCACAATAACTTCTACCGCTCTGGGCGAAGCGGCGTGGAGTTAGAGACTTTTACTGACTAAAACCCAACCATGTTCCTTCTTTTGCCCTTTGTGTTCCGAGGTCGCGGTATCTCTTTCGAAAAATGGGTGTTCCAAAGTCGCGGTATCTCTTTCGAAAAATGGGTGTTCCGAGGTCGCGGTATCTCTTTCGAAAAATGGGTGTTCCGAGGTCGCGGTATCTCTTTCGAAAAATGGGTGTTCCGAGGTCGCGGTATCTCTTTCGAAAAATGGGAGTTCCAAAGTCGCGGTATCTCTTTCGAAAAATGGGAGTTCCAAAGTCGCGGTATCTCTTTCGAAAAATGGGTGTTCCGAGGTCGCGGTATCTCTTTCGAAAAATGGGTGTTCCGAGGTCGCGGTATCTCTTTTATGGGGTACTGCTTAATACCTCCAAATATCCTACAATTGAATAAATCATCTTCTCTCTATCTTGTATTAAATGCACACTATGTAGGCAAGCATTATAAGTTGGGGGATTACATTAATTATATAAATGCTTGGCTCAATGCCGGTCCTGCTCCACAACCATAGGGGCAAACTAATTGATCCAGTGTCTGAAGTTATTGTGGCAGCTGTAGAAGATTGTAAGACTATATTTGCATTGTATGTATAGACTAAATTTCCTAATATTGCATAATTGTAATGCCCATGTGTGAGTACTATGTAATTTAATTGACTCGACGGTTGCCCTGGTGGTTGAAAGATTGTCATGCTCACTTAAATGTCTCGCTGATGGTGGCGTGTATGTCGGGTCATTTAGTTCCCTTCAAAATGGTTGAGCTGAATGGGGCTGATATATGCGTCATGTTCGTGAACGGGCGCTGTCAGTTGTGACTGGTCATCTATTAGCCGCTACGGTTTGTTTTAATTAATTAATTTATCTATTAAACTCTTGTTTTTGCTTTTAACTCTGGACGCTCTTAATGTGCTCGTTTTTCTACATCGTTCTCACATGCATTTATAATCACAACATGAATGATGTATCCAGGATTTTGTAAAAATATTATGATTTAAAAGAGTGTCCATGGAGTTTCTTGCCCATTCTTCTCCATTAGAGATCTACGCTTTGGAATGGGCAACTACAGTACTTTCACAAGTTATTATGTCTTGTGACTGGGACTGTAGCAGCATCATTTTTTTGTTTTCATGACATTCAAAAGTGCCTGTAATGGTCTAATTGAAATAAATGATTTGATTTGAAACAAATATTTGTATGGCCTACAGATAGTTGTTCCGGGTTTGGCTGTTCATGTATGTAAGTTTAAATGTTTGTAAACGCACCCACAATACAGGAGAAATCCTAGTGTGGGGCAACGTTTAAAACAAAAAAAAAACTAAAAATTAATAAAAACAAAACACTTTTATTTACAGACTACATTGGAGAAATTCCTGGAGTGGGGCAATATTTCTTTTATTATTAAGAAAAACAAATATAGACATTAAGTGACATAACATCACGCTAGTATCTTCTAAAGGGTTAAGCAGAGGTGCACCTAATCGTAGGTACACCCACAAAGCGAAAGGGGACTAGACGGGAAAAATTAAGACCAAAAGTTGTAACGACACCTTTTGCTTTAGTTGTAAGCCGCGCGGCGTGCGCGTGTTTCTCTGTCTGCTTCTCTCTCTCTCTCTCATAGAAAGCAAGCCAGTTATTTTCGTTTCGTCTTTCTATTTCGCATTGAACAGTGTGGTGTCGCGACGATTATTATTGTTGAGTGTATATAGGTTTTTTGTCCCTTGACACCTCTCAATTTTTTTTTAGGTAGGTCATCTCCTATTTCAACTAACTCGAGTTGTTTTACAGCTTAACCGGTCATATAATTCAATTTGGGTGTAAAGATACTGTTGTAAGTAGTCCATAAGGGTTAAAAAACGTGTCACGTGTAATATCCATAATTATTTTATAGCTAATTGCTAAATTTTGTGAGAGCAGATAAGGTGTGCTTACCTACTTAATTTTATATAATTATAATTTTACTAGCCTTTGGTTGTTAATTTCGGGGTAACACAGTTCCCCTTTCCTGATTTGCAGGTACCTGCTACCTGCAGTTTTTGCCCTTGCGCCTTATTGATTTGTAATAGCAAAGCTAAGCTTTCCTTTTCCTTCCCTCTTTCTCCCTCATATCCCACTAGAAAAAAAATAGCCTATGTCCGTTTTCTGGGTCCCAACTATGTATCTCTGTACCAAAATTCATCAAAATCGGTTTAGCTATTAAGGCGTGAAGAGGTTACAAACAAACAAAATCACTTTCGCTTTTATAACATTAGTAAGGAAAAGGATTTATGACTAGTTGTATCCAGTAGTTTTACCTGCTGATGCAACTCCGTAATGTCGTAGCGTGATGATAAACCTTTTCCGTACTATCCTTAATAAATGGGCAGTTTTAACTCACTTATTTTTTACATACATTTTATATTTTGATACTAGTTGCATCTTTTACTAATGGTGGAGTTTCTACCCACCCTACCTAACTAAGCTACCTTTCTACCCTGTATGCCTACCTACCTGCCCTACCTACCTACCTGCCCTACCTCCATACTCTACCTATTGCCCCGAAAAAGAGAAAAAAAAATAGTAAGGTACCCCCTATCTACCTCTGTTTCTCTTATTCGGGGCGAAAACAAATCCAACAAATCAAGAATCATGAAAAGCGGTTCAGCCGTTCTTGAGTTATACTTATATGGTGTAACTAACCTGACTTTCTTTTAGGTATATATATCTGTGACCCTAGTGAAATGCCTTCGTAGTTTATTAAATTATTTAATTAGTAGGAAAATACTCAAAAATCAAAATATGTTTATTTCATATAGGCCTACATGGGCACTTATAAAACGTCGAGAAAAGATGTACGGTACGGGTTAGTCGTTTCCCATGGAGAAGAACCGACAAGAAACTCTATGTTTACTCTTTTAAAATCATTTGGTTTTACAATGTTGTTGTTACAGCGTTAGTACTTAAATATGAGAGGACAGAGCGTAGGCGTCATACAGAACGTAAAATAAATAATACGTTAACAAAAGTTAACAAGCGTCTAAGAATCTAAAATGCTAACCATGTCCACTCATTCACAACGGTTCGGTAAAAAAGAACCTTTACATACAAGAATAAGAAAAAATATTGCAAAAAAAAGACTATGAGACAAGTCACACAGATGTTGCTATCAGTACTGTAACTACTGCACAATGAGACTGCAATCTAAGTACTTATTCAACAATAATCATAATTACTGTTGAATAAGTACTGCATTATTTTCCTACTTGCCTAGTTCGAATACATAATGTTATATCCTACAAATTGTTTTCATTTTAATTTACGTGACGACATAGACAACTCAAAGATAAGGAATGGTGCAGATGGGTGGAGAGCGCCCCTTTTTGTTTATTTTTTTTTTCGGGTGGGAAATCATCAAATGCTTTCCCCCGCTCTGGGTGGAGCGGGGGGGGCATGTCAGACACATGATAGGTTTTAATCTGAGAAAGTCTGATACCACCCCCGCTCCGCCCAAAGCGAAGTTATTTGATAATTTGGTATCAGAAAAATGGGTATTCTATTTAATTTGTGTGAATTGAACTTATTTTAACTTATGGGAGAAGGGTATAACTTATTTTTAATTCTCAACTAATTTATTTTGTAGTTTAGTGAATGAAACGAAGTTTTTCAATACACTTCGGATAAATTAATTAACAGAACAAAAAAGTACTATTATCATAAATCAATATGAAACTACGATGATTTACATAATTTGATTTTCCTCGCGCTTTGCCTTCTCATACTGAAGGAGAAACATCGCTAAACAGCCTAATATTAAAAAGAAGAAATTCAAATATTTTTTGAATTTAGAACTCCAATAATTAAAAGAAAAAAAAAATATTTTGATTTTGAGCTGCTGAAGCTATCCACCTCGTGGCTCCATCATCTTGTCAGAGTCAGGATACAAAGCTAAACTATTAGCTTTAATTCAAAAACGGATTTTCTGTAACTGTCGGCCAGTAACAGAAATTCCTAAAGAGGGGAACCATTTTTTTTTTTTATAAAGAGATGGATATGTTAAGGTCAAAGTGCCAGGGTAGTAAACGATATTCAAATTTGCCGACGTTTTTTTCTGTTTTTGTAGGCGCAACAAACTAACCGGATGTCTTATTGTGCGGGCAATCTATCCAATATGAAGCCATATTAAACTGAAAATGTAAAGCTTGATTTACCACCGTATGTACGTATAAGTACCTACCTATATAATAAAGGTTGTACCTAACATAATAATGGCTAGGGAGCGCACGTCTGGTTTCGCCTGCCTAACAAAGGGAGCTAGACTACCAAAAGATGACATTGTTAGTAACAAGTGAAAGTAATCTTAGCGCGTCAAAAAGAGATTTATTTTTATTTTGTGCTGGACTGACTTTCGTTACTTCTTTTCTAAAATTTTACCTTTAAAAAGCAATTAAGTCAAATTAACCGTATAGCTCTGTACACCCTTTAGAGGCTCAACATTCAAACCTCCGCTGGCTCAGTACTGGCCCCAAAAGGTATCTTAAATTTATGTCATTCGATTTTTTTTATATTCTGGCTTTATTAACCAGAAGAGTTTGCATTAATTGAGATGAAATAAAAAAGTCATATGCGATCATCGTCATTTTGACGGCAGTGTATATTTAGATAAAAACGTTTATTATGAATCAAGCAATAAATGAAAAAAACTTAAGTTACTCGTGTAGTGTGATGCGTAAACACTTACACAAATACATTCACATTCAAATAGCCTTTATATCTCACTAGCTTTTGCGCACGGATTCGGACGCGTTAAATTTAGCGTAACACAGTTCCCCTTTCCAGATTTGCACGTACCTGCTACATGTAGTTTTTGCCCTTGCGCCTTATTTATTGTAATAGCAAAGCTACATTTTCCCTTTTCTTCCCTGATTTCTCAATATTAAAAAAATAACCTGTGTCCGTCTCCAGGGTCTCAACTATCTCTGTACCAAAATTCATCAAATTCGGTTTAATCATTTAGGCGTGAAGACGTAAGAAGCATTGCTATTACAATAAATAAGGCGCAAGGGCAAAAACTACAGGTAGCAGGTACTTGCAAATCGAAAGCGGAACAGTGTTACCCCGAATATGACGCGAGCGAAGCCGCGGGCAAAAGCTAGTAATGTTTATAAATAAGTAATTAGATTAATAATTAATGATAGTATCCTTACTATCCTTACTAATATTATAAAAGCGAAAGTGAGTTTGTTTGTTTGTTTGTTTGTTTGTTTGTTACCTCTTCACGCTTTAATGGCTACACCGATTTTGATGAATTTTGGTACAGAGATAGTTGGGAACCAGGAGACGGACATAGGCTAATTTTTATTTAAAAAAAGTGGGATGTGAGGGAGAAAGAGGGAAGAAAATGGAAAACTTAGCGTTGCTATTACAAATCAATAAGGCGCTACCGAATTTAACGCGAGCGAAGCCGCGGGCAAAAGCTAGTTATTAATAATTATTAGTCTTCGACATCGGTAACATTAGCTTGCCCTTTTGCATAGGTGTACCCTAGAGCTTTTTATAATTTTCTGTTTGTGGCTTTTCTTTGCAATGTTGTTCCAGCAATGTTTTTAAAGACATATTCCCATCTCATTCAATGACGCCCTTTCTTTCTCTTCCCAGCTCGAGTGTACCACAAGGTGACATCTTTTGTCCATTTTTTCCTTATCATGTGGTGAACCCATTTGCAGTGTAAATACATAATTGAATAAAATTGGTGTATTAAAAGTCTAAAAATAAAACCAAAATATTCGGCTTTACTGACAGTTCTAATAACAAAATAGTTAATTTAATTTTTCCCGTCTAGCCCCCTTTCGCAACGCGCGATAAGGAACATCGTTCCAAAAACAAACATTTGAAAATATAAAAATAGTGGCCCGCCGGTATCGGGAGCAGGGTCCAAAGCTACCGGTGGTTAGGGCTCGAGAGACAGGAACCTCCTCAAAATGCGGGGCCTATCAAGGAGTACTGCCTTCTGAATCAGGCCCTTAATCCAACAGCCTAAGGAGAGCTTCATATCTTTTTAATGGTTATCATACTTAGTTGATTGATACCGGATCCTGGATCCATTTCGACTCTAAAAGGTGGGACCTTTTTCTTTCTTTGTAGTAAAGTTTGATATCTAGTGCAATGTTTACCTACTTACAAAATATTGTATTGTGAAATTGACTAGAAGTTAAAATGTATGAATGCCAATGAATATTATATCTTAAAATATTTAGGAGTACAGTATTTTTCAGCCACATCTATATCAATTAGTACTTTTTTTTTAAATGACATATCTTATATTTGTATACCTAGCACTAGTAAAACATGTTGAACTTTCCATTATTGTATGTACCATCCTCAACACCATGTTTTTGACAAATACTTTGACATCTGCAGCTAATACACACGACGGCAAGTCAACCTATTCGAAACTATTATAACCTGAACTCTCTTCTACGGATCGCACACCGTAGTAAAGAAACCAGGTTAAAATGGTTTTGTGTATGCTGATGTGCCGTCGTGTGTACATTAAAACTTAGAATAGGTATTCTAGTAACTCGACAGGGCCGGTCAATACCGGACTGCGCAGTACGGCGCACATGCAGCTATGCAGAACCATCCTACTAATATTAAATGCGAATATTTGTGAGGATGGATGTATGGATGTTTTTTACTCTTTCACGTCAAAACGGCTAAACGGATCTTGATGAAATTTGGCACAGTGGTAGATTATGGTACATGATATATACACACAGTGGTAACTTTTCACGTAAAACATGAAAGCATTAAAAACAAAAAACAAAACACGACAACAAACAACTTGATTTCTATTTAGATTTATTTTTCAATCAAACCAAAATGAAAAGTCATTTAATCAAATTAGGCTGATAAAATCAACACTTTTAAAACGACAAATTATAAGAGACAACCCCACAAAACTACACTACAAAATGTTTTACCTGGGAAGAAGAAGTAGCGGAACAAACTCCTCAGCAAATAATTATATTATTAATAAGGTTATAACCATTTCTCTGCTGATAAACGGTTATAACCTTATTAATAAACTAATTTACATTAAGAAGTAACCTGACATCGTAGGAAGGTACGATTTTAGTTTAGGAAGTTATTAAAATACAGGCTACACATTTGTGTATCGACTCACCAAAGTAAACTTGAGACGGGTTTTGGATATGGGTGAATATCCCAGGCGCTAATTTTACATGTCCACGTTGAGAATCATGGTGTAAAATGATGGGATGTTTCTTAATTTTTTTTCTAGTGAACTACTTAACTTATTCCACTTAGGGCCACAATTTTTTTTTAAATAGGCTTACCTATGGAGGCTAGGAAAAATAAATAACTTTAAAATTCAAGTTTGGTGGCTTGTCCTAGCTCCATTTTTTGATATAAATGTATTTACCAAAGGAACAATTTAAAGTGAAGTAAAAAACAAATTATTTCATTGGTAAATGCATATGACACACTATCTAAAAACATCTAAATCATATTATAAAATTGATGTTAAAAGCACAGGATACTCGATTCAAGTTTGTCCTAGCAAAAATCATAATTTTGGTAGCACTTTTTCAATTTACATTATCATGAAGATTCGTGCGTGTGCGATCAATCGCTTTTTATATTCTGTATTTCTCAGTCGTGCGCGGGAAGTGGCGCGTAACAGGTCTGTGCTTAGTGCTGTAATTGCTCGCCAAAAACGAAGTATTCATCTTGGGTCGAACAGGGGACAAGAATTTGTCAATTTTGGTGGATCGATTTGCTGGTGATTTTTTAGTGTTTTAATAGTAAGCTACGTATTGTAGGTAGTGATTTGGGTAACTTATTTATCAGTGATATTTATTCTTTTGTATCTTAATAACTGTATTTTTTAAGATTTTTTTTATGCCTGGTTTCAATTTTGGTGGTTCAATTTTGGTGGCTTTGGTGGCGATTTTCACCACCAAAATTGAAAATAAGCCACCAAAATTTAAGTATGTACTGTTTATATATTATTTGTACATATAAAGACAGTTTTTCACTACACATTGTTCATTTATATGTATACGTTACTATTCTATTTGTTTCTGTTCTGTTTGTTCTATTTATTAAAGTGCACATGCCATGCTATTTTTCTGCACTACTCTAAGGTCGACTGGCAATGGCTACTGAGACTGCACACCTCTCGGTTATGGAAGGTCTTCGTGTTAAATAGGCCTCGACCCCCGCACTTCCGAGGGATGTACAGTCTGATTACCGATGATCTTGGGTGATGCATCCGGTTTGCGTTTAGCAGTGTATGGACTCTCCTATCCAGGGCATCAAGTTAAGTCTGAGTCCATTTAAGTATGCCGAAAGAGTAGGGTAGTACATTAAAACCGTATTATAATTAGTATTATTATCGTTTATTTATTTGTATACATATTTTTTTATATTTTTACATATTTCTTTTCAAAAAGATATAAAAATAGTAGCCCACCGGTATCGGGAACAGTGTCCAAGCTACCGGCAGTCAAGGCTCCAGAGAAAGGAACCTCCTACCAATACGAGCCCTGTCCAGGAGTACCGCTTTCTGTATCAAGCCCTTGATCCAGCTGCCTAACGAGAGCCTTCTCAGGTGTTGGTCGAGGCTCTTGGCAACTAAGCCATTGGCTGTAACGACTATCGGCACAATGATCGCTGAGTCCACGTCCCACATGTCGACAACCTCGCGAGCCAAGTCAATATACTTGATTTGTTTATCTTTTTCGGCTTCCACAAGGTTCTCGTCATGTGGGACCGTTATGTCAACAATCATTGCGCGCCGCTCTGATCGATCCACCACCACATCAGGTTTATTTGCTACAATAGTCCTGTCAGTGATGATGGATCGATCCCTATACAATTACGTGTACAATTATAAATACTTATTTAAGTATTAATTATTTTAATATTACATGTTTTTTTTGTATTAAAGACGAGACAAGGTTCATGTTTAAAAACTATAACATCTTTTCTTTATATATTTTACGGTTTAATATTGTTATTTAATCATGTTTTATTTTAGAGTTTATTATGTTTTAGTTTCTTAGTTTTGCTGAGAAAAATTTTGTAGTATGGCAGGTAATTTTGTTCAAAATAAAAAGTTTTTTTTTTAAGTCTACCCTCATAGTTCTCATTACGAGTTCATCAGATAAATAATAAATATTGTGGTACTTACTACCGATGACCGCAAGAAAGTATGGCAAGGCAAGGAGCTTCACGGGCGCTTTTACCGGGCTCTTCATGGGCCCGATGTAAATTTTCTAGCATCCGTATCCTGGCTACGATTCAGCGACCTTTTTGGGGAAACTGTAGATTTTGTCTGTGCGGTTATGGACGAAGTTATGTTGACGAACAACTACCGGAAATATATTATGAAGGATGGGACGGTTGATGTGTGTCGGGCATGCCACCATGTCACCCATCCGGGTGAGTCCATCGGACATATTATTTCTGATTGTTCTCGTCTAGCTAACGGCGAGTACTTGCATAGGCACAACCAAGTAGCTAGGATTATTCATCAGCAACTTGCCTTGAAATATAATCTTGTGGAATCTGAGGTACCGTACTACAAGTATGTGCCCGACCCAGTTCTCGAGAAAGACCATGTCACGCTGTACTGGGATCGGTCTATCATTACTGACAGGACTATTGTCGCCAATAAGCCTGACATAGTGGTGATAAGATGTAATCACCCCGCATGACGAGAACCTCGTGAAAGCTGAGAAAGAAAAACAACTAAAATATCTCGACTTAGCACACGAGGTTGTTGACATGTGGAATGTGAACTCGGCTATCATTGTGCCGATTGTCGTAACGGCCAATGGCTTGATTGCCAAGAGCCTCGACGAACATCTGTCGAAGCTCTCCTTAGGCGGTTGGATCAAGGGCCTGATTCTGAAGGCAGTTCACCTCGATACGGCTTGTATTGTGAGGAGGTTCCTGTCTCTGGAACTCTAACCACCGGTAGCTTCGACCCTGTTCCCGATACCGGTGGGCTACTATTTTTTGTATTTTTAAATGTTTCTTTTTATTTAGAAATATTTTAAAAAAATATTAAAATGTATTTAACTGAATAAACGAAATATTATTATAACAAGACTGAGTTTTATTAACTGATGGAGTTTTTTGGTCATTGAGCTTTATTAGTGAGATTTAAGTTTGTGACAAAAACTGATTTTTAATGTATTGTTTTAAGCACTTTCAATTTTGGTGGACCAATATCAATTTTGGTGGTCAACTTTCAATTTTGGTGGACAATTTTCAATTTTGGTGGCTACACTAATCTTTGAACTCAAATATCTCAAAAAGTTACCAAGATATTTTCGGACCTCATGAAGATTCCTAAAGCTTGAACCTTCTATTTTTGTCCTAGGTCAATAGTTTCACGAAAAGTTAAGAAAAAATTTTGCCACCAAAATTGACAAAAATATGGACTTGTTGATATTCACCCATATAAGACTTCTTTTTGTAATTTGGGTTCCATACTTCAAAAGGAAAAAAAACCGAACCCTAATGGGAACACTTTATTGTCCGTCTGCCTTTTTGTCTGGAAGCCCTTTATCTCGGGAACACGTATGGTGCGATGAGAATGGAGAATTAACGCGTCGCTTGTTATTTTGTTTTGTAGGAAGGTGACTTGATTTCTTGACAGAAACCTTCAGGTAAAATAACAGATGTGTATAAACTTTACGCGTTAATTCTCCTCAATGGAAACAGCCGTATATTTATACATATCACACCCGCACTTCACGTTTGCGACCGTAGTATGTACTTACTAGATAACTTATTTCAAACCGTCATCTACGCGTCTACTCGTGAAGAAATTTACTGTTTCTTACGAAGTTATTTCGTTAAGAATACACTCGCATCGCTTACGAAAATAAGTTTATACTTTTTTCTAAGTTCAACACTTAACTTATTGTTAGTTAAGAATCTGTACTTTCATATTACTTGTATTGAGTAAGTTAATCTCATTCAAGTGGAAGTTAGTGCAGACAAGTTTATAGCGTCGCATCCGACATAACTGTTTTTATCGGGTTGTAGGTATATCTGAGCTAATCATAAATATAGTATATAGATGGGTACGTTCATAACATATTTGGCGTGCTTACTATTTTAATTTATATTAGATTTTGTTACGTGCACTTGGTTAAAGCGTCGGTAGTTTATATTTGTTTACTTTTCAATTTAATATTGTTAGGGTTTCGCGTGTACGGAAACTTCGTTCCGTACTATATACTTAAGTTATAAAATCTTTCATTGGCTTATCGGTTTGATTGGCCCCTAACCTCGCTCCCTGGGGTTCCGTAGAAGATAAAGGTTGATTTAATATAATTAATTTTGCGTCATATTTGACTTCTGTTCACAATGAGTGACAAAGTTAAACTTCGATTATTGGAAGGTAAACGTGACGCATATTTTTCGCGGGTTCAAAGGATTTTGGATTCAACTAAATCTTTAACTACCGAAAGATTACGCAAGGCTTTCATCGCTCAGGCGAAACAAATTGATGGATTGCGTAGTGAATTCAATGGACTAATGGACGAGATAAATATGCTCAATTTGACATTGGATCCAACCTGTGAAGTAAGCTATGGCGCATTGCATTCATTTGATGAGTTGGTCGGCGAAATAAGGTTTAGTTTATCTTCATTAACTGAGTCAGGTGATTTCCAGAAACCCAACCCGTCAGCGAGCCCAAATGCTCACCATATACAGGTTCCTAAAATCGAACTGCCTACCTTTGACGGTGATATTCAGAGCTTTCCGTTCTTTTACGAGACTTTCAAACGTATTATACATACTAACGTAGATTTAACAGATTCTGATCGCATTCATTATCTGTTGAGTTGTTTAAAGGGAAAGGCTAGGAATGTGGCTGAAGGTATTGTACCTTCTGGCGATAATTACCTTCTTGTCTGGGAGGCGCTCATCGCCAAGTACCTAGATACTCGCGCGCTCGCTACTAATTATCTAAATCAGCTGTTCTCCTTGAAACCGTTCGGATCGACTCCCGCTAATATTGAAAAGGGTTTCGATAAATTGACTTCTACGATTGCGGGACTCAAACAATTGAAAATAAATAAGTTAGATGATTTTATATTTATTCATTGGGGTCTTAAGTTAATAGACTCTGATATTGCAAAACATTTTGAAATGTCGCTTCGTAATCAACAAGAGTTAGATTATGATTATTTCGTAAAGTTTGTTCGTGAACAAGTAAAAATCTTGTATCGCACCTCTCCTGCGGCTAGTAAGTCCGCCCCCGCAGGTAGCCCCCGCGCCTCATCTAAGGAATCGCAGGTGTTTGTGGCTACTGAATCTAAATGTTCACTTTGTCATTCCACGCATAAAACCTTGTTTATGTGCAAAGCGTTTCAAAGGTTGAGCGTAGATAATAGATTTAAGTTTATAAAAGACAATAACCGATGTGGTAATTGCCTAAGTAGCAAACATACTGTCTCTAAGTGCCTATCGAAGTCAACATGTAGGAAATGTAACGGTAAGCATCATTCCTTATTGCATTTTGAGCAATCGGTGCAAGCCCCTGCGCCGACGCCCGCTAGCGCCCCCGCCTCCGCTTCTGCGGCCGACCCAGCTACTTCCGATCGTGTGGCGTTGTGTACGCATTCTTCTGCTCAAGTCCAGGCCACACGTAGTACGGAAGTTCTGGCTACTGCCAAGGTGCTGGTGGCGGGTAGGAAGGGTAAGGCCGTGATGGTTAGATGTCTCTTGGACCCTGGGTCGCAAAAGAATTATATGACATCGCGTTGCTGCCGTATGCTCGGTCTAACTATACATACTGACTCGATAACTACCGTTCGTGGTATTGGTGGCACGTCGCAGCCCGTTCGCGGCTCGGTGAATCTTACGTTCAGCTCACGGTTTTGCTCGCAGCCTAGGTATGAAATAGACGCTTTAGTTTTGGATCAAATAGCCGGACAGCTTCCACTGGGTGCTATAAATCCGTCCGGATTAAGTCATATTGATCCTAAACTACTCGCGGATGACAGCTGGGGTGTTCCAGGTAATATTGACATGTTACTTGGGGTCAAGTTGTTCGCTAAGTTATTGCGACCTGGTCACGTGACCAGCGTACCCGGTTGTCCCGACGCATTGGAGACTGTGCTCGGCTACATACTTCTAGGAGAAGCACCTATTATCGAACCTCCAACTGACACTCTGTTTTCAGTGGTAAAGCTGCAACATACTTGCCATTTGGAGCGCGGGTAATTGTGTCACAATAAAACTCTTGACATTTTTTATCATCCACACTCCCAATGGATGAAGCAGTAACATCTTCAATCTCCCAAAACTTACGAAGATCGAAGTTATCGAACGAACTCGCAAAGAAAGACAGAGATTGAAGATGTTCAAGATCAAGATGAAGAGCAAGGTTAGAGCGTGGTTACGCTTCGTAACTTATAGTTTTATATTTTTTCTACATCACCTATGGCGATTGAAAGGCATTGGTTTTCGTCTAATTTATTGAAAATGTGCCATGTATCGTTGATTGGGTGATTTGCAGCGCGCGCGCCATGTCGCGCCGCACCGACGCGTTAGTCACGCTCTAACCTTGGGATCGCGTGGATGCGCATGCTATGTGTGACACTAACTAGTCCCATCGCGCCCTAAAACCCCCTGAACTGAACCTATACGAACTGTTATCAACCTACTCCAGACCTACTTTAGTGTGTTGTGTACTGCTGGCCAGCCTAGTGTATCCAGAAAAGACCTGTAAGCTGCTCCTCCCGAAAGCGGACACGTGGCCGTCGCCTGCGCGCGCGCGTGGAATCGCTGGTCAAGGTATGTGGTACAATTGATGAATTGAACGATCTCCTGTGCCTTTCTTCCCGATTGCGTATTTTTTGCCTTCAACTTCTTGCGACAGAATCAGCAATTATAGCCTAGGTTGCTCTAATAACCTAGGCTCAATCCGCGTGTGATTTTAGCGGAAATTTACAACTTCTGCAGGTTATACGCACCATTTTGGTCCTTCGAGCCGGATTATTAATTTTGGGCCTTTTTACAGCCTATATTTAAGTCCTAAAAGTCTGATTTTGAGAAAAAAAAACTTAGGAATTTTTAATATTAATTGCATATCATCACACAACTCTCAACTCTATTGCTTTACAAATAAGGTTCAAACTGCCTTGCGTTTGCAATAGGTCAACCGTCAAATCCATTCTTAATTTAAATCTTTAAGTTCACTATTTAAAGCTCCGAAGAATACAGTTAATTGAATATCAACGTTGATTCATATCGCTAAATACGTTTATTTAATAAAATCTGTTAGTTTTCGGCGTAATTACATATTTTTTGTTCGGTTGTAAAAATTGTGGGTAGTTGGTATAAATCGTCGTACGTTGACTGTGGAATGTTCCAGGTCTGAACTTTGTTCGCGTACCCACGGTTAAATTTAGTTACGCATTAGAAACTTTTACATACTTATTATGTTGGTACTAATCGAAATTGCTAAATGAATAACATTGATTGTTATTGTATGATACACTTGTATAGGTTCGTTAGGTTTACGCCTGTTATATTCGTATTGCACGAGCAGGTATGCTTTATATAGCGAGACTCAACCGCATATGATTAATTATTGCAATTAACCATATTATCATCGCGTCGCTTGTTATTTTGTTTTGTAGGAAGGTGACTTGATTTCTTGACAGAAACCTTCAGGTAAAATAACAGATGTGTATAAACTTGACGCGTTAATTCTCCTCAATGGAAACAGCCGTATATTTATACATATCACACCCGCACTTCACGTTTGCGACCGTAGTATGTACTTACTAGATAACTTATTTCAAACCGTCATCTACGCGTCTACTCGTGAAGAAATTTACTGTTTCTTACGAAGTTATTTCGTTAAGAATACACTCGCATCGCTTACGAAAATAAGTTTATACTTTTTCTAAGTTCAACACTTAACTTATTGTTAGTTAAGAATCTGTACTTTCATATTACTTGTATTGAGTAAGTTAATCTCATTCAAGTGGAAGTTAGTGCAGACAAGTTTATCGCGTCGCATCCGACATAAATGTTTTTATCGGGTTGTAGGTATATCTGAGCTAATCATAAATATAGTATATAGATGGGTACGTTCATAACATATTTGGCGTGCTTACTATTTTAATTTATATTAGGTTTTGTTACGTGCACTTGGTTAAAGCGTCGGCGTCGGTAGTTTATATTTGTTTTACTTTTCAATTTAATATTGTTAGGGTTTCGCGTGTACGGAAACTTCGTTCCGTACTATATACTTAAGTTATAAAATCTTTCATTGGCTTATCGGTTTGATCGGCCCCTAACCTCACTCACTGGGGTTCCGTAGAAGATAAAGGTTGATGTAATATAATTATTTTTGCGTCATATTTGACTTCTGTTCACAATGAGTGACAAGGTTAAACTTCGATTATTGGAAGGTAAACGTGACGCATATTTTGCGCGGGTTCAAAGGATTTTGGATTCAACTAAATCTTTAACTACCGAAAGATTACGCAAGGCTTTCATCGCTCAGGCGAAACAAATTGATGGATTGCGTAGTGAATTCAATGGACTAATGGACGAGATAAATATGCTCAATTTGACATTGGATCCAACCTGTGAAGTAAGCTATGGCGCATTGCATTCATTTGATGAGTTGGTCGGCGAAATAAGGTTTAGTTTATCTTCATTAACTGAGTCAGGTGATTTCCAGAAACCTAGCCCGTCAGCGAGCCCAAATGCTCACCATATACAGGTTCCTAAAATCGAACTGCCTACCTTTGACGGTGATATTCAGAGCTTTCCGTTCTTTTACGAGACTTTCAAACGTATTATACATACTAACGTAGATTTAACAGATTCTGATCGCATTCATTATCTGTTGAGTTGTTTAAAGGGAAAGGCTAGGAATGTGGCTGAAGGTATTGTACCTTCTGGCGATAATTACCTTCTTGTCTGGGAGGCGCTCATCGCCAAGTACCTAGATACTCGCGCGCTCGCTACTAATTATCTAAATCAGCTGTTCTCCTTGAAACCGTTCGGATCGACTCCCGCTAATATTGAAAAGGGTTTCGATAAATTGACTTCTACGATTGCGGGACTCAAACAATTGAAAATAAATAAGTTAGATGATTTTATATTTATTCATTGGGGTCTTAAGTTAATAGACTCTGATATTGCAAAACATTTTGAAATGTCGCTTCGTAATCAACAAGAGTTAGATTATGATTATTTCGTAAAGTTTGTTCGTGAACAAGTAAAAATCTTGTATCGCACCTCTCCTGCGGCTAGTAAGTCCGCCCCCGCAGGTAGCCCCCGCGCCTCATCTAAGGAATCGCAGGTGTTTGTGGCTACTGAATCTAAATGTTCACTTTGTCATTCCACGCATAAAACCTTGTTTATGTGCAAAGCGTTTCAAAGGTTGAGCGTAGATAATAGATTTAAGTTTATAAAAGACAATAACCGATGTGGTAATTGCCTAAGTAGCAAACATACTGTCTCTAAGTGCCTATCGAAGTCAACATGTAGGAAATGTAACGGTAAGCATCATTCCTTATTGCATTTTGAGCAATCGGTGCAAGCCCCTGCGCCGACGCCCGCTAGCGCCCCCGCCTCCGCTTCTGCGGCCGACCCAGCTACTTCCGATCGTGTGGCGTTGTGTACGCATTCTTCTGCTCAAGTCCAGGCCACACGTAGTACGGAAGTTCTGGCTACTGCCAAGGTGCTGGTGGCGGGTAGGAAGGGTAAGGCCGTGATGGTTAGATGTCTCTTGGACCCTGGGTCGCAAAAGAATTATATGACATCGCGTTGCTGCCGTATGCTCGGTCTAACTATACATACTGACTCGATAACTACCGTTCGTGGTATTGGTGGCACGTCGCAGCCCGTTCGCGGCTCGGTGAATCTTACGTTCAGCTCACGGTTTTGCTCGCAGCCTAGGTATGAAATAGACGCTTTAGTTTTGGATCAAATAACCGGACAGCTTCCACTGGGTGCTATAAATCCGTCCGTATTAAGTCATATTGATCCTAAACTACTCGCGGATGACAGCTGGGGTGTTCCAGGTAATATTGACATGTTACTTGGGGTCAAGTTGTTCGCTAAGTTATTGCGACCTGGTCACGTGACCAGCGTACCCGGTTGTCCCGACGCATTGGAGACTGTGCTCGGCTACATACTTCTAGGAGAAGCACCTATTATCGAACCTCCAACTGACACTCTGTCTTTCTTTGCGAGTTCGTTCGATAACTTCGATCTTCGTAAGTTTTGGGAGATTGAAGATGTTACTGCTTCATCCATTGGGAGTGTGGATGATAAAAAATGTCAAGAGTTTTATTGTGACACAATTACCCGCGCTCCAAATGGCAAGTATGTTGCAGCTTTACCACTGAAAACAGACGCGTCAGCATTAGGAAATTCTTTTAATATGGCTCGCAAGAGATTCTATAGTCTTGAACGTAAACTTAAATCACTTCCTAACGTCAAACTTCTGTATGATGACGTCATACGGGATTATCTAAAAAACAATTATATTTCTTTGGTGCAGAATATCGTACCTGAATGTATGTTGCCCAAACGAAATTGTAAGGAGCGAGAAATGGAATACTATATTCCTCACCATGCTGTCATTCGAGAGGATAAGGTGACCACCAAGTTGCGTGTGGTCCTAGACGCCAGTGCATGTACAGATAACGGCACCTCGCTCAATGATATCCTGTACGCAGGTCCAGCCCTTCAGGCTGACCTTTTCAACATTTTGTTAAATTTTAGGCTTTTTAGTGTCGCTGTTTCCGCAGATGTCAAATCTATGTACCTACGTATAGGTATACGTGCACAAGATCGTTCACTACAACGTATCTTATATCGGTTTAATGAGGAAGAGGAACTTCAAATTTATCAGTTTTCAGTGCTTCCCTTTGGTTTAAAGTGTAGTCCTTTTATAGCTATTCGCACTATCCAACAGTTATGTCAGGATGAAGGAACACAGTTGCCTCTCGCCAGGGACATTTTGCAGCGAGATGTTTATATGGATGACATAGTTAGTTCTATACCTAGCAGTGCGCTAGCTATAGACTCGGCTCGTGAACTTATAAAAATATTCTCTCTCGGCGATTTTCAACTGACGAAGTGGTCTAGCAACAGTGTCGATGTTCTTCGGACTATTCCAGAGTCATTACGACTTTCACAGAGCGTGGACCTAAGTAAAGATCTGACTCAGAAAATACTGGGACTTCGTTGGTTCCCTGACGAGGATTGTTTCGTGTTCCAGGTTAACCCTGATGTTCGCACTTGCACTAAACGGAATATTCTTTCTTCCATCGCACGTCTTTTCGACGTTTTAGGCCTCGTTGCACCGATAATTTTATACGCCAAGCTTCTTATCAAAGAGCTTTGGCTTGTCAAACTTGGATGGGATGACGTCCCACCACCTCGCATTGTTCGTCTGTGGGAACAGTTTCAATCTGAACTGCCAATTATCTCTGAATTGAGATTTTTGAGACATGTTGGCGTCGTAGAACGCTGTAGACTCTCACTCGTCGGTTTTGCCGACGCTAGTGAGAAGGCTTACGGTGGTTCGGTTTATGCCCACGTTGTCAGACCTGACGGTAGTGTCGTGGTCTCGCTGGTGTGTGCGAAATCTAAAGTCGCGCCACTGAAAGTAGTTTCGCTAGCTCGTCTCGAGTTATGCGCCGCACTCCTCTTATCAACTGTGATAAAGCGAGTATATAATCTTTTCGCAGCTCGACACGCCATTGAGGTAGTCGTAGCTTTTTCGGATTCAACTGTAACCTTAAGTTGGATTCACTCTGCACCGCATCGATGGCACACCTTCGTAGCCAATCGTATCGCTAAGATTCATGAGCATCTCTCGGCAGATCACTTCTTCCATGTGAAAGGGTCTGAAAATCCCAGTGATTGCCTCTCTCGCGGTTTAACGCCTGCCCAATTAGTTCATCATCCGTTGTGGCTAAATGGGCCGTCGTGGCTTAAACTTCCCCGCGCTGAATGGCCGATAAAACCCTTCGTTTCAGGCGAGTCGCAAGAGCTTCCTGAAATGAAACCCGTGGCTTTACCTGTGCTCTCGCACGAATGCTCTGACAGAAGTCCTCCTTCTGACAACATTTTGTACGTTCGCTCTACCAGGTTCTCGTCCTGGTTTAAATATTTAAAAACTATTTGCTTAGTTTATAAGTTCATGAAACGGCTCCCTAGAGGGCCAGTTATCGCGTCTGATTTAGAGTTCGCTGAATCTTGTGTGTGGCGATCAGTGCAGAGGATTCACTTTGAATCTGATCTCGATCGTTTAGCCCGCAATGAGTTGTGCTCTAAGCCAGTACAACGGTTAAGTCCCTTCCTTCACGAAGGACTTATCCACGTTGGAGGTCGCCTAGCAAACTCTGAGCTAGATTTTGACTCTCGTCATCAGATCCTCCTTCCGCGTCAAGATCATATAGTGGAGCTTTTAGTTTCCCACTATCATGTGACTAATTTCCACACAGGACCAACCTTACTCGTATCTCTATTACGACAAAGGTATTGGATCCTGTCCGCGCGACGTATTGCACGTCACATTACCTTTAAATGTAACATTTGCTTTCGAGCAAAGCCACGACCTACCTTTCCTATAATGGCGGATTTACCACGTTGCCGCGTTGAGTCGGCTCCTAAGGCTTTCTCTCATACAGGTTGCGACTACGCGGGACCCTTCTTGGTCACGTCGGTGCGTGCTAGAGGCCAAAGGGCCAGGAAAGCGTACATCTGCCTTTTTACATGCTTGACCACTCGCGCGCTACATCTTGAGATTGCCTCTGATCTTAGCACTGCGAGCTTTCTGTCAGCGTTGAAACGCTTCCTGGCGCGTAGAGGTCCGGTTCAGTGTTTGTACACGGATAATGCTACCAATTTTATTGGAGCCAAATCCTATCTCCGAGATCTCTACCAATTCTTGGCTAAAGAGTATCACCCCTTGTGGGAAAGAGAACTTGCAGAGCATCGAATCACACTCAAAAACATCCCCTGTAGAGCTCCACATTTTGGTGGTTGTTGGGAAAGTGAAGTGAAGAGTGTCAAAACGCATCTCTGCAAAGTCATTGGTCAGCAAATTCTTAGCTTTGACGAGTTTAACACTATGCTAACTCAAGTAGAAGCTTTACTAAACTCGAGGCCTCTGTATGCGATCAGCTCGGATCCGTCAGAGCCCACTTCATTATCACCGGCGCACTTCTTGCATACGAAACCTCTTTTATTTCTTCCCGCTCACGAAGTCAATGAAACGCGCTTACATCTTATTTCGCGATATGAATTGACTGATCAGATGGTTCAATCTTTTTGGAAGCGGTGGCGCCAAGAGTACTTGCACACCCTACAATCCAAACAGAAATGGAACACTACTGCCAATCCAATACGGGTCGGGATGGTTGTCGTCTCCATGCAGGACAATGTGATGCCTCTGCATTGGCCGTTAGGAGTAATTCACGAAACATTTCCAGATAAAAACGGAGTTTGTAGAGTCGCATCTGTCAAGACTCAAAGCGGGATCCTTCAGAGTCGCCCGGTAGTAAAGTTGTGCCCTTTGCCAACGCAATAAGTTTAGTTACCTTAATATTAATTCTTACCTTGCACCAATGTGCAGTATTAGATTTAGTTACCGCGTAGAATAGTTAGTTAAGTATCCTCATTTGTTATATAGAGTCGCAACTCTAGAGTTCTTATAGCTTTTGTGGAGTTGTGATGATATGCAATTTTGTATTTACTTCTCCTTAGTGTTTCGAAAGTGGGAACTTTCAAGCCGGGGAAAATGGTTACGCTTCGTAACTTATAGTTTTATATTTTTTCTACATCACCTATGGCGATTGAAAGGCATTGGTTTTCGTCTAATTTATTGAAAATGTGCCATGTATCGTTGATTGGGTGATTTGCAGCGCGCGCGCCATGTCGCGCCGCACCGACGCGTTAGTCACGCTCTAACCTTGGGATCGCGTGGATGCGCATGCTATGTGTGACACTAACTAGTCCCATCGCGCCCTAAAACCCCCCTGAACTGAAACCTATACGAACTGTTATCAACCTACTCCAGACCTACTTTAGTGTGTTGTGTACTGCTGGCCAGCCTAGTGTATCCAGAAAAGACCTGTAAGCTGCTCCTCCCGAAAGCGGACACGTGGCCGTCGCCTGCGCGCGCGCGTGGAATCGCTGGTCAAGGTATGTGGTACAATTGATGAATTGAACGATCTCCTGTGCCTTTCTTCCCGATTGCGTATTTTTTGCCTTCAACTTCTTGCGACAGAATCAGCAATTATAGCCTAGGTTGCTCTAATAACCTAGGCTCAATCCGCGTGTGATTTTAGCGGAAATTTACAACTTCTGCAGGTTATACGCACCAATTGCACCGATTGCACGCGTCCTTCGAGCCGGATTATTAATTTTGGGTGAAAATGGTTACGCTTCGTAACTTATAGTTTTATATTTTTTCTACATCACCTATGGCGGGAAGAAAGGCACAGGAGATCGTTCAATTCATCAATTGTACCACATACCTTGACCAGTGATTCCACGCGCGCGCGCAGGCGACGGCCACGTGTCCGCTTTCGGGAGGAGCAGCTTACAGGTCTTTTCTGGATACACTAGGCTGGCCAGCAGTACACAACACACTAAAGTAGGTCTGGAGTAGTTTGATAACAGTTCGTATAGGTTCAGTTCAGGGGGTTTTAGGGCGCGATAGGACTAGTTAGTGTCCCACATAGCATGCGCATCCACGCGATCCCAAGGTTAGAGCGTGACTAACGCGTCGGTGCGGCGCGACATGGCGCGCGCGCTGCAAATCACCCAATCAACGATACATGGCACATTTTCAATAAATTAGACGAAAACCAATGCCTTTCAATCGCCATAGGTGATGTAGAAAAAATATAAAACTATAAGTTACGAAGCGTAACCATTTTCCCCGGCTTGAAAGTTCCCACTTTCGAAACACTAAGGAGAAGTAAATACAAAATTGCATATCATCACAACTCCACAAAAGCTATAAGAACTCTAGAGTTGCGACTCTATATAACAAATGAGGATACTCAACTAACTATTCTACGCGGTAACTAAATCTAATACTGCACATTGGTGCAAGGTAAGAATTAATATTAAGGTAACTAAACTTATTGCGTTGGCAAAGGGCACAACTTTACTACCGGGCGACTCTGAAGGATCCCGCTTTGAGTCTTGACAGATGCGACTCTACAAACTCCGTTTTTATCTGGAAATGTTTCGTGAATTACTCCTAACGGCCAATGCAGAGGCATCACATTGTCCTGCATGGAGACGACAACCATCCCGACCCGTATTGGATTGGCAGTAGTGTTCCATTTCTGTTTGGATTGTAGGGTGTGCAAGTACTCTTGGCGCCACCGCTTCCAAAAAGATTGAACCATCTGATCAGTCAATTCATATCGCGAAATAAGATGTAAGCGCGTTTCATTGACTTCGTGAGCGGGAAGAAATAAAAGAGGTTTCGTATGCAAGAAGTGCGCCGGTGATAATGAAGTGGGCTCTGACGGATCCGAGCTGATCGCATACAGAGGCCTCGAGTTTAGTAAAGCTTCTACTTGAGTTAGCATAGTGTTAAACTCGTCAAAGCTAAGAATTTGCTGACCAATGACTTTGCAGAGATGCGTTTTGACACTCTTCACTTCACTTTCCCAACAACCACCAAAATGTGGAGCTCTACAGGGGATGTTTTTGAGTGTGATTCGATGCTCTGCAAGTTCTCTTTCCCACAAGGGGTGATACTCTTTAGCCAAGAATTGGTAGAGATCTCGGAGATAGGATTTGGCTCCAATAAAATTGGTAGCATTATCCGTGTACAAACACTGAACCGGACCTCTACGCGCCAGGAAGCGTTTCAACGCTGACAGAAAGCTCGCAGTGCTAAGATCAGAGGCAATCTCAAGATGTAGAGCGCGAGTGGTCAAGCATGTAAAAAGGCAGATGTATGCTTTCCTGGCCCTTTGGCCTCTAGCACGCACCGACGTGACCAAGAAGGGTCCCGCGTAGTCGCAACCTGTGTGAGAGAAAGCCTTAGGAGCCGACTCAACGCGGCAACGTGGTAAATCCGCCATTATAGGAAAGGTAGGTCGTGGCTTTGCTCGAAAGCAAATGTTACATTTAAAGGTAATGTGACGTGCAATACGTCGCGCGGACAGGATCCAATACCTTTGTCGTAATAGAGATACGAGTAAGGTTGGTCCTGTGTGGAAATTAGTCACATGATAGTGGGAAACTAAAAGCTCCACTATATGATCTTGACGCGGAAGGAGGATCTGATGACGAGAGTCAAAATCTAGCTCAGAGTTTGCTAGGCGACCTCCAACGTGGATAAGTCCTTCGTGAAGGAAGGGACTTAACCGTTGTACTGGCTTAGAGCACAACTCATTGCGGGCTAAACGATCGAGATCAGATTCAAAGTGAATCCTCTGCACTGATCGCCACACACAAGATTCAGCGAACTCTAAATCAGACGCGATAACGGGCCCTCTAGGGAGCCGTTTCATGAACTTATAAACTAAGCAAATAGTTTTTAAATATTTAAACCAGGACGAGAACCTGGTAGAGCGAACGTACAAAATGTTGTCAGAAGGAGGACTTCTGTCAGAGCATTCGTGCGAGAGCACAGGTAAAGCCATGGGTTTCATTTCAGGAAGCTCTTGCGACTCGCCTGAAACGAAGGGTTTTATCGGCCATTCAGCGCGGGGAAGTTTAAGCCACGACGGCCCATTTAGCCACAACGGATGATGAACTAATTGGGCAGGCGTTAAACCGCGAGAGAGGCAATCACTGGGATTTTCAGACCCTTTCACATGGAAGAAGTGATCTGCCGAGAGATGCTCATGAATCTTAGCGATACGATTGGCTACGAAGGTGTGCCATCGATGCGGTGCAGAGTGAATCCAACTTAAGGTTACAGTTGAATCCGAAAAAGCTACGACTACCTCAATGGCGTGTCGAGCTGCGAAAAGATTATATACTCGCTTTATCACAGTTGATAAGAGGAGTGCGGCGCATAACTCGAGACGAGCTAGCGAAACTACTTTCAGTGGCGCGACTTTAGATTTCGCACACACCAGCGAGACGACGACACTACCGTCAGGTCTGACAACGTGGGCATAAACCGAACCACCGTAAGCCTTCTCACTAGCGTCGGCAAAACCGACGAGTGAGAGTCTACAGCGTTCTACGACGCCAACATGTCTCAAAAATCTCAATTCAGAGATAATTGGCAGTTCAGATTGAAACTGTTCCCACAGACGAACAATGCGAGGTGGTGGAACGTCATCCCATCCAAGTTTGACAAGCCAAAGCTCTTTGATAAGAAGCTTGGCGTATAAAATTATCGGTGCAACGAGGCCTAAAACGTCGAAAAGACGTGCGATGGAAGAAAGAATATTCCGTTTAGTGCAAGTGCGAACATCAGGGTTAACCTGGAACACGAAACAATCCTCGTCAGGGAACCAACGAAGTCCCAGTATTTTCTGAGTCAGATCTTTACTTAGGTCCACGCTCTGTGAAAGTCGTAATGACTCTGGAATAGTCCGAAGAACATCGACACTGTTGCTAGACCACTTCGTCAGTTGAAAATCGCCGAGAGAGAATATTTTTATAAGTTCACGAGCCGAGTCTATAGCTAGCGCACTGCTAGGTATAGAACTAACTATGTCATCCATATAAACATCTCGCTGCAAAATGTCCCTGGCGAGAGGCAACTGTGTTCCTTCATCCTGACATAACTGTTGGATAGTGCGAATAGCTATAAAAGGACTACACTTTAAACCAAAGGGAAGCACTGAAAACTGATAAATTTGAAGTTCCTCTTCCTCATTAAACCGATATAAGATACGTTGTAGTGAACGATCTTGTGCACGTATACCTATACGTAGGTACATAGATTTGACATCTGCGGAAACAGCGACACTAAAAAGCCTAAAATTTAACAAAATGTTGAAAAGGTCAGCCTGAAGGGCTGGACCTGCGTACAGGATATCATTGAGCGAGGTGCCGTTATCTGTACATGCACTGGCGTCTAGGACCACACGCAACTTGGTGGTCACCTTATCCTCTCGAATGACAGCATGGTGAGGAATATAGTATTCCATTTCTCGCTCCTTACAATTTCGTTTGGGCAACATACATTCAGGTACGATATTCTGCACCAAAGAAATATAATTGTTTTTTTAGATAATCCCGTATGACGTCATCATACAGAAGTTTGACGTTAGGAAGTGATTTAAGTTTACGTTCAAGACTATAGAATCTCTTGCGAGCCATATTAAAAGAATTTCCTAATGCTGACGCGTCTGTTTTCAGTGGTAAAGCTGCAACATACTTGCCATTTGGAGCGCGGGTAATTGTGTCACAATAAAACTCTTGACATTTTTTATCATCCACACTCCCAATGGATGAAGCAGTAACATCTTCAATCTCCCAAAACTTACGAAGATCGAAGTTATCGAACGAACTCGCAAAGAAAGACAGAGTGTCAGTTGGAGGTTCGATAATAGGTGCTTCTCCTAGAAGTATGTAGCCGAGCACAGTCTCCAATGCGTCGGGACAACCGGGTACGCTGGTCACGTGACCAGGTCGCAATAACTTAGCGAACAACTTGACCCCAAGTAACATGTCAATATTACCTGGAACACCCCAGCTGTCATCCGCGAGTAGTTTAGGATCAATATGACTTAATACGGACGGATTTATAGCACCCAGTGGAAGCTGTCCGGTTATTTGATCCAAAACTAAAGCGTCTATTTCATACCTAGGCTGCGAGCAAAACCGTGAGCTGAACGTAAGATTCACCGAGCCGCGAACGGGCTGCGACGTGCCACCAATACCACGAACGGTAGTTATCGAGTCAGTATGTATAGTTAGACCGAGCATACGGCAGCAACGCGATGTCATATAATTCTTTTGCGACCCAGGGTCCAAGAGACATCTAACCATCACGGCCTTACCCTTCCTACCCGCCACCAGCACCTTGGCAGTAGCCAGAACTTCCGTACTACGTGTGGCCTGGACTTGAGCAGAAGAATGCGTACACAACGCCACACGATCGGAAGTAGCTGGGTCGGCCGCAGAAGCGGAGGCGGGGGCGCTAGCGGGCGTCGGCGCAGGGGCTTGCACCGATTGCTCAAAATGCAATAAGGAATGATGCTTACCGTTACATTTCCTACATGTTGACTTCGATAGGCACTTAGAGACAGTATGTTTGCTACTTAGGCAATTACCACATCGGTTATTGTCTTTTATAAACTTAAATCTATTATCTACGCTCAACCTTTGAAACGCTTTGCACATAAACAAGGTTTTATGCGTGGAATGACAAAGTGAACATTTAGATTCAGTAGCCACAAACACCTGCGATTCCTTAGATGAGGCGCGGGGGCTACCTGCGGGGGCGGACTTACTAGCCGCAGGAGAGGTGCGATACAAGATTTTTACTTGTTCACGAACAAACTTTACGAAATAATCATAATCTAACTCTTGTTGATTACGAAGCGACATTTCAAAATGTTTTGCAATATCAGAGTCTATTAACTTAAGACCCCAATGAATAAATATAAAATCATCTAACTTATTTATTTTCAATTGTTTGAGTCCCGCAATCGTAGAAGTCAATTTATCGAAACCCTTTTCAATATTAGCGGGAGTCGATCCGAACGGTTTCAAGGAGAACAGCTGATTTAGATAATTAGTAGCGAGCGCGCGAGTATCTAGGTACTTGGCGATGAGCGCCTCCCAGACAAGAAGGTAATTATCGCCAGAAGGTACAATACCTTCAGCCACATTCCTAGCCTTTCCCTTTAAACAACTCAACAGATAATGAATGCGATCAGAATCTGTTAAATCTACGTTAGTATGTATAATACGTTTGAAAGTCTCGTAAAAGAACGGAAAGCTCTGAATATCACCGTCAAAGGTAGGCAGTTCGATTTTAGGAACCTGTATATGGTGAGCATTTGGGCTCGCTGACGGGCTAGGTTTCTGGAAATCACCTGACTCAGTTAATGAAGATAAACTAAACCTTATTTCGCCGACCAACTCATCAAATGAATGCAATGCGCCATAGCTTACTTCACAGGTTGGATCCAATGTCAAATTGAGCATATTTATCTCGTCCATTAGTCCATTGAATTCACTACGCAATCCATCAATTTGTTTCGCCTGAGCGATGAAAGCCTTGCGTAATCTTTCGGTAGTTAAAGATTTAGTTGAATCCAAAATCCTTTGAACCCGCGAAAAATATGCGTCACGTTTACCTTCCAATAATCGAAGTTTAACTTTGTCACTCATTGTGAACAGAAGTCAAATATGACGCAAAATTAATTATATTAAATCAACCTTTATCTTCTACGGAACCCCAGGGAGTGAGGTTAGGGGCCAATCAAACCGATAAGCCAATGAAAGATTTTATAACTTAAGTATATAGTACGGAACGAAGTTTCCGTACACGCGAAACCCTAACAATATTAAATTGAAAAGTAAACAAATATAAACTACCGACGCTTTAACCAAGTGCACGTAACAAAATCTAATATAAATTAAAATAGTAAGCACGCCAAATATGTTATGAACGTACCCATCTATATACTATATTTATGATTAGCTCAGATATACCTACAACCCGATAAAAACATTTATGTCGGATGCGACGCTATAAACTTGTCTGCACTAACTTCCACTTGAATGAGATTAACTTACTCAATACAAGTAATATGAAAGTACAGATTCTTAACTAACAATAAGTTAAGTGTTGAACTTAGAAAAAAGTATAAACTTATTTTCGTAAGCGATGCGAGTGTATTCTTAACGAAATAACTTCGTAAGAAACAGTAAATTTCTTCACGAGTAGACGCGTAGATGACGGTTTGAAATAAGTTATCTAGTAAGTACATACTACGGTCGCAAACGTGAAGTGCGGGTGTGATATGTATAAATATACGGCTGTTTCCATTGAGGAGAATTAACGCGTAAAGTTTATACACATCGGTTATTTTACCTGAAGGTTTCTGTCAAGAAATCAAGTCACCTTCCTACAAAACAAAATAACAAGCGATGCGATGATAATATGGTTAATTGCAATAATTAAACATATGCGGTTGAGTCTCGCTATATAAAGCATACCTGCTCGTGCAATACGAATATAACAGGCGTAAACCTAACGAACCTATACAAGTGTATCATACAATAACAATCAATGTTATTCATTTAGCAATTTCGATTAGTACCAACATAATAAGTATGTAAAAGTTTCTAATGCGTAACTAAATTTAACCGTGGGTACGCGAACAAAGTTCAGACCTGGAACATTCCACAGTCAACGTACGACGATTTATACCAACTACCCACAATTTTTACAACCGAACAAAAAATATGTAATTACGCCGAAAACTAACAGATTTTATTAAATAAACGTATTTAGCGATATGAATCAACGTTGATATTCAATTAACTGTATTCTTCGGAGCTTTAAATAGTGAACTTAAAGATTTAAATTAAGAATGGATTTGACGGTTGACCTATTGCAAACGCAAGGCAGTTTGAACCTTATTTGTAAAGCAATAGAGTTGAGAGTTGTGTGATGATATGCAATTAATATTAAAAATTCCTAAGTTTTTTTTCTCAAAATCAGACTTTTAGGACTTAAATATAGGCTGTAAAAAGGCCCAAAATTAATAATCCGGCTCGAAGGACCAAAATGGTGCGTATAACCTGCAGAAGTTGTAAATTTCCGCTAAAATCACACGCGGATTGAGCCTAGGTTATTAGAGCAACCTAGGCTATAATTGCTGATTCTGTCGCAAGAAGTTGAAGGCAAAAAATACGCAATCGGGAAGAAAGGCACAGGAGATCGTTCAATTCATCAATTGTACCACATACCTTGACCAGTGATTCCACGCGCGCGCGCAGGCGACGGCCACGTGTCCGCTTTCGGGAGGAGCAGCTTACAGGTCTTTTCTGGATACACTAGGCTGGCCAGCAGTACACAACACACTAAAGTAGGTCTGGAGTAGGTTGATAACAGTTCGTATAGGTTCAGTTCAGGGGGTTTTAGGGCGCGATAGGACTAGTTAGTGTCCCACATAGCATGCGCATCCACGCGATCCCAAGGTTAGAGCGTGACTAACGCGTCGGTGCGGCGCGACATGGCGCGCGCGCTGCAAATCACCCAATCAACGATACATGGCACATTTTCAATAAATTAGACGAAAACCAATGCCTTTCAATCGCCATAGGTGATGTAGAAAAAATATAAAACTATAAGTTACGAAGCGTAACCAACGTAAATGTATCGGGTTGAAATTAAAACCATATACCTTTTTTTTTTTCGGGTGGGAAATCATCTAATGACTTCCCACCCGAAAAAGACTTGTACTGACTAAAACCCACCCATGTTCCTTCTATTGCCCTTTACGTTCCGGAGCCGCGGTATCTCTTTCGAACAACCCGCAACCCCGGCAGGCGGAGGCTCTGGCAAGCCCCTCTGAAAACCATATACTTACTCAAGCTTCTGGTCGCTTTGTACTGTGAAAAAATCACACCTGTACACCCCCACCCTCTAAACTTTTTTTTTGTTTCAAATGAATATTAAGCTTCAATATTTTTTTGCTTCTTGCGGTTATGAAATCATCATATAACTTTTCCCGCTCCGGGGGGAGTGGGCGGGGTATCAGACTTTTACAGACTATAACCCACCCATTTTTCTTCTTTTTTTCTGTTGCACAACAACTTCCGCAACCCCGCAATGCCCTTTTTATTGAAATTACGAATACATTTAAAAAGTCTAAACTATAATAACATAATTGTTATATGTTATAAAATAATAGTTATATGTTAGATAGCACAAAATATTGATAATAATATGAATGTACAAAACAAATCCTCTTAAGCTTACTCCTCTCAAAACAAATGTCGTTAACTTCGTGAAAAAAATAATTTAAGCTGGTGCAATTATTATTTTAATTTGCCATAAAACAACAAAGTTTAATCAGACCTATCAGAGTGTAATATGAGTCTACTGACTAACTAAGAAAGTTCTTCATTACAAACTTAGCGTATTATCAACACTTGTTTCTTTCGAACTGTTCACACCTACAAAGTAACATTTCACGATTTCGACACATCTACTACCTATTCGAATATATTTAATTTAGCAATCTTCAATCAAATCAAAAAAAAATATCGCAACGTGGGCTTTAATTTTTCTCATTTAAGTATCCCTACGTGGGATTTAATTATTCTCATTTATCGCAACGTGGGTTTTCATTATTTCTAATTCTTCATCAGATAAACTTCGGCAATGAGTTTTTATAGAGCATGGGCCTTAGTTGGACACATGCTTTAAATAGTTTTTTTATAAACAGAAAAACACGATCTCTTTACTGGAAAGTTTCCATAGATGACCTAGGTAAGAAAATAAATAAATTGGCATACGCACTTTTCTAAAATATTTAAATGGATTTGCAGCTGGTTGCATATTCACGGCTTAGTTAGCCTCAGTTGTGCGATATGGCGTTATTTTTTGGGGTTATTAAAAAAAAGAAAAAAGACACCATTTTGTAGGCAAAAAAAAAATTATGATAGCTGTGAACATTTCTTAAAATCGCCGATTTTTTACCCGACTGCGCACCGCAAAGGAGGGTTATTTCGACGACCATCTTTCAAAGCTCTCCTAATGCGGTTGGATTAAGGGCCTGATTCAGAAGCCAGTAGCCTCCCCACAAAGCGGGCTCGATACGGCCAGCATTGTGAGGAGGTTCCTGTCTCTGAAACTCTAACCACCGGTAGCTTGGACCCTGCTCCCAAAACCGGCGGAAACTGATTTTCTATATTTTTTTTAAAGAAATATTTAAAAAATGTATCGGTTAAAAAATAATAAAGAGATATCTATACATATTAAAAACTAAAGAAAAGGAGGTTTTGATGCAGTTTAGTTAACAGTTTTGGCAGATAATCATTTCTCCAAGATATCTGTGTTAACTCTGCGAAAGTTTCAACAAACATGGACGTGCGATACAGGAGCAAGTCATTAATTTAATTATAAACTTTTAGGATATCGAGTCTCTTCACCTCTTAGTCCTTGGGGCAGTCGAAGTATGTTTGTACCGAGTTAGCTATAGTTTAGGATCAATATAAACTTGGATGAAACATTCACTTCTAGTGTATTAGTATCAAATATTTTAGTTAATTATTCCTAGACTTATTACCAGCATAGCGTAGACGTCGTAAATTAGTATAAACTTAACTACATTTATAGTTTAATTTCTTTGTAAAAACACCCTTTGATTTAAGTCAAGAAACAAAGCGAGAGTGTTATGGTGCAGAGAACAGCAGAGTGCAGATTCCCACTTCAATCAAACGACGTTTTTATTCACGTACTAGTGCTTCTGGAAACGATCGTTTCCAAACAAAAAAACCGAACTTTGCTCGTGGAAACAATTATTGTTTCCAAGTCTTCATTTTTGTTAAACGAAATTTTGAAGTGATATTGAAGTCACTATTTTATAACTTTCTGTGATCAAAGTTAGTGAGTGCTCCAAGAATTATTAAGCCTTTTATGGTTTTTTTTTTTATTAAAACGATGAAATAACTAAAATACTTTATGAAAATTTAAAAAACAAGTACACTTATCCATCTTATTTTGCTATAAAACCTTATATTTTAATAGAAGTAGGCAATATACTTGTTCTCAAACTTTCTAGTTTTTTATAAATATAATTATATTAAGAACTCGAGAAATAATAGACTAATATTTATTGTATAACTCATTGGCTACACAAAACAGTATTTTTATTACAATAAAACCTATCCAGTCGGTAGTAAATTAAGTTTTTGTTACCACATGTCACAGCGCGTTACGCGAAAGAGTCCGCCGAGCAAAGTTCGGCGCCTTTTTTGTTTTCGCAAGCAATCGAGCGGTTAACACAACGAAAAGTATTTTTGTCATCAAACACTATGAAATTAAATTATAGTTTATGGTTTCTTTTTAATTTTCCCCTACGTTTTATCTTCTTCGGCTGGTGGAGAAACAAAGGTATGACGCCAATAAATAGTTTTTTTTTTACGGATGGGAAATGATCAAATAACTTCGCCTGCTCTGGGTGGAGCTGGGGGGAGTGTCAGACTTGTACTGACTGAAACCCAATCATGTTATTTCTATTGCCCTTTATGTTCCATTGGCCGCGATATCTCTTTCGGACAAAAGTGGTAGCCCTGGCAAGTCCCTCCGCTTGCCCCTCTGCTCTGCGCCGTCGACACGAACTCCGCTTAATAGCTTAGTTTTAAAAATAAGTACATAATTATTTTTGGAGTTTTCTCCTTAAGAATCGATTTTCATATATAAGGCGCCCGGTATGAGAAAAATGTGAGGTGTAAAATCTACTGATGAATGACCTTGAATGACCTCGTTACGTTTTTGGTGCAGATGCACCTATGGTGTTTTTGAATATTACTAGATGGCGCTTTATGAAATTTGTCGTCCGTCAGTGATATTTTTGTACTTAAGGAGTAAAATCCAGTCGTGCGTCGCAGCTGACACACACACTTTTTTTTTTTTATTTAGAGGGTTAATAAATGTGAACTTGTTGCTATTTTCAAATTATGTTATAAATTATTAACATAAATCAAAATCTATTTTATTTGTGCAACGTAGGTAGCGATTACAGTTCTTAAATTAAAGTTTATAGATCGCTATGTCATGCCAGAAGCGAATAATTATGGTTGTATTCATATATACCTAATAACGATATTTGTCGTGCGAGAGGTAAACACAAAATATTTCGTAGGGATGTCAAAATTAATAGAATGTTGATAAATGAATAAAACAGAAATTGCAAATATCACAATATGGTGTCATTTCTACAGTCAATTCATAATTAAAAATATTCATCATACAATCAAATAAGTCTGTATTCATTTAGCAATTATAGCAATTTTTATAAGTGTTTTAAATTATGTTTAAATTGTTTTATATTTAAAAAAAATTATGACATCTGGTAATTTATTGTAGCCATAACCAAAACGCTATTTCTCACAAAGGCATACTTACAACGCTGATTTCAGAGTTTGCGTATTGGTTATGAATCGCATTTCGGAACGTTGACTCTGTTTCAAATAATTTTATTTTGACGAAAGCATTTATTTCATAATTAGTATATTATATAATGATGGCGAGATTATATAATGATGGAGGTTTCTTTCAAAAAATTTTAGCGATTTTAAGAAATGTTGACAGCTATCATAAATGTTTAGACAACACATTGATCTGATGTATAGTAGATTTACCCAAAAAAATAACGCCATATCGTACAATTGAGGCTACTAAGCCGTGATACGCAACCAGCAAATTCATTTTTTTTTATATTTTAGAAAGTGCGTATGCTGATTTATTTATTTTCTTACCTAGGTCATCTATGGAGACTTTCCAGTTTAGTTGGATATCGTGTTTTTCCGTTTATAAAAAACAATTAAAAATATGATGGCCTTAAAAACATGCGCCCCACTGCTCTATAAAAAGTCATTGCCGACGTTTATCTGAGGAGGAATTAGAAAAAAAACCCACGTGGAGATAAATGAGAAAAATTAAAGCCCACGTTGGGATAAATGAGAAAAATGAAAGCCCTCGTTGAGATAAATGAGAAAAATTAAAGCCCTCGTTGGGATAAATGAGAAAAATTAAAGCCCACGTTGGGATAAATGAGAAAAATTAAACCGCCTTAGGAGAGCTTCGAAAGATGGTCGTTCAGGTACTATTGGCCATTAGGCCATCAGGCCGTAACTACTATCGGTACAATGATAGCCGAGCTCACATTCCACATATCGACAACCTCTTGTGCCAAGCCGAGATATTTTAGTGGTTTTTCTTTCTCAGCTACAACGTTATAATTATATCTATACTATTATAGATTATATTTATAACGTATAACGTTGTAATATAAGTACAACGTTGTAATATAAGTACAACGTTATAATTATATCTATACTATTATAGATATATTTATAACGTTTAACGTTGTAGTATAAGTACAACTTTATAATTATATCTATATTTATATGTAGATATAATTATAACGTTGTATCTTTAACAAACATTGCACTATGAGAAAACCTGTACTCAAAGTTTATTTGTGATTGTATCACCAAATCGTTTTGAGTAAGCGTGTTGACCTATGCTCTCCTGAGCGTGAGAAGAGGTTTTTTTTAGCAGGGGGATAATAAAAGGCTAGTTATATTAAATTAGTTCATAGCAGGCAAATTACACGGAAAGTTTACGTTATCACAGAGGTTCTGGGAACCAATAACTCGCTTATGTCCGCATGAGGGCAAGTCTGATCTTTATATTATTCCTTTGAATAAACCGTAATTCACCGTGACTATAGTTCTATCATGAGGAGCCAAAATATTGCAACTAAATGTGACACGAGAATTGTATATACCTACTAGCTGCACCCTCGGTTGCACTCGCGTGATAGAATATACAATATATCTTTATGAAGCCTCTGTGTTATTCTGATATTTTCTATATCAAAAGTAAAAAAGGAAGTTAGGAAGTTTCATCAAAATCCATTCAGAAATTTTAGTGCGCGCTTTTATAATTCTAATAGGATAAGAAAGATATATTAGGGTTACCAATATATACGGATTACTACAGGTGTATCTCAGATTAAAATAAACGAAAAACGTTTTTATTATAATGTACACACGACGACACATCAACCTATACAAAACCAGTTTATGCGGATCTCTCATCGTACGGGAAATCCAAGGTGTACGAAACGTTGTTAAGAGATCAGCATAAATTGGTTTTGTACAGGTTGATATGTCTTCGTGTGTACAAAGAAGATTTTTGCTTTTGTTTGAAGAACGGTATTATACATATTTTCTTAGAAAGTGGCACCTCTTAGCAACCTTTCTCTAAGTCCAGTCAAACTGCAGTCATCTAACCAGTTGACACACGACTTCTCGATGTTGTAGAAGATATGGTTAGGTACGACGGTCACAAAAGGATCTATGATTTCGTGTTGTAACACAAGGAAGTCATCGTCTCCTTTTTTTTCTATATATGGCCTATCGTGTAGCGCTGAGCCCGTATGACTCAATACGTTTTTTAATTCTTTTTCTACCAACTCCGCATGGTTTCCGCTTGATTTTGAGTCCCTTAGAATGGGCGTTGAGTCGTCTTTACTTCTCAGTAAGTTAAAAAGATTCCTAGCTTTACTCAATTTATCAGCGTCCAGTTTTCTTCTGTTCATAGTACGTAGATTAGAATCTACTATGTACTGAATTACTTTACTTAGTCCCGATGAATCTCCATTTCTCTTAACTTTTTTCATCTCTCGATCGAATCCGGATAAAGGTGTTGCCAATTTGAAAATGAGACAGGTCATGAAGAATTTAAGCTGAAAAATAAAATTGTTGTTTTGTAGGAAGTTAGGTTAAAGGGTCGCTTTGCCGTGTCGTGTTCCACGCGCCCCTTAAGAAGATGTCAGCAAAGCAGAGGTGCATGCAAGGGCCACTGCCTGCCGGGGTTTGCTGGTTATTCTAAAGAGATACCGCGGCCCCGGAACATAAAGGACAAAAAAGGAACATGGGTTTTAGTCAGTAGACATGAGTGTCTACTGACTAAAACCCATGTTCCTTTTTTGCGATTTTTTTCTTTTTTCCATGTTTCTTTTTTTTGGGTGAAGTGTGAGCACTTCACCCTCCGCTCAGCCCTGAGGGGGGGGAGTTATTATATTGCGTCCCCCTCACTCCTCCATGTCATTAACATTAGATGATCCTTTAAACAGTATGTGTGCATAAAGTGTAAATCCTAACTAATATTATAAATGCTGAAGTACATAAGTTTGTTTGATACCTTTTCACACCTAAACCACAGAACCGATTATCCTGATATTTTGCATACCTATGCTATGCTATTCTCAGGTGTATAGAAAAGGACATAGAGTTCCTTTTATCCCGTATTACAAAAGGTACTAGGTTTCTGAGTTAGCCAACAATAACGTTAATGTGGCGCCATCTGTTTCAATCATGATTGAATGAGCAAGCAGAGTACAACCCGAATAAAATTGATTGTCACATTCTAAAGTAACGCCAGCAATGCTGCGGACAAATTATAAATAGTCTTAAATATTAGCTTCTCGATTTTTCTTTTTGACGAAAAAAAATATGAATAATATCTAAAGAGGAAAAATATGGTTTATTCGCAAAACCGCCAATAAAACACCTGGTTAGGTACCTATGTTTAAACAAAAAAATTATTTTATTCTTATTCAATGTACTTCGGCATGTAAAGATCACGTTTCACGGAAAAAGCTAAGTAGCTCTCACCTGGGTTACCATTGCTTGTGCGGAAAGAATATTATTTTAGTGCGTCCGAAAATAGACGACATTTAGAACTTTGTCGTTCATGTTCAGGAGAACCCCGAAAAATATAACAATAGGTAAAACGTGACTCTCATTCCAGGTACTCGAAAAGGTTTGTTTATTTTTTCTTATGGGAACGACTATATAAATGTCGCATGTCAACCGATAGCAAATTTGATATTTTCACTTTAGCTTACTTGACATACGGTACGCGGCGGAAACATAACGTTGATACGTCGATTATAAAATTAATAATATTCGTTTCAAATATCACATTTTTAGTATTTTTATAATAAAAAAAAATCTGTAGGTCCTTATTTATATTAAAAAAAAACGTTGCCAGACACTTGGAATTTCTCCTGTATCATGGGTGAGTTTACAAACATTTAAACTCACATATATACAAACAGCCAGACCCGGAACAGCTGCCTATTGGTCATACAAAAATTTGTTCCGTGCGAGGATCGAACCCGCGACACGTAGCGCAGCAGTCGATCGCTCAGTCAGTCACAGCGCCAAACATGCTGGCAAATATAATAACGGTAATATCTATGAATGATATTGTAGCAAAAACTTTTTCTAAAATGTTATAGAATTTATTTATATTTTTTGGACCAAGCAAACATTTTGTATTTTAGATGAAAAAGTCGACGTACGTTCTCGTTTAAATTAAATTTACATAGCGCGCTGGTGATAATGTGTTGTACAGGGAATCATTTAAACTTCAATTAATGAATTTACAATTTGAATGATTTATATTTTATTGATGATTGTTATCACTTGACATTAGTTAAATATTTGTTTCTTTTATTTTGTTTATTTAATTAATTTCGTAATTAATTCTAATATAAAAATGTTGCATGCCTCACGGTAGAATGTATTGGATCCTTCTCTTACTCAGCACCATATTTCTGTACCTACATTCATAGCAAATAAATTTCATTTCATTTCAAGTTAGCCAACGTTATGGCTAAACATAAATTAGTTTGACGTCTCATCAAAATGAACAATAACGTTACAAACTTTTTTTGTGTTAATTATTAGGAACTAGCTTTTGCCCGCGGCTTCGCTCGCGTTATATTCGGAGTAACACAGTTCCCCTTGCGCCTTCTTGATTTGTAATAGCAACGCTAAGTTTTCCCTTTTCTTCCCTCTTTCCCCTCACATCCCACTTTTTTTTTTTAAAAATTAGCCTATGTCCGTCTCCTGGTTCCCAACTATCTCTGTACCAAAATTCATCAAAATCGGTTTAGCCATTAAAGCGTGAAGAGGTAACAAACAAACAAACAAACAAACAAACAAACTCACTTTCGCTTTTATAATATTAGTAAGGATAATAAAATTGAAAGGACATCGTTTGTCTTGTTATGGACATGTAATGAGAAGGGATGAAGAGCATGTGACTAAAAGAGTGATATGTACCTATGAATGTTGATGAATGTTAAGAAAAAATGTATGGATTGTGTAAGGAATGATTTGAAGGAAAAAGGAGTAAATGATGCCGTGACGTCTAACAGGGGAGAATCAATAAGAAAACGTGTTTCGCCGACCCCAAATAGAATGGGACAGAGGCAGGAAAATTAATAAAAAAAGGAATTCTTAGGTAGGTACAATTTGGTTGTTTCAAATGTAGGTACCATTTATTGGTTGCGATGGTCAGTTGTTACCTCGCCATATACGAACTACTGAACGACAAAAGTGTTTTTGTAAAAGGTAGTGGGCAGGACTTGAAGTGTCGTAACGGAGAATACTATGAAAGTCACAATAAAGGACGAACAACCTCATGTAATTGCTGCTAGAGATAATATTGTCAACATTTTCCATACAAATCAAGCATGTCGTGGTTAACTCTCATTAGAGTGCGCGTATATCTTGGCGAGCAGAGGGGCCTACCAGAGCCACCGCCTGCCAGAGTGGCGGGTTATTCTATACCGCGGCCATGGAACATAAAGGGCAAAAGAAGGAATATGGGTGGGTTTTAGTCAGTACAAGTCTGAAACTCTGATTCTGATCTGATTTCGTATCCGCAAAATAAAGAAGATTTTGTCTGAGCGCGACTGATCGGCGTTTCAATAAAATATCCCTGCCTGTTGTACTTCTAATCACTTATGTCGTAATGATAACGATTGTAATGGAAACGAATAAAACTACACTACACTATGCTGAAATTAAAAATGCTGGCAGGTTTTTTTTTTGATACACAGCACCTGTCGCGCGTATAGTTATCTTGCGCGCACTCTACGGCGCAAATGACGTACTGCAATTGACGGCTTTGAAGGTGTTTCGTGACAGATTTTTTACGCTCAGATTTTTTTCGAATTTTATTTGCATTTCGTTGCATTGCTGTCACCACTATCACAAGAGTGAAAAGTAAAAATGTATTACGGTTATATGCATATCGAGTTCACTTATCCAATACGAATTCCAGAGAATATTTCAGCACACTTATTTCACATAAAAGACACACCAAAATTCGAAAGATTAAAACAATAACTACATCAAGAATTGGAAACAAACTGGCTGTGAAATTGGATTTACTTTATAATTTAGTAGGTATGTACAGAATTTCTAAGGACCGATAAGAGTAAGTTATCAAAAGGGATGTGAGATATTCTTACTAATATTATAAAACCGAAAGTGAGTTTCTTTAAATCAATCAATAAATATTTTTATTTCACTTAGGCCTACATGGGCACTTGAGAAAAGGTGCACGGTTCGGGTTGGTCGTTTCCTATGGAGAAGAACCGCCAAGAAACTCCATGGTTACTCTTTTTGTTTGTTTGTTACGTCTTCACGCCTAAATGGCCAAACCGATTTTGATGAATTTTTGTGCAGAGATAGTTGGGACCCTGGAGACGGACATAGGCTATTTAAAAAAATGAGAATAGGGGAGAAAGAGGAAAGGAAAGGGGAGAGAAAGCAATTTTTTTTTCGATCATCACGCGGATTAATGTTAGCGTAAGCTTAAAGTAACTATGCGATGCGGACGAAGTCGCGGGCGGAAGCTAGTCTTTGTATAAAATTCTCGAATCACAATTTTAGTTGTCATATACCTCCGAAACGGCTTGGCCGGTTTTTATAATTTTTTTTACCCGATTCTCTGCACTTCTCCTAGAGGTAGGTATGAAAAAAAAACCATCTATTCTCAGACCTACCGAATCTCTTTATATACCTACTAGCTGTGCCCAGCGGTTTCACCCGCTGAGGTTTAGGGGTATGAAAAATAGATGTTAGCCGATTCTCAGACCTACCCAATATGTACCCAACATTTCATCAGAATCGGTCGAGCCGTTTCGGAGGAGTACGGTAACTAACATTGTGACACGGAAATTTTAAATATTAGATATAATTCTGATGTACGTGTGTATGCCACTGTCCTCATCCCAAACGGCTGGGGCAATTTGAATGATTTTTTTGTATGCGCGTTGGGTGGCGGGTGGTGGTGGTGGATGATTCAGATTAACATATCAGCCCAAAAAAGTAGGACAATGTCTGTCAGGCCTTACTGAACTCGACTGGGCTGATCCATGCGTCATGATCGTGAATAAGTGCTGTCAGTTGGGACTGGTCATCACTCAGCTGCCTTGGTTTTCTTAATAATAATAATAATGTGAACTCGGCTATTATTGTGCCGATTGTCGTAACGGCCAATGGCTTAATTGCCAAGAGCCTCGACGAACATCTGTCGAAGCTCTCCTTAGGTGGTTGGATCAAGGGCCTGATTCAGAAGGCAGTACTCCTCGATACGGCCCGCATTGTGAGGAGGTTCCTGTCTCTGGAGCCCTAACCACCGGTAGCTTGGACCCTGCTCCCGTTACCGGCGGAAACCTATTTTTATATTTTTAAATGATTTTTAATTTTTTTTTTCTACGAAATATTTAAAAATGTAAGTATAAGATGTAATGTAAATAAAGGAGATAATAATAATAATCTTTTATTTGCAGACCTTAGTCCATAGCGTTAGTAATATATGAAAAAGACTTACTTAACTAATGTTAGTATCACACATAATCAACAAAAACAATTCAAATATTAATACGACACAAAGTAGAAATGGACATAAAACCACCTGTGCAGTCTCATCCATCGACCAAGCATAGGGCAGTCCCACCGGTCACTCAATGCCCTCAACATGCTGTGGGAGCTGTCATCAGTTCTGCGCCGGAGAGAAGCGCATCGCTTGCGAATGATGGCATGAAAATCGTCTATCCGCGCATCGGCAAACATACCCGAAGCGCTACAAAAACGCGGCAGCCCCACAAGCATTCTGAAGGCATTATTATATTGAACACGCAGAGCATTGTATGCTTTCTGCGTATACTTGACCCACAGGCTGCAGGTGTAAAAAGTCTGACAATAGGCTCTAAAGAGCGTCATTTTCACCTCACAAGAACACCGTGCAAACCTGCGAGCCAGCATATTGCTTCGAACAGACAACGCTCTGCGCTCCCTCTCTATATCCAAGTCATCACACAAGTCCTCGGTGACCCAGTGACCCAGGTATTTAAATTTTGATACTCGCTTTAAGGGTGTGTTTGCTAAAGAGACACACGGCACATATAAGTCTCTTCTGGTGCCAACATTAAACACAATTAACTCACTCTTAGCGACGTTATATCTAAGCCCATGAGCCACCGCGTAATCCTCACAGACCTTCAGCAACCGTCTTAACGCACTGATTGATGGACTCAGCTACACCATATCGTCTGCATAGCTGATGTTGTTCATAGCAACCCCATCAACATGACAGCCAACCAATTAATTAGGTACTTTATTATTGTATTATTGATTTCCACTTTCACTCTGGATGCTCTTAATGTGCACGTTTAACTACATCGCTCTCACACATATCAACGGTTCCTATGTACATAAGAGCGTAATTTGTGTTCAACACGCCCTAGAAATAATTCTATGAGCAATAATAAATATTTTCTTTCTACAATATTTTAACAGTTTTAAGAGCTTTATAATGCTACTAGCGGACCCGACAGACGTTGTCCTGTCTACACGTCTTTAATTTGAAAATTTCAAACTTTTTTTAATAATCTAATAAGCTGTCTAATTTGACACTGCGATGGTAGCGCCGTCTGTCGGATCCAATGTAAAACATTCCAAAATCAACAACTACTAATAAATTAAAAATTAATTAAAAAAAACATTGTCCAGCGGACAAAATTGTGAATCTAAACCATTCCCAGATCCCCTTGAACACACACAAAAAAATTCATCAAAATCGGTCCAGTCGTTTGAGAGAAGTTCAGTGACATACACACTCACAGAAGAATTATATATATAAAGATTTACACATAAGTTTTTTTTTCACTTTTTCTTGAAAAATCTGATAGTTGACCGTTTCTACGACACCTTATTCGTTGTATTTTTAATACTTTTTTCTTATACGATTTCTTAAACAAGGTAAATAAATTAAATAAAAATAAAAATCGTATGTCATCGTATGCGCACATGCATAGATAATCTAAAGCCTAATGATACAATAAAAAAATGCCACTTTTGACATGTCTTTATGTACGTAGGGACCGACGATATGTGTTATCTCGACATGAATGATGTATCCATGATCTTGTAAAAATGTTATGATTAAAAAGAGTGTCCATGAAGTTTCTTGCCCATTCTTCTCTATAGAGAACTATTTTTTGGAATGGGCAACTACGGTACTTCCGCAAGTTATATGTGACTGGGACTGTAGTACAGTAGGCTTCATGTTTTTGTTTTGATTTTCATAATTGCCTGTAACGGTGTTATTGCAATAAATGATTTCAGTTTGAGTTTTGAAACTTTTGTCTTATTTTACGTTTTGTAAGAACAGTTCAGTAACCAATGACTTAGGCAGACTTACTCTGTCATCCCGTACCTAAGTAGGTACTAACGGTGAAACAAAACAACATTGTAAAACCAAATCATTTTAATAGAGTGGAATGGATTGTTTTGTCAGTTCTTCTCAATAGAAAACGATCACCCCGAACCGCGCAACTTTTCTCGATGTTTTGTAAGTGCCCATGTAAGTATACCTATTTGGGATAAGTACTTTTTCTTATTATATTCAATACTATTATTTGCGTAGGTATTAGTTACCTTTGTTTAAGTCAAAAAATAAGTTAAGGAGTTAAATTATTTTAATAAGTTAATTTTAAAATGGTCTTTTCTTTTTCGAGATGCAATAATATGTGTAGCACCACCAAGATCCAGTCAAGGGTATCAGTGCAGTCACTTAAGGCAGATACGCGAGGGTAGTCCACGAACTTAAGTTTCATAACTTAAGTAAAGTTTCTTAAGTTTTTTGCAGGTCAGTGATAGGTACCTAGTATGTTCACAAAAGTATGATTCGCGACCATTAAAAAAATGGTTTTACAGAATTATAATCATTCAAATCGTCAATCTCGCACAGTTATTTAATTAACCACGCTCCTTGAGGGAGGGGTGGGGTGTTGACTCCCCCCCTCATATGAAGAAGAAGAAGATCGTCAATACAACCTTTGCAAGTTCATGTTACATAACTATTTCATGAAAAACTCTACTATTAAGTACTACTATTTTATGAAAATTTGTGTCGAGTTAAACAAAATTAGAGGGTTGTATTGACTATATTAATGACTAGCTTTTGCCTGCGGCTTCACTCGCGTTTAATTCGGGGTAACACAGTTCCCCTTTCCTGATTTTCAGGTACTTACTACCTGTAGTTTTTGCCCTTGCGCCTTATTTATTGTAATAGCAATGCTAAGTTTTCCCTTTTCTTCCCTCTTTCTCCCTTATATCTCAATTATTAAAAAAAATAGCCAAAGTCCGTCTCCCAACTATCTCGGTACCAAAAATCGGTTTAGCCATTAAGGCGTGAAGACGTAACAAACATCCTCACTTTCGCATTTATAATATTAGTAAAGATTATAAATTATAATTCCGTAAAAACAATTGTTTTACAGTCTCAAATCAAAAATATTTCAAATAGCAGAATACTAACATGAAAAATACAAAAAAAATAAGAGAATTTGAATTTAGGCTCTTTCACCTTAAGCAGAAAAAAGGGGTCGGCGTCGCAATTAGATATAACTAGCTCGCGCCCGTGGCTTCCCCCGCCTGATATTGAAAAAAAAGTAGCCATTGTGTTAATCCAAATCATAATCTACCTCTGTGCCAAATATCATCAAGCTCCGTTCAGCCGTTTTGACATGAAAGAGTAACAAACATCTATACATCAGTTCATTCCCATTACTTCGATTCATTGGTTCGATCGTGGAACTAGTGAGATTTTTTTTCTCAGTTGTTCGACCATCGAACTAGTGAGAATTTTTTTTAAACCACTCAGAAGTAGAGGCCTTTTAAGCCATATTTGAGTGTTTTTAGGTTAGTTAACAAAATATCGGTGGAAACGGTGAGTTACCTTATCATGGGAGTGGTAGTAGAACTGTTTTTAAATCTAATTAATTCGACGCGACGGTCGAACATATGAGGAAAAAAATTCTCACTAGTTCGACGGCCGAACAACTGAGAAAAAAAAATCTCACTAGTTCCACGATCGAACTAATGAATCGAAGTAATGGGAATGAACGTATACATCCATACAGCCATCCATCCTCACAAACATGCGCATTTATAATATTAGTAAGTTAAAAGCTGTAAACTCGTATACACCTTAATTTTAGCCGTCTAAAATTTATATCCAAAGTATCATAAAATCTCGTGTCTGCGTCGTAAGTTTTTGCGTCGTATAGTTTAGACTACGCACTTTTTTTTTTTGGGTGGGAAATTATCAAATAACTTCCCCCGCTCGGAGCGGGGGGGCATGTCAGACTATTACTGACTAAAACCCACCCATGTTCCTTCTGTTGCCCTTTACGTTCCGGGGCCGCGGTATCTCTTTCGAACAACCCGCAACCCCGGCAGGCGGAGGCTCTGGCAAGCCCCTCTGCTTTGCTGACATCTCTTTGAGGCGCGCGTGAAACACGAACGTGCCGTTAGACTACGCACTTTCCTTCTAAATTCACTTGACAGCTACCTGGCTGGCTATGAGACAGTGTTCACCTATTTTATAGGCAAAACCATGCTTAATTTTTAGTACACCGTACCTCAAAAAGAAAAAACAGAACCTTAATTTGATCACTTTGTTGTCTGTGTTAACGCCTAGCGTGTGTGTGCGCACAGACGTCTCACGCACACACGCACACGACGTATTCGTCAAGTCTACAGCGCGCTAGCAGCGCGACGCCGAGCCGCCGCGCGGCCCGCCCCACTCACCGCTCGCCCATAGACCGCGTTGGAGCACGTACGCGCTCATTTGTTTTATTTTTCATTGTAAAAACGTTATTAAACGTGTTTAAAAATTCAGTGTCGTAGGTACGTCATTCCACCCTGACCAAAATCCACAATAGGCAAGGTACCGGCGTTCACAGTCTGTCTGTCAAGATCCATTATCTCGGGAACGCGTACAGGTATCGAGTTGAAATTAAAACCATATACTTAACTCTAAGTCTACGCAGTCAAACGATATGATCGATAATGTTGCAAGTTTGTACGGAACCCTTGGTGTCCGAGTCTGACTCGTTCTTGGCCGGTTTTTCTCTTCCTGTATTTGTATTTTGTTTTGTTTTTACATTTATTTGGTTTTCAGATACCTTAAAAATGTGTAAACAGAAAGTTTCACAACCTGGGAGAGCTTGCGAAACTTTATTTTTACTCGTTTGCAGTCAGTTGGCTTGGTACCAGACACGCGCTAAAATCATTATATTTGATTCGATTTAGGGGTGTAAAACTTTTAATTGTAGAAAGAGAGCAGATAACTTAATTGGCACTTTGTGGAAATAAAGGTACAGCTATAAAAAATATATATTTTACCTAGATTATCGTTGTGTAAAATCAAATTCCGTCGTCTCTTCTGCAAGGGTTATACCCAGGTTGCCGGTGGTAGGGTTAGGAAGCATGTCCAAGAGTACCACTTTCAGAATCTAGCCATTGCCGCTACCCTGTATCAAGATCTTGTTGCCTAACGAGAGCATCTTTAAGTCTTGGCCAAGGCATGTAGCATGCCCCGGCCTTACGTCAACCTTACCAACCTTCACAATAAATCTCCGATAGTCATTCGACATCATCCAAATCATACATGGAGAAGGTATGGTGGCAATCCGGCAAGGAACCTCGAAGCTTCGCCAGGGACTTATTAGGATTACCCTTATGGCTACCACCTTTTGGGGCGCTATTTTTTTTTAATACGTTGCTCCACTATAGGAATATCTCCTGTATCATGGGTGCGTTTACAAACATTTAAACTGACATGCACAAACAGCGAGACCCAGAACAACTATCTGTAGACCATACAAATATTTGTTCCGTACGGGAATCGAACCCGCGACACGAAGCGCAGCAGTCGATCGCTGGCACTGCACCAACCATGTCGTCAACACACCAGAGCCCCGTAACGGGCCATGGACCGCACCCCCAGCATAGAGCCTCCGGCAGGAAGGTATGTGTGACCTAAAGTCGACTGGCATAAATCGATATTCTCGAATCGCACCCTCCAAAGCACTCCTCATTTCTTTACTATACTGGGTACTTAAATTATTTACCATGTAATTAGTTACCTAGTCACGTCGTAAAAAGATTGAAAAAAAGAAAGAAAACATGTTATATGGCACTTAAATTTAAAAAAAAAAAAACGTAAATAATAACACTAGAAAAAAGAAAACTTAAATCTTTACACTACAAAAAAGAAACGGGACATTGTGTTAGAATGTGTAGTACCACAGCCTGCGCCAACCATGCAATGATATGGCTACGATATAAAGAAATGAGAAAATTGACAAGACCAGCTTAACGCTCATGTCTAAAGCTCCCGGAACCGTCACCCAACTTCGCCTCGCCGCCACCGGAACCAGGCCTCACCGTAAGTGCTGTGACACCGGCCGTGAAAGTAGCGTCGAACACGAGCGACGAGTACGTCTGCCGGTGGCCTTGAAGTCCTAACCTGTCCGACAGCCGACTTCCTCTCTGCCCAAGACGCCACTACCTGCTCTTCGACGGGAAGAACAAGGTTAGGTTGGGCGATGTGTACATTTTAAGGCTGCAATAGACCCATAGTGGAAACTATTGGTCTATTGCTCTAGTCAATGGGAACGTCTTTTAACTAACTGAAACTTCAAACCCAACTGTACTACTGTAAGAGAGTGGGTATTTCACCCTCTCAGTTGCCTCAACCACTTTTCTTATGGTTCAACATTGATTTTTAATTTTTAAAATATTCATATTTCGAATTTCATTCTGTCATATCATCTTCAACAATATTTTTTAAGGCTCATTACATTTTGATCACGGCTAGCAGCCACAAGTACTGAATCATTGTTTGAAAAGCTGTTTCAAATCTATAAAACTTATCTCTATGTATTAAAATCAGTTTGCGCTTCAAAAACCAGTTTCAGTCATCATCAGTTCAGTATCAGTTTACAGTGGTGTTTTATTGTGATATTTACCCTATTAAAAGGGTCCACCCTTGGGGTTAATAAAGAAATCAAAACCTGTAGTGGCTATTCATTGTTCACCTGTCCCAACTTTCATCCTTAACTGCGGCCTCGGTCGGACGCCATCGAGCGAGTGTCACACTACTATAATAAAACCAGTCTCTTACTGTTCTAACTTCTGGGTAAAAGCCTCTACTCAAACAAAATATAAATATATAAAAATCTAAAGTCGCCGCGCCGACTTGACCACGAGTCGTGACCAATGATCAAATTATATTTTAAGTCCAGGCCTCCTCACGATGTTTTCCTTCACTGATATCTGTGATGTCATAATATAAACTTTATAAAAAACATATGAATTAAAAAGTCATTTGGTACTTGCTCGGATTGGAACCCACAACATCATGCATGAGGAACGCTAACCTAACCTAACCATCAAGATATTACATACACCGTACTAAGGTTTTTTTTTTACTATTTGTGTCTTGTAAATTACAGCAAACTGGTCAAATTTTCGGCAATCTTATGAGTCCTTCGGCTGCAGGTATGGGCTCAAGGAACAACGCTTATCGAAAAAATGGATGCGGTTTAAGCCAAGGTCTGCCTGCGCATTTGCACACTATCCTGTTTTCAATTGAATTTATAAAATATTTCCGTAGGCAGAATAACAGAATAGTATTTACTGATAGCATCAAAACTTTCACAATATTATTGTATTTTTACCGGAAAAGATCTCCCGAGATAATATTACGTCAGAGTCCTTACATTAGGAAACCTCCCCTAACCGGAACTGTGAGTAAAAATGTAGTATCATTTTGGCCGCTTCTAGCGAAAGCGCTGTTTTTATTTTTGTTCTTAATTCAAAAGTTGGAGAAGATCTCACAGAATTTCCAAACCCCACTTATAATACACCATCTTACCTCTAATTTTTTTAAAACTCATTGATGTTATGACAGAACGCAAACCCGTTACTTTAAACGCTGAGCTTAAAGAGGCGTGAGCGCTAGCCAGCGCTTTAACGGCGAAATGTCACCACTTGAATGTCTACCGCCGGAATCGAACCCGCATTGTTTCCGCATTAAATTACTATGCCGAGTCCAAATGTTTGCTATACCTTAGCTCATCATATACAACTGCCCGATTCGCCAAAGCCAGTCCCAACAATTTCATTCTCTGAAAGTCCGCGGTGGCGAGCAGTCGCTTTGATTTCAGTGTTCCCAGTCCCCCCTGAAAACTCCTTATTATTATACATTTATCGGCAAACTTTTTTTTTTCACGCGCTTTCTCCCTTACCGCTAAGGTTGAGAACTAAGGGTGGCGAGCAACACTCGAACGTCTTCAGGCTTGCCTCAGGTATGTTCTGTTATCTCTTTTAGAATATTTCACGATGGTTCGGGTGGCGTAATTTTATTTTATTTTTCAAATATATATTTTTTTATGTTTTTCGTTGTTTTGTTATACTCAAATGAATTGGGTATCCTAATTGCGTTTTTGTGGTTTTATTGTTTATTTACGAACTTTACAGTGACATTGAAAAAAAGGCAAAAAAACGTAGGGTAAATTTGTGTTTTCTACTCGTATCTCTTGATACATTACCATACCATAACGAAAATAGGGCCCCATATGTGACAGTAGGCTCGAACCCTTACGTATGGGACTTAAACACAATACACAACACAATTAGTACAATTACCAGCGAAACGTGCGCTGAGCTCTGAACCGAATGAGTATTACATTAGGTATGTGGTGTTATTATGCAAAGAATCAGAACGTAATTTAATTACACCTGAATTCCGATTATTTTAAAGCTTTTTACATTGTTAATTTAACGGAATTTGTTTAAATATAAAAAAAAGAAAAAAAATGAGATCTATGTTTAAAACTACAAACATTTTGTTAGTATAATATGTCTAAAGAGTTTTTAATATAACATTTACAAAGTGTGACCTGCCTAAAACCGTTAAATTACACCACAGCGTTTTGGCTCTGCACGTGGCTAAACAGAGCTTGCCACGTGCCTGGTACGCCAGTGTTTATTAAAGGTTTTTGTAACCCATCAACTATTTGTTTTAAATAATGAAATCGGTATTAAGTGTTAACATAAGATGAAGAGCAGATTTGTTTGATTTCGCCCTTGAACTTCTTCCGCTCAATTCCAAATTTAGGAGATTTATAGTTTTTCAAAGTAAATAAACCAAACGGGCGATCTAATAGTAGCCAGTGAGTTTTGTAAAGGAAACGTGTTTTCTAATATTTGGGTGAATCTTTGGACATAAACTTATAACGCTACCCCCCCCCCCCCTGAATTACTAGTTAGTGAGATTTTAAGTTACGATGTTTTTATTTGTCGTTAAACATAGTTCCAGCACTGTGTGCAGGTGTGCATAATATATTCCTATAGTTATAAACAAGTAAGTATATATACTTAATTAAACGTTCTTCAAATATCAACACCGTTCGAGTCCCAATCACCGTTTTTAGTAATTCATGACCTGAGTTATAAATATAACCTAAATATCGTATTTTGTACAGTAATTTAGATGGTACAAGACACATGTTTTTGGTTTTGGGAAATCATCAAATAACTTCCCCCGCAGAGACTTTTACGGACTAAAACCCACCCATGTTCCTTCTTTTGCCCTTTATGTTCCGGGGCCTCGGTATCTCTTTCGAATAACCCGCAACAAGACATGCTTACGCAAAACTATACGCATTAATGAATACAGTATAAAAAAGTATAGTAAAATAAAGTAGTACTAAAGTCAAAATAATTTGTAAGACATTTAAATACAAATACAAAAATTATAAATGCTTTATTCAAGTTTTGCACTGCTTAACTAATTTTTGGAGCATTATTTTAGGCAAAAAAGCCTATAGTAGGATACTTCGCTCTTTTATAACTTATATGCTATGTGTACAAAACAGCTAAATAAAAAAAAATAATAAAACAAAAAAAAAACAATAATAACCAGTTGCCAAGAGCCTCGACCAACACCTGAAAAGGCTCTCGTTACTTCGTTAGGCAGCTGGCCGTTAGGGTTTGATACAGAAAGCGGTACTTTTGGACACGGCTCGTATCGTTAAGAGGTTCGTCTCTCTGGAGCCCTGACTGCCGGTAGCTTGGACCCTGCTCCCGATACCGGTGGGCTACTATTTTTTTTAATATTTTTAAATGTTTCATTATTATTCGTTTATTCATTTTCTTACATATTTTTTTTTATTTTTAGAAACTTCTTATAAAAAAAACAAACAAACAAAAAACTTTAATTGTTTTATTTATTATTGAATAAGAAATATTTAAAAAATATAAAAAAGTATGTACAAAAGTTAATAAACAAAATAACCGGAAAGAGTAAAAGTGTCGTTTAGAAGGTGTAGTGTAATTATTATGTGTGTGATGATTAAAATTGTCCAACTCAACTCACTACTAATTTGGTTCACATAGTCGCACCACTCAAAGGGTTAATTATTTTTCTGCGTGCCTAGGTACGCATTGAAATCTGAAAGTGTAATTCGGTCGCTCTCGCTCCTTCTTGGGTCATGACTCGGTCAGGTCACAGCCTTGAAGGTCAAAGAATATTATCGTGTTCGGAAAAGCGAAGTTTCTTTACCTGCCGTTTGAGTTACGTGTGAGTTTCCCGTGATAATTCTATTAATCTTATTTTACAATAAATGCCCCGTCACAGTCGCCATGAGATATTCTTTGTTTGATTAAATTCTCAAGTTATTAAGCTCTATAAAGAAAGTATAACGAGAAAAAGTGTACAAATACCCAGTTATCGCTACCATTTTCCCGTACGTATTTCGGCGGGCGGTAATTTGAAATTAAAAATGGTAATTAGTTCCAGTAAATGCTATTATATTGAATCTCTATATCCCGCTAGGCCAGCGTGACATGTGATTGATTATTGATCGTCTGATATCAAATGACACTTTCGTTACAAACCGCTTGTAACGAAAGTGTCATTTCTCTCTTACTAATTAATTTTCATACTGCCTTCAAAAATAGGAGTAGGTTCTTAATTAGACTGTGTTTGAAATTGATTATTATTATAAATCAAAAGCCTATAATCCCGAATGGTTCCCATATAAATTGTATTATATTGCTTGGGTAATTTATGTGTTATTTTCTATAATATTGTAATGACGTATTTATACTTACTTATTCATCATATAATTAAATTAATTACTAAATATATACAACCTATAAATGTACACAAACTAATAATAAAAATATATACAAGTAAAAAATGGAAAATTACAGAGCGTCAAAAAATTCGTCCGTATCGCCGTCAACAGGTTTACCTGTTGACGGCGATACGGACGAATTTTTATACTGCTGCTGCCGCTGCCAGCGAGTGACAAGGCTGGTGATATACGATGTGACAAGGCTGGCAGCATTACTTCTATAATACATTTTTTTCTTCTTATGTATATGAACGTTATGCTAATATATCTTAAGGCGCTGTACATAGCAAACACTTTGTAAAACATCTTTATTTCCGTCGCAAAGTTAGTCGTACCTGTACATACCAAAAGCCAAAAATAATACGGTGTTTAGTCATATACATAAGGAAAAGACTTAAAAAAAAACAGTTTATAAAAGTGGTCTAGTATTACGAAAAAAAAAATGTTTAAAAAGGTCACGAATAAAAATTTTACGTCTCGAAATTCTCAATTTTTTCAGCATCAACCATCAATTGTTTATAACTATAACAAAGGCAATTTTATCGACTAAAGACATATCTAACACTTTTAAAACACTGAACTAATTTTAAATATTAAATTAAGAATGCCTTTTCTTCCCTCTTACTTCCCCTTTTCTCACTTTTTTTAACCTATCCAGGGCCCAACTAGCTCTGTTCCAAAATTCATCAAAATCAAAACAAACAAACTCACTTTCGATTTTATATTATTAATAAGTAAGGATTAACTTACCATCAAAACAAATGAAACAGGGCGACATTGGGTCAAATGGCGTCCGTGAACTAGACCCATATTTCTTGAAGCTTAATGTTGGCGCCAAAATAAACTCAAAAATATACATATACATTCAGTCAAAAAAGTATCGGGAATGGATGATTTGTATATGGTTCCAAATTAAAATTTTTGTTTTTTTTGTAGTTGTTAGATTGGCACAACTGTTTTCTATTTTGGCGCGGAGTTTGAGTTGCATCTGTTATTTATATTAAATACAGTGCTGGTTTTAGTAATATCATATACAGTGTGTATTGCGAATTTGATAATGGACAAAAATATCGAACAAAGAGTTTGTCTTAAATTTTGCATCGCCAATGGAATTTCGTGTTCGGAGTCACTGAAAATGTTACAGAAGGCTTACGGTGAATCGACTTTATCAAAAACTCGTGCTTATGAGTGGTTCAAAGCGTTCAAAAGCGGTCGAGATGTGATGGAAGATTTGCCTCGCTCTGGTAGGCCGTCAACGTCTGCAACTGAAGTTAACATCGCAAAAGTGAAGAAAATAGTGACTGAAAATCCCCATTCAACTCTGAGAGAGATAGCCGCCGAACTTTCTGTATCTCACGAGTCGATCCGTACCATTGTAACTAATCATTTGGGTATGAAACATGTTGCTGCTCGGCTAGTCCCAAAAGATCTGAATTTTCTCCAAAAACTCAATCGCATGAAAGTCGCTGAGGACATGCTAGAACGAGTCAGTTCGGACCCAACATTCATGAAACGCATTGTTACTGGTCACGAGACGTGGGTTTACGAGTTTGACATGCAAACTAGACAACAAGCTTCGGAGTGGCGCCTTCCAACTGAACCGAAACCGAAAAAACCACGCCAAAGTCGATCAAAAGTCAAAGTCATGTTGACTGTTTTCTTTTACTATCGCGGTGTTGTGCACTCTGAATTCTTACCGGAAGGTCTAACGAAAAATAAAGAATATTATTTGAGCGTTATGCGGCGTTTAAGAGAGCAAATTCGACGAAAAAGGCCAGATTTGTGGAAAGAAAATTCTTGGATTTTGCACCACGACAATGCGCCTTCGCACAAGGCTATCATTGTGAACGAATTTTTGACCAAACACTCAACAAATACACAAAAACACTCAACAAATACTATCCAGCAACCACCATATTCACCAGATATGGCTCCTGCTGACTTTTTTCTTTTTCCTAAACTCAAATTACCACTTCGTGGCACCCGTTTTCAATCGATAGAAGACATAAAGGAGAATTCGCGGCGAGAACTGAACTCAATTCCGGAAGCAGCGTTTAAAAAATGTTTTGATGAATGGATTATTCGTTGGCGCAAGTGTATCGTTTCTAAAGGAGCATACTTTGAAGGTGATAAAATAAATTTGGATGAATAACAGACATTTTGTGTATTATTGATCTTTTCCCGGTACTTTCTTGACAGAGTAGTATAATAATAATAATAATAATAAGGATGTAGACAAATCCAGGGAAACGATGAGCCTGTGTGGATTAAACGGGGAATATTTCAGGGCGACAGTTTGAGTCCACTTTGGTTCTGTCTAGCCCTGAATCCTCTAAGCACATTGCTCGAGGATTCGGGTTTAGGCTATCGGTTGAGAAGAGGTGGTCAGGTCATATCTCACCTCCTTTACATGGATGATCTGAAACTATTTGCTCCCAACAAATTGCGACTGATGGAGCTACTGAAAGTAACTGAAACTTTTAGTAACGCCATCAGGATGGAATTTGGTGTGGACAAATGTGCAGTCATGTATGTGAAGCGAGGGGAGATTATGGAATCCGAGGGAATTCAACTCTCGGATTCCATACACCTCAGATCCCTTTCCTCATCCGAAAGCTATAAGTATTTGGGTATGTCGGAAGCGTTAGGCATTAACGTAGCTGACATGAAGCAATTGTTGAGGGAGCGTTTCTTTGGTCGCCTGAAGAAGGTATTAAAAAGCCTTCTTTCGGGCGGGAACAAGGTGCGCGCCTTCAACAGTTGGGTCATGCCGGTTATAATGTACTCTTTCGGCATACTCAAATGGACTCAGACTGAACTCGATGCCCTGGATAGGAGAGTCCGTACACTGCTGACTGGAAATCGGATGCATCACCCACGATCATCAGTGATGAGACTGTACATCCCACGGAAGTGTGGGGGTCGAGGCTTTTTAAACGCGAAGACCCTCCATAACCGAGAGGTGTGCAGTCTCAGGGAATATTTTTTAAAAACTGACGTGGGTATGCACCGAGATGTAGTCGCAGTGGACAAGGGACTCACCCCGCTGTCCATGGCTAAAGAGAATTGGCGCAAACCTGTAGTACTTACTACCGATGACCGCAAGGTAGTATGGCAAGGTAAGGAGCTTCACGGGCGCTTCTACAAGGCTCTTCATGGGCCCGATGTAGATTTTCTGGCGTCCGTGTCCTGGCTACGATTCGGTGACCTATTTGGGGAAACTGAAGGTTTTGTCTGTGCGATTATGGACGAAGTTATGTTGACGAATAACTACCGGAAATATATAATGAAGGATGGGACGGTTGACGTGTGTCGGGCATGCCACCGTCCTGGTGAGTCCATCAGACATATTATTTCTGGTTGTTCTCGTCTAGCTAACAGCGAGTACTTGCATAGACACAACCAAGTGGCCAGGATTATTCATCAGCAACTTGCCTTGAAATATAATCTTGTTGAATCTGAGGTACCGTACTACAAGTATGTGCCCGACCCAGTTCTCGAGAAAGACCATGTTACGCTGTACTGGGATCGGTCTATCATTACTGACAGGACTATTGTCGCCAATAAACCTGACATAGTGGTGATAGACCGATCAGCGCGCCGCGTAATGATAATCGATGTTACCATCCCACATGACGAGAACCTCGTGAAAGCTGAGAAAGAAAAACAACTAAAATATCTTGACTTGGCACACGAGGTTGTTGACATGTGGAATGTGAACTCGGCTATTATTGTGCCGATTGTCGTAACGGCCAATGGCTTAATTGCCAAAAGCCTCGACGAACATCTGTCGAAGCTCTCCTTAGGTGGTTGGATCAAAGGCCTGATTCAGAAGGCAGTACTCCTCGATACGGCCCGCATTGTGAGGAGGTTCCTGTCTCTGGAGCCCTAACCACCGGTAGCTTGGACCCTGCTCCCGTTACCGGCGGAAACCTATTTTTATATTTTTAAATGTTTTTTTTAATTTTTTTTTTCTAAGAAATATTTAAAAATGTAAGTATAACATGTAATGTGAATAAAGGAGATAATAATAATAAGCCTTTTTATTCGGAAAACAAATACAGTTACTACTAATACTATTACAATAAATTAAACAATTATTCTAAACAATTAAAACTTTTCGCGTATTTGGTGCTTCTTTATTTTTTGTAAATCCGTTTGCCAGTTGGCAAAGGCCTCCTCCAACCTACTCCATTCTGACCTCTCTCGAGCTACTCTACTCCATGTTTTTCCAGCAACCTGTCTGATATCATCGTCCCATCTTTTTTGTTGTCTTCCTCTTTTTCTTTTACCTTCCCTTGGGTACCATTGTGTTATAATCTTGTTCCATTTGTCCTTTCCTCTGATCATGTGTCCCGCCCACTTCCATTTTAGCCTTTTTATTTTTAAAGTAACGTCCTGTATCTTGGTCTTTTTCCTCACGTTGATGTTCCTTACTCTATCTCTCCTCCTTATTCCCATCATGCTCCTCTCCATTGCTCGTTGGCAAATGGCAATTTTGTTTATTATATTTTTTGTTATTGCCCATGTTTGGTTTCCATAAATTAGAATTGGTAGAACGCAGACGTTGAATAATTTGCTCTTTATTGCTATGTTAAGGTGTTTGTCTTTCATTACTTCCCTTAGGCTCCAATATCTTTTCCAACTACTTGATATCCTTCTATCGATTTCTTTAGTTATGTTGTCTTTAGGTGATATCAGCTGTCCTAGGTATATGTACTCTTCAACATAGGTAATCTGTGCCTCGCCTACTTTAATGCTACTTTTATTGCCATTGGTCATTACTTTGGTTTTTTCGGGATTTAATTGAAGTCCTACTTTTCCGCTCTCAGATGCTAGTTCGTTTAACATTATATTAAGGTCGCCTGGCGTTTTTGCAAATAACACAATATCGTCGGCAAACCTTAAGTGTGTTATTGTACGGCCATCGATGTTTAAACCCAGATTTTTCCATTCAAAGCTTCTAAAGATCGTTTCTAAAACAGCACAGAAAAGCTTTGGAGAGAGAGGGTCTCCTTGTCTTACTCCTTTTTGTATTTTAAATGGCACTCCTTTCTTTTCTAACTGAATGCACGCCGAGCTGTTTTTGTATACATTCCTAATCAGTCTTATATATTTTTGTTCTATTCCTTGTTCTCTTAATGCCTCCCAGATATTTGAATGTATTAACGAGTCGAATGCTTTACTGTAGTCGACAAATGCTAGGTAGTATATCAGTTGATATTCCCCATATTTCTCCATAATTTGTCTAACAGTATGGATATGATCAAGTACCGAATAGTCTCTTCTAAAACCTGCCTGTTCTATTGGCTGTTGTTCATCGAGTTTTCCTTCTATTCGCTTGAGTATAATCTTTGCAAATATTTTGTACAGGTTGGACATCAGACTTATGGGCCGGTAGTTTCCGATATCGTACTGATCACCTTTTTTGTACAGAAGAATTATATTAGATTTAGTCCATTGCTGTGGAATAGTTTCGGAGTTCATAATATCATTGAAGATGTCTTTCAGAATAGGTGTTATTATCTGTTTCGCTTGTTTTAGTACTTCGTTGCTTATCCCGTCTGGTCCTGGAGCTTTATCGTTCCTTTGGGTTTCTAGAGCAAATTCTATTTCTTCCTCCATGATATTGGGTACGGATGAGATCTCTAACAATTCTATTTCTTTTTCCACTGTAGTACTTTCATATAATTTCTTGTAGTAGGTTGTAGCGATTTCTAATATTCCTTGCCTTCGGTTTTCTTTTAGTCTGTTATTGTGTTTCATTTGCACGATCCAGTCTTTTTTGTTATTTAGCTCCTTATGTGCCTTTTTTATTCCCCCTGTCTGTAAAATGTGTCTCTCCATTGTTTCCATTCTTCTTTGATTTCTATCTTTCCTTATACTTTCTTTGATTTCTTTGCTGAGTTTTGCTATTTGTTTACGTCTGTCTGTAGTGTTTTTTCCATTTATTAGATCAGCTCTTTGATTGAGAAGGTTAATAGTTTTGTCAGACATCCACTTGTTAGATAGGTCTTTGCTACTAGTCCCTTGCTGAATAGACGTTTTTATTGATCCTTCTAACCAGTTGTATTTTTCTTGCACGTGCATGTTTGTTGATCTTTTATTGTTATCTATAAGTTTTGGCGTAATGAAGTTGGCTATTTGGGCTATTTGGTATTTGGTCGGTTTTGTGTTCATCATATTACTTCTTGGTCTTGGGTTTTTTTGCGGAGTTGTCAATAGTTCCGCTCGAATCATTCGATGATTAGTATTGAAGTTGAAATTACTTATGACTTTGACGTTTGAGAAATATCTGCTTTTACTGGTCAGTATAAAATCTATTTCGTTTTTTATTTTCCCATCTGGGGATACCCAGGTCCACATTTTACTGCTTTTCTTCTTGAACATAGTGTTTAAGACTCTCAACCCATTTTCCTGTGCAAAGTTTATAAGCTTCTCTCCGTTTCTGCTTCGGGTCTTTTTTCTATATATAAATGGGCCCAGGACCATGTCTTCTTCTGGTTGTCGTTCTCCAATTTGGCCATTAAAGTCTCCTATCACAATAAGGTTTTTATGAGCATGGTCTTTGATTGTTTTGTTTACATCTTGGTAGAATGAGTCTATAGTTTCTATATCGGATTGTTCCGTTGGTGAGTATACTTGTATAATGGACCATGGTTCTTTGTACCCCGGTAGCTTGAGATTCATCACTGCTATGCGCTCTGATATGCCTATGAAGCTCTCCACGTAATTTGTAAGGTGTTTTTTGATAATGAAACCAACCCCATACTGCCCCGGGGTTGTTCCTATGTGGTATAAGAGGAAGTCTGGATGGGAGATAATTCTTTCTCCCATTCGCCTCACTTCACTCAGGCCAACGATGTCCCAGTTGATCTGTTTTAACGCATGTGTTAATTCTGTAAGGTTTTCATCATTTCTCAATGTAAGTACATTGAGGGCTGCAACATAAATCTTTGATTTTCTTTGACTGTTTTCGCAACTTTTTTCCTGTGTTGTTGGAGGGTTGTGGTCTCTATCCCCCACGAGGACCAGTCGGCTTGGGGGAGGTTGTATTATTTCTGTTGTTTGGTTTTCGTAATTTGGTTGGATTATCCGTTTGCCAGTTATTGATTGCTATTGTTTTTTATGGGTGAGGGTGTTGGTGGGCGAATTCGATCGAGTTCTCATCAAATCGAAGGCGTTTGTTCTGTTGGTTTTGATAGAGCTGATCGTTTGTTGCTTTTTAGGTTGAGTGGTTATCTTCGACTGTGGTGAAGTAGATAGTTCTCTTTTCCTTTTGTCGGAGTTTGGTCCTTTAACTACTAATTTATCGTATTTCAGAAAAGCGGTATTTCCCTTTTTCTTCTCTTCTAGTAGCTGTGGTATCAAAGCCTTTCTCTTTTCTATAACTTCCTTAGAATAGTCCTCCGATATATAAATATCTTTTAGCCTTTTTTTATTTTTTAGGATTTGGTCTTTTTTCCATCCGTTTGTAAATGAGAATAGCACAAGTCTATGTTTATTGTCTACTTTATTTTTGCCTAAGCGGTATAATCTGTTCACTTCATTTTCTTCCATAGATATATTTAAGTCTCTTTTAAAGATCTCCTTAACGGTTTGAAATAGCTCTAATATCGATTCTTCGCTCTCTTGTAATCCATAAATAACTATGTTGTTACTTCTCTTATCTTTTTTCAAATATTCAATCTCATTCTCCAAATCACAAATTTTTCGCTTTAATATTTCATTTTCTTCAATCAAAGGATTTAGTTTTACATCTATCCGATCCATTATATTCTTCGTAAGCGATTCTTTTAGATCATTTGACTGTTTTTGCATCTCCGTCTTCATTTTATCGAATAATAGTTGAAATTGTTCATCCATGTTGTCGGAAGAAATTGTGTGAAACGAAACGTAACTGCGAGATCGTAGTTTTTTTTTTTTTTTTTTTGTGATAGCAACACTCAAGTTGGTTGTCTTTGAGAGTATTGAACTGTCAGTTTGTTTTTTTTACTGGCTGTCAGTGTCAGTTGACGTTGAACTATTAATGTTGTTTATTCTAACCTCAAATATTGTGGATGTTTATTGCAGCTTCACTTTATATGGCCGGAACTTGAGAATATCCAAAGATTTTATATTCAGTGTCCTCCAATGATGTTTTACCGTTGTTTGTAGCACTATAGTTCCCGAAGTGTTGCTTTTAATTATTTTTTCTCCAATGTTTTAATGTGAACGAGCGGCACAGACTTGTTGACACTTCAACGACCGGAAACGGATTGACAGAGTAGTACGTCATTTAAAATAAAATTAGTAATTGAAGACTGTATTAATTACAAAAAATGTCTGTGATTGACACATACATATCGTATTAATGCTTGTTGGAAGACGGTGTATTTTATTATGAACATAAAGAAATCTATGCTTGAAGGAAAACGACCATCAACAAAATTTTGTAGTTCAGGAGATACAAGAAGCGCCGCTGATTGTCACTTGTTTAATTTTTTGTAAAGGACAGGCGCCTTGAGATAATAGTTAAACGCTAAAGCGTTTATTTGGAAGAAAGGTTGGAACGCTGTCAAAGGGCTATGGAGAGAAGCATGACAGGAATAAGGAGACAAGATAAAGTGAGAAGCAGCAAAATAAGAGAAAAAACAAAAGTTGTGGACATATTAACTAAAATAGACCAGCAGAAATAGAAATGGACTGGCCACATGATCAGAGACCCAAGGGATAAATGGTGCAAAATAGTCTCTGACTGGTACCCCAGAGACGGTAAACGAAATAGAGGACGTCAACAAATGAGGTGGGAGGATGACCTCAACCTAACAGCTGGTCATCAATGGAGAAGAGTAGCCAGGGATAGAATACAGTGGAAGTTGTTAGAGGAGGCCTATGCTAAGAGACACACTGAACTACGGGACATCTCATCTTATAAACATCAACATGAAAACATGTAGTAAAATGTGTAACCTAGTAGTTCAGAATAAAAGGCTTATTATTATATATATATTATATATATAGCGTTTATTTACTAACAACAAAATCGGAGATACAAGGAGCATCGGATTGAGGTGTTAATCATTTTCAAGCTTTTTACAAGGTGATTTGTCTTTGTCATTACAACTAAGGCGACCAACTATGAAGTTTCGCATATAAGGATTAAAGTCGTAAAAATGTTGTTTTCAAAACTTAGTAAACTGATTATTTCAACTCATTATAACTAATTTGACTGCACTGTTGGTGCAGTGTGGCTGAGTTGCGGGTTTGATCCCCGCACGGAACAAATATTTGTATGGCCTTCAGATAGTTGTCCCGGGTCTGGCTATTTGTGTATGTGAGGTTAAATGTTTGTGAACGCACCCACGATACAGGAGAAAATCCTAGTCCGGGTCAACGTTTTTATATTTTTTTATTTAAAGTGACCAATTTGTACTTCGGTATACGATGTGACAAGGCTGGTAACCCATTTAAGAATTATGGCCGTGAAGTACGTACGTACATCTATGTTTATCGTTTTTTTTTTAATGAAGTGGTGAAGACTTCATACTGCCCATACTCGTAAATATCGTTTATAAATTGGATCTTGAACCTTGCTTTAAAATAAAAAGATTAAATTTACAAATATTTTCACGGCGTTTATAAATATATTTTCATTTTTCTTAAAAAGGGGGGGAAAATATCATACCAATTAGGAAGGTATTAGTTCTATTTACGTTTGATACTTTTCAATTGAAAAGCAACAATTGGTTGTGGTTTTTTAGAATCAATTTAATTTCTTGAAGCAACTAGTTGTCGGCCCGACCTTTTTTGTGCTTTTATTGAAAAAAGATATTATTATCGAGAATATCGGTTGCTGGAAAAAAATGGACCGCCGTAGCGAAAGACAGGAAAATATGGATAAAATTGGAAAAGTATCTACCTAATAAGGGGTTCCTATAAATATACATCGTAAAATACCTAAATTAAAACATAAGCTATTATAACATATCTAACACTAGAGTAATTTTCCGTTTTTTTTTGTATTAATAATTTACGGGAAATAAACAAAGATTTATTTTTCGTTCATTTATTCTTTTCTTTACATATTATTAAATTTTTAAATATTTCTTAAAAACAAAAAAGAAACATTTAAAAATATAAAAATAGTAGCCCACCGGTATCGGGAACAGGGTCCAAGCTACCGGCGGTCAGGGCTCCAGAGAAAAGAACCTCCTAACCATACGAGCCGTGTCCAGGAGTACCGCTTTCTGTATCAAGCACTTGATCCAGCTGCCTAACGAGAGCCTCCTCAGGTATTGGTCGAGGCTCTTGGCAATTAAGCCATTGGCAGATACGACTATCGGCACAATGATCGCTGAGTCCACATCCCACTTGTCGACAACCTCGCGAGCCAAGTCAATATACTTCATTTGCTTATCTTTCTCGGCTTTCACGAGGTTCTCATCATGCGGGACTGTTATTTCAACAATCATTGCGCGCCGCTTTGATCGATCCACCACCACTATATCAGGCTTGTTGGCAACAATAGTCCTGTCAGTGATGATGGAGCGATCCCAGTACAATGTGATATTGCCATGTTCAAGAACTGGGTCGGGCTCATACCTGTAGTACGGCACTTCCGATTCCACAAGACTGTATTATAGAGCAAGTACTCTCCGTTAGCTAGACGTGAACAACCGGAGATAATGTGTCGAATTGATTCACCCGGACGGTGGCATGCCCGACATATGCCAACCGTGCCGTCCTTCACAATAAATCTCCGGTAGTTATTCGTCATCATAACTTCATCCATAATTGCACAGACAAAACCTTCAGTTTCTCCAAAGATATCCCCGGAACGTAGCCAGGCTACGGACGCGATTGATCTACATCGGGTCCATGTAGGGCCCGGAAAAAGCGTCCGTGAAGCTCCTTACTCTGCCATACCTCCTTGCGGTCGTTGGTGTCAAGCACTACAGGTTTGCGCCAGTTCTCTTTAGCCAAGGAGAGCGGGGTGAGGCCTTTGTCCACTGCAACCACATCTCGATGCATTCCCACGTCTGTTTCTAGGAAATATTCCCTGAGACTGCATATCTCGCGATTGTGGAGAGTCTTGGCGTTTAAAAAGCCTCGACCTCCACAACTCCGCGGGATATACAGTCTCATAACCGAGGAACGTGGGTGATGCATACGAAATGCTGTTAACAATGTACGGACCTTCCTATCCAGGGCGTCCAGGTCTGTTTGAGTCCATTTGAGTATGCCGAAAGAGTACATCAAAACCGGCATGACCCAACCGTTGAAAGCACGCACCTTGTTCCCGCCTGATAAAAGACTATTAAATACTTTTCTCAGGCGGCCAAAGAAGCATTCCTTCAACGATTGTTTCATGTCAGCAACATTGATGCCCATCGCTTCCGACATCCCCAAATACTTGTAGGTTTCGGTTGCTGAGAGGGATCTAAGGTTTATGGAATCTGAGAGCTGGGTCCCCACAGATTCCACAATTTCCCCTCGCTTTACATGCATGACCGCACATTTGTCCACACTAAATTCCATCCTGATGGCGCTACTGAAAGTTTCAGTTACCTTCAGTAGCTCCATCAGCTGCAAATCGTTGGGGGCAAAGAGTTTCAGGTCATCCATGTAAAGAAGGTGAGATATAACCTGACCTCCTCTCCTCAATCGATAGCCCAGACCTGAATTCTCTAGCAACGTGCTTTAGAGGATTCAAGGCTAAGCAGAACTAAAGTGGACTCAAACTATCGCCCTGGAATATACCTCGCTCTATTCTTATCGGTTCACTATTTCTCTGAATCTGCCGACATTCTGGATAGCGAAGGACTGTACTCCATTGCCTCATACACGAGATCAGGAAGGTGCGCAGAGTTGCATCAATTTTATACAAATCTAGCACCCTCATGAGCCATGTATGTGGCACGGAGTCATAGGCCTTCTTATAGTCTATCCAACATGTCGACAGATGCCTTCGGGAACGGCGAACCTGTTGACTAATGGCCATATCAATGAGGAGCAGCTCCTTAGTACCGCGGGACCCGTTCCTACATCCATTTTGAGAAGCAGACATGATAGAATTGTCATCAATGTGTTTAGTGATTTTAGCTCTCAAAATGGATGTAAAAACTTTATAAAGTGTCGGAAGACACGTAATTGGTCTATAATTTTTGGGTTCCGCCGTACTACCCGATTTATGGAGCAGGTGGGTTATACCAGTTGTCAGAAACTTGGGTAGCGACCCTGACTCTAAGGCCGACTGGAATAGGGCCGCCAAGCGATCGTGCGACCTCTGAATCCACTAGCAAACGTGCGACCTCTGAATCCACTAGCGAACGTGCGACCTCTGAATCCACTAGCGAAAGTGCGACCTCTGAATCCACTAGCGAACGTGCGACCTCTGAATCCACTAGCGAACGTGCGACCTCTGAATCCACTTGTACATATTTATTATTATTGAAAATAGGCTTGTGTTTGGCCTTAACTCGCCTTATGTGTCAATTATGTTAAACTTCCATGAAGATTATGTGTTATAATACCTAATTAAAACCTATAATTCTCTAATTTTAATATTAACTATAACCAAGCAAGAGTTAATATTTTTTCCGGCGCTTTAATTTTTAGTAAGTTATAAAATTTTATAATAGCATCTTCTGACAGCACTTTCAAGCTAAACTGACATTTAATTGTGTATCAATTTGGGAATAGTTACAGTGTAACAATCAATTATAACTGTACTGTAGTGTTTAACTAAGGAGCGCCTAACTTAAGTCTGCCGTAGCTTAGGAATTCCTTACTTAGGAATTGCTTAACTTAGAAAAACATAACTCAGGTAAGCTTGCTTTGACTTAGAACTTTACTTAGGGAACTTTTCTGTATCGAGTTTCTGTGTCGAGACGACATGGTTGGCGCAGTAGCTAAGCGCTTGACTGCTGCGCTATGTGTCGCGGGTTCGATCCCCGCACGGAACAAATATTTGTATGACCTACAGATAGTAGTTCGGGTCTGGTTGTTTGTGTATGTGAGTTTAAATGTTTGTAAACGCACCCACGGTACAGGAGAAATTCCTAGTGTGGGCCAACGATTTATAAAAAAAAAAGAAAAGAACTCGATTTCAGAACAGTTTGTTTGCTTTATAAACTACAAAACTTTACATGTAGTAGTAGTATTTGCTGGCTCAGTGATACTATCTCTATATCGCATGACCTCGAATTTCTAATTCGAAGACATGTCAGATCTACGAACCTGGATCCTTAAGCTGGATGGATATAGGTGACTTCTCTCGTTATTGGCGGCTTGCGTCCCAGTGATACAGTTGTATACTGTTTATGGATATAAATAACAAAAAAAAACCGGTCATCAGCGAGTCGGAATTACACGCAACGAGGGTTCCGTCATACCTAACTTGTGACATAAACATAAACGGCCATTTCTTTTGACTGCGTGGGCTTAGAGGATTGTTTTTTCACAGCTCTAAGGGACTCTAGAATTACCACTCCATACCCCCACGCGTTCCAGAGATAAAAGATCTTTTTTTTTGTGGTGGGAAATCATCAAATAACTTCCCCCGCTCTGGGCGGAGCGGTGGGGAGTGTCAGACTTGTACTGACTAAAACCCACCCATGTTCCTTCTATAGCCCTTTACGTTCCAGGGCCACGGTATCTTTTTCGAACAACCCGCAACCCCGGACATAAAAGATCTTGACACAAAAATCGTAACCCTTATAGGAATAAGGGTTACGTTTTTTCCTTTTGACGTCTCTTCCTTTTGAATCTCTTTGAGGCGCCCGTAAGACGAACGCGCCGTCGACACGGTCTGTCGTGACTAGACGGACGGACGTGTAGCTATCCATTGCTGCCTGAACAATGCCTTGAGTGCTACGCTACTACGAAATTGATAAGATAAGATCAGCCAGCATTTGAAACATATTACGTACCCACTCTCAAGATTGCGTAGTGTTATTTTTGAAAACATTTAACACTCCTAATAAAATTCGTGTCTATTTATTTATCTGGCAGAGCTATTTCATAGAACACTCTATGGAACACCTTATATTTTGTTTGTACTACATAGTTTACACCCGGATTTCTCTAACGTAACATTGAACATGGTTTCACGAAATGCCAAAGCTTTGAAATTGATAATGTAAACAGCAGGAATTAATATCTAAGTTCCAGAATTTCTTGATCCGATGAGCGAAATAGTACATCATTATGTTTTGATTAGGTTGCACACAAAGAGATTTTACATACTATACAGAAGCTATCGGAAGACAAAACATAAATATTACGTCATGCCTGTAATCCTAGTAGTGTTAGGCAGAGATTTTCTGTGGACGGTGAGCACTGGTAGCTCACCGTCAGGTCGTGACAATGGCGCGTTAGTGTTCCACGCGCGCCTCAACGAGATGTCAGCAAAGCAGACGGGCCTGCCAGGGCCACCGCCTGCCGTTGTTTAGCTAAAAAAAAAAAAAATTGGTTGTTTGTAAAGTAGGTTTACGATCGAGATGTTTACGTGATAACGTCTTATTGGTGATATAAGTTATCACCAGTAGTGACATCTAAAATGAAATTAAGTACTAATTTAAAGTTTTTTTTTCGAGCCAAGTAACAGATGGCGCTACCATCTTTATGAAATGTCGCTTGTGAGGTTTTGGTGTGACACAAGTTTCTGAACATGTCACCCGACTAAAACGATTTTAAAGACGTTATCACGTCAAAAGTTCGTTAACTAAAATACGTAGACGTATTTTAGTTTTTTTTTAATCATCTGAAATCTCATCTGAAAAATAATCCTCTAAAAAGTATGAAACGAGAATATGTTCTCTACTGAAATTGATATTTTGTACCGACAAACCATTTAATATCTATCGTCTAATAAATAAACAACTTACACGTTAATTTATAGCTTAGCCGAGGCTCACGGTCACAATAATGAATTGATACCGCTGTTACCTATTCGCTTCCAAAGATAACTCATGTATCAAATGATGGTAAGTACTTCTGTAGTTATCATGAAACAGATGACGGCGATGTAAATTATGAGTTTGACCGCCATGTATATCTTGTATGGCATGTATATGTTTGACAGCACGGTTGGCGCAGTGGTTGAGCGATCGACTGCTGCGCTGCGTGTCGCGGGTTCGATTCCCGCACGGAACAAATATTTGTATGACCTGCAGATAGTTGTTTCGGGTCTGGCCGTTTGTGTATGTGAGTTTAAATATTTGTTAACGCACCCACGATACAGGAGAAATTTCTAGTATGGGGCAGCAACCTCGGTGCGCGAGTCTGACCCGCTTAAAAAAAAAAAAATATTGCCGGTCAAACTCATAATTTGCATCGCCGTCAGGTAGAAACAAAACAATGAAGAACTAACATTATGAAGCTATAGTGTGTTTTTCCTTTTGACACTGGAACTGACAATATTTAACTTTTTTTTTAAAGTGAGAAGATTCTATGTGTACAGACGCCTGCACATCAAGCTACTACAATCTGTCAGATTTCTTTGATAGATTTTCGACTTTATTTCTAAAGTATTAGGTTCAAGGTTCATTGGGAAAAATTGACAGTTTCGGGTAGCTTGACCTGCTGGCGTCTGTGCTGTGAAAAAATCACACCTCTACCCCTCTACCCTCTTCAACTTTTTTTTTGTTTCAAATAAATATTAAGCTTCAATATTTTTTTGCTTCTTGCGTTTATGAAATCATCTGTACAATTTCAGAACTGCATTATGAAAAATCACAAAATTCTGTTACTTGGTTGTCCGTACAAAACCACAGCTACCGCGCGACGCACATGTTCCACGCGCGTCTATCGCCGCTGTGATATGCCGAGTTGTATTCCATATTGCGAGTGCCCAACTTGTAAACTTTATAAAATATAACATTACTAGCTTTCGCCCGCGACTTCGTCCGCGTGACACAGTTACTTTGGGCTAACGCTAACTTTAACCCGCGTGATGATCAAAAAAAAATCTTAAACTCCTATTTGCTTCCCTCTTTCTCCCCCTTTTCTTCATTTTTTTAGCCTGTGTCTGTCTTCTCTGTATTAAAATTGGTTTGGATATATAGGCGTGAAGACGTAACAAACAAACAAACTCACTTTAAGTATTCAAGGATTGGAATCGATTCAGTTACTTATTCTGAACAAACTATATTCTGATTTCGCATAAACTAAAAATAATGTTGTAAAAACAGTTCTTTAATGGAATTATATTTTTACATTTTCCTTATTAAAATATACATAAAAAAAAACCAAGTCACCGGCAAAAGTCCAAGCTACCGGCTTTCTCTGATCAGGGCTCCAGAGAAATAAACCTCCTAACGATACGAGCCGTGTCCAGGAGTACCGCTTAGGTATTGGTCGAGGCTAATGGCAATTAAGTCATTGGCAGATATGACTATCGGCACAATGATCGCTGACTCCACATCCCACATGTTGAAAACCCCGCGAGCCAAGATAGAAAAAAAAAAAGCTTTATTATTAGGAACTGACATAAGCTTATAACAGCACGCTAGGGGAGAACCGTGGGCATAGCTAGTTTAAAATAGTTCATTTTTAGTCTTCTTTACAAAGTATTTCATTAAAAATAAGGTAAGAAAGAGGAATGTGCAATAACGGTGCATTTTTAATTTAGTAAAAGATGAATCATGAAAATATTTTATAAGAAGCTGACTTAAGGCGCGGCAATAAGCTTATCTTTAGGTATTCACGGAAGTGACGCTAGCTGCATACTACGCATGGTCAGACACAAGTACACGACAGTATTGCATCGAAAGAATAGAAATAAGGTCGATTTTTTTTCGGTGTTTGATTTTATTTGAATATCATGTCCGCCAAAATGTAGGTCATTTTGCAGTTTTTATTGAATATAAAATAAAATACAGCTCCGTGTTTGAAAAATTTTAGATATCTCTTTAGTCTATGTAATTTTCTTTGTTATAGATATAAAAAATATGATGGTTGTCGCTGAAAAAATTGAGAATTTCGAGACGAAAAATTTTTTTCTTGGTCTTTTCAAACATTTTTTTGTCGTAGTACTAGACCACTTTTGTAAACTGATTTTGTTTAACTCTTTATTTTATGTATTGAACTACACATGGTATTTTTTTTGGCTAGTGGCATGTACAGATACGGCTAACTTTGCGACGAAAATCTAGACGTTTTACGAAGTGTTTGTTTTGTACAGCGCCTTAAGTTACTTTGGTATTTCATGTTAATAAGTTTATAAAATGGTTTCTAGATTTCTGACGCAAAACTGGGTTTAGTTTGATCAGACAGAAAAAAAAGGTAGAAAATACTTCTAAAATACTTCTGGATGACTTTTATTTATTTCGTTGACTTTAAATAATTATTTTCTGGAAGTTAGTTAGTTTTTCTTTGCAAAAAGGTTTTTTAATTCAGCATTTTTAGTTATAAATAATAATAATTTAACTAACAAGTCATTAATGCGAGGTAATGGATATTTGTCTACCAATAAAATGGGATTTAATGTTATTTTGTAATCAGCACAGATACGGAGTCCACCATCAGCCTTACGTACCGGTACGAGTGGGGTAGCCCAATCCGCGCTCTCCACGGGCTCGATGGCACCAGCGCGCAACATACCTTCCAATTCTGCCTCAACGCGCTCGCGTAGCGCGTACGGCACAGGCCGTGCACGGCAAAATACCGGCACCGCTCCTTCGCGTATTCGTAACCGAGCCTTGCCTCCCGTGAACCGGCCCAGTCCATCCGTAAACAGGTCCTTATATCTGTGAAGTAATAAGGTTAATTCTTTATTACTTGAGTTATTACAATTAGCTCGGTCTGCGTTCATGGTCAACATACTTTGATACATCGGTATTTTAATACCTAATTCTGTAAGCCATTGTCTGCCTAACAATGACGTGGTACCCCCATCTATCACAAATAACTCCATTTGTTTAGAATTATTTTTATAAGTCACTAGTGGCATTATTACCCCCATTGGTTTTATTATAGTACCATCATAAAATCTAAATACCAAATTCGAATTTTCTAGAGGTCTATGTTTAAACAATTTATAGAAGAAAGTGACCAAATATGGGATAGTATCACTAATATGGAATACCAGCATTTCTCATAAATGGAAACTCACACTTGCAACAAACAGTATTGTCTGTTTCTTTCTATGCCCATTCGCGCGTACAAGTTGTCAACACGCCGCTCGAGCGAGCTCTTTCACCTCGGTGAGAGTGTTTTGTTTTGTCACTGCCGCAAAACTTTATAAGGTACATAAAATATAAATATTGTTCGTACTTAAAGTGTTATCAGTGCTGTTTATATAGTTTGTAGAGATTGCTAATATGTCCTATTTTATGTTATAGTGGTATTTGATTGTATTACTATCTTAATTATTAAATTATGAATGTCAGTTTGCAGTCGTTAGAAAATCCAAATATGGACAGATTCAGATAATGATTCAAATTATGGTGCTATTTGATACAGACAGTGAGTTCAAGGTTATGATGGGACATTCAGCTCCAGACTTTCAAGATGCTGAATGTATTTTCTATGGGATGCTATTTTCTAGCTATACTCATGGGGTGCTGCGGCGTAACGCCTCACAAGAGTGGTACTCCACGCTTACCTGTCATAATTATTAGTTGCCATGCATATTTTGGTAGGTGCGTGCTGCTCACACCCAGACACAGATGTTCTATTTCTTCCATGTCATTCTACCGACGACATTGGCACTGTACGCAGAAACTCTTTAAACCTTTGTTATATATCGCATAGATACAATTAAATCAGTTCGATTGTAAATTGGACTTTAATTAGCCCCAGTGTGTACTCTAAATATACATATTGGTGGCCCATGAGGGGAACAAGCCGCGAAAAACTAAAAGAAGAAAAAAGTCAAGAAAAAACGTGGCAGAAAAATCTCGTCGAGGCGGAGCCGGCCGGTTGGTGAGCTTCTTCTTGCCGCGATATGAAGATTGAAGAAAGCAACATATATAACCAGAGCCATATATAACCTACGTAGGCGAGATTCTTTAAGGGAACAGTTTAAGGATATTAACATCATGACAGTTAGTACCTTGTCAATATATTTATGAAAACATCATGTATGTCAGGAAAAACTTGCATCTTTTTAGTAAAAGAGGTGACAGACACAATAAAATTATAATACTAGAAATAGGGACCAATTAGTTCAACCAGGTTTCAGGTTAGCTAAAGTAGACTCATCTTTCATGGGGTACTGTTTGAAATGCTACAATAAAATACCTCCCCACATTCTTCAACTGAATGAAACGAAATTTAAATCTTGTATTAAACGCACACTATGTAGGCAAGCATATTATAAGTTAAGGGGTTTATATTGATGATAAAAATGCTTGGCTCAATGCTGGTCCTGCTCCACAAGCATAGGGGTAAATTCATTGATTAGAATCGGAAGCTATAGTGGAAGCTGCAGAAGATTGTAAGACTATCTTTGCAATGTATGTATAGAATCAATTCTCTAGTATTGTATAATTATTAAGCCCATATGTGAGTGCTATGTATCATCATTGACTTGACGAAGCCCTGGTGGTTGATAGTTTCATGCTCACTTAAATGTCTCTCTGATGGTGGCGGGTGTGTTGGGTCATTTAGCTCCCTTCAAAATGGTCGAGCTGAATGGGGCTGATCCATACGTCATGTTCGTGAACGGGCGCTGTCAGTTGGGACTGGTCATTTTTTAGCTACCACAGTTCATTTTTAACTTATTTAGATTTAAAATTAAATTATGCTTTTTATTTACTCTGGACGCTCTTACTGTGCACGTCTTTCTACATCGTTCTCACATATTTGTATAATCTCAACATGAATGATGTAAATACGATTTTGTAAAAATATTATAATTTAAAAGAGTGTCCATGGAGTTTCTTGCCCATTCTTCTCCATAGAGATCAACGCTTTGGAATGGGCAACTACAGTACTTTCACAAGTTATTATGCCTTGTGACCGGGACTGTAGATTCATTTTGTTTCTTGACATTCAAAAGTGCCTGTAATGGTCTAATTGAAATAAATTATTTGATTTGGTATCTACGTCAGTAAATTGACGGATTTTTCTTACAGCATATGCTGCTGAACTTAACCGTCCTGCAAGAGATGTTAAATGAGGACACCATTGTAGCCTAGAGTCGAGCGTGATGCCTAGAAAAACAGTTTTATCGACAAATTCTAGTTTCTCTTGATTCAATACTATGTCACATTCATTACTTTTGACGTTTGGCAGAGCAAATCTTATGCACTTAGTTTTTTTTTCCATTCAGTACTAAATTATTAGCAGTAAACCAATTATGGACCTGCAATAGGGCGTTATTTAGGTCGTCAAGATTTATTGCACGTCTGTTTATCTTAAATATTAAGGAATTATCGTCAGCAAACAACACCATTTGAGGTTGTTTTTTTAAATAAATGGGGTAGATCATTAATATATACTAAAAAGAGGAAAGGACCTAATATGGAACCTTGTGGTACACCCATTTTAACTTTTAAACCCATTGAATTGACGCCATTAATTTGCACTTGTTTCTGTCTATCATTTAAATACGATTTTACTAGATCGAGCGCAAGTTTACCTAAACCGTAATGCTCAAGTTTCAAAAGCAGGGTTTCATGATTAACGCAATCGAATGCCTTAGAAAGGTCACAGAAGATTCCTATGGCATCTTGTGCCTCTTCCCACGCAGTAAATATGTGTTTTATTAAGGTGACACCGGCGTCAGTCGTACAATGTCCTTTGGTGAAACCAAACTGTTTTTCAAGGAAGATTTTATTGGTGTTAAAGTGGTTGAGCATTTGATTAAGCATTATCTTTTCAAGCACCTTGCTGAAAACCGGCAAAACGGATACGGGCCTATAGTTGTTACTATCTTAACTGTCCCCAGATTTAAAAAGCGGTATTATCTTGTTGTATTTCATAAGATCTGGGAAGACTCCCTGATCCACGCATAGATTAAATGTAAAGGCTAAATACGGAGCTATAGTCTCAATAATGGAGGTACAAGCTTTGATAGACATACCCCAAAGATCTTCGGTTAATTTGACCTTGATTTATTTGCTTAAAAGCTTTAAAGACTGATAAGGGGTTTGTATGCTTGGATTCAAATTGAATCGGGCAGGCTGCAACGTTTGCCTATAATAAATCCTTAGACAGCAAGGCTGAGGAATTTAAAGTCTCTGTGGTCTTTTAAGGGATATCGGTAAAGAAATTCACAAATTCTTGAGCAATGTCATTATTAGTGCTCAGGAGGCCACGTGAGGTTTCTAATGTGAAATCATTATTTTGTTTTTTATTTCTGTTTGTTTCGTTGTTAATTATTTTCCAAACCGTTTTTATTTTATCATCGGCTGATTTAATCTTGTTGCTGATGAATAAGGCTTTAGCAACCTTGCAAGTATTTAAAAAAAAAATCGAATAAGTAGAAACATATTCATTAAAAGTAACTGTGTTAATGTAAGGCTTAAGGCCATACAGCTCAAACAGTCGTTCCCTACTTTTTCTAATACCCTTTGTAGCCCAATCACTGAAAACAAACTTTTGGCAAATAGTTTTAGTTTTAATTTTTAAAGTATTATTGAACTCAATGTGCACTACTGAACAGAATTCATCATACAACTTATTTACATTGTTTATAATATGACCCGGAATACTTAACTTGCTAATTAAGTTATTATTAAATCTATCTAAATTGCTGGCTCCCATTTGTCTAGTCTGTATTTGATTTTTTTTGATATTTTATGTAGGACGCGAAACTAACGGACAATTAATTAATAAATAAATCAAGTAATTTACAATGAATTTATCTAAGTAGTCGCAGCAACAAAACACATTATCAATACACGTAGCGGTATTTGTAGTAATTCGGGTTGGTTCTGAAAACACATTTGACAAATTAGACGATTTAAAGAGACTTAAAAATCTACTGCTATTTGCATTTTCCTCTAAGATATTGACATTAAAGTCACCACAGATAATTATTGGTTTATTACCAGTTACAAGTTTTGCTGAAGCATCTTCCATTACTGATTCAAAAATAGAGTAATTTAGATAATTTGGGGGTCTATAAACGCACACTATTACATGCTTATCTATTTTCAACCGAAAGATCAACTATATCATTACGAGTCTTAAATTTAATAAAAAATTTAACTAAGATAAGTGATCCCCGGTTAAAGCAACTACCTACTCTATAATTTTTATAATTAATTAGTATTTCATAGTCTTTTAGCCAATGTTCGGTGAAACAGACAATATCAAACATCGTTTTTTCTAAAAATAACTCAATTTCCAGTAACTTAGAAGAAAAAATTTGAATGTTTTGATGGAATAATTTCAAGGAATTCTGCTTAGCCCCTTTTACACAATTAAATATTTGGGAGCAAGAAGGTACCTTGTTGTTGTCTAGTATAACATTGAAGTTATTTGTATCTTCTGTTGTCTTACTAACTAGTTTAAATGAGCCGGAGTGAGCCCCAAGACTTCTCCGCCTTCCTTGTAAAAAGGTATATTAGTAGTATTACTAATAGTTGCAGTGTTAATAATAAAACTAAACTTAGACATACCACTTATGTCTGAGTTAATACTAAAAGCTATTTTGTGTCTACGTCTAATAGGTAGATACACCATACCCCGAGTCGACTTAACTTTATCAACAAAACTGTTGATATCAAAATATACAAGTTTGTCACTATAATGACCTACTAAAAAGTGCACATGTTTATTAAGCATGTGTATATAATTGTTCTTTCTATGACCTTTTTTTCGAAAGTCGGTTAAAAAGGGAACTATGGTTGCTATACTGCGATATCTTCCCTTTTAAGACCATTAAAGTTTAATTTTATTTAATTTAGTTAGAAAAAAAAATAATAATAAAAACTCGAAAATTATATTAGGTTAATTCAACAGCAACATTTTAAAGTTTAAAGCAACGTAGGCGCCAGGGCGCAGGGATACGCAAGCAGTTTATATGCGTTGTTCGAAAGAGATACCGCGGTCCCGAAACATAGCCGGGGCAATGGAAGGAACATGGGTGGGTTTTAGTCAGTACAAGTCTGACACTCTAATATTGTCTGTATTTTTTGGCTTGTGGTGAGAAATAAACATTATATTATATATTACTCTCCCCCGCTCCGCCCAGAGCGGGGGAAGTTATTTGATGAAATAAAAATAAAAAGCAGTTTATATGACGTCGTGTTCGGGGCAACAGGTACTTAGAAAAATATAAGTTTTGCTTGCTATACTTTAATACTGAACAGTTTAATAATAATAATAGTTTATTATTATATCTGCCAATGGCTTAATTGCCAAGAGCCTCGACCAATACCTGAGGAGGCTCTCGTTAGGCAGCTGGATCAAGGGCTTGATACAGAAAGCGGTACTCCTGGACACGGCTCGTATTGTTAGGAGGTTCCTTTCTCTGGAGCCCTGACCGCCGGTAGCTTGGACCCTGTTCCCGATACTGGTGTGCTACTATTTTTATATTTTTAAATGATTTATTTTTTGTTTTTAAGAAATATTTAAAAAATTAATTATATGTAAAGAAAACAATAAATGGACGAATAGTTTATTGAAAACAAGTCCAAACAATATGCTTAATATCTATGTATGTTTCTAATTGTTAGAATTTTCCCCAAGTGTTTGTCCATATCTTTCACCTGTGACCAGAATATTTAATACATCAAATTATATACATCAAACTTAGCTCGTTCCCCTCACATTCATCCTGCAATTTCCAGCGTTCGAAACATCCGATTGTGTTCAGCGGCTTGTAAAGCGTGCGTGTCTTTTATACAATGTCGAAGAGATATTGACACAAAAACAGTTAAACATGTACTATGAATCTCAGTACAGATTTTTTTTATCAGAGAAATAAAAAGATAACATACATTTTAACTGTGTTAGTATTGCTCTTTTCTAGGAACTTTTGTTTTAAATCACCAATGAAAATGTTTAATTATCCATTTATCAGAAACAAGCTTCCGCCCGCGTCTTCGTCCGCGTGGCATAGTTACTTTGGACTAATGCTAACTTTAACCCGCGTGATGATCGAAAAAAAAAACATCTTTCTCTCCCCCTTTCTCCCTTCTTCTTCTATTAAAAAAATAACCTATATCCGTATCCCAACTATTATCTTTGTACCAAAATGCATCAAAATCGGCTTTGCCATTTAGGTGTGAAGACGTAACAAACAAACAAACAAACTCACTTTCGCTTTTATAATATTAGGAAGGATTATTAAAAAAAAAATAGGAAATAAAAAAAGAAACAAACTTAAAATACGGATTTTATCGACAACGAAGACAAAAAGAAGAACAAAAATATAAACAGATCTTTGCATATAATGAATAATATATAACATTAATATCCTATTAATATTATTGATGCGAATGTTTCTGAGGATGGATGGATGTATGGATGTTTGTTACTCTTTCACGTCAAAACACAATCAGAAACTTAAGAAAAAATGCGTCATTGGCGATATCTTCTTTATTAACTTTCTTTTCCACGAGAAACCCAATAACAAACAAAAAATAAAACATAAAAATCCGACCGCTACAGCCTTTATAATTTGCCATCGAATTCTTCCTTATTGTTTCGGTAAAGACACTGTAAAGAACTCTTTGACGGTCAAAGAGTTAATTACCAATTCCTTCAGTAAGTATATTGCAAGCGCTACATAATAATGTTCCAACCCTAATAATTATCGGACAATATTTTGTTAACAACTCTACTTTAAACTTATTGGGGAATAAATTGTTGCAGTTTTTTATAACAAAACAACTATTTCGATGATTTCAATATATTAAAACGCTGTAATAAAAACAATCTGGTTGAATGGCATTTTTTTGTCAGGCCCTATACCCAAACAGACAGTTTTTAGTTTCATTTTTTCGGGTGGGAAATCATCAAATAACTTCCCCCGCTCTGGGAGCGGGGGGGAGTGTCAGACTTGTACTGACTAAAACCCACCCATGTTCCTTCTATTGCCCTTTACGTTCCGGTGCCGCGGTATCTCTTTCGAACAACCCGCAACCCCGGCAGGCGGAAGCCCTGGCAAGCCCCTGTGCAGTATCAACATAATTACAGTATAATGGTACCATTTATGTAATACATTTGAAATGCAATAAATATTGAGAACTGAGTATTTTTAGGGTTCCGTAGCTCAAAAAGAAATGGATCACTTTGTTGTCCGTCTATCAAGACCGGGAACTCGTGAACGTATCGAGTTGAAATTAAAGCCATATATTCAGTGTCTGTGATCCCTTTGTGCTGTAAAAAATCAACCCTCTAAGACTACGCAGTCAAAAAATATGGCTGTTTTTGTCGCAAGTTTGTACGTAACCCTTTGTGAGCGAGTCTGACTCGGTCTTGTCCGTTTTTTTATGAATGGCATGCTGCAGTTGAACCTAGGAGCTTGTCGTCTGCTTAACCGGGCAATAAATATTCGAGAATCGAGTATGGAATGTGCCACCACTTTATAGGAATCAACACGTAGGGGTAGCGTGTCGAGGCGTGGGGCAGACTAGAAACTCGAGATTTTTAAAGTATCTTCCATCTTATACTGCCACACTAAAAATGCCTGTGTATAGTGTAAATAATTTTCTCGTAATACTGCGTTAACTATCTTTTTTTTTGTTGCAACAAAGGCGATTTATGAAAAACGAAGTATTCATTAAGTCCCCTTTCAGTCTCTGGTTAGATCTGTTACAAATGGATTGTGCATGATCGATCGATGATAATACAAATACAAAATAGTTTATGGTTTCAATAAAAATGTTCATTACATGTTACGTGTTTGGAGCCTACTTTCAGCCAAACAATACCTGTATTAGTAGGTTCCGCTCTTTTCCGCTCTTTCTTAAAACAATCGTACACTGTACTAGCTGTGAGGACAGTCTACCGTAAGAGTGACAAGGAATATTTGACAAAGGCTAAAATAAAAAAAAAGTGTGTGTGTCAGCTCCGACGCACGACTGGAGTTTACTCCTTAAGTACAAAAATATCACTGACGGACGACAAAATTCATAAAGCGCCATCTAGTAATATTCAAAAACACCATAGGTGCATGTGCACCAAAAACGTAACGAGGTCATTCAAGGTCATTCATCAGATTTTACACCTCACATTTTTCTCATACCGGGCGCCTTATATATAAAAATCGATTCTTAAGGAGTAAACTCCAATAAGAAGCCACTACGCCCTTAAAAGCAAATTATCAAAACACGTGGTTGCATAAAATCAAGCAGGTTTTTATATTATACGTAATCAATTATCTTTTGATCATAAAATATTTAAAAGTTTCTGACCACAATGTATTTGAAACAATGCCAGCAAACAAACGACATTCAGTTAGTTGTGTTATTTTCTTTTACGAGCAAAAAAATACTAGTCAAGTGCAAGTTGAACTCGTGTACCCAGGGTTCCGTACAAACTTGTGAATAATTAAAAGTACAGTACCGAACATTAAACTAACGAAAAGTAAAACTATATTGCAGGACAAACTTAACTTTGTAGTTTGAAAACTCTTGTCCCTACATCATACATCGACAATGTTCGCGGTTAGTTTACCAATCTATATCCTAATAATATTATAAAATAGCATCTGCCCGCGACTTCGTACGCGTGGCATAGTTACTTTGGGCTAACGCTAACTTTAAGCCGCGTGATGATCGAAAAAAATATATAAATATAAATATCTTGGGACAACTCACACACGGCTATCTGTTCCCAAGCTAAGCAGAGCTTGTGTTATGGTAACCAGACAACTGATATACATACTTATATAATTTATAAATAAATACATAATATTATAGATAAATCACACCCAGACACAGAACAAACAATCATGCTCATCACACAAAGTTTGTCCTGGGTGGGAATCGAACCCACGACCTCCGGCTCAGCAGTCAAGGCCACTAACCACTAGACCAACAGGCCCGTCTTCTCTTTTCTTCCATCTGTCTCCCCCTTATCTCTCTTTTTTAATTCGCCTATGTCCGTTTCCATGGTCCCAACTATCTCTGTACCAAAATTCATCAAAATCGGTTTGGCCATGTAGACGTGAAGCCGTGACAAACTCACTTTCGCTTTTATAATATCAAGTAAGGAATGTTCGTGAGGATGGATGGATGGATGTATGTTACTCTCTTACGTCAAAACGGCTTAGTGGCCAATTATAGTCTGGAATAACACATAGGATGCTTTTTTTCGATATCAAGCGGGCGAAGCCGCGGGCGCCAGGTAATTATTAATATTATAAAAAGGAAAGATTTGTTTGTTTGTATCGAATAGACTCCAAAACTACAGGACCAATTTTAATATTTTTTATTAACTAATAGAAAGCCACAGAATCAGACGTAGGCTTATGTTACTTTCTGATACTGTAGCTTTCTTAGCTTATCTATCTTAAGCTATCTAAGCTTCTACTTTAGGAGTCTATTCGATACAAACAAACAAACAGATCTTTACAACATCGCGCTACTACCAACGGGAGCGGAGCAGCATCTAAAGATGATGAAGTGGACGCGGGTGAAAACACGCAAGACAGCTAGTTTTTTTACAATTGAGTTTGTAATCATAATTTTTATTGTGATATCTACATATTTTCAGTTTTCGTATTTTCCCTTTACTAGTGGTCCATGAAATTGATGTGTCATCTGTTCATATTTCAATTTATTGAACGGAATTGTGGATTGATTTCGTTGAAATGTAGCATTCATGTAATTATATGGTTTTGATTGCAAACCAAAACTGCCGATAACAGGTTAATTAGCTCGGATTATATAAGTTTGGACAGTGTTTATTTGAAAGTGGTTGTTACTCAAATGAAATGATAATTGTTTTTGTTTTGTCCGGAATGTATGGCTTATTAAAACTAATTTCTCTAAAATAAACCAATTAACTCAAACTTAAAGAATTTATTTAAATTAGACCATAACAGGCATTTTTGAATGTCACGAACCAATATGATGAAGATACAGTCCCAGTCACAAAGCATAAAATTGTGAAAAGACTGTAGTTGGCCATTCCAATACCATTTCTTTTTTCGTGGTAAATCATCAAATAACTTCCCTCGCCCTGGGCGGAGCGGGAGGGGGTGTCTGACTTATACTGACTAAAGCCCACCCATATTCCCTCGATTGCCCTTTATGTTCCGGGGCCGCGGTATCTCTTTCGAACAACCCGCAACCCCGGCAAGCGGGGGCCCTGGCAGGCCCCTCTGCTTTGCTGACATCTCTTTGGCGCGCGTGGAACACTAACGCGACGTCGACACGTCTTTCGTCAATAGACGGACGGACGGTGGACGGAAGTTGTATCGCGACGCCCGACGCCCGGGGCGTCTCCCGGGGCTCTGGGTTGGTTTGAGGTTCTCTCCCTCAAACGCCCGACGACATTCCAATCCCATTACAAAGCGTTGATCTATGTAAAAGAATAGGCAAGAACTAAAAAAAAATTGCTCAATAAACTCAAGGCCTGTCAGCCGGAATTATTTCCCGAAGACGTGCAGCATTGCCACGTTGAATGGCAATGCTAATGGTTTGGCCACGGAAAGAGTTATCAAACTGTAATTTTGTCAATCTACACAATCTAAGGTAAAACCTACCGTCTTCTGGCTTAAGTTAAAATGCGCAAAGTTAAGTGAAATGAAGCGTACTACACAACTCAATATTAACGTTAAATCATTATTTTACTAATAAATAAGTACTAAAATTAAATGTGCCTTTTGAAGAAGCCATTTATTTAACCTGTGGTGTTTGCACTAATTTGCCCGTGCGACCGCAATATGCCTGCTACGACGCGTCATAGCGCCGTAGACGTGGCGTAGCAATTGCTACGAAACGTATTCATAACTTTCAAATGGTCCTTTTCAAAGATACAAAGTTTTAAGTTATTATAGCGTTTTTTAACATTTGACTGGTGACTTGGTTTTTGTATAACATAACTGGTGACAACTGGCCTTAAGGGCCGCTGCCGTATTTGGTCTATTGGACAGAAATTAGGTCGAGTAACTCACCAGTCTTTAAAAACAGACATAACATATAAAAAAATATATAACTAACCAATTTAATTAAAATGTTAGTTTTATTTAAACACTTGCTATTACAAGGTGAAACACCAGGAAGACATGGAGTAGGATTCATAATAAGAAAAACCCTCAAAACCTTCATTACAGAAATAATTGGCATATCAGAAAGGATTGCCATACTGAACTTAAAGATACCTCAAAGTAAAGAAATATGGTCCATAGTGCAAATTTACTCGCCAACCGAACAATCCTCGTTATTAGAAGTTGAGTCATTTTACACATCCCTTAAAACTGCCATAAAAGAACATACCCAAAAAAACTACATTGTCATGGGTGATTTCAACGCAAAAGCTGGAACACCAAATACAGGAGAAGAATTCGTCCTGGGTCCATACAGTAATGGTAAAAGGACAAGGAACGGACAAAAATTAATAGAAATGGCGTTTGAACACAACTTAAAAGTACTAAATAGTCAATTCAAGAAGAGAGCATCTAATAGATGGACATGGATATCGCCAGATGGCCGGTATAAAAATGAAATAGACTACATCCTAACGAACAGACCCAAACTATTCGATGATTGTGGCACCATTGCAAATCTCAACTTTAATAGCAACCATAGAATGCTCAGAACATGTCTGAATATATCATCCGCCCTAAAACCAAGCCGGCCTTTCAAAGCGAAAAAAATAACACCACACAACAACGCAAGAATCACAACTATAAAAGAAAATCTCAACAATGTGACAGAATCATCTCTTGAGCATCTAAGCACGCAACAGAAATACAACACCGTACACGAAATACTAATAGCAAGACCCACAACAACTATCATCGAAGACGAATCAAACAATACGAGATATATATCAAAAAAATCCAGCGAACTCCTAGAAAAAAGATCTAAATTAATTAAAACAACAAATAAAACGAAGATTATCAGAGATGAAATAGGCAAATTGAGCAAAGAAATAAAATTACAAATAAGAAAAGATAGAGAATACCTTAGACTAAACACCTTTGAAAAGTTCATCAAGAAGACCGGTGGCATAAAAAAGGCCCTTAAAGCTTTATCAGGCAAAACTAACTGGATAGCTAATATAAAAGACCACTATGGCAAAACAACATCTAAAAGGTTAGATATTCTATCAATAGCTACAAATTTCTACAAAAACCTGTACTCCAGCAAGAGCCAAATTGAAATTACTGAACTAAGCAGCGAAGAAAATGTGCCACCCATACTAGAAGAAGAAATACAATTGGCAATCAAAACACAGAAGAATGATAAAGCCCCTGGCCCTGACCAGATTAACAATGAATTGCTTTTAAGCTGCAGAAACAACATCGCACCACTACTAACATGCATCTTCAATGATATATTGAATACCGAAATTATTCCCTCACAATGGACTGCATCGACCATCATCATACTCCACAAGAAGGGTGACAAAACCGAGGTAAATAACTATAGACCCATTAGTCTAATGTCCAATATTTACAAAATATTCGCCAAAGTAATTCTAGCTAGGATAACAAGAACTCTGGACGAAAACCAACCTAGAGAACAAGCCGGCTTTAGGGCAGGTTATTCGACATTAGACCACATCCATACTGTGAGACAAATTATCGAGAAGAACAAGGAGTTTAATGTATCATTTTATTGTTGTTTTATTGACTACAACAAGGCATTTGACTCAATTGAACACGAGCATATCTGGCACTGTCTAAAGATACAAGGAGTCAAACAAAAGTACATAAGAATAATAAAAAACGTTTACACTGCCAGCACAGCTAAAATCAAGTTAGAAAAAGAAGGGAAGGAAATTAAAATAAACAGAGGCGTAAGACAAGGAGACCCGTTATCGCCTAAACTATTTACAGCTGTCTTGGAAGGAATTTTCCGGAAGTTACACTGGGATCATTATGGGCTTAACATAAACGGGGAAAGACTGTCCCATCTACGGTTCGCTGACGACATTATCCTATTCGCAGAAACAAAAGATCATCTGCAAAATATGATCATAGACCTGGACAGAGAAAGCCGCAAGGTAGGCTTAACGATGAACACCTTCAAAACTAAAGCACTAACAAATGCGTCCGAAGAGCCCATCATCATAAACGGTGTATCTATTGACTATGTCAAAGAGTACACTTACCTTGGCCAACAAATTTCAATGACAGATATAATGTCAAAAGAAATAGATACTAGGATCGGGAATGCGTGGAAATGCTACTGGCGGCTAAAAGAAATTATGAAGAACAAAGAGATCAAGATGTCTATCAAATCTAAACTATATAACACCTGCGTGCTACCAGTTTTAACCTACGGCTGCCAAACTTGGGCTCTCACCAAAGCGCAAAACAAAAAGCTAGAAACTTGTCAGACATCAATGGAGAGAAGCATGCTAAACTTAAGGAAATCGGACAGAGTACGCAACAAAATAATTAGAAACCGCACTAAAATACAAAATGTTACAACTAGAATACGGAAACTTAAATGGCAATGGACAGGACATACAATAAGAGGCACTGAAAAGTGGAACAGAAGCATAGTGTTTTGGTACCCTAGAAATAGGAAAAGAAAACGAGGCAGACAGATTCGAAGGTGGGAAGACGAGATAAAGGCGGTAGCAGGAAATCTATGGACAAGGAAAGCTCTAAACCGAGCAGAGTGGAAAGAAATGGAGGAGGCCTTTGCCAAAGTTGGGCAAACAGACGAAGTTGTCGATGTAATTGAGTCAATAGAGTTGATATAGCATAAAAAAAATGAAAATATTCTTTTTTGTCTGAAATAAAGGCTTTTATTATTATTATTATTTATCGTCCATTTATTGTTTTCTATACATATAATTAAATTTTTAAATATTTCTTAAAAACAAAAAATAAAAAACATTTTAAAATGTAAAAATAGTAGCCCACCGGTATCGGGAACAGGGTCCAAGCTACCGGCGGTCAGGGCTCCAGAGAAAGGAACCTCCTAACAATACGAGCCGTGTCCAGGAGCACCGCTTTCTGTATCAAGCCCTTGATCCAGCTGCCTAACGAGAGCCTCCTCAGGTGTTGGTCGAGGCTCTTGGCAATTAAGCCATTGGCAGATACGACTATCGGCACAATGATCGCTGAGTCCACATCCCACATGTCGACAACCTCGCAAGCCAAGTCAATATACTTGATTTGCTTATCTTTCTCGTTTTTCACGAGGTTCTCATCATGCGGGACTGTTATGTCAACAATCATTGCGCGCCGCTCTGATCGATCCACCACCACTATATCAGGCTTGTTGGCAACAATAGTCCTGTCAGTGATGATGGATCGATCCCAGTACAATGTGATATTGCCATGTTCGAGAACTGGGTCGGGCTCATACCTGTAGTACGGCACTTCCGATTCCACAAGGCTATATTTTAGAGCAAGTTGCTGATGAATAATCCTGGCTACAAGGTTGTGTCTATGCAAGTACTCTCCGTTAGCTAGACGAGAACAACCGGAGATAATGTGTCGAATTGATTCACCCGGACGGTGGCATGCCCGACATATGTCAACCGTGCCGTCCTTCACAATAAATCTCCGGTAGTTATTCGTCATCATAACTTCATCCATAATTGCACAGACAAAACCTTCAGTTTCTCCAAAGAGATCCCCGGAACGTAGCCAGGCTACGGACGCTGGTTGATCTACATCGGGTCCATGTAGGGCCCGGAAAAAGCGTCCGTGAAGCTCCTTACTCCGCCATACCTCCCTGCGGTCGTTAGTGTCAAGCACTACAGGTTTGCGCCAGTTCTCTTTAGCCAAGGAGAGCGGGGTAAAGCCCTTGTCCACCGTAACCACATCTCGATGCATCCCCACGTCGGCTTCCAAGAAATACTCCCTGAGACTGCATATCTCACGATTGTGGAGAGTCTTGGCGTTTAAAAAGCCTCGACCACCACAACTCCGTGGGATATACAGTCTCATAACCGAAGACCGTGGGTGATGCATACGATATGCCGTCAACAATGTACGGACTTTTCTATCCAGAGCATCTAGTTCTGTTTGAGTCCATTTGAGTATGCCGAAAGAATACATCAAAACCGGCATGACCCAACCGTTGAAAGCACGCACCTTGTTTCCACCTGATAAAAGACTATTAAATACTTTTCTCAGGCGGCCAAAGAAGCGTTCCTTCAACGATTGCTTCATGTCAGCAACATTGATACCCAACGCTTCCGACATACCCAAATACTTGTAGGTTTCGTTTGCTGAGAGGGATCTAAGGTGTATGGAATCCGAGAGCTAGGTTCCCACAGATTCCACAATTTCCCCTCGCTTTACATGCATGACCGCACATTTGTCCACACCAAATTCCATACTGATGGCACTACTAAAGGTTTCAGTTACCTTCAGTAGTTCCATCAGTTGCGAATCGTTGGGGGCAAAGAGTTTCAGGTCATCCATGTAAAGGAGGTGAGATATAACCCGACCACCTCTCCTCAATCGATAGCCCAGACCTGAATCCTCCAGCAACGTGCTTAGAGGATTCAAGGCTAAGCAGAACCAAAGTGGACTCAAACTATCGCCCTGGAATATACCTCGCTCTATCCTTATCGGCTCACTATTCCTCTGAATCTGCCGACATCCTGGATAGCGAAGGACCGTATTCCATTGCCTCATACACGAGCTCAGGAAGGTGCGCAGAGTTGCATCAACTTTATACAATTCTAGCACCCTCATGAGCCATGTGTGTGGCACGGAGTCATAGGCCTTCTTATAGTCTATCCAACATGTCGACAGATGCCTTCGGGAACGGCGAACCTGTTGACTAATGGCCATATCAATGAGGAGCAGCTCCTTAGTACCACGGGACCCGTTCCTACATCCATTCTGAGAAGCAGACATGATAGAATTGTCATCTATGTGTTTAGTGATTTTAGCCCTCAAAATGGATGTAAGAACTTTATAGATTGTAGGAAGACACGTTATTGGTCTATAATTATTATTACAATGTATGTAGTCATCATAAAAAGTGAGATAATATGAGCAATTACTGACTAAACATATTAAAACAACTTGATAGAAAAAGTTTTTCCATGAAGTTCACATACCAACAATTTTAAAAAGAGGATGTTTAAACATGGGTGTCATTTTTGAAATCTGTCTTTTTCTGAAGGCTGATTCTTCTGAACCGAATTGGTAACTAAGTGGTTCTTAATCTTTCGACACACGTTCTTCTGTTTCAGAGTCTTCATGTTCAAGAGCCAAGTTTTCGTAAACATTTTTGGATTTCGATCCACTTGAGCCTTTTTGTGTCAGCCATTATTTAATTTCAAGATTTTCAAATTGTTTACTTGTTGACACTATATTTTTGACTACCGACTCCCTATGATTCCTTTTTGGTGTTCCGATAACTATATAGGAAAATAACGTTGAAAAGTTACATAAATGGTGACATTCAGGTCTAAAAGAACACTAGGTACCGAACTTTACAACTTTTACGTAACTTACTGATTTTGGACAACACGACGCAACTCTTAACAGCGAGGTTTATAGGAGGACTATATATTCGAAGCTACTCAAGTATGGAAACAAACGAATCGCGAGGAAGTATGCGAAATAATGTTTCGCTGACTCCGCTGGGTCTGTGAAACCGCTTGTCACCGGGTGGTCGAAATGTAAATATTGCACATTTAACACATCGAATTTTGAATGTACATAGAAGTTTTAAAAAATTTGGTTGAAGTCAGCATGTTCTAGAAACGGATGTGTAGAACTGACAAAAAATGTTAAACAGTTCCATTTACAATGCATTAACTAGGAAACTGGCTCTTATTGCATGACAATTAGGTTCAACATGTAATGTATTTCACACGCGTGTTCTTTTCTTATTTATCGCAACGACCGCGACGGTTTTTTTTTATTCACCACAGATAACAATAAACAACTGTTGAAATCCCTATAGCCGGCGGCGGACACTTTTTTTTTTAAACAAGGAGCCTAACTATAACTAACTATTAAGTTGTAATCATATAATCTTTGGCCTCTCTATAAAAGTATGACATTGAATACATTTCATTAACTTACGTGCCACAAACTGAAATTTAAATTACTAATTTGTTGGTCAACGACAAACCACACCACAACGACTAAACGCAGCAAACCTAATTTCTGTGTGTCCCTGTAAGAAGACGGCCGAATTTTCGTCGAAATAAGTTTCGTCGAAAATCTGGCTTTTCTATTTCTTATGATTTCACCAGTCGTTTTTAAGATTCCTAAACACAGGCGTACACCTAAAATATAGCGAACTACTTAAAAGCTTTACCAAACCAAGATTGAATGTCTTTTCCACGTCTTTAAACTACAAGGTGTATTTATCTTTGTGACTCACGAATGTTTCTGATAGCGGTTTCAACGTGATGAGCGTGTAAGCTATTGATAAAAGGAAAATAAAATGTTTGTAACCCTTGTAACATACCAGACTTTACAGCAGAAGACTTAACTACGGCTTTTTGTAGATGATACTGCAATTTTTGCCGGTAACAATGACCTCTCAAGAGCTGCATAAAAACTGCAAAGACTCACAAATATCTGATTGGCTCCAAAGGCAGGCTGAGTTAGATTGTCCGGGTGAAAAGCTTAAGAGCACTTAATTACTACATAGCGTTTGTGTGCGACTTAGGACTACAACTCGCCGCCTATCGTGGTGACAAATAAAAATCAAGTGAGGTGAACTTAACTTGCGCTAAAGCGGAACTGTAAACTATCCACATTTTTTGAATGGCATCTCGAAGTTCAGCCTATATGTTTGTCGTTGCTTTACCTGGCAATTTACGTGGATGCCTTGAGAGTAAAGACTCCAGCCAGGGTAAAAAACTAAGCGACTATCCGCTAATGGCATCCTCTGTTAGCCAGCTTCGGCTTAGAGCGTCGCTGGGGGAGGACAGCAAAGATATAAAGCATCCACTGACAACAATCTAATCCTTACTATATACTTACTTTAATATTACATTTAAAAGCGAAAGTTAGTTTGTTTGTTTGTTACGTCTTCATGCCTAAATGGCTAAACCGATTTTGATGAATTTTGGTACAAAGATAGTTGGGACCCTGGAAAAGGACATAAGCTAATTTTTTTTTAAGTGTGAAATGAGGGAGAAATAGGGAAGAAAAGGGAAAACTTAGTTTTGCTTTTACAATAACTCAGGCGCAAGAGCAAAAGCTACGGGTAGCAGGTACCTGCAAATCAAGAAAACGCGTTAAATTTGGGGTAAAACAGGGGGAACTGTTTTACCCCGAATTTAATGCAAGCGAAGCCGCGGGCAAAAGCTAGTAATATTATAAAAGCGAAAGTGAGTTTGTTTGTTACGTCTTCACGCCTAAATGGCCAAACCGATATTGATGAATTCTGGTACAGAGATAGTTGGGGCCTTGAAGACGGACATAAGGTAAATAAAAGTGAGAAAAGGGGGAAAAAGATATTTTATTTCCGATCATCACGCGGGTTAATGTTAGCGTTAGCACAAAGTAACTATGCCACGCGGAAAATCGCGGGCGGAAACTAGTTTTATATAAAACCTTACAGGATGTATGACATCCAGCTATGCTGGAAGAGGGGATGTAGCAACTCTAATATTTCCGTTATACAGCGAATGCAATATGTAATTCTGAGAACCATATAATTATATACGAGGTTGGTTGAGTTTAGTGATATTGATATTGCTTTCACAAATACTGAAATACATAACAACTTTAACTTCAGATAAATTCAGTGAAAGAGGAAATCTTGGCCATAAGGAATAACTGAAAAGGCTGGAGGAGAAGCATACACATGAATTGACAACGTGCACGCTATGGAAATAATGTCTTTATTCAAAAATTGTTTTTCGTTTTCTCAACATTGCCTCAACCCGTCCTGCTAAATATTTGAAACTAGCTTTTCCCCGCGGCTACGCTCGCGTTAAATTTGGGGTAACACAGTTCCCCTTGCGCCTTATTGATTTGTAACAGCAACGCAAAGTTTTCCCTTTTCTTCACTCGTTCTCCCTCATATCCCACTTTTCTAAATAAAAATTTGCCTATGTCCGTCTCCTGGTTCCCAACTATCTCTGTACCAAAATTAATCAAAATCGGTTTAGCCATTAAAGCGTGAAGAGGTAACAAACAAACAAACTCACTTTCGCTTTTATAATATTAGAAAGGATTAGTAAGGATATAGTTGGCATAGACTTTTGTGAACCTCACCTTAAACGTAATTCGTGACACCTGTAATGTGGTTTTCACAGAGTAGCAGGAACCCATTTTTTTTTCTGAAAATCCTTAAGACGGAGCGGAGCGGGGGCATTGGCAGACTTTTACTGACTAAAACCCACCCATGTTCCTCATTTTGAACTTTATGTTCCGGGGTCACGGTATCTCTTACGAACAACCCGGCAAGCAGGAAGCCATTAAACCCATTTCGGCTGATACGCATGCTACAGTTATTTTGGGATCAATATAACAAAGTTGATGCATAGGTTTATGGGTTACGGGTTGTTTGGGTGGGTTGTTTTAGCTTTAAAAAGTTTTGATTCAAGTGGTGGTATATAAATAAATAAATATATATCTTGGGACAACTCACACACGGCTAACTGATCCCAAGCTAAGCAGAGCTTGTGTTATGGTAACCAGACAACTGATATACATACTTATATAATTTATAAATACATACATATTATAGATAAATCACACCCAGACACAGAACAAACAATCATGCTCATCACACAAAGTTTGTCCTGGGTGGGAATCGAACCCACGACCTCCGGCTCAGCAGTCAGGGCCACTAACCACTAGACCAACAGGCCCGTCAAATAATATATAATCGAACGGACTAGATTATCGCAACCGGACTTTTCCAGATCATAATATACTAATCTGATAAAGGCATTTGTCTATAGCCAGTTCTCTACCCGGGCCGTTGTTTTATTGGAAACTAGCTTTTGCCCGCGGCTTCGCTCGCGTTAAATTCGGGGTAACACAGTTCCCCTAGCGCCTTACTGATTTGTAATAGCAACGCTAAGTTTTCCCTTTTCTTCCCTCTTTCTCCCTCACATCCCACTTTTTTAAAAAAAATATTATCCTATGTCCGTCTCCTGGTTCCCAACTATCTCTGTACCAAAATTCATCAAGATCGGTTAAGCCATTAAAGCGTGAAGAGGTAACAAACAAACAAACTCACTTTCGCTTTTATAATATTAGTAAGGATTAATTTTGGATCGTGTTTCAGAAAGGAAGAAGAGAGACAAGAGAGAAGTATCAAGATGCGGCCCTCAAAAATGCTGAAGCCGAAAGCTATTCAGACCTCAATGCAGTTCAATTTGGTAAGTGACAAAAATACGAGAAAGCGTTTATTTTTAACACTATTATTTATTTCTTGATAGACACTGTATTTTTTAGCAACTTTTGAATAATAACAGAGTAACTTGTGAAAGTACTGCTGTTGCCCATTCCCAAGCGTTGATCTCTATGGAGAAGAATGGGCAAGAAACTCCATGGACACTCTTTTAAATTAGAATACTATTTACAACGTATTTACATTATTCGTGTTTAGATTATACCGAGTTTCCTCCGTACCTCGGAAAGCACGTTAAGCCGTTGGTCCCGGCTGTCATTTGTAGATCTTTGAAAGTCGTTACAGGTAGTCAATGTCCCGAAAGTCTGACAACCAGTCTTACCAAGGGGTATCGTATTACCCAGTACTAACTGGGTTGTGGAGGTCAGATAGGCAGTCGCTCCATGTAAAATACTGATATTCAGCTGCATCCGGATAGACTGGAAGCCGACCCCAACATAGTTGGGAAAAGGCTAGGCAGATGATGATGTGTTGAGATTATACAAATATGTGAGAACGATGTAGAAATACATGCACAGTAAGAGCATCCAGAGTATACCCAAAATTTAATAAAAAAAAAAAACTATTTAAATTAAAAATGTACTTTACTTTTTTTAATGAACACTTACTTAGAGTCTGATTTTATATAAAAACTAGGCTTGCAACGAATATTCGGTATTCGGCTACTTTTGCCATATTCGGCCGAATATCAAATATCGACATATTATTCGGCTGAATACCGAATACTTAAATAGTATATTTTGTAATAGGGAGATAATTGGTAAAATGAAAAAAAAAACGATCCATTACGTATTTATTCATCTTTTAATTTCTCATAAAATCATTTAAGTAGTCATTGGTTCATAACACAGGTACATAATCATCTTCTATATTAGAAAAGTTACGGATTCTATGTATTGGAGTTGTTGTCGTAATCAAAATTTAGAAGGGTAAGGTTTTCATTCATTCATTTTCAATATACCTACCGCGCAGAGTAACTGCGGTCGCGCGGGCGGTGAGTACATTAGGGCTGAAACTGCGTTAAACGGACACCCACGCGGTTTCATACAAAAGTGAACAGACGCGGGGAAACGCGCGTGGCCCGCCAGCGGTAACACGCGCGGGCTTGTTCAGTCAATAACGTTTGATGAAAAGCTTGTGAAAATGTCTTTCGACAGAGAAAGAGTAATAATTGTGAAACTCCAGTGTCGCTCTGTCATATAAGAATGAACTCTTTAGGTACCAATGACATGGTCCTTCACATACCCACAGAGCCTACGCTTGCATACACGCGGTGGGTGTCTGTCGCGGGTGCCCGTTTAACACAGTTTCAGCCCTTAGAATTCACGTGCGTGAAACAATCACGTCTGTACAAGTTTTGGCGCTAAAATCTGGCCGAATACTTTTATCTAATATTTGGCTATTCGGTCAGGGCGCTCGCCGAATATTCGGTGGTCGGTGCACTGTTGAATTTACTCGTACAGTTCTATTCGTTGCAAGCTTCATAAAAACATTTACACATTGTTCGTTTATTATTTGTCATGTGGCTGTAAAGGTAACGTCCATTGTTTGTGTCTTGTCAGATATTATATTATGCTCGCGTTTTTATTAAACAAATGAATACACGAGGTACAGTAAAGGTAATTAATTCCTAGAAGTTTTGTCTTTATTCTAAATTCAGTCAGTATTTAAAAAGAAACGCATGCGTGACAGTGCAGCAGCGGTAACAATTTTTTTTTTTATAATAATTTATTCAAATATAAACGTTCACAAAAAATATTAAGTCAACAGTAATAATATTTTCCATACAAATATAGTGCCTAAAAATAAACTAAAAATATTAATAGTATAGGTGCAAGTAATGGTGGTTCGGAATTGCAATGTTAGGTAGCGACCCGCCCGATCTAGGTTAATAAAAACCTGTGTTTCGGGTACAATACCAGCGTATTACTTACAAGTCTCCTAACAACCACAGCACATTTCTACAGAGTCGTGATATTTTAAGCTCGGAGCATGGACTACATTACATTCGCTCGGGGTTGTTCCAAAGAGGTACCGCGGCCTCGGGACATAATAGACAAAAGAAGGATTATGAGTGGGTTTTAGTCAGTAAAAGTCTGACACTAAGAAGTTATTTGATGAGTTCCCATACAAAAAACGGGCCTGATCGCGGTGGAGTTGAGAGGTCTCTTAACTGTCTCAACTAAAAATATGTGCATTTTTATAATACAACTGTCTTAAGTGTAGTTTGTAGTAATATCTTATTTATATTGTTCAGTGTTTATTGTGATAAGTTATAATTTCATGTAATTTGTTGGTTTAATAAAACAATGTATGGCACCCATTGTAATTTTGTTTCACGAGACTCATATTCTGAAAAATCATATTCAAATCCATTTATTGTTTGTCACAAGTGATAAGTTCTTATTATTAAAAATTAGCTCGCTGTAACATACCTGTAATAGTATACAATATTTAATACGTCTTTCAATATTTGTTTAACATTAAAATAATATATCATTCGAAGCCAACGACCATCACTCACCATCATTATGCATATTAGTTGTCAATTCACGGATGTTTTGCAAATTACTTAATAGATTGAATCATGCAAATTAAAATATCCGTTCAAATAAACTTATTTATTGATGTCATACAAATTAAAATATTTCTACAAATTAAATTACTCATTGGATCATTGGCATAGTTTATCTAATGGTGAAGTCACAAGTATTTTTGTCATTAAAAAAGTTATTGATAGAATAGTACGATTTACTTATCTACAAGTCCTATAGCTGCTTTTTAAAACTATGTAAATTTTCACCGTTTTTTATATACTTAATCAGGAAGTTTGTTATAAATTTTTACACCTGCACCAAATATACTTGTTTTAAACTTAACTGTCTTGCATTTAATTCCACTCAATACATTTTTATACCGTACCTGTTAGCTTATTGATGTTATTCTAAATCCTTAATACTAGACTCTCGGCGCAAGTAGTAAATAGAAAGGTTTGCTGAGAAGAATATGACAAAATAAATGGCGTCACTGTAAAGCATTTTTTTATCAATAACATTTTATGCTCCGATTATGTGAATCTAATTAGGACGTCCGCTAAAGCCAATAATTAGATTCACATTCGCGTGTTTCAAAACGCGTGGGTGCATCCTCGTGTGTGTGTATTCATTAATAGTATGAACGGCGTCAGAAGTTGCTGGCGGGCGCGTGTGACGGGGTTTTTTTTTAAGGAAACTGCGTAGAGGGAACCCACTCTTTCCACCCGCGCGACACATAGTGGATGCCCTTACCGTTTCCTGACTGACGATCTTGCTCTGACTGCCTTGGTAGTTTAGTGGTTATCAGAAATACTATTGATCGTGGGATCTTGGGTTTAATCCACAGATCCCACAGAGAACTATCGGTTTTTCTAGATCAGGATAGGTTTACTCAGGTAGGATTACTCAGCAGATTTGTGCCTTTTTTCGGATGGGATATTATGAGATAACTTCTCCAACTTTGGGCGGAGCGGAAGGGACTGCAGACTTGTACTGGCTAAAACCCACCCATGTTCCTTCCTTTGTTCATAAAACCCGAAACCCCTACAGGAGATAATTGCCCTAATATTCGAATAAGAACATCTGTCAACTCTTTCGGGGAAAAAGGGCGTGAATTTTAATACCGGTTTATTTTGCAGATGGTGGCGGTTTTTTGGGATTGCTTCCAGTCAGCTGTAACAGCGCCATTGGATTGGAGTACGCCACCTCCTATGAGAAACAATTTTGTAAGCGGCTCAACGCCGACTACAGACTCAACGACACTTTTGATGAATGGACCAACATACGGATTCAACGAATCGGACCCAGTAAGTACAACAGTACTATATCTAGGTATCCTGCCACAGGTTTAGACGTAACAGTTTTTTTTTCTTTTAAATAGAATGTTTGGATCTTGGAATGGATGAATGGAAATCAGATAATGTTCTGCTCAGGCCAAAACCACCAACATAATTCTCCTTAATGAGCGTCCGAATGTCTTTATTCCAGTCATACCTTTCTTGCAATTAAAACAGAGTTAGTTGCATATCAAATGGACAAAGTAATTTATAAATCTATGCAGTAGCCATTACATTACATTTGCATTTACAGTACATTTCGGAACTTCGATTTGGATGTTTGATAATTTTGTTACGTACCTATGTTACATTCACACTTTGTTTCCCTATTAGGTATCGTGGATAGTCATTCATTTATTCATAATAGAATAAACCATGGATTCAGATTGTGAACTAGAAAAAATGCAGTGCATTGAAATTTTCCGTCGCTAATAAGAACAACAGGTTTTTTTTTTTAATTTGGCCATATACCTATTTCATTTCGTACGAGTTAATTGATCTAAAGCCATATACTGCATCTTTAGTTAATAAAGCAACTTACAAAAGTTGCTGTCCTTTTTTCGTATAAAAAAAATATCAAATAACTTCTCCCAACTCTAAACGTCGCAAGGGATTGACATACTTTTACTGACTAAAACCTATCCATCCTTCTGCCCTTTGTGTTCCGGAACACAAAGGGCAGAAGGAACATGAATGGGTTTCGCAGCTCCGGAGCCGCGGTATCTCTTTCGGACGATCCGCAACCCCAGCAGAGAGTGGCTCTTTCAAGCCCCACTGCATTGCTGGCATCTCCTTAAGGCCCCGCATGGAACGCGAACGCGCCGTCAACAAGGCAAATTGATGCGTGCGTGCACTGCTTTAAAGCTCCTTAGCGAGAGCACAAGTAATGATGTAAAATTTTGGTTCGAATGCTTAAAATTACTGTTCGATTTTCAATTGGTACAACATGTACTAGTTTGCAACGTGAGCCATCTTTCTTTACGATAGCACTTGTAATAACACTGCTAGAATTAAATGCGTGAAATATTATACCAGATGTTCTGCGTTATAGTGAATCGACTCTGAAGGTAAAATTGTCTAGAGCATTTTTATATGTACAAATAGTTACAAATCAATGTACTTGATTTGTAAATACCTGCGATTGTATTTTTTGTTAAGAACATTTTCTTACCATGAAAATGTTGGTATGGTAAAAGTAATTTTGTATTAATTTTAAGCGGCATAAAGGGCGTAAAAGAAGCTGAATAGCAGATAATCTCGCCATAATTTAGAAATTCTAGAAATCTAGATGCTACCAATACCTTCTATCTCTATAGAAGGTGTGGCGGGTATAGTATGGTATGTTGGATTTTTTTCATTTTTATTTGTTTATTGTGAATGTGAAGACCATGTGGATCATTTCTTTTATTTACTTTGTTTTTTGACGATAGTCTGGCAGTTTGAGTACTGTAAGCGACCTACACAAATGTCCTTTTTTTGGTATTGTTCGTCGTGTCGTTGAGCTCCTTGGGTTATGAGTTGAGCTACACGATAACTGACAAATGCTTGCACTGACTGGACAGGTCCACTCAATCTGTGTGGTGCTTTCTTAAAAAGACCATTTCAGACACTATCTGCATGGTCCTCATGTAAGTTGACCAAGATTATTTTGTCTGGACCTTAAAAGAGACTATGACCTCTGAGTTTGTTTCGGCTGTTTCTTCTCAGAGTAGTCGGGTACGAAACACCGGCCTCATCTAGTTTAAAAAAAAATGACGTGTAATAGTGTTTGTGAAAACCTACTTACAAAATAAACATCATTTATCTCTATATTATATTGGGGGTTTTTCTAATACAAGTTTTTTATGGTAAAACTTAACTTTAAATTACTCTTCGATCCTCGTTTTATACAATGTATCACCACATTTTTTTATAGCTTACCATGGAGTTTAATGTAAAGAGTAATCGTTTACCCCAAAAAAAGTCGTTTTTCAGTTTATTTTTTTGTGTTGTCTTTTGTTTTCGATGTTCAGAATTGATAGTTTACGGAATTAATCATGAAGAATTGGTTTATACTCTGTTTATACCATAACATAATGATGAGTCGTCTTATTTTGATTTCATGAATTTCATTTCTGTCTAAAAAGGCTAAGCAACTAAAAATAGATTTTTATTGGTTGTAAGAAAAAATAGGTTTAATTAAATATGGAGCGATTTCTATTAGTTACTATCGTAAACTGTGTGTGGTCTTCTTCACAAATAAATAATTCAGGTTGATATAAAGGATATCATTTAATAGTTATTATTTGTTTTTTTTTGTTCCGAGAAAAAAAAGAAAAAACGTTTACACGAAAAATGTTTAAGTTTTCCTGCAGTGTTACCATGACGTCAAGCATTATTCCAGTTTGAGAAAGAGATGGTGCTAGAATTCTTGGATAGCTCTATCTCTTTCCCTCACAGGAACAAGAACTGTTCTAGGTCGTCTTTATAGGATATCTATCTTATAATGATAACGAAAATATATGCTGTTCATCTTGAACAGCATATATTTTTACAACAACGCTAGAAAAGGAATAAGAAAATCGAATTGAGAGGTTACTGTTTTTACCTTAGTTTTACATTATAATAGGTCTTAGCCCTACTCAAGTTTTGAACCTAGAACCTTTTACTTAGCAGTCGCTTCAGCGACCTTTCCTGTCCGGCGAGAAACCCCAATTTCCAAGATTTATTCTCTAGCCCCCCAACGGAGAGAAAAACAGAATACGGGAAAGTTGGTTCACAGAAAATGAAAAGTTCTGGGTACACCAGCAACAGGTGGTGAGAATTAGAGGCTAGCGATAGCATTCGTTGGCTCCAATCTACTTGGATCCAACGACGCCAACAGGTGGCCCATTTTTATATGAGCCAATGCAAGTTCTACTGTTTCTATATTATAACAACGTTGTATGAAATGGGTGTTGTTCTCTGCATGTAGGACAAGTTTCTGAAACGATACTGATAACATATCGGCAAAAGTACTAAAATATCAATTGAATTGACCGATTGTGCATGGTAGTACTGTTCTCACCTTTGGGATTGATCAGCCAAATACAGTCAGTGACGTGGCAAGAGGCATATTGACAACGACTCATTTGTCCAAGCTTAGCTCCAAGGTCATGAACATCGCCGCAATTTTTTTAATCGGAGACATTGCGAAGTGTGTGTTATTGAATTGCAGACTATAATTCCTCCATCCCCATTCTATAATCGGACGAGCGCAAACGTTTCCGTTATTAGATAGATAAATCATTTATTTGATACAGCAAAAGACACAATACAGGAATTAACACAAAAACATATTATAAAACGTAGAGAAAAAAAAAGGAATACATTAAAAAAACAAAGTAAGGCAGACGTTAGATTGACCCATGGGCATTTAGACACATGACTTTATAAAGGTCGCCCGCTGACAGACAGATGTGTTGCTGGGGAGTTTGTTCCGCCACTTCTTCTTCCCAGCTAAAACACTAGGTGGCGAAGGGCAGGGCGTTTTTGTGGGACTGTCTCTTGTAATGTGACGTTCAAAAAGTGCTGATGATCAGCCTAATTTGAATAAATGACTTTTGGTTTTGATTTCGCTACTGGGCGGTGTGTGTCTCAAGATTGCACCAAACAGGAGTCCAGCTCAGCTTAATGCCAGGTAGACTACTTGACGCTGGTATTCTGCTGAATCCTGCTAGTGACACACGGATGTCGAGAAAATGTGCGGCGAATATTATGAAGGTGGGTTGTCACAGGGCAAGCCACAATAGTGGCGGTAAGTCCCCTCTTTGAGGAGTGGCTGGAGAGGCGTCATGGCGTCCTCACCTACCGCCTGACGCAGGTCCTCACCGGACACGGAAGTTTCGGGAGGTTCCTGCACATAATTGGGCGGGAGGAAACGCCCAGGTGTCACCATTGTGACGATCGCCCGGAGGACACGGTGGAGCAAACAGTGGCGGTCTGCCAGTTTGGGCGGAGCACCACCGTGCCCTCGTAGAGGCGATCGGCGCCGCGAGACGACTCCCGGCCACCGTAGATGCGGGCCTGCGGACGGTGAGCAATGGGTAGCTCACCGTCAGTCCGTTTATTGACGACAGGCCGTGTCGACGGCGCGTTCCTGTTTCACGCGCGCCTCAAAGAGATGTCAGCAAAGCAGAGGGGCTTTGCAGAGCCTCCGCCTGCCGGGGTTGCGGGTTGTTCGAAAGAGATACCGCGGCCCCGGAACGTAAAGGGCAATAGAAGGAACATGGGCGGGTTTTAGTCAGTAAAAGTCTGACACGTCCCCCTGCTCCGCCTAGAGCGGGGGAAGTAATTTGGTAATTTTTAAATTGAAAAATGAAATTGAAATTGAAAATATTTATTTCAGACCAGGCACATAAAGTTACAAGTCCATATAATAATAAAATAATACTTATGTTAGTAGAAGAAACTTAAAAACTATGTTAGTAAAATTTAAAACAATCAAGATGCTGGACATGCATGAGCGACCACTGCCTCAAAAATTGGCTGTCCACTCTGTCCGACAACACACTCAGAAGCTTGTTGGTGCTACCCTTTAGCCGAGACCACAGGGAGGCTGTCTTTTTGCAAAGCACCGCCTGGAAGCCATCCGTACTATACTCGGCAAACATGCCGGAAGCACTGCACCGCCAGGGGAGCCCCACCATACCCCTGAACGCGTTGTTATATTGGACGCGCAAAGCATTGTAGGCTTTTTTAGTGTAACTGCTCCACAGGTTGCACGAGTATAACGATTGGCAGTAGCTTTTAAATAGTGTGACCTTAACGTCACTTGAGCATCGCGCGAACCTGCGTGAAAGCATGTTACCCCTTACCGACAATGCCCTGCGCTCCCTATCCATGTCCATATTATCAGCTAGACTCTTATTGACCCAGTGACCCAAGTACTGAAATTTGGTTACTTGCTGTAGTATGGTTCCATTCAGTCCGATTGGAGGAACAGAGTAAGTTTTACTCCCAGCCTTAAATACTAGCAGCTCACTCTTTTGAACATTGTACTTGAGCCCATGTGCCAATGCATACCGCTCACATATGGACAATAGTGACCTTATGGAACTGATTGAGGGACCCAGCAGCACCATGTCATCAGCATAACTAATATTATTCATAAAAACTCCAACCACTAAGCATCCGACACCAGCACTGCTGAGTTCCTCAATAAGTCCGTTCACATACAAATTAAATAGAGTAGGTGAGGTTAATCCCCCCTGCCTAACTCCACACCCCATCCTATATTCGTCCGAGCATTCGCCCTTCCATCTGACAAAATTTCTTTGGTTACCATACCAATATTCAAACAAGTTGATGATCTCCACAGGTAGCCCAGTATTAAGCTTCATCTGCCTCCAAAGAACATTGTATGACACCATGTCAAAAGCTTTTGACAGGTCCAGGAAGCAGGCGTATACCGGTGTTCTTCTGTCAGTATAATACCGGATAGTGTGCTTTAGACATAGTACTGCAGATTCTGTGGGCAGCCCAGGTCGAAATCAAACTGAGCGTCATGCAGAGAAACATGTTGGCTCAAGTGTCTGTTACAAGTACACCATCCAGGACTTTACCCAGGATCGTGGCCAGAGATATAGGTCTATAATTTCCCTTATCCGATGCGTCACCAGTCTTATTTTTAATAATAGGTACTGTTATGGTCTTCATGAGATCGTTTGGTAGGTAGTTATGACGAAGGCAAAAAGTAAACAGCATGGATAAGACTCTGGGCACATGAACACCCGCATGTTGCAGATGCTCGATGCTGAGACCGTCGTGCCCCGGTGACCTTCCTTTGGTCATCTTCTTAATGACTTTATCAACCTCTACATAAGATATTTTAACTGGATGGTCACCCATACCACATTTCTCAACATCAAGCATCCTTTCGCCTTTTTCTGGTTTCAAAAAAGGTTCCACCCTGAAGTGATTCCTAAATAGGTTAGCCACATCACGGGGAGCACTAATCCCCTCCACACTGACTGGGAGACTCACCTTTGGCTTCAGTTTGTTTGTAAACTTCCAAAACTGGCTGAAATTTTTAGACTTATGATGTTCGGCAATTATATCCATTTTTATCTGATCTTTATGATTCAGACAATACTTCAATTTGGCTTTAAAATCTTTTCTAGAGTTATGCATGGTCTCATAGAGCCTACCCGACTTAGACTTGCCATGCGCACACCACTCTTGGAAGTGGAACCTAGCCTTTTGATGTATATCCCGTACATGTTTATTCCAACCCGTGATGTGGCGCCCCCTCACAGGTTTTCGTTTATGGGTGGATACAGAAGCTTCCATGAGGACCGATAGAATAGATTGGTACAACCTATTAATGAAATCTCTATGCTCAGTATAATTACACAACTTATCCGCACAATGATTTAAATCCTCAGGAAATTCAATAGATTTGAATTTAGTGTGACATATTTCATGGTAATTTTCTATTTGCAACTGAACCCTATCCCTCCATAAAACACCCTTAGTTATCTCATTGCAATTATTCACACAACTATTTACTAACGTCTTGGATGTGCAGGTACCCAAATTAATTGTAATTTCAATCGGCAGATGATCAGACCAAAACACATCATAATGAATTTTTAGGCTTTCAACAGTTTTTCTAGCCGCTAATGAGGTCACACAGTGATCTAGCCACCTCCTACATCCGTGACTATCGCTAACATAAGTATAAGACTCTGCAGGCAAGAGTTGAGTGTCTACTATACAAAGTTGTTGTTCACTACAATATTCCATAAACTCCTTATAAAAGGGCATGTCAGGATGCGCGTTAAAATCCCCTAACAGGTACACTAAGTCCACATCTTCACTCTCAATAATCGCATAGATTTCACCCAGACACAATGAGAACTCGCCTAGATTTTCACTTTCGTCTGTAGGCATATACACCGATAGTATTATCATAGATCTATCACTCGTTGTGACTTTGATACCCGCAAGACGAACACTTTTGCACTGAATTACGGAGACACATGGAAACAAACTCTTACGCCATAGGAGTGCAATGCCACCATGCGGCCGGCCACGCAAAACTCTCGAAGAAAGGTCTACAGCCGTATTACCGGTGTAAGAAAATTTCGAGTCTATCGTTCCTAGTACTGGAATGTCATGTTGTAGTAACCAAGTCTCTTGGAGTGCAACGATGTCCACTGACTTACAAAGTTTCCTCACACACTCCATTGAACGCGCAAGACTCTTATAATTAAAACTTAAAAAGTTACAGTACCTTTGCTAACATCTCTTTGAGGCGCGCGTGAAACAGGAACGCGCCGTCGACACGGCCTGTCGTCAATAGACGGACGGACGGTAAGGCGGAGCAGGGCACCCACCAGATGAGCTACCCATTGCTCATCGTCCACAGACCCGGCGATCTACGGTGGCTGGGAATCGTCTCGTGACCCACCCCCGTGGCGGCCAAGTCGGTTTGAGGGACTCCCCCTTTTAACCCTACTGTAATGTCAAATAAGACCTTATTTTAAAATCATTTGTACAGCGTTCTCTATTGAAATATCGGAATGTTTTAAATTCTTTGTTCTGTTCACCGCTTTTTGAAGTTCGCTTCTCAAATCTTGTGTGCGGTATGCGAACTAATCGCACTTACGTTAAGGAGCGCGTTTTTTGTCATGCGTACCGCATTTCCGTGATTAAACTTTTCGTATTTAACCAGACATTATCATGCCTGGTTAAATACGAAAAGTTTATCTCGGAAAATTCGAGCTTGGCAGTCACGAGTACAATTCTTGCACAAATTCTCCGAGACAAACTCTTGCGTACTCACACACTCGCTTTATAACTTTTATTCAAAGGATTCAGAAGACAGATTGTCATATCTATTTCAAGTTCCGATAAAGACCCTTGAGACATTAATGTCTGTAGCAATAAATATTTTGCTAACTGATTATGTTCCAGGATTTCTTGGTTTTTTTAATTCAAGAAGGGAGCAAGTGGCAGCAAGAAATTCATACATTGCCGTTCACATTTTTGTAAGCCCAAGTAAAACAAAGTTGTTTTATTTACCCACACTCAAAACTGCATCAGCACTTCATCATCATCAAACTATTGCAGACCACTGCTGGCCGTAGGTCTCCTAAACACCCTACTGAATAGGTACAATTCTCATGTCAATTTGCTAACGTACTACATACTTCCATTAAGTACTGCGTTTACGCAGTTTGGCATGCTGTAAACCAAGTTTCTTATACGATTTTGGGGAATGTTCTCCGATTCCTCTGTAAGAGTAATTTTGAGCTCACGAAGCGTAATTAGGGGAGGGTTTCGTTGTTTTACGCATTTCCCTAGCTTGTCGCAATGCATGTTCGATCGGGTTTATATCTGGAATTTGTGCTGGTATCCACTCCATACGAGTAATGTTTGTCTCTTGGAAGTCTCATTCACAATCCAACCTATAATAGGTCGGGCATTGTCATACATAAAAATAGCATCCCCACCCAAATTGATTATTTATGACCCATCATCATCTGCCTAGCCCAAAGACTATAAAACCACTTGACTGCGCATACGGTGCCCCAACGCACGAAAAGTATTAGTATTTTTTCGCCTAAATATAGGCTACGGTAGTTGTGACCATATTAGTCGTGTCCAAGTGTTAGAGCTGTGTCTACGCAAAACTATTAAAATAAATTATAACGTCCTAAGCAATCATAACGCATCAAAATGCCTTTATGCGCGGTGAAATGGTGTGGGAAACATTCCAAGACATCTAGTTACAAGAAGGATGGCATAATTTTTTACCGGTAACTAAACAGTATGAAAATTATTTTAGATTTAACTAGATTATGAGCGACTTCGGGGATCTAGATAAAATGGTGGCTGGGTGAAAAAGCACACAAATTGTATCCCGCGTTGATGTCTTTTTGGAAAAGTCTCGCTCTTTCATTACACAATTCTAATGCTTCTATCCCTTTCTTTCCCTTTGTCCCTTTATCGTAAAAATCTGTGCTGCTACCTTTATCATCTGAAGTCGATAACTCGATATCGAAAATAATAAAATTAATACAAATATTTATTTAGTTCAAATACTGCAAAGACATATTTACTTTTAATCGACTTCAATCATTCAGAAATATGTTGATGCTCGTTTATCATTTTTTACGAAGAACAGTGAGAACCCTTCAATTTTAATTCGAAAAACATATACCAAATTAATTCATTTTAAAAATCAATAATAACAGAATACATGTTTTTTATTAATTGAGTGATTTTGATTAAATATCTTTTTTCCTATTTTAATTCAGTATTTATTATCATGTTTAAATCCATTTTATCGACATCGACTATTTTCCCTTAATCTAGGATAGCCGCCCTAACGATGAAATACCTATGCAACTTGACCTTGAATTGACCAATTGCAGCCACGCGTTAATCCTCGTCCCCCGGCCCGGCGTAGTGAGTTGTGCACTTAGAAGAAATCGGCCTATAAGTTCTCTAGTGATTATATTCTCTATGGCCTAGCCTTTTCCCAACTATGTTGGGGTCGGCTTCCAGTCTTACCGGATGCAGCTGAATATCAGTATTTTACATAGAGCGACGGCCTATCTGACCTCTATAACCCAGTTAGTACTGGGTAATACGATACCTCTTGGTAAGACTGGTTGTCAGACTTTCGGGACACTGACTATCTGTAACGACTGTCAAAGATCTACAAATGACAGCTGGGACCAACAGCTTAACGTGCTTTCCGAGGAACGGAGGAAACTCGGTATGTAACGAGTGGTCACCCGTCCACAGACCAACCTACGCAAGCGCGGCTTAACCTAAAGATCGACCTGAGCGGCTGCTATTACTTAGCCACGAGCTCCTCGATTATATATGACCCAACGTGTTCATTAAAGATTTCTTCCACACATCTTACGTTAGTTAAAGAGCCCTTTTCTATGAACCTCAGTTCTCTGCGACCCTCAGATGAAAATCCGGCCAACACAAGTGCAGACCCACTACAGTAGACTTCTTTTGCTTAGATGAATGTTTGCTTAAATTTATTCCCCTCTGTATCCTGCTATCCTGCTTGTAGAACAAAAATTTTAATTCGTCAGAATACATAACTGTGACCAATTTTCAATAGTCCAATTTAAGTGGTTCTGAGCAAACCTTAAAATACGATGTCCGCGCTCCAGTTTAATGCCATTAGTTATCAAGTTAGCTCCAGCAAGTCGTCTTTACTTACTGTCCATGCGCTTGACTTACTTTCTCCGACGCGTCGAAATTAATTTATAAGTTCAATACCTGTGAGAAAGCGTTTACGTAGCATGGTGTTCACTAAGTACCGATGTTCTCATGCTGTGGTGCACCTGGTTCTGCTTGTTCCTGTGTTTACAATGTGTTTCCACTCCACATGTTTGTTCTCGCTTTGTCGAAACAGACAAGCGCACCGGTGAAGGTACAGAACGGTTTAAATGCACGTTGAAGTTTCCGAAAGTTAATGAAAATGAAGCGTTCATTATGATCAAGCATTATCGTGATATTGCATAATGGTTTCGTTATTATTTTATTATTTACGTGTGAATGTTGATCAATACAGAGGGAAAGGAAGGCCAAAGAAAAGTTGGATGGAGAATGATATAGGAAAAAGGAGTACTTAAATGATGCCGCGACGTCTGACAGGTTAGAATGGAAGAGGAAATTGCGTTGCTCCGACCCCAAATAGAATGGGACAAGACTGCTCTTGTCCCATTAATGTCCATTTCCCTGCGGAAATGAAGATTATTTATTTGTTCGGGATTACACGTTTCCACAATAAAGGTCACCTTTCAAGATAAAATTTTCACTTATATTATAGATTTTAAAATTAAGACTTTTTAATATAACCTAGCTCTAGAGCGCAGTCGAGAGATAATCGTGCTTTCAAATTAAACTGTTCTTACATTAAGTAAAAAATCTGTACTGCTTTCACTCCTACGTTGGATCCGGGGCAAATACAAAGAATCTCAGTGACGCTTTTTTTTAATGCGCCTTTAATTAGCTGCACCTTGAATTTTGTAAAAAAAACTACAATTTAACATGCACAGTGGGCTTATTTACGTCATTCTAAACCCAATATGGCGGTCCCAAAAATTGCGGTCTATTTATAAAATATAGGTCCAAAAATTAGAAAAAATTAGTATTAGAGAAACACAACTAAGCTATATTTACCGATTATCTGACAAACAGAAGGTTAAGCTAGAGAATTGTGTCAGCGGAGAAGTCGATGTAACATGCGGTGTTCCCAGGGAAGCGTTTTGGGACCTACCCTATTCCTCATTTACCTTAACGACTTATGTAATATGTCAATCCACAAAGCAAAAATTTTCTCGTACGCTGACGACAACGCAATTGTCTTCACCGGCTCAACCTGGGCTGAAGCCAAAACCAACACAGAAAATGGTATGATACAAGTAGCCACATGGCTAAAGACTAATCTTCTTACGTTAAACACGAGCAAAACTAATTACATCTGCTTCTCAATATAAAAAAATGTACAACCGGAACATAATTTCAACATTAAAATACATGAATGTAGGAGTGTGACAGATCACAACTGTAATTGTCCAATCATAAGTAAAGTCAACCGCGTCAAGTACCTGGGCATAATTAAATATTGGACCAAAACCTATCCTGGTATCCTCAAATTGAACAAATTACTGCACGAATCCGAAAGTTTATTTGGATTTTTAAAACATTACGACACGTAATCCCAAAGAGTGGGAAATCAAAAAACCTCCTAAATGAAATATATATCACGATAGTTCAATCAGTAATCATATATTGTATTCCTATTTGGGGAGGCGCTCGTAAAACACGTTTTCTTGATGTAGAAAGAGCACAACGGACACTAATAAAAGGACCTGCTCCACTAGTGAATTATACCAAATTAGTAACCTATTATCAGTCCAAAAATTATATATAACTAGCTGTGCCCAGCGGTTTCACCCGCTGCTCACTTAGGGGTATGAAAAATAGATGTTGGCCGATTCGCAGACCTACCCGATATGTACACAAAATTTCGTTTAAATCGGTCCAGCCGTTTCGGAGGAGTATGGGAACGAAAACTGTGCCACGAGAATTTTATATATTAGACTAGCTGTGCCCAGCGGTTTCACCCGCTGCTCACTTAGGGGAATGAAAAATAGATGTTGGCCGATTCTCAGACCTACCCGATATGTACACAAAATTTCGTTTAAATCGCTCCAGCCGTTTCGGAGGAGTATGGGAACGAAAACTGTGACACGAGAATTTTATATATTAGATATACGTAGTACTAAAAAAACATAAAACCCTACCATTCGATCCTGATATCTTAGCTAGAAGAAGAAAACACAATGTTGCTTGCACCACACTCGTATAAACAGAATTCGCTAATATTCAGTATGACAGGCGCTCGTCTTTCCTATACAATAAAATAAATAAAGTAATAGATATTTACACGAAACCGTTTAAAGAATGCAAATCGTTGCTGGGTAACAAGTTACATTGATGAAACAGAGAACCTGCTGTTAAATATAAATTAAACTGTTTCTATTTACACAAACCGCTTTCCGTATAAGTCAATCTTGCACACACACACACTTCAAAACACATACACGCACACACACACATAAGCGCGCACACACACACACGCGCGCACACACACACACACACGCGCCCACACACACACACACACACACACGCGCGCGCACACAGAGCTTGCACCACACTCGTATAAACAGAATTCGCTAATATTCAGTATGACAGGCGCTCGTCTTTCCTATACAATAAAATAAATAAAGTAATAGATATTTACACGAAACCGTTTAAAGAATGCAAATCGTTGCTGGGTAACAAGTTACATTGATGAAACAGAGAACCTGCTGTTAAATATAAATTAAACTGTTTCTATTTACACAAACCGCTTTCCGTATAAGTCAATCTTGCACACACACACACTTCAAAACACATACACGCACACACACACATAAGCGCGCACACACACACACGCGCGCACACACACACACACCCCGACAGACTTAGTTTAAAACTAGAATTAGTATTTTAATTGTTTAACTACTTGTTTACTTCTTTGTATCTTATTACACTTGTATGATATAAAAGAGCGGCGCCCTCTGGTACAGGCATCTATATGCTTAAAAGGGGAAGCCACCAACTAGATAACATTGCATAACATTGGATAAGTATCAAATGATTGGCTTTACTGCGAAAAATACATACAACCAAAAAAAAATCCTTACTAATATTATAAAAGCGAAAGTGAGTTTGTTTGTTACCTCTTCACGCTTTAATGGCTAAACCGATTTTGATGAATAATGGTACAGAGATAGTTGGGAACCAGGAGACGGAAATAGGCTAATTTAAAAAAAAAAGTGGGATGTGAGGGAGAAAGAGGGAAGGAAAGGGAAAACTTAGCGTTGCTATTACAAATCAATAAGGCGCAAGGGGAACTGTGTTACCCCGAATTTAACGCGAGCGAAGCCGCGGGCAAAACCTAGTACGTAATAAAGTTGGAAAATACAAATTACTTCCAAACGGATGAACTACGTTTTACCGAAATACAAACACATAGAGTCTGAATAGAAAATGTAATTACTTCGTCCGAAATATAAACACACGGAACGTAGTTCGTTGGTTTGGAAGTAATTTGTAAATGATATATGCAATTTTGAAATTTTAGTAATATTCGAAATTCGAATTCGTTGCCCGAGACTTCGTCGTCTGTTTGTGTAAGTGCAAAAAAAAACCAGTCAAGTACCTACATTATATTTAATATCTAAATAACTATTTTCTTAAATTGCAGTTCCTTAGACACATCATAACCTTCTTCATTATAGGATTGGTGAATTTCTAGACGCTTATATTTTTACTGAGTTAATTTTATTAATCCTTCGTTATCATGTGTACACTTGAGCAATAGTTATATCTATATTTGTCGCAATTTCAGCTTTTATAATATTAAGTAAGGAAGTAAGGATTTGAGAGTGACCACAAGTTTCGAATCGCATTCCAATACATCCATAAGGTGTAAAGAAACGCTTCGCGGAGCCGGCAACCCAGAATTCTGTTATCAATAAACCTAAGTAACTACATATATGCAAACAAGATTTCTGACAAATCATATTATCTTTGGCATTGAAAATCACGGGTTACGTACGGTGTACACGCTGATGGATAATTCAGTAGTACAGAGTTCATTGAGGTATTTAAAGTAGAGTTCTAACAATTAAACTTTTTTTAACGCGTGTTAAGTTAGAACTTTTAACTTCAAAATCGACGTTAGTAGAAGGTAAAAATATACGATTCAGAATAACAAAAACTAGTGAAAAAGTGTTAGTCGGACTCCCGCACCGATAGTTCAGTATTAATCGTATTAATTTGCGCCGTAAAAAACGCCCACTTCTTTGACTGCGTAGACTTAAGGAGTTGGTTTTTCACAACCCCAAGGGGCTTGAGTATATGCTTAATTTGAAATTGATATCTTCACGCATTTCCGAGATGAAGGGTCTTGATGACAGGCAGACAGATGGACAACAAAGTAATTCTTTAAGGGTTCCGCATTTTCCTTTTGAATTACAGAACCCTAAAAACGTAGTAACGCGACTAACAGGTGACGCTACATCAGCGGTGTTTTCACAATGTAACTTACAATTAGAAAAACTGCACAATAAAACCTTCATACAAAACTTAAACTTTCTGACGCCAATACAAACTAAAACAATATTTTGATCCAAAATTATCGTCGCCAAATTTTGGTTGAAACTTATAGAGGAAAGTGACCAAATATGGGATAGTATCCCTAATATGGAATACCAGCATTTCTCATAAATGGAAATTCAGACTTGCAACAAACAGTATCTGTCTCTTTCTTTCTATGCCCATTTGCGCGTACAAGTTGTCAACACGCCAGTCGAGCGAGCTCTTTCACCGTGGTGAGAGTGTTTTGTTTTGTCACTGCCGCAAAACTTTTGGCACGTAAAATATATTTATTGTTCGTACCTACTAAAAGTGTACTCAGTGCTGTTTATATAGTTTGTAGAGATTGCTAATATGTCCTATTTTATGTTTTAGTGGTATTTGATTGTATTACTATTTTAATTATAAAATTATGAATTTCAGTTTGCAGTCGTTGGAAAATCCAAATATGGACCAAGTGCCTAATGTATGGGCTCTGGGCACATAATGATTGCGCTGGTCCAGAGTTTGATACTTGGATTTGTGATTTTTGTAAATAATTATGTTCCTTTAATTGTTAAACCAAAGTTTTCAAAGATTCTTATGTAAGTTAAGGTTAATTTTTAATACTGTTAATAGGATTCCATATTTGGGGTACCTATTCCATATTTAGATCCCTATATCATTATTTAGTAATAATAAAAAAAAAAATCTTAAAACTAATTATTATAACAAACAAACATATACGAAATATAGCTCAAATATTGATTGTTGATTATTACTACAAAAAGTTTTTTATTTATAACATTTGTGCAAATTATGTGTAAAAAACAAAATGGTATTCCATATTTGGTCACTTTCCTCTACAGAAACTAGCTTTTGCCCGCGGCTTCGCTCGCGTTAAATTCGGGGTAACACAGTTGCCCTTTCCTGATTTGCAGGTTCCTGCTACACAGGTAGTAGGTACCTGAATTTTTTACCTTTGCACCTAATTTATTGTAATAGCAATGCTAAGTTTTCCCTTTTCTTCCCTCTTTCTCCCTCATGTCTCACTTTTTTTAAATAAGTCAGCCTATGTCCGTCTCCAGGGTTCCAACTATCTCTGTACCAAAATTAATCAAAATCGGTTTAGCCATTTAGGTGTGAAGACGTAACAAACAAACAAACTCACTTTCGGTTTTCTATTATTACTAGCTTTTGCCCGCGGCTTCGCTTACGTTAAATTCGGTATAACACAGTATCCTACCTGCAGTTTTTGTCCTTGCGCCTTATTGATTTGTAATAGCAACACTAAGTTTTCCCTTTTCTTCCCTCGTTCTCCCTTATATCCCACTTTTTTTCAATAAAAATTATCCTATGTCCGTCTCCTGGTTTCCAACTATCTCAGTACCAATTATCATCAAAATCGGTTTAGCCATTATTAAAGTGTGAAGAGGTAACAAACAAACAAACTCACTTTCGCTTTTATAGTATTAGTAAGGAAGTAAGGATAGTAAGGATTGTCAACACTTTGACCTACTTTAAATTTTGTATTTTATAATCTATTATTTTTTAATATATTTTAGTCTACAGTTGGCTTGTAGAACATGTATTTAAAGTAAGGTGATTATCGATCCGGTTCAGTGCTAACCGGATTGACATCACTTCACTTCACTTTTGCTCGCTGACTTTTAGTTTAGCCGGGACAATGCAATACAGCTACGGGCATCGCCACATATGAATAAGTCTGAGTTGCACTACTTATTTCAAAGAAAGAACAGTTCATCACATCAAAGCACATTATGCCAAAAAAATTGTTTAATTACTGCAATAAAAATTTACAACAACATACCAAAGGAGTTAACAGAGCTCCCTCTAAAATATTTTAAATTAAACTTGCATAAATGGCTTGTAGACAATTGTTTTTATAATGTAAAAGAATTTTTTATTAAAAAAGTGACTGACAGATTTATGTTTACTAAGTTTTATTTTTTATATTGTTTTTTCAATGTGTTCTGTGTTGTTTTTTTATCACTCATTTACTTATAATTATTGTTAAGATTTAGCGTGTTTCATAATAACATGCTCTGATATTTGTATGCCATTATATGGTAAAACATGCAAGTTCACACTACTATAATTCACAATAACCTTGAATTGAAGTGCCGTGCAGTTTCAATAATGTTTGTGTCTATTGAAATTAACCAAAAAGGTTAAAAAAGCGCTACGAGCTCCTTTCAACTCATATAGCTGAAAAAGATAAAGCTAGTTAATTAATATTATTGAATACATTTTAGGTTATCTCGGATATTTTTGTCAAAATTCAATTACATTGTACAGTATGGTATTGAGAGCAGAGTTCGTCGTAAATAAATAATAGCTGCTCAGACCCGATTTGCCGCGCTTCCCTTTGTTGATCTGTGAATAAGTGAGGACCCGATACATGGGTGCCGAGTTTTCTCCGTACACGTTAAGGAGGCTTTTACAATTTTCAACAAATAACTCTGTTTTTCGGGAACCATTATGATGTACAAGGAATCATAAAAGTGAGGTTGTCATGATATCAAATAAAAGATAATATATTCATCTCCACGATGGCTTTAAAAAATGTGTAGTCTCATATAACATTTTCATACAAACACGATTTTACCATCGCAATAATTAGAAAAAGTTACAAAAAATTGGGTCTGAATAGGTACGTGTGAACTAAATCCAGTGCACATTTGAAACTTTAAAATCGTATGATAATCAAGCTATTCAGAAATCTCAGCTCAGTACTTGTAATAATTCTATTTTAACTGTTTACTTCCAAAACTAGTTGACCCTCATTACGAATCTAGTCAAGGAATCTTAGAGACTCATTCACATTCATTTGTAAAATCTTTTTACACATTTCTTCCGTATCTTCGGTTTTTTTTTGTTTCACATTTGATTTTTTTGTCTTTATTATTTTATTACTAGCTTTTGACCGTGAGTTCGATCTCGTGGCATAGTTGCTTCGAAAAAAAATATCTTTCTTTCCCTCTTTCTCCCCCTTTTTTCACTTTTTTTAGCCTATGATCGTCTCCAGGCTCCCAACTATCTCTGTACCAACATTCATCAAAATCGGTTTGGCCATTTAAGCGACAACAACAACAAACAAACTCACTTTCGCTTTTATAATATTAGTAAGTATATGTACTTAAAATTATTTATGTTGTTTTTATTAAAAAAAAAAAAAACACTATATCTAGATCAATCGGGCGTCGAATTTTGTCAAGAACCATGAAACCCTTAAGTCGCAACCAACTTGGTTTGTCAATCAATCCTTATCCCTTACTGGCTAGTATTATAAAATTTGAAAGTGAGTTTGTTTGTTCCCCTTTCACGCCTTAACTGCTGAAATGATTGCCATGGAGTTTTGGATTCGTCATAATTATTAAAAGTCCAAAAGAAATAAAAAAATACCCTATATCCCTTTATATTTATACACATCATATTTATAGAGTTTGAAGACTTTCTACTACTTTTTGTGTTCGTTTGTTTGCAATCGAAGGTTGGTTAGAATTGTCAGGAGGATAGGCAGCCATTTCATATAAATTACTGTTACTAGTCTACAGCATTCGGTTAGACTGGAAACTGATCCAAAACATAGCAAAGGAAATTGATGAGTTTATTATTAAATTGTTGTTACCTCGTGGTATGCGTCGATGTTATTCGAAACGACTCGGTTAAACTGAATTTCATGAATACGGACAAATCATTTTCCACAGATAAGCTGCCTCAAATGCCAACCGAGTAGGCATTCAACGTGTTTAAATTAATATGTCTAATTATGACGTGACTAATAATTTAGTAATCAGAAAGCTATGAATTGAGTGCATTTTTGTAGTAATAATGCAAATGCCGAAACCGCCGTTTGAGTAATAAACTAATTATGGTCATATTTTAAAATGGATGGTATTTAAAAGTACTTCAATTTATTCCCATTTCATTTATCTAATTTTGCCTGTGTTCCACCAAATATACTGAATGTGCACCAAAATATGTTAATTAAAATATGTCATAACGAGCATCTATTTAACAACTGTTGCAAATTTGTAAAAATAGTAATACACCTAATTTTAAAAACAAGCATTTATTTTTTTAGTTTTACTTCAGATAATGCACTGCAATAGTTATTGTTACAATAGAATATTTGCAGCGCACTACAATGAAAAAGTGTTATATCTTTATCCATTTTCTATTAATGCAAGTCGTTACTGGCCGTAGGGGGTCACAGTTTTAACCTAACATAACCTACGCATTTTTTTAACATTCAGAAATATTTGGTGCACGATCAGTATTTTTCGGGGAAGAATAAAATAGTTATTGTTACAATAGAATATTTGCAGCGCACTGCAATAAAAAAGTGTTATATCTTGGTGTTAATTTGGAATTTGTTTGATGTAACATATTTTGTTGGCCGAGTAGTTTAATTATAGTAAAACAATTAAACGGGTTTAAGATCAATATTTTAGAAATGCATACATAGATGTACCTTAAGATTTTTGGTGAACACAAAAAATGTTTTCCTTTTAAAATATGTACTTATAATTTGAAACGAACTTCCTTATCGCGCGTTGCGAAAGGGGCTAGAAAAAATTAAGACCAAAAGTTGTGACGACAATTTTTGCTATAAGTTGTAAGCCGTGCGGCGTGCGCATGTTTCTCTGTCTGTCTCTCTCTCTTTCATAAAAAGCAAGCCAGTTATTTTCGTTTCGTCTTTCTATTTCGCATTGAACAGTGTGGTGTCGCGAAGATTGTTTTTGTTGAGTGTATACAGGTTATAAATAATAATTTCGTTCCATCCGGGTGTCCCTTGACACCTCTTAAGTGTTTTTGTTTGTATTATCACAATTATGTGTTTTTGTTTAAAGTTCTTATTGATAGTACTTATAGCTGCTTGTGGTAGCTGGTTGTCTTGTTGACCAGATTTATTATTACTCTTTATATATTTCACATCTTAAAATTACATTTTTAAATATTTCTTATAACAAAAAGGATTTAAAAATATAAAAATAGGCTTCCGCCGGTAACGGGAGCAGGGTCCAAGCTACGGTGGTTAGGGCTCAGAGACAGGAACCTCCTCACAATGCGGGCCGTATCGAGGAGTATTGCCTTCTGAATCAGGCCCTTGATCCAACCACCTAAGGAGAGCTTCGACAGATGTTCGTCGAGGCTCTTGGCAATTAAGCCATTGGCCGTTACGACAATCGGCACAATGATAGCCGAGTTCACATTCCACATGTCAACAACCTCGTGTGCCAAGTCAAGATATTTTAATTGTTTTTCTTTCTCAGCTTTCACGAGGTTCTCGTCATGTGGGATGGTAACATCGATTATCATTACGCGGCGCGCTGATCGGTCTATCACCACTATGTCAGGCTTATTGGCGACAATAGTCCTGTCAGTAATGATAGACCGATCCCAGTACAGCGTGGCATGGTCTTTCTCGAGAACTGGGTCGGGCACATACTTGTAGTACGGTACTTCAGATTCAACAAGATTATATTTCAAGGCAAGTTGCTGATGAATAATCCTGGCTACTTGGTTGTGCCTATGCTATAAGTATTCGCTGTTAGCTAGATGAGAACAACCAGAAATAATATGTCTGATGGACTCACCCGGACGGTGGCATGCCCGACACACGTCAACCGTCCCGTCCTTCATAATATATTTCCGATAGTTGTTCGTCAACATAACTTCGTCCATAATCGCACAGACAAAACCTTCAGTTTCCCCAAATAGTTGACCAGATTATTATGGGTATGATTTAAGCTGTCACCAATTTAATTCATTTTGTGTTTCTTAAATAATAGGGTTTGCCCGCAAAATAGTAGATTTGTCACCAAAATGTAGTCACCAAACAATGTAAAATCAATTCCACAATAAATCACATAAAATCATGGAGATATAGGGTCTAGTACCAAATAATTGTTTTAAGTTTAAAAAATAAGCATTTAAGCAAACTAATTGAAAGAGATCACCAATAAACTATATATATCTCTTTTTTCTATCAATGCAAGTCGATTCTGGAGCCGTAGGAGGTCACAGTTTTAACCTAACCTAACCTAGCCATTTCTGCCATCTGCGCCAAGCGATCGATTTATTTGGTGACAGATTTACCATTCTGAGCACCAAGCTATTATTTAAGTAATAAAACTATTATTATAAGAACGAAGTTTATATTCATGTAATGCACTACAATTTTATTGGTAATCCATCTCATATTTTACACATTATATTAACAATAATTTGGAAATTCATACCTGGGAACACTCTTTGTTTATCTGAGAACGAAAATATTTCGTGGCGATAGATCTATTTATTAGGTGATACAACTTGATGACAAATATAAATTTTGGTGACAAAAAATATAGTTCCCGATTTTTCGTCCATTTATTGATTTATCAACATATAACTACATTTTTAAATATTTCTTGAAAATATAAAAAAAAAACATATCGTTCCCGATTATTATTACTGTATTGTCGTCCATTTATTGTTTTATATACATATAATTAAATTTTTAAATATTTCTTAAAAACAACAAATAAAAAACATTTAAAAATGTAAAAATAGTAGCCCACCGGTATCGGGAACAGGGTCCAAGCTACCGGCGGTCAGGGCTCCAGAGAAAGGAACCTCCTAACAATACGAGCCGTGTCCAGGAGTACCGCTTTCTGTATCAAGCCCTTGATCCAGCTGCCTAACGAGAGCCTCCTCAGGTGTTGGTCGAGGCTCTTGGCAATTAAGCCATTGGCAGATACGACTATCGGCACAATGATCGCTGAGTCCACATCCCACATGTCGACAACCTCGCGAGCCAAGTCAATATACTTGATTTGCTTATCTTTCTCGGCTTTCACGAGGTTCTCATCATGCGGGACTGTTATGTCAACAATCATTGCGCGCCGCTCTGATCGATCCACCACCACTATATCAGGCTTGTTGGCAACAATAGTCCTGTCAGTGATGATGGATCGATCCCAGTACAATGTGATATTGCCATGTTCGAGAACTGGGTCGGGCTCATACCTGTAGTACGGCACTTCCGATTCCACAAGGCTATATTTTAGAGCAAGTTGCTGATGAATAATCCTGGCTACAAGGTTGTGTCTATGCAAGTACTCTCCGTTAGCTAGACGAGAACAACCGGAGATAATGTGTCGAATTGATTCACCCGGACGGTGGCATGCCCGACATATGTCAACCGTGCCGTCCTTCACAATGAATCTCCGGTAGTTATTCGTCATCATAACTTCATCCATAATTGCACAGACAAAACCTTCAGTTTCTCCAAAGAGATCCCCGGAACGTAGCCAGGCTACGGACGCTGGTTGATCTACATCAGGTCCATGTAGGGCCCGGAAAAAGCGTCCGTGAAGCTCCTTACTCTGCCATACCTCCCTGCGGTCGTTAGTGTCAAGCACTACAGGTTTGCGCCAGTTCTCTTTAGCCAAGGAGAGCGGGGTGAAGCCTTTGTCCACTGCAACCACATCCCGATGCATTCCCACGTCGGTTTCTAGGAAATATTCCCTGAGACTGCATATCTCGCGGTTGTGGAGAGTCTTGGCGTTTAAAAAGCCTCGACCTCCGCAACTCCGCGGGATATACAGTCTCATAACCGAAGAACGTGGGTGATGCATACGAAATGTCGTTAACAATGTACGGACCTTCCTATCCAGGGCGTCCAGTTCTGTTTGAGTCCATTTGAGTATGCCGAAAGAGTACATCAAAACCGGCATGACCCAACCGTTGAAAGCACGCACCTTGTTTCCGCCTGATAAAAGACTATTAAATACTTTTCTCAGGCGGCCAAAGAAGCGTTCCTTCAACGATTGCTTCATGTCAGCAACATTGATGCCCAGCGCTTCCGACATCCCCAAATACTTGTAGGTTTCGGTTGCTGAGAGGGATCTAAGGTTTATGGAATCTGAGAGCTGGGTTCCCACAGATTCCACAATTTCCCCTCGCTTTACATGCATGACCGCACATTTGTCCACACCAAATTCCATCCTGATAGAGCTACTGAAAGTTTCAGTTACCTTCAATAGCTCCATCAGTTGTAAATCGTTGGGGGCAAAGAGTTTCAGGTCATCCATGTAAAGAAGGTGAGATATAACCTGACCACCTCTCCTCAATCGATAGCCCAGACCTGAATTCTCCAGCAGCGTGCTTAGAGGATTCAAGGCTAAGCAGAACCAAAGTGGACTCAAACTATCGCCCTGGAAAATACCTCGCTCTATCCTGATCGGTTCACTATTTCTCTGAATCTGCCGACATCCTGGATAGCGAAGGACTGTACTCCATTGCCTCATACACGAGATCAGGAAGGTGCGCAGAGTTGCATCAATTTTATACAACTCTAGCACCCTCATGAGCCATGTATGTGGTACGGAGTCATAGGCCTTCTTATAGTCTATCCAACATGTCGACAGATGCCTTCGGGAACGGCGAACCTGTTGACTAATAGCCATATCAATGAGGAGCAGCTCCTTAGTACCGCGGGACCCGTTCCTACATCCATTTTGAGAAGCAGACATGATTGAATTGTCATCAATGTGTTTAGTGATTTTAGCTCTCAAAATGGATGTAAGAACTTTATAAAGTGTCGGAAGACACGTAATTGGTCTATAATTTTTGGGTTCCGCCGTACTACCCGATTTATGGAGCAGATGGGTTATACCAGTTGTCAGAAACTTAGGCAACGATCCTGACTCTAAAGCCGTCTGAAATACTGTTATTATTAAATCCTTTTTGTTTTATGGTCCTAAATAATTACTATACTTAATAATATATGTATAATCCAACATTGCACGTGTATTTGGGCACGCTTTTTACCATAGACACTATTGTATAAAAACTGGTACTTCTGCAAAATCCATTGCTTGGGAGCTTGTTCGATTTTAGCTAAAGGAAAGCACTTGCATAAACACAACCTTGTATCCAGGATTTTCTATTAGAAACTTGCTCTAAACTACAGCCTTGTGCAATAGGATTTGCAAGACTCAGTTCTCTGAAACATGGCAATTATACACTTTGGAGCTTTGCCTCATTAGTGCGTTGCATCGCGCGTCGTCGCAACTGCGTCGTTTTCCATCTATTTTAAGTGTCATGCCACAATATAGCGTTGCGTCGTCTCACTCTACTTTTCAACGGATCGAGTGACGAAAGACATAGGTGTACGTTACGCTATGGTATGTTAGGTTACGCTACGTTATGTTATGTTACGTGGCGTTTCGTTACGTTTCGCTACGTTACGCTACGTTGCGCTACGTCACGCTACGCTCCGCTACGTTACGCTATGTTACGCTACGTGGTCAGAGCCCCGCTACCACGATAGTATTGTATAACGGGCTGGTATCCGCAAGTCCACGTCTTGGGCTTTTGAATATAGGTGGGAATATCAGTTGATCCACCCAAGCTTTGGTGTTGCTGACAATCTTGCAAGAGAACCTGGGTTACCGAAGTACTTTGCCCTGTATGGGGCAACCTCTGGGCAGTCCAGAAGCACGTAGGTTTCTGTCTCGTCTACCTCCATGCAGGCTCGGCACAGTGGGTGGTACCACGATAAGGTTTATGAGATAGAATTTCATTTCTATCAATTTATACACAGAGTTGACTAGTATGCGTTTCTTTCCGACTAGCCGGGTGCGTATTACGACGCGTGTCTATTGCAGCGCGGTGAGCGGCGCGTGCGAGGGTGACGTTTTATTTAAGAAAAAAAAAGGTCCGTGCACAGGAAGGAATGAACATTGCGTCAAGTTGACCGTAAACAGTTTATGGTGAAAATTGGAGAATATTCAAAAAACTTATTCAAATTCACTAGTGTTCGCAGCTAAGCCACGAACTTGTTTACATTGGAGAATACCCAATTTTGTAGGCTGTTTATGCGTCTCAACCTAGCTTTGCCGATTTCATCCGTGTGTAATAGTGACTTTTACCATTATTTAGGCATATTATTTTATTTTAAGAGTTATTTTGTGTCGGGGTTTTTTATAATTTTATATACTAAATATATTTATAACATTTATAAACTAAATTAAACTAAAATTAATATAAGTAATTAATATTTTTTTCTATGTTATAAAGATGTAAATGATAAAAAGTCATAAAAAATCATGCATATTCCCTATTGTATACATATTGCAGACTACCTGAGCACATGGGTATCCCCCCTCGGATTAGGTCCTGAGTATAATTATAGTAGTGTGATGCTATAATATAGCCTACCTAATAATTTAGCTTTCTAAAATTTATAAAATAGGTCCAGTCGTTTTGGAGGTATCTGTTTTGCTATGAGAATAGAAGTTACACACAGACAGGTAGCTTTTTATTGTTAAGCAAGGGATATCCCATATATTTTTCTCAAGCTCTTGAATCTTAGCTGCAAGCCATTCTTGTTTCTAAGTTGGGTAGAAAGCAAGCTTTTCTTTATATAGTTTGATCATGCTTTTATTAGCTTCATTACTAATAAACTATATAAAAATCTAGGAGTTTAAATACAAATCCACCATAGATCCTTGATGAAGTAAAATACTTTCAACTTATTTCTTATTACTTACTAGCCCTCGTGTTCAGGCTAATTTGCAGTTTATCCGGCAAATTACTTAATCAAATCTAAATGAAAACATTTATTATTTTAAGAGTTTAATAAAAAATTAACAATTAATGCGTATTGACCAATTTATTTGGCGGAACATAAGTGTCAAAAAAGTTCCTATATTGTGGTACGATTACCTGAACAGCTCCAGGTAAGCCACAGTTCGTCATACAATCCTCTACTTCCTGTTGATCCATGTTTTTCACATAACAAATTTCTGTTAAGAATTGATACCATTCTTCGTAAGTAAGTTCCCTTTTGCTAAAAAGTGTCAGATATAAGTTAGAATCAAAGCAATCAGAGAATTGTTGTCATGATGAGCGTTGTGAACGAACTTCACGAGCGATTGGATGTTTTCTCGTGCACTTTGAGTGACTTCGCAGGAGTTTCATAAATATAGTTGGTTATGTAAAACTATAAGGAAAGAGAAACATGTTATTTTTTTTGCTTGTTTAAAATTAGGTACTTAGAAATTAAGAGATTTGATGTAATAGGGTTTAATTTTTTAGCTTTATTTTTATTAGTTGATAGCTTCAGTGTCGCATTAGGTTAAGGCCTCTCAGGATAGTTAGGTTAAGGCCTATCAGATAATAAGGAGGATAAATAAATAAAATAAAATAAAAATGATCATCATCTTTTCTTTACATAGCCTTCATTGTGTAAAAGTGCGGCGCAAACGCCTCCCCTTTTATCCTCTAAGCCTCTGTTTGGCGCCACTTTTGACCACGCTTGTCCCGCAAATATGACCAGATTGTCACGCGACTTTCATTTGTTTACGTAGCCTTCATTGCGTCTAACTGCTGCGCAAATGCTTCCTATTTCCTCTTCACCGTCTGTTTTGCACAACTACTGACCACGTTTGTCCCTCAGCCATAACCAGATTGTCACGTAACCTAGATGGTGATATGCACCCTCAGGCGCCCAGTGACTGACGATCTATGCCTACCTCTTCAACATCGTAATTTCGGAAAATCATTTTGCTGTCGAGAGGATATAGTAGATTTTTGTTTTTTACCTACCTATTATTTTTAAGCTATTGCATAGCTTCTATCGCGGAAATTGAGCGCGGGGACCGAATCCAGAAATTCCGTAACGAAAAAAAACCTGACGCTCCCGACGGGCACGGAGGTGTGGCTTGAAGGCCGTGCATTGTCTAACGTCGTTTACACAATACGGTCAGTTATTTCAATCCCGATTCTAATGTTCTAATAGCGTGTTTGGTAGAGAATCGGATAGTCAATCGACATTACGCTGGAACAAACCCAAGGTCTTGTTTTTCTTTTTGCGACTTCTTTTCATTGGAAGTACTTTTTAAATATTATATTTAGTTTTTTTATTTATTGTCTAAGTTGATAAAAAAATGTTTCTTTTTGCGACTTCTTTTCATTGGAAGTAGGTACTTTTTAAATATTTTATTTAGATTGTTTTTATTTATTGCATAAGTTGATAAAAAATGCTATGCAATAGCTTTACCGCGGCAGTCCCCGAGTGCCACACGTATTTTTTGTTTCTGGCACACCCTTGGACGTAGTTAAACAGAAGAGATCCACACTCCATATTAAGTCTATGGGTCGTAGTCTATATATAGAAATCTCCCAAAATAGCTTCCCTTCATCATTTCCTTTTGTTTAATCTGGTTAAGGAAATGACGGAAGAAAATACCCACCAACACATCTGTCAGCGTCAATGTACACCAATATACCAAAAAATACAAAATCAAACATCATACCATTATTATGTCTATAGCGCACTCTGTTTCTAAATATTTATTTTTATCAAGCAACGGTTTATTAACTGGCGTTCAACAGTTTAGAACGTTCACTACAAACAGATATGTTATAAAATGTTGAAAAAGTATTCATGAAAACTATTATGCTTTTAGCGATAAACCGTCAAAGGAAAATCAATAGTGGATGCAATGCACACTATCCACACATTCTAATGGAATCACGTAGTTTTTGAGGTTTTGTGCCTCAAAAAGAAAAAACAAACGAAATCTTTATAGCATCAGTTTGTAGTCCGTCTGTCTGTCAAGACCCTATATCTCGGGAACGCCTGAAGGTATCGATTTGAAACTAAAACCATGTACTCACGTCTGTGGTCCCTTATAGCTGTAAAAAAACCCTCTACGCAGTCATAATATATAGACTTTTATCTCACAGATTTGTACGGAACCCTCGATGCGTGAATCCAACTCGCATTTGGCCGGTTTTTTATAGATCTTACTTAGAAGAGGCTGATCGCATACTCAGCAACAAGCACTATGAGCACAAACAGTACAAGTGGTGACTGACATGTATGATAGGATCATCTGCCTAGCCTTTTCCCAATTATGTTGGGGTCGGCTTCCAGTCTAACCGGATGCAGCTGAATACCAGTATGTTGTATGGAGTGACTGCCTATCTGCCAATAGTATTGGGATACTAACTAGGTTGTGACGGTCAGATAGGCTAGAATATTAACAACTTTGGGCTGACGCTAACTGTAAACCGCGTGTTGATCGAAAAAAAATAATATCTTTCTCTTCCCTTCCCCCCAAAAAATTTGCCTATGTCCGTCTCCAGGGTCCCCAACTATATCAGTACCAAAATTCATCAAAATCGGTTTGGCTATGTAGGCGTGAACACGTAACAAACAAACAAACTCACTTTCGCTTTTATAATATTAGTAAGATTAATACGATACAGCTTTTTACGGTCACCGCTTTAGACAAAGTGCCAAACATTTTTACATCAAAGACATATTTAAAGTTCGTTCGATAAATTAGGAGAAACAGGACCGGTCATGTCATTACGAGGTCTTTAAAGCACATGATCAGAAAAGTGCTGGACTACAAGTCAGGACTAAAAGGCTAATTAAGCCGACTTACATGAATTTCTCTAGTCACGAAAGACCTAGTTAAAAGCAATATTTGCCCAATGTTTTGTAGAGTGACAAGAATGGATAAAGTAAGGAATGAGAATACGGAGTTTATAAGTTGCGCATGTTATATATTGAAACCGAGAACTTGTTTTTTTTGGTACATGTTATGAAGAGGGATGAAGCGCATGCGACTAAAATAGTGAAGGATCTGAATGTTGATGAATGAAGAGGAGAGGAAGGCCAAACAAAAGGTGGATGGATGAATGAAGGATAAAGAAGTAAATGATCCGGTGATGTCTGACAGTGGAGAATGGAAGAAGAAAATGTGTTACGCTGACCCCAAATAAAATGGGACAAGGGCAAGAAAATTATGACAAGCTAGAAAAGACATATTTGTTGATGAATATGGAAATGGGATCTTGCCCGAAGAAAAAGAAGAGATTGTATCTATTTGCTATTCATTTACTAAACTTACTTAAATTGCATCCACACGAGACCTGTATCGGTCATTGTTAGTTTCCTATCATCCATCACTTTACTCAGACGCAGCCAATAGTCACTCAGGTACAAAGTGATAGAAGTACCGTTTCGATCGCTCTCCATGAATTTAGCAAACGCTTTGAACTGCCCGTCCAACGTTGCTTTTTCTTCGTCATCCGCCATAGTCGATTACCTATATTGCAAATTAATAGTAGGTGGTCATTTTAATTTATTATGTCGTTGAGCTCCTTGGGTTATGAGTCGAGCCACACGATAACTGACAAATGCTTGCACTGACTGGACAGTTCCACTCAATCTGTGAGGTGCTTTCTTAAAAAACCATTTCAGACACTGATCTGCATAGTCCTCATATAAGATGACCAAGATTTTTTGTCTGGACCTTAAAAAAGACTATGACCTCTGACTTTGTTTCGGCTGTTTCTTCTCAAAATAGTCGGGTACGAAACACCCCGGCCTCATCTAGTTTTTTAAAAGACGTGTAAAAGTGGTTGTTAAAACCTACTTGCAAAATAAGTATTATTTATCATTTATGTTTTACTAATTTGTATCTCCTATTCCTAGTTTTCTTTCATTTGTTATACCCGTTACACCAATGGAAAAAGACTGTGTCAAACTTTGTTCTGGGTCAAAGTACAAACATGATGAAGTGTTTAAGTTACTTAATATTCTCGTTTCAAAAAGGTTTGTCATGATTTTACTTACTTGCACAGTCAGCAAAAGAGATCAGTCAACTACTTCATAAACCTAATGTCAAAGTCAAAGGTTTTTATTTGCTAAACATAGGTGTAAAAGGTGTAAATATACTAATAAAATTTAACATTTAAAAATAAAAAATCATTTTTTCCTATAAATAATAGCTCAATTAATTGGTATAGGAACATCAACATTAGTTAGTACAGATTAACTACGTGATAGTGCACAAATTGTTTACCTGTCTATTCCACTGAGCTTGTATCGTCATCCAGGTACTCTTTAATACTGTAGTATGCCTTTTCAGTTAAATACTTGAATAAGGACTTTTTATAATCATTCAACTCTTTTTTTTTTCTCTGATATGCCTAGGTATTTTGTTGTATATTCTGGGTGTCATACCCAGTTTTTTTTGTGTAAAATGCAGTGTTCCTTGTTTAAACTATTTAATTTAATTTGAAAACATTGATGGATTTTTTAGGAAAATAACTGTATCCGACGAGGTTGGTTACTTGTTTTTTTTGCTGACTATACCTATTCAATACTTTTTAGGTTTAGAACGGGTGGATGCAGGTGATCGAATACTCTAAATTACTTTTAATTAATTCTTTTATTAGCAGCCTGCCTATTTAAAGGTTTATTGTTTCCATACCAAAGTTTCTTACACAGATCTGATGAAACAATACAACATATTAAGCTTAGAGCACAGGCTTAAACTGCTGATGGTTATGATGCTGTATGGCATATGCAATAATAGGTTTAATTGTGCAGAACTTACTAATAGATTATGTTATGTAGTACCTAGGACTGTTTTGTTGCGAGTGCCCCATTTGGTCTACACAGGAAAGTGTAGAACAAATGCTGGAGTGCGAGCTCCCCTCTTTAGATTATCCGAAACGTACAACGCACATTTTATAAATTTAGATATATTCGCGCACAATCAAATGAAATTAAAAAAAAAATGCTATAGAATTAGGTACTTGCTGCTCATCCTTTATGATTATTTCTTTTTTTCATTTATTCCTTTTTGACGTGATAACGTCTTTAAAATCGTTTTAGTCGGGTGACATGTTCAGAAACTTGTGTCACACCAAAACCTCACAAGCGACATTTCATAAAGATGGTAGCGCCATCTGTTACTTGGCTCGAAAAAAAAACTTTAAATTAGTACTTAATTTCATTTTAGATGTCACTACTGGTGATAACTTATATCACCAATAAGACGTTATCACGTAAACATCTCGATCGTAAACCTACTTTACAAACAACCAATTTTTTTTTTTTGCTGACTATACCTATTCAATACTTTTTAGGTTTAGAACGGGTGGATGCAGGTGATCGAATACTCTAAATTACTTTTAATTAATTCTTTTATTAGCAGCCTGCCTATTTAAAGGTTTATTGTTTCCATACCAAAGTTTCTTACACAGATCTGATGAAACAATACAACATATTAAGCTTAGAGCACAGGCTTAAACTGCTGATGGTTTTGATGCTGTATGGCATATGCAATAATAGGTTTAATTGTGCAGAATTTACTAATAGATTATGTTATGTAGTACCTAGGACTGTTTTGTTGCGAGTGCCCCATTTGGTCTACACAGGAAAGTGTAGAACAAATGCTGGAGTGCAAGCTCCCCTCTGTAGATTATCCGAAACGTACAACTCACATTTTATAAAGGAGATTGAGCAATTTTGTATGGAGCTTGGGGACAAGCTTAAGATTGTTGTACATCAACCAAATGTAGGCTAGGATGTTGCTTACTTCAAGTAGTTTCTAGGATATATACTTTTTTTAATTTCTGTACTGTCTGAGCAAAGTGGATCAGGATAAGTAACCTAACCTAAGAGGTTAACCTCTCGTTATGATCCTTGTTATTATTTATCTATTTTAGTTTTACATCGATGCAACTACATTGAATTCACTGCACCTGAGAATTAAGTACATCAAATGACCCCCCCCCCCCCCGCCCTGGGCGGAACGGGAGTGTCAGACTTTTAATGACTAAAAACCACCTATGTTCCTTCGTGTGCTTTTTGCGTTCCGGGGGCGCGGTATCTCTTTCGAACAACCCGCAGCCCCGGCAGGCATTGGCCCTTAGTGGACCCTTCTAGTGGTTTATGCAACGACTTTGTGGAGCCATGATTGGCTTTGCTCTAAGCCACAACATAGTACAGATAGATAATTGTCTATGAACACTAAAAAATACAGAATAAGTTTTTAATTCGACGAAAAGACGATGACTGGACGACAACGCGGAGGAATAAGGACTCAACTCGACGCAATACCGACGGAAATATTCGTAGAAGTAAAATAACGAGGAACCGATAGCTCTACTCGGTCCAATACAACTCGAAAATGCAAAGCAATATTGTCAAAAGTAGAGCGGGAACTACTGACAATGACAATTTGACTTAAGTAATAATTTTTGACATTTGCATGTTTATGACAAATAAATCATTAAAAAAAAAGCAAACATACAACATTTTAATAAAAAATGCATAGCTTTTTTATTAAAATAAGTTCGTATAAGTAAAGAGAGGGTAAGGTTAATAAAATAACTTCTAAACCCTAATTACTTACGTTAATGTTTTTTTTTTTAATTTACCAAAATCTGTAATTGGCCAAAAGACTGGTGTCTATTTTGGTCAATTCCGGGCCAGAATAGGAAAGAGAGAGAGGAGAGACAGAGATAAAAATAAAATAATAGAGCATAACCCATAAATCAAATCAATTATTTTACTTTTAATAAATTGTACATTTTACAGACAGTACCAATATTGCTAAAACTTTCTATTCGATCATCTTTATTTAGTTAAAGATTTTCGGTAGTATTTTCGTTACTGTACAATTAACATATAAAAAGCCCTGATTTGCTCAATCTCCTTTAGATATATTCGCGCACAATCAAATGAAATTTAAAAAAAATTGCTATAGAATTAGGTACTTGCTGCTCATCCTTTATGATTATTTCTTTTTTCATTTATTCCTTTTTTTCTCTTTTTTTATTTGGTGATTTATGTTCCACGTCTTAATGGGGAGCACTTTCCAGAAATGGTTAGTGTGACTTTTTAAAATTTTGATTTTTTTTTTAAATCTCCCTTTCTATACATACGTCTGTTTCCTTATTTAATATCGTCGTTAATCCGTGGACAACGATGTGTGGGTTATGCGTTTTTAAATATTTTTATGTACTTAAACTAAATGTCCCAAATAAATAAAATAAAATTGTAAGCTGAAAAACATCATAATTATTAGTTCGTAAAATAATATATATCCATTTTGTAAGTAGGATTTATCGAAACGTGAACTCGCATTGAATCTACAAACCGATAAATACCATTGAAATAACGAAAAGCATTGTTTTATTTCCGAGAATACCCGTATAATATTGCAAACGTAAAAACGTTTTTTTTTAAAATTCATTTAGATTGATTTTAAACAGAAAAAATCGTGTTAGATATTACTAATGTGTTTAATTAACTCATGGAAAAGTTGCTTCGTATCCATGCAATTGAATTAATTGGAGAGCTGAAATACTTTTTGTGCAACAAGAGGACAAAGTAATTTTTTACTGCGAGTGTTGAAGCAAGCGAGTGAGTCATGAGCGTAGCGAGGGATTCTGAGATTGAATCACGAACGTAGCGAGGGAATAAAGTCGAATCCTAAACGGTTGCAAGGGATTTTTAAGACACGACATGCTAATAATTTTGCTCTCGTGTAACACACATAACTTTTCACTTCAGCAGCGAAAACACATATTAGGCTGATCGCATCACGAAACAGAGTGTATTTCACGTTTTACAACGAATATGGTCATAATAATACCATATTATGATGTTCTGAAGCAATAGTTTTATTCTTTGCTAGCTTTTGCCCGCGGTTTCGCTCGTGTTAAATTCGGGGTAACACAGTTCCCCTTGCGCCTTATTTATTTGTAATAGCAACGCTAAGTTTTCCCTTTTCTTTCACATCTCACTTTTTTTTTCAAAAAAGTTAGCCTATGTCCGTCTCCTAGTTACCAAATATCTCTGTACCAAAATTCATCGAAATCGGTTTAGCCATTAAAGCGTGAAGAGGTAATAAACAAACAAACAAACTCACTTTCGCTTTTATAACATTAGTAAGGATTTTTCGGCACGTTAGTGCCTAACCAACCAATAATGGACAGGAACTGACAAAAATAGATTGAATTGATATTACGTTTATAAGCTCGTTCTGAAACTGTATTCGATTGATTTTTGTGTTATAAATGTTATATTGTTGAAACTAGAAATAATAATTTCATTTTTACTTCAATTTTTTAAACAACAGTTATATCTGTTGCAATAAATATCTACTTACCTTAAATTTTAAATGCAAAACTATTATTTATTATACAAAATGTGTTTGAATTTAGGTTATGTAGTTAAATAGTTACTTTGTCTCTCGCAGTGAAAAAAATCTCATTTTGCTCACTGTTTTCTCGCATCAAAACATGTATATTTGAGCAGCTGAGGTGAAACTAATTTTCTCTCAATAGACGGAGTAATAGGCCTTTTAAAGTGTTTTATTACGAAAATAGATCTTAATTTCATATTCGTAATGTCATCGTTTAAATTTAGCAAATTTTGCTTAACTGATTGCGGATCACTGTCACTTGCAGAATACAATGCAATTGTCTAGTACCGCGAAATGAGAATTATTCCGTGAAAGCGTTTTCATTTGAACAACATTTCAACGTAACAGACACACTTTGGACTATGTTAAAAGGAAATTAATTTCATATAGCTGAATCACTGTTAAATAATAGATATGCAAAGATGTATTTAATTTAACTCTAATTTGAGGCTTCATAGAATATGCACCGTAGGCAGTTAATTAGTCAGCAAAGCAGAGGGGCTTGCCAGAGCCTCCGCCTGCCGGGGTTGCGGGTTGTTCGAAAGAGATACCGCGGCCCCGGAACGTAAAGAGCAATAGAAGGAACATGGGTGGGTTTTAGTCAGTAAAAGCCTGACACTCCCCCCCGCCCCAGAGCGGGGGAAGTTATGAGATGATTTCCCATCCCAAAAAAAAGGCAGTTAATTAGCTTTAATTTTTACATAAATACTTCGAATGGAAGGTAAAAACTGAATGAGTTATTATGACGTGATTCTATGAAGTCTAATATAAAATTTACAACATGTGGGAGGAGATGGCGAATAAAAATCAGTTTTAGCACAATCTTGGTATAATAAAGAAATATCTTTTCACGGATCGTGCACCATAGCGGAACTCTGCCATACACAAACACTACAGATCCCACGCAACGCTTCCGGTCTCTCTGTCCTATAAATACTTGCTTTCGCATACTACACTTGGAAAAACTAAGTAATATCCATGGTTCCTACATAATATGTATATATTATATACAATGTGTCCGGTCACGGACTAGCGATATTCTAGATACTTATGGAACGAGTGTTTTAATATACTATTACAATACACACTTGGGTCTAATTCACTTCCCCTTTTTGGCAGCCATTTTGAGATATTCTCTATGCGTGTACAAAAAATAATCATAGCTCTCAAAGTTTTGGTCTTACGGAGACGAAAATAGCTTTATTCGGAGGGCAAAAATATCGTCTATCGTTTACATTATGATATGTGAGCTTACATTTTCGTAACATTAGGATACAAAATTAAAGTCCAAAAAAAAATGCAAAGCAACGAAAGTTTTTAAAACTTTTTTGTTAAAAAAAATTATAGTTTTTTTTTTGTAAATCAATAAATTTGAGTAGATACTAGAATGTTTGTTATATAAGAACATAGAATTTCGCTAGTCCGTGACTAGTGATATTCTATGTTATTATATACACCGGACTCAGTGTACCTATATTTATTATACTTCATAAAAAAAAAATATATACTCGTACAAGAATTTTTTTGTTCGTTTGTTTGTACCAAATAAACACCGAAACTACTCCAAAGTTTTTACTTTGTATCGAGTATTCCATGTATTTACTATGTAGGTATCTGACTTTATTTTTTTATCAACATGTTTTTTGTGCGAAATTTTCCATATATTCGCATTGTAAGTCTTTTTATTCTTCCTCACCTTATTTGATCGTTTTGTTGTGCGCCTGTCTGTCTGTCAAGACCCTTTATATCATCAAGTCTCTTGGATGTGTAAAAATCTCAACCCTCTAAGTCTGCGCATTCAAAAGATGGCTGTTTACGTTTTTTGTACGGTACCTTCGGTGCGCGAGTCTGACTGGGTCGTTTTTTTTGTGCTTTACTTTCTATACAACATTATTTTTAGTTTATGCGAAAGCCGAAACACCTGTCCAGTATTTTTATATAAAGAATCTATGCACAAAATTTTAAAACTGTATCATGAAAAACCACAAAGTTATAAGCTTGTTATGTTACCTGGATATCCGTACAAATACACTGTCACCAACGGCGTACGGCGGCGGCGGCGTCACCGCGCCGCGCGCCTTGCTTTCATTGATAATAATTATATCTCAGTTTGTATTGTAGGTAATTAACTGGTGATACATTCTCCATCACACTGTCTGGCAGGCTTTGGACTGTCGTAATGGTCAAGTGTAGGGTAGCGCTTGCGAATAGGTACTTAGTGTCGCATGGTGTCCATATTATAAACTTTTTTAAATATTTTTGGGAAAAAATTTAGCATGGTGTAAAAATGATTGGAATCGATTCAGTTACTTATTCTGAACAAACTATATTCAGGTTTCGCATTTACTAAAAATAATGTTGTAAAACCGCTTTCTTATTTTATTTATCTCTTTGGGTGGATAGCATCACCGAGTCGCAGTTCAAGCGAAACGGTAATTTAAACTTCTAGCTTGGTTCTACAAAGCCAGTCGCAGTTCCTAGAAAATCATTTTACAAAGATTTTCAGAATCTTTTGCTATTCATAATATTATAGCTGGTAATGTAAATAAGTACTGTCACATTTCCTTTGAAATGACTACGTAATTTTAGATTTAGAGTATTTCTCTATTCAGCGAGTCGGTTGACGTGAATGTTTGAAGTAAAATGTAAAGTTATTCGTTGTAAAATAATTTCTTTATTGTACTTTTTTAATCATGTTTATTTAGCTAGTCGCTTGTTTATAATTAAACTAATAGTTGCGTGAGGTCTGTACAGGCAACAAGGATTGCAAAAATTGTTACATTTTGTTGTTTAGTAGTTACATTTAGGTCATAGATTGTTGTAAAGGACTTTGACTTTCCCTGTATCCGTAACACCAGTTCAAATTTATAAACAAACTAACTTTTGCCCGCGGCTTCGCTCGCGTTAATTTCGGTATAACACACTAAGCAGACCTGCAGTTTTGCTCTTGCGCCTGATTGATTTGTAATAGCAACGCTAAGTTTTCCCTTTTCTTCCCTTGTTCTCCCTCATATCCCACTTTTTTTTAACAAAAAAAAATTGCCTATGTCCGTTTCCTGGTTCCCAACTATCTCTGTACCAAAATTCATCAAAATCGGTTTAGCCATAAAAGCGTGAAGAGGTAACAAACAAACTCACTTTCGCTTTTATAATATTAGTAAGGATTATTTTGATCTGGGCGCGTTTACAAACATTTAAACTCACATATACAAACAGCAAGACCCAAAACAACTACCTATAGGCCATACAAATATCTGTTCCATTCGGGGATCGAACCCGCGAGACGCAGCGCAGCAGTCGGTCGCTCAGCCACTGCGCCAACCGTGCCGTCAAAGTTTCGGGTATTTTCAAGTTTCTAATATTTCCGCGATGTTTCGAACACCTGAAGTTATTGCGGGTGGGCAGACAAAACTATCTACCTTCTTCTTTATTCGTTTTTTACGTTCGGTACCACTGACATCGTCACTCACAACTCGATTTTGGTTCGAAACAGAAAACTCACCGTGTTGGGTAGCAATCTTTCACCCTACTCTTTGGGTTTTTCATAATTTCACTGGATTCTAGCACTTGACAGTTGAAACCCATCATCTCGGTTGCAACAATATCGAAAACTCGAAAAAAAAATAACAAACATGGTAAATATCCCGTTTCAATTATCATAATAGTAAAAGTCATCACAAGATTTTCAAGCTACTTACCTAAATCGATAGATTTTCCTAGGATTGGATCGCAGTTAGCTACCTATCTTGGTAGACGTTTCATAGTTCACTCTAATTAGTGGCTCAGAAAGAAGATAACGTTATTAGTAGTCTCGTTTGACAGTGACTTATATTTTGTTCGTATTTATTCGATGTTTTGAAAAACGACGTAATCTATAACGCAATATTTAAGCCAGTACCAATATTTACAGGTCGCCAACCTTACGATTGAACTTGTTTCAATGTTACAATACAAAATAATCAGATGGGGCTGTCACAGTGACCATCACTACTGCATGTATCTTAAATAAATACTAACACTAACTCACTTTAGGCGCAACTTTCCGAGAGCCATTCGCAGTTTTAAAGGAAATTTCTTGTAAACCCGGCATTATTTTTGCAGCAATGCAAGCACAGTAACACATCAACGCCATTTATTGTACATGAGGCACCTAACTATGTATTAACTTACTTGCAGTAAGTTTAAAATTAATAACAACATAATTAAAACCAACTTTAATTAAACATTTTACGCTTTCTTTCCTTTTTTTTTAAAAAAAAACGTTGCCCCACACTAGGGATTTCTCCTGTATCGTGGGTGCGTTTACAAACATTTTAACTCACATACACAAACAGCCAGACCCGAAACAACTATCTGTGGGCCATACAAATATTTGTTCCATGCGGGGATCGAACCCGTGACACGCAGCGTAGTCGTCGATCGCTCAGCCGCTGCGCCAACCGTGACGTCACATTGGAAGTTATAATTTTGTACTTATCTGTGGAAGCTTGTTATTAGTAATTTAGTTATTTATTACTAGCTTTTGTCCTCGGCTTTGCTCGCGTTAAATTCGGGGTAACACAGTTCCCCTTTCCTGGTTTGCAGGTACCTGCTACCTGTAGTTTTTGCTCTTGCGCCTTATTGATTGTAATAATAAAGCTAAGTTTCGTCTCCAGGGTCCCAACTATCTCTGTACCAAAATTCATCAAAATCGGTTTAGCCATTAAGGCGTGAAGACGTAACAAACAAACTAACTCACTTTCGCTTTTATAATATTAGTAAGGATTCTTGAGTTATTAGTCTGCAAGCTTTCCTGAAATGTAAAAAATAAAATAGAATTTAAATATTTTGTTATGGTCTAAAGTCATTGAAGTTTAGGCAAACAAACTCTTTGCTGTCCTGATCTCTAATAATAATACATTAAAAAATATAAAATAATAAAAAAAAACTCTTTTATGCTAGTAATGGTTTTACAAAAGCGAAAATCAATTTGTTTTTGATGTTAACCTGCTTTGAACACCAGCACAGGTGGTATCAAACAACTCAATATCCTTTGGCATCTGTTCTCAAAGGCTTCCGTGTTGACAGCGGACATTAAATAAACAGTTGAAAAGCTTATTGTAGTTTTGGTTCGGAATTGTGATCAACAATTCACTGGAATTCGTGGACTCCCTGTATTTATCGAATATTGTCCGTCGCAATGGAACATAATACGATCTAACGACTACGAGTAGTTGATGAACGAAGTCGAGTATTAGCATTTACTTAACAAAATTATGAAGATAGACAAGTTTGTTCAAAGACGAGAAGACCGAACATCATTTACCAGGTCGTTTCCCCTAATTCCATAGTCATTAGTATTCGGGCAAACGATCAAATGTTCTTTTTTCGTAGCCACGTTAATCGAGGCGTCTGTGGCGTTTTCAAGTCGTCCCAAGCGCATGTGTAAGGACACGGACTCTCCAACTACTATATCGTAGTCTGGTCGGGAGCACCTCAAGAGCACGCGATGAAAACGTGTAAGTGCGCCTTATGATCAACAGGATTTTTATTCCTTTTTTCGGATTGGAAATCATCAAATAACTTCTCCCGCTCGGGGGAGTGTCAGACTTGTACTAAAACCCACCCATGTTCCTTCTACTGCCCTTTATGTTCCGGGGCCGTATCTCTTTCGAACAACCCGCAACCCCGGCAGGCGGTGGCCCTGGCAGGCCCCTCTGCTCTTAATACAAAACAAAGTAATTCAATATAACAATCTTGTAACTGAATTTCTGAAATTCCCCACGACACGGTTGGTGCAGTGGTCGTCTCGTTTTACTCCTCAACGAACGAATGAACGTTGTTTTGTAGTCACGTTAATTTTTGATCGACAAAGGTAATTTCACCACATTTTCACCAAATTTTTATTTTAAGATACTCATAAAGTCAATTTCACTAGCTAATATGTCGTTATTCGTCATTTATATTTTTACTAGCTTTTGCCCGCGGCTTCGCTCGCGTTAAATTCGAGGTAACACAGTTCCCCTTGCGCCTTATTGATTTGTAATAGCAACGCTAAGTTTTCCCTTCCCTTCCCTCTTTCTCCCTCACATCCCAGTTTTTTAAAATAAATATTAGCCTATGTCCGTCTCCTGGTTCCCAACTATCTCTGTACCAAAATTCATCAAAATCGGTGTAGCCATTAAAGCGTGAAGAGGTAACAAACAAACAAACAAACTCACTTTTGCTTTTATAATATTAGTAAGGATATCACGAAATGTCAGAAACAACAAGTTTTAGTAGTCGCAAATTGTGCGGGATCCTTTAAAAACGTACGTGCTCACTAAGACGGAATTTTACAAAATTCAAGTCTGAAGAGATGAATCAGGGTGGCAATGTTTGTATGGGAGAACGCGATTCCTTGGCTCGTTGGACTTGAAATTTTGCATAGGAATTTTATAGACTATCCTGCTAATCCTACTAATATGAATGCGAAAGTTTGTGAGTATGGATGTATGTTTGATCCTCTTTCACGAAAAAACTACTAAACGGATCTTGATGAAATTTGGCACAGAGGTAGATTATAGACTGGAATAAAACATCAGAAACTGTTTTTTTATCATCACGCGGGCGCCAACATCATGATTTAAAGGAGCTGGGCGGGTGAAGCCACTTCACACAGCTAGTTCCAACATAATAATATATTCCAGGAAAAAGTTACTAAGGCAGCTTGTGTGGATTACAAATTTTCAGTGTTCTACGTAGTGAGCGACGTCAGGTCAGTTGGAGGTGAACAACGGACTTATGCATTGTCTGCTAAATATGTATTTATTAATTTTACATGCTAAAAACAGAAGTATTTTCCCCCAATTGCATACCCAGACGTGTACCTATACCTATTTGTAGCATACCTAGCTTAAACCGGTTGGAATAGAGCATTCCATTCCCAAGTAATAAATAGGGTGTAAGGCTGAATCTATTTCCATCAATCGGACAGAAATCTATTTAAAACTCCTACTTCGAAAAACTCAGTTACTGTTTAGGTGTTAGGGTTGAAATTAGTTTGTTGTTGATTTTGGTAATAGAACACGTGTGGTCTGTGCAAAACTGTGTTTAAGACTTAATAAATTATGGTATCAAAGACTCATCATCATTTCTTCTTATTCTAAATTATTTGGGGTCGGCACAGCATGTTTTATTCTTCCATACTCCTGAATTATTCGTAATTTCATCAGACACTTCCTGTCATACCATGTTATCATTCACACAGTCCAACCAGAATCACACAACGCTCTTTTTTCTCAAACTTCAGTCGCCGGCGCTACTTCCAAACTTCTTAAGTAGGTACTCATTTCGTACTGCATCCGTTCACATAAAGAACACAAATCCTTCTAAGCATTATTTTCTTAGCCACGTGTCATTCATTCATCTGTAGTGTAGGACATTGAAATAAAACCCGACAAAGAGGTATTTTATAAAGGATAATATGTTTGTGTTCACCAAAAATACTGATCGTGCACCAAATATTCTTTCCTGAATGTTTAAAAAATGCGTAGGTTAGGTTAGGTTAAAACTGTGACCCCCTACGCCAGTAACGACTTGCATTAATAGAAAATGGATAAAGATATAACACTTTTTTATTGTAGTGCGCTGATGCTCGTTATGACATATTTTAATTAACATATTTTGGTGCACATTCAGTATATTTGGTGCAACACAGGCAAAATTAGGTAAACGAAATGGGAATAAATTGAAGTACTTTTAAATACCATCCTTTTATAAACGCTCATATCTTTTGACTGCGGAGACTTAGAGGGCTGATTTTTCATCCCAGCACTAAGACTATAGTCTTGAGTATACAGGGTTATTTGTAAAACACCGGCAACCTCTCAGGACCATGTTACCAACATCACAATCAACAACTTCTGTTCTATGACATTTAAACATTTATCATATTTCAGTTCATCAGATTATCATACAAAAATAAAAAATATTTAAATTGAACGCTCCAAATGTTACATCATTTTCCAAACTGTAATCCCTCCCTTTTGGACCTAACCATTGTTTCCTCTACTCAACATGTCAGCAAGCATGGTCAATGCACAGCTGACATGTTTTCGTATCATGACCTTATATTCCTTTCCTACAAAATTCGACCACCTAAAGCGAAACCTAAGATTCTCCTGCAACGCAATTTTAGTGGTATGAACGCAGACGACCTGCGAAGAGATGCTAACAGCATTGACTGGGGTCCTTTAGTAAGTGATGAGTCCATGGATGCTAAAGTGAATCTGCTGACGGAAAACCTTGTGCAGTTGTACAATGTTCACGCTCCCATTCGTGCGATTAAACTGAAGCATCTTCCGGCACCATGGCTTACAGATGATATCCGAGCGTTTATGCACAAGAAGGCGGTTACTAAAACCAAGTTTAAATGTCGACCCTCACCATTGAACCGTGAGATCCTTGTTGATGCTCGAAATCGTTGCAATAAGGTGTGTAGAGATGCCCAACGCCGCCATATCCACACCTCAGTTGAAAACGGAGATCCAGCCAAAGTATGGAAATTTCTAAAATCCATGGGAGTCGGAAAGTCACGCCAAGAATCGATTCCAAAAAACTTAGACATAAACTTACTTAATCAACACTTCTCTTCTTCATCCCAGATCAATGGGACCGTGAAGGCAGCTACGGTAAACGATCTTTCAAACTTTCCAACTCCGGATCATCCCCCATTTACTTTTAGTCAATTCTCTGATTGTGATGTTAAGAAGAGTGTACTTTCGATTACATCTAATGCGGTTGGTAGTGACTGTGTCAGTCGTAAGATGATTCTTCCTGTCCTTGACGAAATCCTTCCTATCCTGTGTCATATCCTAAATTACTCTATATCCTTTGGTGTCTTTCCGTCGATGTGGAAAGAGGCCAAGATCATTCCTTTGCCCAAAAAATCAAATCCAACTTCTTTTTCAGAATACCGCCCAATCTCCATATTACCTTTTCTCTCCAAAGTCCTTGAACGCCTTGTCCATGATCAGCTAAGTGTTTTTCTTTGTAAAAATAGTCTGCTGAATCCTTTCCAGTCCGGTTTTCGTCCTGGTCACAGCACTGCAACTGCGCTAATTAACGTCACTGATGACATACGATTAGGCATGGAAAAGGGAAGTCTAACGGTGCTTTGCTTACTGGATTTCAGTAACGCTTTCAATACCGTCGACTTCGATATCCTGCTGGCCATGTTTCGCTCTCTTAACATATCTCCAACGGCGATTGACTGGTTTCGTAGTTACCTGTATGGCCGCCGGCAACGTGTATGTTTAGAAGAGTCGTGCTCTTCGTGGTGCGATACCTCTGCCGGTGTGCCTCAGGGCGGCGTCCTATCTCCTTTACTCTTTGCGATATTCATAAATTCAATTTCAAAGCAACTTCTTTCTTCCTACCACCTTTATGCTGACGATCTACAAATTTATAAGCAAGCTACTTATTCGAACCTAGATTACGCAATAAATATCATCAACAAGGATCTGGTTTCGATTAGCGAATGGAGTGGGGCCCATGGATTGCAGGTTAACCCTGCTAAGACTCAAGTCATTGTTGTTGGCAGCTCAAGGATGTTCCCCAAGATAAATTGGACGCAGCTTCCCCAGGTTCAGTTTAATGGAACTACAATTCCATTAAGTGACAAAGTTAAGAACCTTGGAGTTTGGATCGACCGGCATCTTTCTTGGGGCCCTCAGCTGCAGGACGTATGTCGCAAAATTTTTGCATCGGCGAAATCCCTGAGACGATTACGAAACTTTCTCCCAACTGCTACTAAAACTGCGCTTGCTCAATCCCTATTACTTCCCATCCTTGATTACGCCGATGTCAGTTATCTTGATCTCACTGAGGCACAACTAGATAAACTTGAGCGACTTCAGAATGTCTGCATAAGATTTATATTTGGCTTGCGCAAATATGATCATGTCTCTGATTTTCGTATAAAGCTCAAGTGGCTTCCCATAAGACTTCGCCGGAATACTCATATCCTGTTTCAGCTATACAATATTTTGTTTAATCCTAGAACTCCCCCTTATCTTAAAGAACGTTTTAAGTTCCTTCATGACACACATAATAGATATCTGAGGTCATCGGAAAACCTGAGACTGGAGATGCCGGTGCATTCTACTAGCTTTTATGATAAATCCTTTACAGTTCAAGCTGTACGGCTATGGAATGCCCTGCCCGTGTCTGTAAGGAGCGCTCAAACCTTGTCTATTTTTAAAACTATGGTCAAAAAGCACTACCTCTCTCCTTAAACAACAACATGAAATATTTCTTTGCTCTTCATGATTATTATTTTATATGTATATTATATGTATTTATATATAAGTATTTGTTTTTGTAATTTTTAAAAAAATGTTTGAAAATTAATTTTGAAAAATGTTACGCCACAGACTACCTACAGTACTGTTTCTCCTCTTCTTAAATCCATCCAAAGGTTGTCTTGAAAAGATCGCTTTTAGCGATAAGACCGCCCATTGTGTCACCCTATTTATAAGTTTGTCTAGTATTATTCTTGTTACTTGTATGGTGTACATAATAAAGAATATTCTATCTATCTATCTGTTACGAAATCTATGCGAAGTAAACGTAGGTACCTAAGCGATAGCGAAGCGAGTCATTAACCAAAAGTATCACTACGAGGACAGTGCGCGGCAGTTGTAGGTATGTAGGTACCTACAGCAAAATACGGAGTTGAAATGTGTTATATAGGACAACGAAATCTTGAAGATTTGTTTTTGGTAAATGTATAAAATGTTTTACAAATAACCCTGTATAGTTTTAATTTCAACTCGATACCTTCACGCGTTTTAGAAATAAAGGATCTTGACAGACAGACAGACGTACACGAAAGTGATCGAATAATGGTTCCGTTTTTTCCTTTTATGGTACGGCCCCCTACAAATTGTTGCAACAGTTTTCAATCACAGTAATACTATGCCTAGCCTGCGATATAAACCCATGTTCCTATTCTCATTCTGATCAACAACCACCGGTAATATTAAAAATAACGCTTTGGTTATCGATCTACGAGCAGACTTATTTTGTGCCGTTACAAAGTGATGAGTACTACTTCAACCTTAAGGGGTGATGGTGCGACGTCAGCACGGGGTCACTTCAAACACAACAGAGGGACCCAGCGAAATATACAAGGCTGTGTGATGAAATTATTTCATTTATCATCAGAGGAATATGAAATCATCTTTACTAATATTATAAAAGCGAAGTGAGTTTGTTTGTTACGTCTTCACGCCTAAATGGCTAAACCGATTTTGACGAATTTTGGTACAGAGATAGTTAGGACCCTAGCGAATAGACTAAAAAAGTGAGAAATGAGGGAGAAAGAGGGAAGAAAAGGGAAAACTTAGCTTTGCTATTACAATAAATAAGGCGCAAGGGTAAAAAGTACACGTAGCAGGTACCTGTAAATCAGGAAAGGGGAACTGTGTTACCCCGAATTTAACGCAAGCGAAGCCGGGGGCAAAAGCTAGTTTAATATATATTAGTTACAATGATACCTTCCTTTTTATCTTCTTTCATAAAAAAAAAAAACGTTGCGTGGGGCAACGGTTTTTTGTTTTAGGAATTTTACTAGGAATTTTCCCTCTTTCGTGGGTGCATTTACAAACAGCCAGGGCCCGAAATAACTACTTACATGTAGTAAAAATAATTGGGGATCAAACCCGCGATACGCAGCGCATCAGTCAATCGCCTAGAGACACTACTCCAACCGTGCCGTAATTTTTTACTTCAATAGGTACATGAGCAAACGTCACCCAGAGTGAAGTGATAGGATCGATATTGATAGAATGTTCGAGCATATGGCAATGCAGTTGGTCTACTGTTAATATTCGTTTATTACTTAAAAAAAACTTTGGAAACTTTGTCATTGCAGACGAGCCGAATTTAAAGCATGAGCCGCCAGGCGAGATTATTATAGAGCTGAAAACAGCAGTGACATATTCTCACGTGACTTAAACGACGTTTTTTAATACACTTCCGAGAAATTGAATAACATTACAAAAAGTACTAGGTATTCTCATTAATCTATATTGGTGCAAAATGTATAAGATGAGTAAAAGGATGATTTATTTTGAATAATTTGAAGTTTTGTATAATTTGAACCAGACAGGAGCTGCATAGAAAAAGCAAGGTCTGACTAATGTAGAATAAATAACCAAATTTGTTGTGAGACTGAGAATTGATTAGCAATTTAAAATAGATTTTATTGAATTTAGTGCTTTTGCTCCTTTATCAGTAGAAAAAATACAATTTCATAAAGGAAATTACCTATGTTTTATTAGTTTTTTTATGATTTCATTACTCAAAAGGAAAAAAACTGAACCCTTTTAAGATCACTTTGTTGTCTGTCCGTCAAAATTCTTTTTCTCGGGAATACGGTATTACACCCATTTTTAAAAAGTATCTCATTTTGATCCTAGGGTCCTAGTAAACCACCAAAAAAAACAAAAAAAAAATATTCAATCGATAAGTGCCATAAAACTGCATTTCAATTTTACAATTTCTATTTTCGCGCGAAAAATCACAAAAAGGCTTGACGCCATGTTACTCTGTGGTCATGACGTCAGTTGGTCATGTGAACAAATGCGCTGTTATTAGTCTTTCTGTTAAGTTGTATATTTTATTCTTGGTAAATTTGTACTGTCTCCTTTTACGAAACCGTCTTCCATGGTATTATTACTATTATTTCAATAAAAATTAAAATGTAAAGTTTTTTAATACAAAAATAACAGACGTTGCTCAGTTGACAGTTGTCACTTTTTGTTTACATGACCGTATGACGAAATAATCATGGCGGACACTGTTTCGCTTAGTAAAACAACAGACGAAAAAAAAGTAAAAACTTTGAAATCAATTTTAAAATTTATTTAGTAAATCTAACATAGTAGTTATTTACTAACTTTAGTAGTAGTAGTTATTTACTAAATCTAACATTTTCCGACTGCTTATTGCCTAAGCTATCTGAATTTTATATTTTTAGAATCTCTTTGATATAGAGTAAAATACCCTATTGGGGCATCGAGTTTAAAACACCACATACTCAAGTCTGTGGTCCTTACGCAGACAAAAGAAATGCCGTTTATGTCGCAAGCTTGTACGGGACCCTCGGTAGGCGAATCTGACTCGCTATTGGGCAGTTTTTTTTAATACAAAATAATTTTTTTAACAAAAAACATTAATTCTAATTAAGTTTATTCAAGATACTCCCCCAAATGCACAAAACAGTTTCCCGTGCTCAGCTACAAATCTCTAAATTAGAAACATAATATATTATCATTATTGTTTAGTCTTCTCCATCATTAAACTATTTTGGTATACAGGTTGTTCATTTAATTGTGCGCCACTGCAAACAGACGAGTCCAACCGCCTAAGGGGATACAATGAACGGAATTTTAATAAAATAGGTACCTGAAAAATGCTTGTCTGGCCACGCACAGTAAAGCCTTTCGTTCGAATGAATATAATACTTCAGCTATTGTTAAAAATATACGTTTTTGTAAACAAATAGTTTTAGATATTTTATATAATTTTTGTACCCTATCACAATGTTGTCGTATCTTACCCAAAGGTTGACTGGTAGAGAATGCCTTATGGCATTAAGTCCGCCTTTGTACCACTATAATTGTACATGAAGTTTAAATAAATAAATAAATGACGACACGGTTGGTGCAGTGGCTATGCGACAGCCAGAAGAACATATATTTGTATGGCCTACAGATAGTTATTCCGGGTCTAGCTGTTTGTGTATGTGAGTTTAAATGTTTGTAAACGCACCCACGATACAGGAGAAATTCCTAGTGTGGGGCAATGTTTAATTATATCAGTCGCAAATAAACAGGTGTTCCATATTATGAGTTTCTTGACTGGATGAGAAATTTATTTCTTACTTTAAACTATTGAGTTCATTAGCAAACTTTCAACAATAACCTAAAGTTTGCATCAGACCTAAGTTGTTGTGTTAGAACTTAAAGCAATTATTATTAATTGGTCTCGCTTAAAAAAGTCCCGTGTGGTGATGAAATAAGTACATTAGAAATGTAAAAAGTTATTTTCGATACCTGAAATAAATAATAAAGGACAAATGTTTTTATAAGTCTGGGGCTTATAACACCCCACGCAAGCAATTATTTTTCACAATTTTTATCATGTACGTACACCTTTTTAAGGGTTCTGTACCTTAAGGCGCCACCCCGACCAAAACGCCGCGCAAGCCGTTTTTGTACAGTTTTCTAGAGCTATCTATTTGTTATTTAAAACGAACTAAGTAACAAAAAAAATACATTAAATTTCTTTATAATCTTGATTCCATTATTGTAGATCTAGTTTTTATTTTTATTGAGTCATTATTTAGTAAATCTCCTTACAACAAAGCCCCAGAAGTGAGAAAAAATATCAATAACATGCATCTCCTCGTAAAGTAAACATTGTTTAATTTTGCTACTGACACTAATCGATACACAATTCTATAATAAACATTTTGGTAGAAATATTTTTTCCAAAAACCCAATACTTAATTTTATATAGATTTTATTCCAAAAAATAGGCATTATTCACTACTGCTCTCACTCACTCACTCCTGCGCGGCAAAGAGGGATGCGAATGCTCAAGGTTATTTGCGTAGGGTACGGCCTTAAGGCGCTGTACAAAGCAAACACTTTGTAAAACGTCTAGGTTTTCGTCGCAAAGTTAGCCGTATCTGTACTGTACATGCCACTAGCCAAAAACAATTACCGTGTATAGTTCAATACATAAAGTAAAGAATTAAACAAAATCAGTTTACAAAAGTGGTCTAGTACTACGAAAAAAAAATGTTTAAAAAGACCAAGAAAAAAAGATTTTCGTCTCGAAATTCTCAATTTTTTCAGCGACAACCAACCATTATATTTTTTATATCTGGGTGAATATCAACAAGTCCATATTTTTGTCAATTTTGGTGGCAAATTTTTTTCTTAAGTTTTCGTGAAACTATTGACCTAGGACAAAAATAGAAGGTTCAAGCTTTAGGAATCTTCATGAGGTCCGAAAATATCTTGGTAACTTTTTGAGATATTTGAGTTCAAAGATTAGTGTAGCCACCAAAATTGAAAATTGTCCACCAAAATTGAAAGTTGACCACCAAAATTGATATTAATCCACCAAAATTGAAAGTGCTTAAAACAATACATTAAAAATCAGTTTTTGTCACAAACTTAAATCTCACTAATAAAGCTCAATGACCAAAAAACTCCATCAGTTAATAAAACTCAGTCTTGTTATAATAATATTTCGTTTATTCAGTTAAATACATTTTAATATTTTTTTAAAATATTTCTAAATAAAAAAGAAACATTTAAAAATACAAAAAATAGTAGCCCACCGGTATCAGGAACAGGGTTGAAGCTACCGGTGGTTAGAGTTCCAGAGACAGGAACCTCCTCACAATACAAGCCGTATCGAGGTGAACTGCCTTCAGAATCAGGCCCTTGATCCAACCGCCTAAGGAGAGCTTCGACAGATGTTCGTCGAGGCTCTTGGCAATCAAGCCATTGGCCGTTACGACAATCGGCACAATGATAGCCGAGTTCACATTCCACATGTCAACAACCTCGTGTGCCAAGTCGAGATATTTTAGCTGTTTTTCTTTCTCAGCTTTTACGAGGTTCTTGTCATGCGGGGTGATTACATCTTATCACCACTATGTCAGGCTTATTGGCGACAATAGTCCTATCAGTAATGATAGACCGATCCCAGTACAGCGTGACATGGTCTTTCTCGAGAACTGGGTCGGGCACATACTTGTAGTACGGTACCTCAGATTCCACAAGATTATATTTCAAGGCAAGTTGCTGATGAATAATCCTAGCTACTTGGTTGTGCCTATGCAAGTACTCGCCGTTAGCTAGACGAGAACAACCAGAAATAATATGTCCGATGGACTCACCCGGATGGGTGACATGGTGGCATGCCCGACACACATCAACCGTCCCATCCTTCATAATATATTTCCGGTAGTTGTTCGTCAACATAACTTCGTCCATAATCGCACAGACAAAATCTACAGTTTCCCCAAAAAGGTCGCTGAATCGTAGCCAGGATACGGATGCTAGAAAATTTACATCGGGCCCATGAAGAGCCCGGTAAAAGCGCCCGTGAAGCTCCTTGCCTTGCCATACTTTCTTGCGGTCATCGGTAGTAAGTACCAAAATATTTATTATTTATCTGATGAACTCGTAATGAGAACTATGAGGGTAGACTTAAAAAAAAAAACTTTATTTTGAACAAAATTACCTGCCATACTACAAAAATTTTCTCAGCAAAACTAAGAAACTAAAACATAATAAACTCTAAAATAAAACATGAAATAACAATATTAAACCGTAAAATATATAAAGAAAAGATGTTATAGTTTTTAAACATGAACCTTGTCTCGTCTTTATTACAAAAAAACATGTTATATTAAAATAATTAATACTTAAGTATTTATAATTGTACACGTAATTGTATAGGGATCGATCCATCATCACTGACAGGACTATTGTAGCAAATAAACCTGATTTGGTAGTGGATCGATCACAGCGGCGCGCAATGATTGTTGACATAACGGTCCCACATGACGAGAACCTTGTGGAAGCCGAAAAAGATAAACAAATCAAGTATATTGACTTGGCTCGCGAGGTTGTCGACATGTGGGACGTGGACTCAGCAATCATTGTGCCGATAGTCGTTACAGCCAATGGCTTAATTGCCAAGAGCCTCGACCAACACCTGAGAAGGCTCTCGTTAGGCAGCTGGATCAAGGGCTTGATACAGAAAGCGGTACTCCTGGACAGGGCTCGTATTGGTAGGAGGTTCCTTTCTCTGGAGCCTTGACTGCCGGTAGCTTGGACACTGTTCCCGATACCGTTGGGCTACTATTTTTATATGTTTTTGATAAGAAATATGTAAAAATATAAAAAAATATGTATACAAATAAATAAACGATAATAATACTAATTATAATACGGTTTTAATGTACCTACTCTTTCGGCATACTTAAATGGACTCAGACTGAACTTGATGCCCTGGATAGGAGAGTCCATACACTGCTAAACGCAAACCGGATGCATCACCTAAGATCATCGGTAATCAGACTGTACATCCCTCGGAAGTGCGGGGGTCGAGGCCTATTTAACGCGAAGACCTTCCATAACCGAGAGGTGTGCAGTCTCAGTAGCCATTGCCAGTCGACCTTAGAGTAGTGCAGAAAAATAGCATGGCATAAATAGAACAAACAGAACAGAAACAAATAGAATAGTAACGTATACATATAAATGAACAATGTGTAGTGAAAAACTGTCTTTATATGTACAAATAATATATAAACAGTACATACTTAAATTTTGGTGGCTTATTTTCAATTTTGGTGGTGAAAATCGCCACCAAAGCCACCAAAATTGAACCACCAAAATTGAAACCAGGCATAAAAAAAATCTTAAAAAATACAGTTATTAAGATACAAAAGAATAAATATCACTGATAAATAAGTTACCCAAATCACTACCTACAATACGTAGCTTACTATTAAAACACTAAAAAATCACCAGCAAATCGATCCACCAAAATTGACAAATTCTTGTCCCCTGTTCGACCCAAGATGAATACTTCGTTTTTGGCGAGCAATTACAGCACTAAGCACAGACCTGTTACGCGTCACTTCCCGCGCACGACTGAGAAATACAGAACATAAAAAGCGATTGATCGCACACGCACGAATCTTCATGATAATGTAAATTGAAAAAGTGCTACCAAAATTATGATTTTTGCTAGGACAAACTTGAATCGAGTATCCTGTGCTTTTAACATCAATTTTATAATATGATTTAGATGTTTTTAGATAGTGTGTCATATGCATTTATCAATGAAATAATTTGTTTTTTACTTCACTTTAAATTGTTCCTTTGGTAAATACATTTATATCAAAAAATGGAGCTAGGACAAGCCACCAAACTTGAATTTTAAAGTTATTTATTTTTCCTAGCCTCCATAGGTAAGCCTATTTAAAAAAAAATTGTGGCCCTAAGTGGAATAAGTTAAGTAGTTCACTAGAAAAAAAATTAAGAAACATCCCATCATTTTACACCATGATTCTCAACGTGGACACGTAAAATTAGCGCCTGGGATATTCACCCATCTATAACAAAGGAAATTGTATAGACTAAAGAGATATCTAAAAATTTTCAAACACGGAGCTGTATTTTTTTTTATACTTATTCAATTAAAACTGCACAATGACCTACATTTTGGCGGACACGATATTCAAATAAAATCAAACACCGAAATATTTTCGACCTTATTTCTATTCTTTCGATGCAATACTGTCGTGTACTTGTGTCAGACCATGCGCAGTAGGAAGCTAGCTTCACTTCCGCGAATACCTAAAGATTAGCTTGTTACCGCACCTTAACCACTCTGCACGACAGGATTTTGACATAATAATATGACACATCAGCTGAATCGGTGGGGTGACGCGAATTGTCATGAAATTCAAGATTTTTCATCAATTTACAGCATTCAATTTTGTTATTAAAAATAAATCACAGCGGCTGTTTCATACGATAAGTTTGAGGTTTATATTTCCAAAAACCTCATAAGGTCGATAAAACGGCGTCAATCTATTGCAAAATGTGTGTAAAATACATATTACTACACCCTTCCAAAAATTAGGTACTTTAAAAACGCTGGATATAATTACATACACAAGATAACCATTTGATAATAAAATCGGAAATCTAAAATAAAAACAGTGACATTCCATCTGCATTCTTATTTTTGCCATTTTACATATTAATTAATAAAAAAACACGACACAAATCTCGACAAAAAATACTACAAAATGTATTGCAATATGACATTTCTTAGTGCTGACCGTAAAACTAAGTTTCATCATTACGATTAAAAAGTTGCATTCAACCTAATCGATAATCGTAATAGAGTAATTTAAAAAAAAGTTTTAGGACTATTGAGGAATTTACCTATGGAGGTGGCATAATATTCTACTATAGATATTATAGTTGTACAAATATTGTACAAATATCTATGATATCGATTATAAAAGAAAGACATTTTGTTACGTGCTTTTTATTATGCTATAATTATTTTGTTGTGCGCCCAGATTTGAGGTAGGTACATTTGCTGTCCAACGGTTTCGCGGTAAAAGATTTTGGCTGTTTTCTTGAATGACGATAAATGAAAATGGCGGCCAATTTTGTAGGTCATGCTAATTCTGTAGGTAGCCAGTCAGGCAGCCCAGCCGGCACAACCATACCGTACCGCACCTAGAAAGCCATGCCTCCGCAGTAGAGCCTTGATTTAGACATACAGGGACTCCGTACACAAGTACACATCGGGGCTCTAAAATATTGACACTTAAAAGTATTGGTTGGATAAAAAAATTAGAAAGGTATAAGGAGACCTTTGCGTAGCAGTAAGCGGTTCAGCCTATTAAAAATAGACCGGCCAAATGCGAGTCGGACTCACGCACCAAGGGTTCCGTACAAACTGACGACATAAACGGTCATATCTTTTCTCTACGTAGACTTGGAAGGTTGTTTTTTTCACAGCTTCAAGGGCTTATTATGAGGTACGGAACCCTAAAAAGTATTTTTAAATAGTGTATCTCTATTTTTTAGAATTAAAGGATGTCTTTAGGAATTTAAAAGAGGCTTTCTCATAAACTTCTCAGGAACTTCTTTAGGAATTTAAAGGACCTCCTTTAAATTCCGCCATTTATATCGGTCTTGCGCCACTTGGATGGGAAATCATCAAATATCCGCTCCTGTTAAACTTTTAACAAAAAGTCGTTGTCGTCTCGCGGCGCCCGACCCCTGTAGCGTCTCCCGCGGGGGCTGGCTTTGTTTGAGATTCTCTTCTTCAAACATCACCATCTCCTCCGGGACAGAGACAGAGGTGGTAGGTGAGGATGCCGTGGCGCCTCACTTCCCCCGCTCTGGGCGGAGCGGGGCGGAGTGTCAGACCCGCAACCCCGGTAGGGTCCTGCCGGGATTGCGGGTTGTTCGAAAGAGATACCGCAGCCCCGAGTAAAAGAAGGAACATCGATCGGTAGACATTAGTCAGTAAAGGTCTGACACTCCCCCCTGCTTCGCCTAGAGCGGGGGAAGTTATTTGATGATTTCCCACCCCAAAAAAAAACCCCGGTACACGACATTAGGAAAACTCCAGGTACAAAATGGACCTATTTTGAACCTGGAGTTTTCTTGATGTCGTGTACCGGGGTTTTTTTTCCATCTCAATTGTGGTCTCCCTCTGGGCCATTTTTACCACAAGGCTTCCACTCCAAGAACACTTTGGCCTACGAGCCATGTTTTAGGAAAGAATGAAAACGCTTTCCAAGTAATTATTCCAACCATACTACAAACAATTTTGTCGAACAAATATAATTTATCTTGGCTGATTTTTTTTACTGTGCCTACCAAGATCATAATAAGGGCGTTCTATATTCAACCTTATTTATTTCTATTTGCAATTCACATTCAAATAGTAGGTACAAAACCAAATTATTAATAAAATAGCAAAAAAAACATTTTAATATAAATTCGAACAGCGAGCGCATTCCTTATTTGAATTTTTATCTGAAAATAAAATTGGCGCGAATTTAGCCATAGATCAGATTCTACTGTTTGTTGTTGAGTCGGTTTTAGTGGCGTAAAAAATATTATTATCAGTATTTATAGTATTTTACACGTATTACAAAATTATTCTTATTTTCATCTATCAATTTCTGATATTCCTTAATTTAATTATTCGAGTTGATTGATTTACAAAAAAAAATCGATTGAAATAATCGCATCGACACATCACAAAATAAAAAAAAAAGAAATGGACGTCATTTTCGAAAGTGAATTTAGTAGTGGTTATGAATATTACGTGTTAATGGTCCTATTATTGCAAATTACGATAAGATCTGGGCAGGTTCATGTTATTTATAATATTTGCAATGATATTTGTCTCATTTGTTATAGAATCTATTCGCGTCCGTGTGATATAATGTAGAATGAAAAATGTAAACAAGCACGATTGGCGCGAAACTTCGACTTTAGATTTCAAAATGTATCATTACCACTGCTAATTTAAGTTCAATTACGAATGATTTCTGCACGTAATAAAAGGACACGTTAATCAGGCCCAACAATGTGGAGCTTATATGTCCGAAAACCATTTTTTTATGATTTTTAGCGTCGACCTACACTGCCATCAAAATGGCTATGATCGTAATCTAAGCACATGGATTTTATAAAGGTTAATTAAGAAACTTACCCAATAATTAAAGAACTTCTAACGACGTTTACATATGAGATTTTTATTCTACTATCTTAATGAATGCACACCTATATTATTTTTTAACCAGAAAATAAAACATTTACAAAAATAATGAGGAGGTCGTATGACTTAAATGTTCGACCCCTTTCGGGGCCAGTACCAAAGTAAATAGAGGGGAAGTAGGTTATCTCCGGCCCAATTCGCGATATTATTGCCTACTGTCATAGGGTTGTCACTTTTCACTTTGCGGCACAAACTACGCCGCACGTAGGTACTGTCGCTTTGACCTGCCGTGACCTTGTTGCGCGCCGTATGATTTCGTATGCCTACTAAGTGTCCAACTCGTAACCTTTTATTAATATTTTTGGGACAAAATATAACATGGTGTAAAAACTATTGGAATCGATTCAGTTACTTATTCTGAACAAACTATATTCAGGTTTCGCATATACTAAAAATAATGTTGTATATAATTTAAAATTAGTCAATAACTTATTTTTAATTACGATTTCATAACTGTGGGTAGTTAGGTACTTAGTTAATATACCTACAATTCTGAGAAATCGGCACAACTAAACGTAAACAAAGCAATAGCGGTAAATCAGTTGACAGATCAAAAGTACAAACATTCTAGTGGGAAAGTAGACCTACCTACCTACCTACTTCGCGATAACTCGCGGTACTTCTTAGCGATAAGACCGCCATTGTAACCATAGATTTAACATCTTTTTGTAAAACAGTTTTGTTTCGTAGATTTTGGTGTGCAATAAAGTATATTCTATTCTATTCTATTCTACTTCCTCTGTGTGATAGAAAACTAATATGCTAATACAACAAAAAGAAGTCAGTAGGTAGGTAGGTATCTCATTATGAAGTAAAAAATTGAATTATGCTAGAATAAGTGAGTAGCTTACCTTTCCTGTTCAATAGGTAATTTGAACTGAGACAATTCTGGAATTGATGAATTATTAAGACACCCAAACACACAGCAATACTTTCTCCCGCGGTTATCAGACATTTTTTATTCGTTTAGCGGTGCCGAAAAGCCGTGACGCGCGAACCTCGTGCAGTGTTAGCCCCGACTGGCGCAGCGCGAAAGGAGCCGAGATTTTGTTTAGTGTGCGTGCGGCGACGCATAGATACTACGGCGCACACATACAAGCCGCGCGCTACGCGTTTGTATGAAGTTATCGTACTTCCCCTCTTTATACTATGCCAGTACCGAGCCAGCGGAGGTTTGAATGTCGAGCCCCCGAAGGGGTCCGTACCGAACTATACGGTTAAAAGAAAAAAAACGGAACCCTTATTGAATCACTTTATTGTCCTTCTGTCGGTATGTCTGTCAAGTTTCCTTTTTTGTCATTTTTTTTGGCATTGTTCGTCGTGTCGTTGCTCGTTGGGTTATGAGTCGAGCTACACGATAACTGTCAAATGCTTGCACTGACTGGACAGGTCCACTCAATCTGTGCGTTCTTAAAAAAAACATTTCAGACACTAATCTCCATAGTTCTCATGTAAGTTGACCAAGATTTTTGTCTAGACCTTAAAAAAGACTGTGACCTCTGAGTTTGTTTTGGCAGTTTCTTCTCAGAGTGACTACGGGTACGAAACCGGCCTCATCTGGTTTTTAAAAAAGACGTGTAACAGTGTTTGTGAAAACCTACTTGCAAAATATACATAATTTATCATTCATTTATCAAGACCCTTTATCTTGAAAAGGCGTGGAGGTATCGAGTTGGAATTAAAACCACTTAACTCTGTGGTTCATTTGTGCTGAAAAAACAAACCTCTGAGTCAACGCAATCAAGAGATATTTGCAAGTTTGTACGGAACCCTCAGTGCGCGAGACTGATTCGCTCTTGGCTAGATTTTTACAAGAATATAGCCGATTTTCTACATAAAATTATTTCTTCGAGTAAATAATATTTGTACAGGTGGTTTTAGAATAGAAATCTCTTTATTCCAGTAACAATGAATCAGGCTCAGACTTTTAGGAATCAAATCAAATCATTTATTTCAATTAGACCATTACAGGCACTTTTGAATGTCATGAAAACAAAACAAAAAAAGATGCTGCTACAGTCCCAGTCACAAGACATAATAACTTGTGAAAGTAATGTAGTTGCTAGGGCTTGCAAATATTCGACAATTTTGCAATTCGAATATTCGATATTTTTTTGAGATATCACTACATAGTATAAAACAAAGTCGCTTTCTCTGTCCCTATGTCCCTTTGTATGCTTAAATCTTTGAAACTACGCAACGGATTTTTATGCGGTTTTTTTTAATAGATAGAGTGATTCAAGAGGAAGGTTTATATGTATGATGCTTTACGCTGTGACTCTTAGGAGGTGAGCAGCGGGTGAAACCGCTGGGCGGGTCACTAGTATTCGAATAATTCGAATATTGTTCGAATATTAAATAAAAAAATTAAGATTTATAGAAATCATATCCTTTAACTTCTAAACAGTTTTTATTCTCTGAATCAAAATAATACTATTTAAAGCTAACGCAGTGTTACAAAAACAATTAAAATAACATTTTTTTCTGTTAGAAGAACACGAAGAATTAGAATACATTAAACTGCAAACAATCAACTTGTTTCTTCAAATAACATAGCTAACATAAAAACGTATTTTTTTGGACGAATTTTAATGGTCAACTTAATATTGTACTGATGATATTAACACACCACAATGTTACTCTAATATAATATTCGCAAAAATTTGAAACAAATGCTTAAAATGTTAAATAAATAATAGTTATCAAAATAAACTAATCTTGTTTGGTTTTTCAACCTTGGATACAAACACAACACAGCAAACAACATAAAATTAACATAAAATCGGCTATGAATATTGTAATAATATAATAAAATCAAACAAAACAATAACAAGTAAGTAGGTAACGCAATTAAACCTTCGGTGCAAAATCGTTTTCTTAATGTTAAATTGTCAATATCACACTAACTATGCGTGATATTGATAATTTAACATTAAATCTTTGTGATAACAAAAATAATCAATCACGAGATCAGATCAAATCTAAAAAGCACGCTTCATTTAGTTCCCGATCGTTGCCGAATCCTATAGTAACACTCGTAACGCCCGCGCGTCGAACGACGTAACCTTGTTTGGACGGCGTGCATAACGTTGAATTTTGTGTGCACATCAGATTGTTGAATTTTGTTTTCTAGGAATCGGTCGAATTTTCGAATATCGTAAAATTTCTATTCGAATATTTGAAACAGTTGATTATTCGAATAATTCGAATATTCGAATGTTCGAATGCAAGCCCTAGTAGTTGCCCATTCCAAAGCGTAGATCTCTTTGGAGAAGAATGGGCAAGAAACTCCATGGACACTCTTTTAAATCATAATATTTTCCAAAACCATGGATACATCATTCATGTTGAGATCAAAAATACATGTGAGAACGATGTAGAAAAACGAGCACTTTAAGAGCGCACAGTAAAAGCAAAAAACAAGGGTAATCTTTTAGATAAATAAATAAATTAAAACAAACCGTGGCGGCTAATAGATGACCAGTCACAACTGACAGCGCCCGTTCACGAACATGACGCATATATCAGCCCCATTCAGCTCAACCATTTTGAAGGGAACTAAATGACCCGACATACACGCCACCATCAGCGAGACATTTAAGTGAGCATGACAATCTCTCAACCACCAGGGCAACCGTCGAGTCAATTAAACTACATAGTACTCACACATAGGCATTACAATTATACAATATTTGGAAATTGAGTCTAATACAATGCAAAGATAGTCTTACAATCTTCTACAGCTGCCACAATAACTTCAGATGCTGATCAATAAGTTTGCCCCTATGGTTGTGGAGCAGGACCGGCATCGAGCCAAGCATTCATATCATTAATGTAATCCCCCAACTTATAATATGCTATCCTACATAGTGTGCGTTTAATACAGAATTTAAACTTCGATTCATTCAATTGTAGGATGTTTGGGGGTATTTTGTTGTAACATTTTAAACAGTACCCCATAAAAGAGGAGTCTACTTTAGCTAGCCTGAAACCTGGCTGAACTAGTTGGTCCCTGTTTCTAGTATTATAGTGGTGTCTGTCACCTCTTTTACTAAATAGATGCAGATTTTTCCTAACGTACATAATGTTTTCATATATGTATTGACAAGGTACTGTCATGATGTTAATTTTCTTAAACAGTTCTCTTAGGGAATCGCGCCTACGTAGATTATATATGGCTCTGATGGCTCTTTTCTGCAGAATAAATATAGACTCATTGTCTGCAGCTCGTCCCCATAGTAAAATACCGTATGACATTATACTATGAAAATAACTAAAATAGACTAGTCGCGCAGTATCTTCGTCAGTAAATTGACGGATTTTCCTTACAGCATATGCTGCTGAACTCAACCGTCCTGCAAGAGATGTTAAATGAGGACCCCATTGTAGCCTCGAGTCGAGCGTGATGCCTAAGAAAACAGTTTTATCGACGAAGTCTAGTTTCTCTTGATTCAATACTATGTCACATTCATTACTTTTGACGTTTGGCAGAGCAAATCTTATGCAGTAAACCAATTATGGACCTGCATTAGCGCGTTATTTAAGGCGTTAAGATTTGTTGCACGTCTGTTTATCTTAAATATTAAGGAAGTATCGTCAGCAAACAACACCATTTGAGGTTGGTTTTTAAATAAATGAGGTAGATCATTAATATATGAATACTAAAAAGAGGAAAGGACCTAATATAGAACCTTGTGGTACACCCATTTTAACTTTTAAATCCATTGAATTGACGCCATTAATTTGCACTTGTTGCTGTCTATCATTTAAATAAGATTTAACTAAACTGAGCGCAAGTTTACCTAAACCGTAATGCTCAAGTTTCAAAAGCAGGGTTTCATGATTAACGCAATCGAATGCCTTTGAAAGGTCACAGAAGATTCCTATGGCATCTTGTGCCTCTTCCCACGCAGTAAATATGTGTTTTATTAAGGTGACACCGGCGTCAGTCGTACAACGTCCTTTGGTGAAACCATACTGTTTTTCATGTAAGATTTTATTGGTGTTAAAGTGGTTGAGCATTTGATTATGCATTATCTTTTCAAACACCTTGCTGAACACCGGCAAAACAGATACGGGCCTGTAGTTGTTAGTATCTTTACTGTCACCGGATTTAAAAAGCGGTATTACCTTGCTGTATTTCATTAGATCTGGGAAGACTCCCTGATCCACGCATTGATTAAATATTAAGGCTAAATACGGAGCTATAGTCTCGATAATGGAGGTAAAAGATCTTCGGTTAATTTGACCTTGATTTGCTTAAAAGCTTTAATGATTGATAAGGGGTTTGTTTGTGTGCTTAAATTCAAATTTAATCAATTTAATAAGGAAGCTTATAAATCAGATCTATTTGAGCGCCTATGGGTTTTGACCTTGGTCTTCTCCTACAGCAAATATATTTATTAGTTTAGAATTTTATTTTTATGCAATAAAAAAAATATAAGGTGCTATAAAAATATCTGCCACGGCTGCAATGGGAGATAGTATTATGTTTTTAGATTACAATAGTAAAGAAAGATTATTGATTATTTATCTTAATTTTTTTCATACAAAAAATTGTACGTATAAATTTGAATTGTTTTATTGGCATAAAACGATCCCGTAGGTAGACTCCAATTCAATCGTTTCGCCGGCGCGGGGGCGGCGTCTTTCATGCCATTTTTATCAAAGAATGCCGCTGCGCGCCGGTCACTCGATCGCAAAAGCTGCGCCCCGCGCGCCCCCACCCTCACCCGCACTACCCCGTTCGTCGCACGCGCTAGCCGACCGCCCGCCGCCCGCTCTCCAGTACTCCAGTCAGTCGCCCCCCGCCCGCTCGGAAGATAGCGGTTAGCGATTAGCGGGAAATATCGCGCGCGCTTTCTTAAAAAATGCCTCCCCGACGACGGTATTCCAATCAAGAATATCTTGAAATGGTATTGTGCTACCGCGAGTGTAACTCCATCACTGCGCATGCAGTAAACTTGTACCAGCAGAGGTTTGGTGTGCGAGTGAGCCATCATACCATTCTGGATGCCGTGTACAGGTTCAGAGAACACGGCCGCTTTGACCCGCCTCTGGTAGACGCAGGCAGGCCTCCATATTCTGCCGAACTCGAAGAGGAAGTGTTGGACTTCTTCCGGCGCCATCCTCTTGCGAGCACCAGGGATGCTGCTCGAGTCTTCGACGTGAGCGACAACTACGTGTGGCGACTTTTAAATCGGGAAGGGCTCCATCCTTATCACTTCACGAGGGTACAGGAATTGCATCCACATGACTACGCGGCTCGCCTCATTTTTTGTAATTGGATTCGAGAAGAACGCCGCAACATTCTGTGGACTGACGAGTCCACATTCACACGGGTTGGTATGTTCAACATACACAATGCACATTATTGGACTGAGGCGAATCCTCGTGTTGTGCGGCCTGACCACTTTCAGACTCGCTTTAGTGTTAATGTGTGGGCCGGGATACTCGGCAACAGAATACTTGGACCAGTGTTCTTGGACAGACTGAACGGAGAGACGTATCTGCGTTTACTGCAAACCCGTGTGAGAAGAATGTTGGAACGTATTCCTCTTGAAGAGATAAGAGGGCTGCACTTTCAACATGATGGAGCACCGCCTCATTTCGCCATCAGCGTACGGGAATTTTTAAACGGTGTGTGGTACGGCGGTGAAAGGTGGATAGGCCGAGGAGGGCCAGTGCCGTGGCCTCCTCGCTCGCCGGATTTAACCCCTCTAGACTTTTTTTGTGGGGTCGTGTAAAGGACCTTGTTTACGGCCAAACCGGACATGATATTAGAAGTGTGGAAGAACTTAAAAGGCGCATCAAACGTGCATTTAGACAAGTAAAAAGTGAAACGGACACATTAAATAAAGTGAAGAGGCATGTACGTAAACGTGCCTACATTTGTGTGCAACGCGAAGGCGGACTTGTGCAACAGTTTTGTAGATAAGTAGGTAGGGAATGTGTAAATAACTGTAAATATGGTGCAATTGTTGTAAATAAGATGATTAACTTTTAAACACGCCAAGTTACTGTAATTTATCGTTATAATAAGAAAAACAATGCGATTCTTACACTAACTTGACAGTCCAAAGCCTGTTTTAAGTGTGATGGGAAGTTTATCATCTTATTTACGTCAATTTTTTGGAAGGATGCAGTAGCTGGTAAGTAATTGCACTTTTAAAACACTAGTCAGCTGATTTTAGCACTGCGTTCCGTGTAGCGCTATAATCGATGTAAGCGCGACAAAACTCGAACCGAATGGACGTGAGCGCGATATCAACGATATCTTAATGTCATTCATGACGTCACTATCGACGCCATCTTGCGATAACAGTGCCCACGCTCCAAGGCGATATCACTGTGAACATACTATCAAATGTGACATTAGTCTAGGGGAAGTGTAGATAACTGTCAAGAGCTGTTCCGAATGGAAATATCGCTGTTAGCGAAATAAACGCGATATCTCAATCGGTCCGCCTGTTAGCGCTCACAACGCTCACATCGCAGTTTTCATTCACAGAACAGACTGATGGAAAGAGTTAGCAGTTGTTTTCATTGAAGAAGTGACACATCGCGCGTAATTTGTGAACCACGTTATGCAGAGTAGAGCCAATGTTTATTTAACTATTTTATTTTCTCAAATTGAATTAACTGTTCTGGGGTACGAAAGCTCTTCACTATTGTAATCTATAAACACAATACTGTCTCCCATTGCAGCCGTGGCAGATATTTTTATAGCACCTTAATATCCTTACTAATAATATAAAAGCGATTGTGAGTTTGTTTGTTTGTTACGTCTTCACGCCTAAATGGCCCAACCGATTTTGATGAATTTTGGTACAGAGATAGTTGGGACCCTGGAGATGGACATAGGCAATTTAAAAAAAAGTGAGATAAGGGCAAAAAGAGGGAAGAAAAGGGGAGAGAAAGAAATTTTTTTTTTCGATCATGACGCGGGTTTTTAGCGTAGCCCAAAATAACTATGCCACGCGGACGAAGTTGCGGGCGGAAGCTAGTAAAATATATTTTAAGAAAATCAAGAGCTCGTGGCTAAATAATAGCAGCCGGTTAAGCTAGGTTGGTATGTAGATGGGTGACCACCGAGAGTTACACACCGAGAGTCCTCCGTGCCTCGTAAAGCACGTTAAGCTAATGGTAGCTGTCATTTGTAGGTCTTTGACAGTCGTTATAGATAATGTGTAATCTTATGTATGTGTAATTTATTTTATAATTTGTAGCTCTTATTTTGGGAAAATTTCCTGATATAAATAAATTAATAATAGATAGTCAATGTCCCGAAAGTCTGATAACCAGTCTTACCAAGGGTTATCTTATTACCCAGTACTAACAGGGTTGTGGAGGTCAGATCGGCAGTGGGTCCATGTAAAATACTGGTATTTAGCTGCATCCGGTTAGACTGGAAGCCGACTCCTACATAGTTGAGAAAAGGCTAAGCAGAAGATGGTGATACTGTTATCTTAGCCTAATGTTATTTACTAGTTTCCAACCAAAAGTGTAGTGAGTTTTCGTTTAATAAAATTGTTAACACGTTCTAAAGGACGGCATTACATATTTCTGGTGACGAGTGTCCTTGTATAGAAGCTCTCTAAATTTCAAAGATTTATGTGCAAATAAATGTTACAATATTTCAAGGTTCACGGAACGCTAGACTCTGGATATTTAGTTAGTCATTTAGCGTTTTCAAACCCCATTCTGCGGAATAATTGCTGGTGAAGAGAATTTTGGTATGCACTTTTATTACGGTACTTTTTTTTGGGTGGGAAATCATCAAATAACTTCCCCCGCTCTGGGCGGAGCGGGGGGGCATGTCAGACTTTTACTGACTAAAACCCACCCATGTTCCTTCTATTGCCCTTTACGTTCCGGGGCCGCGGTATCTCTTTCGAACAACCCGCAACCCCGGCAGGCAGAGGCTGTGGCAAGCCCCTCTGCTTTGCTGACATCTCTTTGAGGCGCGCGTGAAACACGAACGCGCCGTCGACACTTTATTACGGTGCTTTAATAATAATTTAAAAAACCAACATTCATTTTGCTCACTAGGATTTTTTTCGCTGATAAAACATAAAATGAACTAATTTTAACTAATTTTATTATTTTTTGAATTATTGAAATTGTCGTTTCGTTATTTTTTTTTTGAAAAGTTTACCAATTAAAAATCGTGATCTCGTGATCACGTTTTTTAATTGGTAATCATTTTAAACCTCTACTAATCTTAAAGACATTAGCAATCAAATATAGATATTAATAATTATAACCCCACCGCCGTATCTCTACGTTGCCGTCGTGGGGCTTGCGTGCTCCGATGACCCCTAGGTCTGTTCCGGTAGGGTTTACTTTGCCGAGATAGGTCTAGGGTGAGGGGCCAGACTAAAAGAGATACAATCCAAGCCAAGGTCGCACATGCCGAAGGCTGCATGACTAGGGGAGAGGCTAGTCGCTAGTGTGCCAACTCTGGATAATAGGGGACCTCCAGTTTTATTCACCCTTACCACAGTGAACGCAGGGCTCTGCTGTGGTCGACTTTATAAGTCCCTAGCTACTCGTGGCATAACCATGAATACTAGATCTAAAACAAAAAACAACTACAGGCAAAGCTGCCTCAGATAGATGACGAAACTTTACAACCATCTTCGTCATCTCCTTCATCTCTTTTCTCATCAATTCCTTCATCATCACAATCTTTTCGCGTCACTCCGACACCTTCTTGTTCATCAATAAGTATATAGTCAGTAGAAGTTGTACAGGAGACTAATTCTGTCGATGATACTGTACCCACCGCTAAAGCTGCAACAAGCCGTAGGAAATGGACCATTGAAATGAATAAATTCATCCTACGCACTTATCTTCACCTTACTACTCTAGAAACAGATAGAAATGCATACTTACCACCGCTACACACTAAGTTTTTAGAAAAATACCCGACCATGCAAGTCACCTGACAAAGAATAGGTGACCAGCGTAGCATTAGTACAGAAGAAATTATTACCACAAGACACAATTGACCAGATTTATGAGAAAGTCAGATCCGAATTACAAATTATACACACCCAAATACAGCAACACTCTACACAGCCTCACACACAATCCGGACAACGCATGAGATGGACAAACGAATACAACGAAACAATAATTACAATTTACTACATTATTACACAATTAGAAACAGATAAAACAGCCTATAGGAAAAAGCTACATGAGGAGTTCATCAATACACACCCAGAATATAACAGATATAACAGAGCAAAGATTGTCTGATCAAGTAAGAGCGATTATAAATAACAAATATACACACGAGATATAATAGATTAAAAGAAATTAAAAACCAGGGAACAGAACTAAGGAATAGGACACTATTACACAAAATATTGTAGATGTAAATCATTATCTCAGGAACTCACAAACCCAGGAAGACTCAGAACAAATACTAGCTTCTCTGATACGCCTATTAATTTTCTTACGTCAAATATACAGACCATACATTCCCAAACAGAAGACTTCTCGCAAGTTTTCCGCTATAGTTACTTAAATAAATACTGTCATTCTCCCTAAGCATGTAAATGTCGACACAGAATTCACCAAATTGCAGACCATAATTTATTTTGCAGCATGGACGGCAGTTACATGCAACGGGGCTAAAATATCAGACCCCGCACACAATGAACGCCGCCCAAATACACAGAGAAAACCAAAATGGCAAATCAGATTAGAAAAGAAAATTGAAAATCTAAGAGCAAATATAGGTAGGCTGACACATTTTAATAATGGTTGTAGAAGTCCAAAATTAATAGCTGCAGTAGAAGATAAAAAAATAAAATACCAGCTTCATGCACAATACGAAAACTCAAATACACAAATAGCACACTTTATGGACACTCTAAGACAAAAATTAAGCGCAACATCGAGTAGACTTAAAAGATACATCACATGCACAAACCGCAAAATACAAAACACTAAATTTATCAATAATTAAAATATATTTTATAGGAATCTAATAATAGGGACACCACTAACCAAAGCTTAGAGACGCCTACATCTGAAACACTTCGACAATTTCGGGCTAACATTTGGGAAAATCCAGTACAGCATAATAACCGAGCAGACTGGGTAAACGAAGCTACACCAGAAATTCCTGAAATGGAATTTGAATTTATACCAATAAGTACATTTATAGATGTTATAAAACGCACACACAACTGGAAGTCGCCCGGCAGTGAAAACATCCACAGCTACTGGTATAAGAAATTCTCGAGCTTACATCCTTTCTTGCATAATCATTTAAATTCATTCATCCAATCACCACATTTACTTCCTCAATACATAACACACGGAGTAACTTATATGATACCCAAGGACACAAATGACACCACAAACCCAGCAAAATACCGACCAATCACTTGTTTACAAACCTTTTACAAAATCCTGACAGCCTGTGTAAGCGAAATTGTGTAATAACTATGAATAGCGCCGTAAAAAGCAGAAAGGATATTAACACAATGTTTATAGATTATCAAAAGGCTTTTGATTCGGTTAGCTTAGTTAGCTGGCTGCTACACGTATTAAGTCTTTATAAAATTCATCCAACACTTAAACAATTTCTAGAAACTTCCATGCAGAATTGGCAAACTGTTCTTAAAATCAATTCCTCTTCACAACTGTGGCTACTGAACCAATCCGTATTAAACGTGGGATTTTTCAAGGAGATGCTCTAAGTCCGCTGTGGTTTTGCATGGCACTAAATCCACTCTCACTCTTGTTAGACAAAACAGGCGCTGGTTTCACGATGGAAAACAATAACACCAAATATACGTTAACACACCTTATGTACATGGATGACATAAAATTAAATGCAGCTGACATAGTGGCGCTTTATCAATTAGCTGATGCAACACAACAATTTTCGGACGGTATTTGCATGTTATTCGGAGTAGATAAATGTAAAATTCTGTCCATTGTTAAAGGAAAAATTAAAAACAATAGTTACACACTCCTATCAGGAGAATCGATCGAGCCAATGGATGAACAGAGTACATACAAATACTTAGGATTCAAACAGTCTAGACAAATACAACAAAAGATGTCAAAAAAAGCAATTTAAATTCAAGAAACACAGTGAAAGCCATCAACACCTTTGCAACACCTATACTTACATACTCTTTTGGAATCATACGATGGTCAAAAACTGATATCAAAACACTGCAACGCACTATCCATACTTTCCTCACCAAACATAGAAAACACCATCCAAAAAAAAGCATACAACGACTTACACTACCACGCCAAGAAGGAGGAAGAGGATTAATAGACATAAATAATTTACACAACAAACAAATACTTTCACTCAGAGTATACTCCCATAACAAATCAGAAAACTCACCATTACACAAGCAAGTAACGGAAGCAGATAAGAAACTAACACCACTAAACCTGCAAAACCGAAACACACAAATAAACGAACACATTATAAGTACACAACAAAAAATAACAGCATGGTCTGAAAAAGCCTTACACGGAAGACACCGAGCTTTCCTGAGCCAGCCACACGTCGATAAAATAAAGTCGAACGAATGGCTCAAACGAGGCGAATAATATGTACACGTAATTATAGAAAATACATCATGAAAGACACAAATCAGCCGACTGACTTGTGCAGACATTGTAACACTGCCTCTGAAACTATACAGCATATAACAGGAGCATGTAAATCACTTGCACAAACTGATTACAAACACCGTCATGACCAAGTTGCTGCAATCATACATCAACAGTTAGCATTTAAATATAAACTACATAGTTAATGTAATGATACCATATTATTATAAATACAAACCAGAAGTAACACTTGAAAATAACCCCAAAAACTATACTGGGACCGAACTATTATAACAGATAAAACAATTCATTACAATAGACCCGACATAACCGTTTACGACAAAACCAATAAAACAGTTTATCTGATAGATATAGCAATACCTAACTCACATAATATTCAAACTACAATATCTGAAAAGCTTAGTAAATATCAAGATCTTGCTATTGAAATTAAAACCCAATGGAAAGCACAGACTGTTCATAAATAGTCCCGATTGTTCTCTCATCTACTGGTATCATACCAAAATCTCTCACCCAAAGCCTCAACACTCTACAAATGCCTACTCACACACTCTACATGCTGCAAAAAGCCACAATTCTTAACACCTGTCGCATCACCCGGAAATTCCTTACTTCTTCTACAATATCATCAACATTCTCAATTTAAACTGGGACCTTACAAACTTGGCTCCGGCCCGTGGGTAGGGTTTTTGTACTCTCTTACTAGAGAAGAAAATTCAAGAACAACAAATAATAATACTAATGTTTATTTCGGACAAGTACATCCATAGGGGTTATTGACGTATCAACTGCTGACTTTTCTGTTTACTCAAAAACTTGATGTATTTAACCAAGATACGGTATATCTGAGGTAGCAGCCATGTTTCTTGGAGGGCAACTAAGTCCGCTGACTGGCATATAAGTTTAACTGCATCAACCGACCGTTTTATCGATTTGCAGTTGAAACTTACGAATTTTCTGATGTCATAATTGCTATCATCCATAATTATGTCACGATTGTTGCTTCAATATGCTGTTTTAACATATAAGGCTCATTTACAAATCGGCGAAAGGTAATATCTTTAAGCCATAGGTTATTATCTAAAAATATGTCGAGTTTTATTTTGGGAACATACAGCTTATAGGAATTGTAAGATTTTTCGGATTTTCTATTAATTTTGAATAGGGTTACATCTTCTTGAGTGTTGTCTTTTATTTACGCTAAAATATAGCTCTCATGCGTTTGTTTATTTACATTTGATATAAATAATGGTATTTTGATGATAGCCGCTTTAAACTTTCTATCGGGACCGATATCAGCTTTACCAACCATTCTGCTAGAACTATGCTTCGTTTTCTTCTTCTTCATCACTAGTTTTCATCCATCCCCTACTATTTCTTTACCATTACTCGCCTTAACCGTTTCCGCCATAGTCTTGCGTTCAATAACTCGAGAAAGCGTTGTATGGTTATTGCTTACGTTCGAGTTAATGAGATTAGGGCCTACGGTAGGGGTTTTGCATTGTTCATTCGGTTGCTTGGTGACTCGCGCTGATGATGACGCATAGCTGTCCGACGGTTGAGTGAGCGAGACAGTTTCACGCGCATTCAAATTATCGGCCATGTGCATAGAACCGGCTGATGTTTGTTTAACGCCGGCGACGCCGTTGTTTTTTTCCGGAGTATATATTTGTTTTTTCTGCATACCGACATATTTCGGACAATAATCGCTTTTATAACCGATTGCGATAAGAAATGACTGGCGGCAGTGAACGCTTTGATTCCGATGATTTACACCGCGGTATGGCTCTTAATTTCAGAAGCAACACTCAATGAAATAAAATAAATTATTTATTTATTTAAAAAAAGTCACCAGCTGCTTCTGTATAAAAATATCTTAAAAAAAATAATTATAGTATTGGACTTATACAGTTGCCAATTATTACAAGTTAACCATCATTTTGTGAGTAATAAAAATAATAACTATGTATTTATAATAAAAAAAACTACAAATACTTACAACAACAAAAAAAAAAATTTGATTATACATATTGAGTGAAGTGGCTAAGTGATTGCGCAAGAGTTTTATTAAATATAATTAGTTATATAAGACCATAAGAAAAGAGATATATTTTATTTTTTTGTCTGGAAATGGGCACGTATCCATACGTGAAGAACTACTAGAATGGAAGCCGTGGGGTAAAAAGCACCCTCCAGGGGCCTAAGTCTGCTATTACAATAGTGTCAGAATGGTCGATCACTGATCGCATAATGGTTGATTTTGACAAGTTTAGTATGTAGTAGATTACCAAACTTGTCAAAATTAACCATTACGCGATCAGTGATTGACCATTCTGACACTATTGTAATAGCAGACTTAGGCCCCAGGACGACCACAAATTCGCTGGAAAGATGACGCGAGGAAAGTCACTGGTTCAAACTGGACACAAAGAGCGCAGCACAGAGAGGAATGGAGGAAGTTGAAGGAGGCCTACACCACAATGGCCGAAAAAGGCTAAAGAATAAGAAGAAGACTTTTGCTGGCTAGCATTACAAGATAATCCGTTTATCAAATCTAACACATTTTGGTTATCCAAAATCTAATGAAATCTTGTGCTTTCTACAAGAGGAATCATAAGACTCCTCAGAGCCAGCCTTTATGGAATTTGCAGTTTTTTTTTTACGAAATTAAATAATCATGTTATTTACTAAACGTTTATGTCTGCTGCTACTAAAGAGGCAAAGGACATAAAGGCAAATATCTTTTTTTCTGTTATTGCACCAAGTGTGTGTTTGTCTCTGCGTCATCTTAAGATAGACTGGTGAAAAATTTCTGAGGCATTAAGTCCGCCTTTGTACAGTATTACTTATGCATAAGGTTTTTATAAATAAGATAAATAGTAATATACTCTTACCAATAAAATATATTAGTTTGAATGTAATACACTATGACCAATGCCACATTATGTTTCATGCCTGTCTACAATACTATCTTTGTTATTATTTGTGGCTTCAATTTTGACTAATATGTTATCAGAACTTAGCATCCAGCTACCATGGGCAATAGACTGGACAAATTTGTCCAGTCTATTTGTTTTTTTGAATCTCATTCTAAATAGCCACTTAACAGGAACCAAAAACATGTTGGATACTAAATAATTTACTACAACACTCATAGCCGACATACACTTGATGTAGCTGCAGATAGTTATAGTTGTATCTCTGTTATATTTTCGCATACCGACAGTTAACTGATAATCTGGTGCCTTTCCAGTTTACTGTTCCCCGGCAGTCCGTAATCAGCAGCGGCATTTTGCCGCCCAGTTGCGTATCGAATGTACATCCATCACTCTTTAGCTACGCGTTCCCATGATTTTATAAGTATTAATAACTAGCTTCCGCCGCTTTAAACCGTGTGTTGATCGAAAAAAATATATCTTTCTCTCTTCTATTCTTCCCTCTTTCTCCTCCTTAAATAAATTAAAAAAAAATTGCGTATGGCTGTCTCAAGGGTCCCAACTATCTCAGTCACTCTGTACCAAAATTCATAAAAAACAATTGGGCCATTTAGGCGTGAAGACGTAACAAACAAACAAACTCGCTTTTATAATATTAGTAAGGATTGTACTCATTTCCATGAACACTTTTTGGAATTCACGATTATTGTCACGTTGTTTAAAGAATTACTTTCGTAATTAATAATTCCATGCGTTTTAAATTTGTCTCATTGTATACAGGGCCGTCCCAGCTAAAGCTTGCCAGAAAACAAATATATAATATAATATAAATAGATACATAAAAAGTTGTTGAGATTTATATCACAATTATCTGAAGGGATTATACACCGTTATTCGCTTTGATACTTCTCGTTTATCTGACTTGCTGAATATCGATTTTACTACCTGTGTGTTTTAAGCTACATCAGTGAAATAGGACGAGTTCTGGAAACAGTTTTATATTTGGTAACACTGTACTAATACATCTAGTACTGACCAGCGAATGAATTTTGCTTTCAATTTTTTTTTTACGTTTGCATGGAATTCTGCAATTCATTTAAATTCATGGTTTATTGCAATTATGTAGTTTAAACCTATGTGGGAAATTTTGAAGAAAGTCAGATATCTATCAACCCGCTCTGGAACTCATTGAATTATTGTCTTAAAGAAAACCTAAGTTTACAAACAGATACTTTACCTTAGCTATTTATTGTATTTAGAAATTACTTAAACTACTAGGTACTTCGTATATAATATTGAAAATACATTTGTTATAATGGCAACTGAATCAAACCATCATTTTGAAGGTTGCTGTCATTCAAAAGTTGTTTGGTCGATACGTGATTCGCGCAGTTTTGTGTTTCAAGTTAGGTTTCTAAGTAAGGTGAGCATTTTTAATTCTGTATTTATTTAAACTTAATGAGGTTTTTTTTCTTATCGTCACTGGCACATCGGTATTACATTGGCAATGGCGCCGTGGTTACTTCAAGCGGTTTCAGACTCGCGTATATTTTTGAGTGGATATCCTCAAATCGGTTTATGAACTTACACGGCGACACATCAAGCTCTGCATTTCCAGTAAAACATTAGATACCTAACTTTGTGTAGATTTTTTGTACACACAATGGCACATCAACCCACACAAAATCATTTTTACTATTACGGTGTGCGATGCGTAGTAGCGAGATAATACTTACTATATAATAGTTTAGAATAGATTGACCTGCCGTTTATTGACTAAAACCCATCCATATCCCTTGTTTTGCCCTTTGTGTTCCGGGGTTGTGGTATTTCTTTTGAACAACCCGCAACCCCGGTAATATTTTAACTTTTAATACCACATCGATCCCCGTACTATTCAATACATCCATCAACACAGTGTTTTAAGTGCATAATAAGGGTTCTTCCGAAAAACGTGATTTTTCACCCAAAAAAAAGTATTTTCCCAGTACCTAAATTGTTTTTTGCCTCGAGTTACATATTTTTGTGAATCATTAGAATAATTATGCAACATTCAATATTCAAAAGTATTCAAATAGTCAGACGCGTCTAAAATAGTACATTTCAATTCAAGTGAGGAAAGTTTGTCTTTGCAGACGAGGCGGATTAACGCACGAGCCGCCAGGTGAGAGCGCGCGAGCATTATAAAGCCGAGAACAGGAACAGCAATGACAAATCCTCACGTAAACGACACTTCGGAGAAATTAAATAACATAATATAAAGTACCTTTGTCATAAATCAATATGAAACTATGATTTAATTTGATTTTCCCCGCGCTTTGTCTCCTCATACTGAAGGAGAAACAAAGGCGTGACATCGCTAAACAGCCTGATATAAAAATAAAAAATGTAGTATTTTTTTTTTATTTAAAACTCAAATAAATATTGATTTGTTGTTATAAACAAATTATTTTATAAATGATCATGTTTATTTGTGATATTCTGAAAACAATGCCGGCTATGCGTAAATATAAATGTAAAAATGATGAAACAGAACTCAAACTCAACTCAAAAGCATTTAATTCAATTAGACCATTACAGGCACTTTAGAATGTCAAGAAACAACATGTTGAAGCCACAGTCCCGGTCACAAGACATAATAACTTGTGAAAGTACTGTAGTTGGTAAGACAAAAAAGAACAGATATAACCTAGCTTTGGTGTCGAATAGCAGCCAGCCAGTTTTAACAAGGGGTGATATCCCTTTACCTTTCTTTACCCCCGCTATCGACTGACTGAATTGTGGAGACAGATTCTGTGGGCCAACTGTCAAACAAAAAATGTAACATGTTAAATAATGAAATTCATCTGCGGGACCCGGCCCTAACAAAGTCGGAAGAAGTGAAACCTGAATTCTGAAATTATAAAAAATATTTTGCTTAAAATACTAGCTTTGGTTTATCTATCAACATTAAACGCGTATTTAAAGGAAGGCTACAGAAACATGGATAAATTGTGTAAGGAATGATATGAAGGAGAAAGAAGTAAATGATGACAAATAGAATGGGACAAGGGCAAAAAATTATGATTAAACGCGTATTTAAGATTTCATGTACACACAAAATACATATTAAGAAAAAAATACATACAGACAATAGAGCAAAAAGGTATCGCTTATTTCATAAAGAAATCTCTTCCAGCAGACCTACCACAGGACAGATTGATAACTTAATAACAAATTAAGCTCTAACTTAAATAAACATAACTATATCAATATTCATTCTAAAATAATACATAACAATAACTGTAATAACACAAAATATCAAAGTATAAAGCAGACATGTATTTTATGTTATTTTCTTTTCTCTCAGGTCCTCCTTTGGTAAATATTTGAACTGACTTTTTAGCATTGAGATATTAAAAGCTTTTGAGTAATTAACGTTCGTTTTTAAAACTTCCGTAACGTTTTTACTTTCGTTTTTACCTTTTTGTTCAGAGGATACTTTGCCTGCAGGTTATCAACAGTCCTAGATGTCTATGACGTCGGACCTTTGTTCTGTTGCAAAGCAAAAATTGCATAGCATTATGAACAAAGGCTTTGCAATTTTGCACAACACAATTCACAGTTGTAATGCGCTTTTAAAGCAAAGTTTTAACTGTTTTTTAAAACGTATTTTGGATAACGTTTTAAAAAACAGTAATGAATTAAAAAGAATGGAAGAAAACACGAGCAGCGTATACAATAAGTCGTGTTGACTGCGCGTTATTGTTCCACGCGCGCTTTAAAGAGATGTCAGCAAAGCAGAGAGGCCTGCCGGGGTTCAGGGTTGCGCGTTGTTGAAGTTATTTGATGATTTCCCATCCGCAAAAGAAAAGAAGCGTATACAATAAAACAGATGATCGAGTACTTTTGATTGATTATGAACTTAGACGCAAGTGCTATAGGGTTGGAATCAAATTTATATGTATTACAAGAACATGATAATCCACAGATGGTCGCGTCTTACTAATAAGCGATAGTGGAAGGCTTGCATCTGCGAGACAACGCAAGGGTGCACCTAAACGGTGAGCAATGGGTAGCTCACCGTCCGTCCGTCTATTGACGACAGGCCGTGTCGACGGCGCTTTAGTGTTTCACGCGCGCCTCAAAGAGATGTCAGCAAAGCAAAGGGGCCTGCCAGGCTTGCGGATTGTTCGAAAGAGATGCCCTGGCCCGGAACGTAACGGGCAATAGTAGGAACATGGGTGGGTTTTAGTCAGTACAAGTCTGACACTCCCTCCCGCTCCGCCCAGAACGGGGAAAGTTATTTGATGATTTCCCGTCAGCAAAAAACTGTCCACCTATTTGTAAACATCAGCTAGGTGCTGATGTTTTCAGAACTTCCACTGCACTTATTTTACGCCGCGCACACAAGCCGTTCTATCTGCGTCTACCATTTTTGAAGCAGCCTGATCCAATCCCGTAGGTTTTTTAATACCTTTTACAACACAAATATTTGAGTATTCCAGCCTGAATACTCGTAGCATTCGAGCGCGAATATTAATCTAGCTGAAAATCAGACTACGAAGGCTGAAAATCACCTGTGTTCTGAAAAAATAGCCACTGCTATGGTGGTGCGTAGTAACTGAGCTTGACAGAAAATTTTATCATGTCGTGTTTTTATTCGCATATGGTTATGCCTTATGCCAAAAATACGCATACGGAAATGAGAAGGTAGCGGTGAACTTGCAGATGAAATAGCAAAAATAATAAAAAAAAAACCGGCCAAGAGCTAGCCAGACGCGCGCCCCGAGGGTTTCGTACAAACTTGCGACAGTAACAGCCATATCTTTTGACTGCGTAGACTTAGAGGGTTGATTTTTTCACATCACTAAAGCGCCACAGAGTTGAGTATATGGTTTTCAACTCGATATCTCCACGTGTTTTCGAGATAAAGGTTCTTGACAGACCAGATGGACAACAAAAATGATCCAATAAGGGTTCCGTTTTACAGAGGGGCTAGCCAGGGCCTCCGCCTGCCGGGGTTGCGGGTTGTTCGAAAGAGATACCGCGGCCCCGGAACGCAAAGGGCAATAGAAGGAACATGGGTGGGTTTTAGTCAGTAAAAGTCTGACACTCCCCCCCCCCCCCCCGCTCCGCCCAGAGCGGGGGAAGTTATTTGGTGATTTCCCACCCAAAAAAATGGGTTTCGTTTTTTGCTTTTGAGGTCTGGAACCCTAAAAAACATGAAGTAAAAATTGAGTATAAATAATTGAGGAAGTTTGAAAGTGGCAGCATTTACTGAAAAGTTTAAAAGGAATCGTCTGTTTTGGTATAGACATGTGATTTAGATCGCTGTATTGCATGTGACTAAAACATTTATGAATATAAACGTTGATAGATGGAGAAGAAGCGACGGAAACGATGGATTCATTATAAAAATACATTTACCAAGATTGACATTAGCTTTTCGGTGGCTGATTCGTGTGGATGGATGGTAGAAAAAGAAATTGATGGAAAAGTATGCACCGTCCATCAGAATTTACAAATAACCTTCCCCGCTCTGGGCGGAGCGGGGGGGAGTGTCAGACTTGTACTGACTAAAACCCACTCATGTTCCTTCTATTGCCCTTTACGTTCCGGGGCCGCGGTATCTCTTTCGAATAACCCGCAACCCCGGCGAATAACCCGCAACCCCGGGTCGGTGCACAATTTGGAAACACTTTATTGTGTTTTCTATTAATGTACTTATCATGCGTATAACTGTACTGTTTCTGGCTGAAGAACGTAAATCCTGTTTTTTTTTTAGATTTAAATCCTCATTATGGATGAAGAACAAGCCACAATTGAGAGCCAGTTCCTTGCCTTTGCCAAACTTTTTGAAGGCAAAACGAGATCTGGTGAAACTATCACCTTGTGGCATAGCGATTATTGGATGCGACAAGGGAACATTATTGACGACAGAAAGGTTACAATGACTGATACCGGAATCATTTTTAATAGATACGGGTATTTTTTTCCTTATTTTTATTTATTTTTGAATAAACCTGTTACATGCACTTTCCGAAACAAAAGATGTATCCACAATCCAGAAGCAGACATAATAAATGTGAAAGATATCCTCACGTTGGTTCAACTCGTAGATAGACAAAGAAGAATGGATGGCAAATTCCATGAAAACTATTTTCAATTTACGTTAGGTATTAAAAAATCTCGGCTCCAATAAAAATAACTCCATAACGATCATATTTTCAAATATTGAAATCGTTCCTGGAAAATTTCCATTTTTTTTTAAATTCCGTGTTGTTTGTTTACAGTGAAAGACTAGATTGTATTTCATGAAGTGCACAAACTAGAAGCAGCTTCGAAATATAGCGCTTGTTAGCTCTTGCTGTGTTTAGTCACATTTATTACCCAATTTTAATTATCGGAGGGGCCTAACTAGTTATTATGACAAAAAAAACAACACCATAAAGGTTAACAAGTTCATCCTTACTATAATATTATAAAAGCGAAAGTGAGTTTGTTTGTTACGTCTTCACGCCTCAATGGCTAAACCGATTTTGATCAATTTTGGTACAGAGATAGTTAGACGGGCAGGCTATTTTTTTTTAAATGAAACAGAGAGAAAGAGTGAAGAAAAGGGAAAACTTAGCTTTGCTATTACAATACATAAGGCGCAAGGTTAAAAACTACAGATAGCAGGTACCTGCAAATCAGGAAAGAGAACTGTGTTACCCCGAATTTAACGCGAGCGAGGCGCGGGCAAAAGCTAGTTATACAGTATACTAGCTGTGCCCAGCGGTTTCACCCGCTGAGGTTTAGGGGTATGAAAAATAGATGTTAGCCGATTCTCAGACCTACCCAATATGTACTCAAAATTTCATAAGAATCGGTCGAGCCGTTTCGGAGGAGTACGGTAACTAACATTGTGACACGAAAATTTTATATATTAGATTAAAGGTTTTTGAAGAAATTTATAGAAAAGCAAGTATTTCAGCAACATGAGAGCATGACTAAGTTCTCGAAGACCAATTCAATAAACGTATACATGTTTTTATCGAGATTTTCTAATGAGCAATAATGACTAATTACTAAAAAAACACTTCCAAGTGTATTTTTCTTTGTTAATTTTCCTAGAAAAATCTCAAGGTAGTCGAGAAATTTATTACAAATTGAGAAAGAAATTCCTAGGGTTAAAAAACGAAGGTAGTTAATTAATTAATTAATGAACAATGGTATCAAGTAAACGGCCTAGCAACTTGTTGGCTCTACCCATGGGTTACGCAACGTGCCACTCAGACTACTGTCACTACCACAAACATATTATGTCACTTTATCAGGGCTTCAAATACTGTACAATCCTTACTAATATTATAAAAGCGAAAGTGAGCTTGTTTGTTTGTAACGTCTCCACGCCTAAATAGCTTAACCGATTTTGACGAATTTTGGTACAGAGATAGTTTGGACCCTGGAGACGGACATAGGACTTTTTTTTCTAAAGTGAGAATGAGGGAAGTAAAGAGAAAACTTAGCTTTGCTATTACAATATATAAAATATATATTTCTATTGCAATATAATTATATTTTGCCCGCAGCTTTGCTCGCGTTAAATTTGGGGTAACACAGTTCTCCTTTCCTGATTTGCAAGGTAAATGCTACCTTTAGTTTTTGCCCTTGCGCCTTATTTATTGTAATAGCAATGCTAAGTTTTCCCTTTTCTTCCCTCTTTCTCCCTCATATCTCAATCTTTGTTTTAAAAAAAAATATTGCCTATGTCCGTCTCCAGGGTCCAAACTATCTCTGTACCAAAATTCATCAAAATCGGTTTAGCCATTTAGGCGTGGAGACGTAACAAACAAACTCACTTTCGCTTTTATAACTTTAGTAAGGATTGGTGCTTGCGAAGTACAGTAACAGGCTAATTGTTTTGACAGTATTTTTCTCTTTTTTCTAGAAAAGTGGAAATAGATTTCAACGAATGGATGGCGTTACTAACTGAACTTTGTGAACTGAGGAGTTTAGACTTAGAGAAGACTATTGAAATTCTGACGAACTGTGGTCTTCCTGGAGAATCACCCGTGGAAATTCCGCAGTATCGAAACTTCTTTTTGACCTATAAGTCTAAAAATGCAATGGGAGGCGACTCCGTTGGTGATTTGTAAGAGGTGACAAAAAAGTGCCGCGATCTGCTCTATTTTGAATGGTCTCATTACAAAGAAAATAACGTCAAATTAACAACGCTTCAGATAAAAAAAAACATTTTCTTCAGCGACATCTCTGAACCACACCACTTGGTGTCGTTTCCTTTTTTTTAACCGACTTTAAAAAAAGAGGAGGTTCTCAATTCGACCCTATGTTTTTTGTTTACCACACCACTGTAGTAAAGTTCGAATACAAAACTTTTATCAATATGTATTATGTATAAATACATTTTATCAATATGTATTATTGTAATTCGTAAGATCGCGTAAAGAAAAAGGACATCATTTATGTCGTCTATATAAATAAAAGCGAAAATCACTGACACACACATCACGATATCTTAGAAACTACATGTGGTACCTAGATGTCTCAAATTTTGCACATGGTTTTTTTAGGACGTAAGTGCTATCTAAGACGAGATTTTGCAAAATTCAACAACTAAACGGGCAAAACAGGGTGGCAAAGTGCGTATGCGAGAACGCGATTTCTTAGACGGATTGACTTGAAATTTTGCACAAGAATTCTTTCATATAATTATTAATATACCACATAACATCACGCTTCGACACCTAACAGCCGCACAGCGGTTGAAACCGCTGGATACCGTTGTACGTTTTCAAATCAAATCAAAGCATTTATTTCAATTAGAGAATTAGATATTACAGGCACTTTTGAATGTCAAAAAACAAAATGAAGCTACAGTCCCGGTCACAAGGCATAATAACTTGTGAAAGTACTGTAGTTGCCCATTCCAACGCGTTGATCTCTATGGAGAAGAATGGGCAAGAAGTACATATGCGTAGTACATAAAAGATCTCTTAACGTACATCTTAGTTTTATTAAAATTAATTTAGTTATTTTGTTGTAATGGATAGGTGCAATAATTGTGAACTCTGCCAATTTCAGCATTAACATTAAAAATAAACACACATTGTTTAATAAAACGTTGTACTTCACTAGTAGTAGTGGTGTCTTCAACAATACATGATTTTCTTTCTTTGTTATTTTATCTAGAATTTATAAGTGTACTAAAGTAGTTTCCAGGGTCAGAGTAATCACATTCCATTTAGTCCGTCTTTAGATTATTCGAAAATAAGCGACCCATATTTGTTATTTGTAAATTAGACCAAAAATTACAAAGATATAGCCCATTAAAATTACGTATGACGTGACAATAACGTCAGTTGATAGGTTTATTTTATAGCAATGAATATTTAAAAAATATAAAAAAAGTTTGTCCATTTTTTATCATGACTGTTCCACATAATTTTATTTTTGTAGTTAGTTCTTTTTTAGGCAACAGGCTCGCCTCCTATTTCTTAGAATTCTGCCTAACTTTTGAAAGATACAACTCCGATGTTGCTTTTCAGATATTCAAAGGAATTCATGGAACAGCACTATGGGCGCCAATAAGGTGTATGAAAAAAAAAATATATTTTACAACAGGCAACAGTTTTATATGAAATTTTAAAATATATTGATATTTTCGCAAAATTTTCTTTTTTTTATCAAGGTTTAAGCGTATTTCTATCTCCATAAGAAAATGCACACTTAGTATTGCTTGAAAGAATCGGGCAGCTTGACTGCTCACGGCGCTACGTGCCTCTGCACTTCCGACCCAACTTGTTTAAGTCTCCAGGGTCCAACTATCTCTATACCAAAATTTATCAAAATCGGTTTTGCCATTTAGGCGTTAAGACGTTACAAACAAACTGACTTTCGCTTTTATAATATTAGTAAGGATTTTACATTACTACATACATGCGAGTTTGAGGACCACCAGCCGGTGCTTCATTCACAAAAAATGATTTGGCCAAAAGTATTCGTGTTGTGCTTATTGTTAGTGTAAAATAAGTCAATATCATGTTCGTGAGATATTTCATAAAAAAAATGATAGTATCTTTTGGTCGCTTTTTTATTTATTGATCTTTCAAGTCTAAAAATATTATCTTGTTAGTGATATTTTATGAAATAATAAAGATAAACTATTAGTTTCAACTATTAATTTATTCGACTGAATCTTTCTAAAACCTGAATATTACTTTGGCAGTGACCCAAATCTGGATACTGTTCGTCAAGATTGGTTTGAGAACGGCTACCCTACCATGACGTCTTAAAACAAAACTTATTCCAGTGAGGGAAAGAGACAGAGCTATACAGGGTCTCTAGCACCATCTCTTTCTCACACAGGAATAAGAACTGCTATAAGATGTCATGGTAACCCTACAGGTCCAGTTCAAAACCAACGTCGGACACTTGTTGCCCGGTAGTTTGCTGAACTTGGCCTACTTGGCGCAGCCTTGAGGTACACACTAAAAATGATCTCTTGGTTTGTGTTTAGATCTTATTTTCATTGTTTCAAGATATTTTCTCTTTGGTATCACATTTTTCTGCTAGCTGGGCACAATAACATTCCTATAATTCCAACCAGGGTGCGCTGATACCTATAATTACGAGATATTGAGATAGCTTAGGTATTGGCTGCAACTCTAATATGCGTCATTATTTACCTAACCTTATGGCACATTTGTATTGTAAACCATATTGTTTACTTGAAGGTGCAAATAAACATTTTTTTATGTTTTAAATTCTTTTCTTTCTTTGTAAACTACGAGTACCTAGAACTTGCATTTTGTGCATATTTTTTTTAAACTTTGCCCTACACTAGGATTGTCTCCTGTATCGTGGGTACGTTCAGAAACAAACTCATATACAGAAACAGCAAGGCCCGAAACAACGATTTGTAGGCCATATACATATTTGTTCCGTGCAGCAGTCAATCGTTCAGTCACTGCGCCAACCGTGACGATCCTGTTGTCGATTTGTGAATGCTCTCCTACAAAACAGTCAATATTCCAGATATGACGAATATACAGGACTTGTAATGTGTCTGACAAGTTATAAGAGCCATCAAAACTGACTGATAACTGAGAAAACTTTTCCTGTTAGTAAAGTTCTTCAAGTGACACATATATTAAAATTTAGGTTGTAGTGACGTAATTATCTTCTATATACACATATTATCACACATAAAATCAGCCAAGAGTGAGTGAGTCACATTCCCGCACCGAGGGTTCCGTAAAAACTTTCGACATAAACAGCCATATCTTTTGACTGCGTAGACTTAGAACAAACATCCATACATACATCCTCACAAACATTCTTATTATTAGTAGGTGTTAACGCTTACGTTAACACCTCCGATACACACATGCATCATTAACAAGAGGGGAGCGGTCGGCGGATAGCGGAGCGGCTCCACGACGACGACGACGCGGCGACGGCGCGCACCCTCCACACTAGCTTCAACAACGCGACCACGATCGCATGATTTTTATTTTAAGTTCAATTTTGACCATCATTGTAGAACATCTAATATAACCCTGAAATACAGTCCGCTTTCAATTCCAACTGGGCCTGTCTAGTATGATAGTTTAATGTACAGAGTGTTTGGTTGACTGGCTTCGTTAAGCGTCTGTTTTGCACATTGCACATTTGTATATTTTATTATTGTTCGGCGCCTCGCCGTTAGCACCGCGCGATTTTCCGCTGTAACAAATTGTCCTTATTCTAGCTGTTACACTTAAGGCGCAGATAAACGACTTTTAATGATTTTATATTGAACATCACGTCTAAACTTGTAGTCTTATTTCTTTGAAAAAAATATATGTTATACTAGACAATTTTATTCATAATTTGATATGTGAAAATGTGAAATTATATTTTAATAACATAGTGTAATTAATTTGTAAAGTATTGTCTAACGTGGACAAAAAAACGATAATCACGCAAAAACTATGGGGCGTATTTACATGAAACTTTAATCATATAAAAGACAATTTAATGACCCATATTTTAGTATACGGCTTTTATTTGTATTGTGTTTGATAAACCAAGGTGGGTTGTTTTTTCGAATAATCTTGGTGCGCGTTGAAGCGGGGCTCTGGCGGGCGACGGGCGGCAGTGTATGGCTGACTACTGTCAAGTAGTGTCAAGGTTAGACGCAGTTAATGTCGCCTTAACTCACTTTAAAATTGTAGCGCGGTAAATTGGTATAAAATATAATTTGGAAATTTTCCTCAATTATATCTATAAATGATTTAAGGTTAATTCATTATCTAATATATAAAATTTCCGTGTCACAATGTTAGTTAACGTACTCCTCCGAAACGGCTCGACCGATTCTTATGAAATTTTGGGTGCATAGGTATTGGGTAGGTCTGAGAATCGGCTAACATCTATTTTTCATACCCCTAAACCTCAGCGGGTGAAACCGCTGGGCACAGCTAGTAATAAATATGATTTTAAGTTAAGCCGGCACGGTTGGCGCAGTGGCTGAGCGAACGACTGCTGCACAGCGTGTCGAGGGTTTGATCCCCACACGGAACAAATATTTGTATGACCTATAGCACAAGTAGTTGTTTCGTGTCTGGCTGTTTGTGTATGTGAGTTTAAGTTACTAATGTAGGGTAACGATTTAAAAAATAAAATTGAAATAACCGTGCAACAATAAGACGAACGCTACACATAGACGCGACTTTCATAGAAATGCGTTAACAATTTGTTACTACAAAACGCACGTTATCCGTCTGACATAAAGTTTATTTTGCCTGCTATTTATTTCCTTTGTACGTGTCACAAACACCCATTGGGACGGTTACCAATAATTATCCCCAGCATTGAAGTGAAAATATAACAAGAGAAGGATGTGCAAGCCACGTGAATCGTTACAACTTAGAGGAAAGGGATATGATGATACTCGATACTAGCTCTCAGATGAGCACCTGGGGTGAATGGAATAAAGAGGGGAGGGAGGAGAGGGGGGGTGGGGGCATAGAATGCAATTATTGTAGATTAGCTGTGTCAACGGCTTCGCTTACGTTCGAATAAACTTTAGTGCACACCAAAAGTTAAACATTAGTGTTGTTTAGAAACTGCTAATTCTATGGTTACAATGGAGGTCTTATCGCTAATAGCACAACCTTTGGATGGAGTGTTCGAATCTTACTAATATTATAAAAGCGAAAGTGTGTTTGTATGTTTGTTACGTCTTCACGCCTAACCGGCTAACCAGGGACCAAAATATTAATGCGTATGAGGGTTTTAATCGGGTTATTTTTTAGGGTTAGGTTTAAAAACCCACAATACAGATTAACCCGTATTATGGGGTTAATCAGCCTATAAGAACCGGTTTCGTCGTATTGCGACTTCGTCCGCTTGGCATAGTTACTTTGGGCTAACGCTAATATTAACCCGCGTGATGATCGAAAAAAAAAAACATTTTTCTCTCCCATTTTTTCCCCTCTTTCTACCCCAATTCTCACTTTAATATTATGCTAAAACCGTCTCCAGGGCCCCAGCTATCTATACCAAAATTCATCAAAATCGGTTTGGCCATTTAGGCGTGAAGACGTAACAAACAAACTCACTTTCAGTTTTATAGTATTAGTAAGGAAGTAAGGATTTATGTGTTCTTCTTTATACATCGACAAAGTTCTTCAACAAAAATTGAAGATATCCGAGGTGTAGTGAAAATTATTTCGAGCTGTATTCGTGAAACTGAACTTGCACTTTCTTGAAAATAATCCTGCTCTTCATGCTCTTTACAGCAATAAGCAAAACCGGGTATAATACAAATACACAAGCTAGCTTAACCAACCCTCCTTTAGCAGTTCGCTAAAGCAACGTCCGTTCTCTATTTTTTATAAACTAAATACGAATTTATCAGAATAATAATATGCATATTCGAAAACATTAGTTAACGACTGATATTAAATTTACTTCTCTTTATTTGAATATTGTTTTTATAAATATTACTATTTGGAAGATGACTTAGCTTTGTCGTAATATCAGGCCAATTAGACTGATTGGCAATATGCTTTGAGCCATATACCGCATGTAGCTTGTCAGATCAAAATGCATGTCCATTAAATCATTGACACTCCTCACTCATCAGTGAAATCCATCAAAGATATTCTATACTTCCCCATCGGGAAGTATAGAATATCTTTGATGGATTTGATACAGATCTTTCAGTCAGCTGAGGTGTCTGAAACGTCAAAGTAGTACTCCTCTAAAGCCTTCATTAGAAGGCTTTGCATTTACCCGATATAATCTGTCACAAAGAGACTTAGCTTTATTCAACGTGTTTGATATACATAGTAAATAGATATATTTAAGACTAGTTTTGCTCGCAACGACGCCTCCGTTATGTTTATAAATCAGCCCACGGGAACGCTTTTTAAATATGTGCCCGTTAGTGCAAAAAATTTCGAAATCAGGTCAGTAGTTCTGAAGTCACTCCCTACATTCGAAGTTTACCTCTTTATGATATTAGTTTAGACTATTTTCAGTTGCACTTGAAAACCAAGGTATCATCTTGATTATTTTCTGTGCCAGTCGAGTTATAACGTTAAATATATGCAAACGCAAACGCAAATAGTGTTTTAGGAAGAGTAATTTTAATACTTTTTTTTCTGTATTCTGGACTTAACTGGACTCAATCTTGTATAAAGTTAATTGGTGCTCAGATAAGTCAGTCACCCAGCCGTAAATAAGGGGATGGCGGGGTCTAGAGTGCAAACGAAGACCCCGCCATCCCCATCGCCAGTTAATTACATCACTACGAAGTATGTATACGCAAGTATTTGCGTATTAATCTAGTATAGATTGGATCTTAATAAAAAAGTGATTTCCAATTCATTCAGGATCAGTTTCACACCCTTGCGTTCTGGCACTGTAGGCATGGAATGAAAAGATGTTACTTGGCGTACCTACGGCTTAAAATGCAATATAGAAATGTAGGTATAGAATGGAAAGATGTTACTCGTAGGCGTACCTTCGGCTTAAAATGCAACATAGAAATGAGACAATAGCTTGGCAGAGTAATCGTATGCAGGTCCCGAGTTAGAAACTTGGGGTGAGCAATGTTTGTGGTTTGTTCGAAAGAGATACCGCGACCCCGGAACACAAAGAGCAAAAGGAACAAGGATAGGATTTAATCAGTAAAAGTGTGACTTTCACGACCTTCTGCACAATCCAGAGCAGGAGAAGTTATTCGATAACTTCCCGACCCGAAAAAATACAAAATCATTTTTCGTTTAAAAAAAATCTTAGTTGGCAAACTCACCCGTTATGGGTAACTTAACTGGTACTAATATCAAAGCTGGTAATATTTGGGTTTCCCTTTCCTTTTTTAATTGACCTATTATTCCTCAGATGGCATTAAATGCAACGCGACCTGTGATGGTTACCTGTGCTGGCCTCCTACTCCAGCCGGCGAAACGCTTTACCAAAACTGCCCCAGTCGTTTATTAAGCAACGAGAAAAGTAAGTACAACCTTCTAGCAACACACGCATGGTTTAAAGCTGTCAAAATCATACGCCTGTGTTTACAAGTCGAGTCCATATGTCCCCCATGTTGTTCTATGCACCTGACATATTTATGGTGATTATGAAATTAACATAAATCTTTTATTTATCTGGTCTTCAAAGTAGTTGATCATCAGTTCGAGTGACATCGTTATTTTTGTCTTATGTTCTTTTAAGTTCTTATAAAAACCCAAGCAATGCCTTTTTAGAACTATCTAAAATTATATACGGTATAGTCGATACTATAGATTGCTCTTCAGCATTATTATTAGCATCATTAAAAGTTTCGTGATAGAAGTGCTCGAACCTTCCAAATTTTCAAATTGTAGGCTTCACTGCATTCACAGAGGCTATGAAAAATAACTTTTTTATTGTTGCACTTTACCAAAGGGGACCAAATTACTCCAAAGTATTAGCATAGATTATAGAGTTGACAACACGGTTGGCGCAGTGATTGACTGGTGCGCTGTGTGTTGTTGGTTCGATTCCCGCACGGAACAAATATTTGTATGGCCTACAGGTTGTTGTTTCGGGTCTGGCTGTTTGTGTATGTGAGTTTAAATGTTTGTAAACGCGCCCACGATACAGGAGAAATTCCTAGAGTGGGAAAATGTTCAAAAAATAAAAATAGACCTTTTTTAAATTATAAAGCAGCGACTAAATGGTTTGGTTAGGTAAGAAGCGCACCAACGAAAACTTTAAGCTTCATCTAAGTTGGTCGAATCAAATTCAAGCTATCTTCAATATTTGTAGTCGCTTACAGTCATTCATCCATTTAGTGTTTCAGTAAGCCACATTCAGAACTTTCATCTTTTGCCAAATACTTAATACAGTTTCAATGGTGGTGCTTTGAGTCGTTTTCTCCTGTTTTCATTTATATCACCGGTAATATGACTGTGTTATGATAGATTTATACTGATAATTTTCTTGTTAATAATATTTATAATGACTGCGTTGTAAAACTATAATTAATAAGGTAATTATCCAACAGAGCCGAGTAACTAGGTACATGAGTTCTTTCAACTATATTATGAACATTAAGTCCCCAATTTCTTACTGACTTCAAGATGCATTTATAGTGAAATTTGAAAACTCTTTGAGGACTTCGAAATCACTTTGCAATGATTTTCCATAGTAGGTAATAAATGTATTTTTATCTGCTCAGTAACCTTACAAATATGTAGGTATTTCAATAAAGCATTTTAAAAGTACGTCTGCAAGGTTCTCCTCCTAGAAAGATACCTTTAAAATACTTTATAAAATATAAATTCCGCGTAGTTCTCGAACAGATTCTAAAACGGTTCTACTTGGAATTTAAAATAATTATACTGTGTTTGTACTAGTATATTCTAAAGTTAAATGCTTGTGCATGTTCCGTTTAGATTGAGTATTGTGCTTGACTGCTAAACTTACACTGGTATGTTTTGTATTGTTAGTCGTGAACAAGACTTAGGTCGAAACTTCGCAAGCCCAGATTCCGCCCCATTAAACAAATATTTTTTTTGTCATTTTGTTTATTAAAGTGAAACTTTTATTACATCATCTCAAACTTTTTCGTCTGTGTGTTGCATGTCGCGTGACGGTCGGCCGTGGAGTAGGGACGTCTAAATTGCTATAATTAAAAAAAAAGTTTCACTTTTATACATTTTACACATATTTTTATATTTATTTAATACAAGCATTAGGTATATTATTATTAAAACAATAAAAAGTATATACATGACACATTATTATAATTTTTATTTTTTCTTTAAAGACTGTGCGTTTAGGCGATGTGGAACGGACGGACAATGGCTTGGGCGACACCCTAACGACACGTCACCCAGAGGCTGGACTAACTTTACGCCCTGTTTCCCCCCTCTCGTTCAACAGATACTTGATAAAGTCAATGAAGATGAAGCCGAAGCACAGGTATGCTAAATTATTCATAATAAATAGATACCTAATAATCATTTACCACTAAGTACTATTTGTGTTCCGTAAATGATTTAAAGGTATTTTTATTATGGCTATTAGATATATTATCATCAATACCGGCCACATAATAAATAATCATAAAATAAGCTTTATATTAATCATTGTTCCATTTCCAAAAATATACTTTTTTAACCGACTTCAAAAAAAGGCGGTGGTTCTCAATTCGTCGGATTCTTTTTTGACTGATTTGCAAAATTCTTTCTTTTTTGATAGGGTTCCCAGGTGGTACCATATCAATTTTATTTGTATTGTTTAGGTAGTTAATGTGTTAGTTATCGTCTATAATACATATTTTTTCTCCATGTCTATATGGATGATCTGCTATTTTTTAGTAACAAAAGAAAATGAATACCTACTCGATAAAAATTATGTGATTTATCATTTTACCATTACTAAAAATGCAGAAAGAAAAAACTTTTTTGTTAAAAATAAAACAGACTACCAAAAAAAAAGTCAATAAAAAAAACAAAAGTCACATGGAAGTAAAGTTATTTTCCACTTTTTAGTTTTTTATTTGGCAGTCTGGTATTTTTGACTTTCATAACTTCTACAGATTATCTTTCCAAAGAGATACATCTCAACTATTTAATTCGTTTATTATTTTTTGGTATTAGAACTATAAACATGTATTAATTCTTATTTTCTTTAAGTGTAATATACTTGTAGGTAACATAAAAACACGAATCACTTTGCTAATAATCACTTCGGTTAACACTTTACAATCATATTTGTACACAACTATAATCATTAACCTCTCAAGTTGACGGTTCAGCTGCTTGTCCGGTCCTCCGACAATTTCTGCATTAAGTTCTATTCTGAGAACCTGAAGTCAGGCGTTCAATATTTACCTACTACAGATAATATTTAAGACGTTTTTGCAACAGGAAGTTAAATGACATCACGTACACCGGAAGTCAATGCACGCTAACAGAAGGGACTAAATCATTTCAGTAAATCATTCAACATACACTAACTAGAAAACATACTACCTAGCCTATCCTAAGACGTGTAAAAAGGAGCACTGATACTTATAGGTAGGCACATATTATATCATGTAAAGAATACACTTTGATAGAATCATAATTTAAATCAATGATTCAACTTTTCATTTTTTTTTTCACTTTTCTTCACTGTTACGAGTTTACGACCCTAGGCGTTCAGGTCACTGGCCGAAGATTGTAGGTACTAAAGATATTAAATACGAATGCGCTGGGTCCTAAGTCTGCTATTACAATGGTGTCAGAATGGTCGATCACTGATCGTATAATGGTTGATTTTGACAAGTTTAGTATGTAGTAGATTACCAAATTTATCAAAATTAACCATTATGCGATCAGTGATCGACCATTCTGACACTATTGTAATAGCAGACTTAGGCCCCTGGTTATATGAAATACTTTTTCTTAAAGTTCTTACCTACTGGAATAACTTGCCAACTACATACTGTATGTGGAGATATCTACGTAATTAAATAAACTGGGAAGTAAACAGCTTTCAGCTCAGAGTTCGTAAGAAAAAAAGTAAATTATCTTTTTCTCTATTTGAGAACCTGGAAACATGCTCAAATACTGTTTATCACCTTCGCTATATGCCTCTTGAATGTTATTGCTCCTTTTATTATACTTTGTATAATGATGAACTATCGCGAATAGTCCAAACTTATTAATTTATTTGTTTCAGTTTAAATTCGAAACTGCTATCAACACCCGCATTATTGAAATGGTTGGAATTGTTGCCTCTTTTTTGACCATTTGTGCAGCTATAGTAATATTCAACGCTTTCCCGTAAGTATTATTTTTTTAAATGTGAATTTTGCAAAATTTCATCATCTGCCTAGGCTTTTCCCAACGGCTTCCAGTTTTACTGGATGATACCAGTATTTGACACGGAGCGAGTGCCTATCTGACCTCCACAACCCATTAGTAACATTAAGGTGGCCTGGTTGGCGCAGTGGCTGAGCCATCGACTGCTGCGCTGCGTGTCGCGGGTTCGATTCCCGCACGGAACAAATTTTGTATGACCTACTGACAGTTGTTCCGGGTCTGGTTGGTTGTACATGTGAGTTTAAATGTTTGTAAACGCACCCACCACGGTACAGGAAAAAATCATAGTACGAAGCAACGTTTAAAAAAAAGTGTTATCCGATACTCCTTAGTAACACTGGTTGTCAAACTTTCGAGCCACTGACTACCTATAACAACTATCGAAGATCTACAAATGACAGCCGGGTCTATTCTGAATCGGGTGGTTACCCACCCACAGACCAGCCTAGGCAAGCGCGGCTTAACTTATAGATTGACCAGAGCGGCTATTATTTGTTGGCTATTATTTAGCCTCATGGCTAAATAATAGCCAATAAATAATAGCCGCATTTCTGAGTTGTTTTGTAGTATTAAGCCGCGATAATTTGGGCTACCTTCTAAAAATATGGTAGACTTTTTACTGTGCTTGTATATATAAAATATTTGATTGAAACGGTTCCTACTTTTTATTTATGACTTCCCGTTATTTTAATTCAAAACATTTGTATAGCTTTTTTAATCATTTAAATTTTATTATTGTTACAAAAACAACACATTAACCTACGACGTCGCCATGACAACAAGATCGTGGTTTGTCGAGTCGTATTTTACTTGAAGGTTTACCCAAAGCTGAGAACAGATACTTCAATACTCTGACAGATACTTCAATACTCTGCCAGATACTTCAATACTCTGCCAGATACTTCAATACTCTGACAGATACTTCAATACTCTGCCAGATACTTCAATACTCTGCCAGATACTTCAATACTCTGCCAGATACTTCAATACTCTGCCAGATACTTCAATACTCTGCCAGATACTTCAATACTATGACAGATACTTCAATACTCTGACAGATACTTCAATACTCTGCCAGATACTTCAATACTCTGCCAGTTACTTCAATACTCTGACAGATACTTTAATTCATTTTGTGTCCTATGTCCGGAGCCACATTTTCATTTTGTCCGAACTAATTTGACCGAACCTTTAATGGTCCATCATATCTTCGACTTCTCACACTAACACAACAAACAACAAATCGCCATGACAAATATTTATTGTCAAAGTTTTTTTTTTAATGCAACTACCTTTTGTCTTTTGACAACGATAGGATAAATAATGAGATCCTATTTAGCAATAGAAATCTGGTTGTTATTTGGTTTACGGAGTCTTTCGAAATGCGACCGCTATCACTTACTGCAAGATACTGATAACAACGTCAGTACGCAGCGAACTGGTGTGCCGCTGCGGTTCAACGTCCATAATATGTGTCCATACACTGCGGCGTCAAAACTTTGACGGCAGCTGTATTTCTCTTCAAAAAATTTCCGATAAGATACTTTTCTATCATGCTAGAAATACTTGTTACAGCGACGTTGCTGTTTATAAAAAGTCGCTTTCTGAAGAATATCTTTATTACAGTACTTATTTATTCATTTTTCTTTGCATAAGTATGTTATTTTTGTCAAATGACAAAATTTATCTTCTTGATCATCTTGCTGGAAAGTAATGAATGTGTAAGGTTGAAATGAATAGTTTCGGTAATCTTCTTATGTTTTATTAAGAATGACGATTGCATCACATAAATGTCTTTCACAAAGATAAAACTCTAAAAATGGTGCGTCATTGTATCTCATAATTACAACAAGGACATTTTTTTCCACAATATCAACATCTCATGGCATTCGTATTTCTAGGAAGACGATGGTTACCGAGGTACATACTTTGATACTTGACCTGGATCCATCCCTTTATATATAACTAGCTTTTGCCCGCGGCTCTGCTCGCGCCCACCCCCTATTTTAGGGAAGGGGGGGTTTGAAAGACACAAAAAATAACTTATGTTACTCTCCATCCCATCAACTATCTCCATTTTGAAAAATCACGTCAATTCGTCGCTCCGTTTTGCCGTGAAAGACGGACATACAAACAGACACACACATACACTTTCCCATCCTTACTAATATTATAAAAGCGAAAGTGAGTTTGTTTGTTTGTTTGTTACCTCTTCACGCTTTAATGACTAAACCGATTTTGATGAATTTTGGTACAGAGATAGTTGGGAACCAGGAGACGGACATAGGCTTTTTTTTATAAAAGAGTGGGATATGAGGGAGAAAGAGGGAAGAAACGGGAAAACTTAGCGTTGCTATTACAAATCAATAAGGCGCTACCGAATTTAACGCGAGCGAAGCCGCGGGCAAAAGCTAGTTTATTATATTAGTATGGATAAACTATTGCAACATTTTATATTGATCTTTATTTCTTACAGTAGCCTGCACAATAGAAGGACTGTGATACATAGAAACTTATTTTATGCATTATTCATGGAAGTGACGGTCCGAATGGTACTGTATACACAACAGTCAAACTCTTTTGATGCTGTAGACCCAGAAGAGGATGACCCACGAAAAGGCATCGAGTATTTCGTAAGTAATTTTGTATAATATGACTTGTATGTGGTATCGAAAGTAACTTTTGTACAAAGAATTGTATGTGGTATCGAAAGTAACTTTTGTACAAAGAATTGTATGTGGTATCGAAAGTAACTTTTGTACAATATGAATTGTATGTGGTATCGAAAGTAACTTTTGTACAATATGAATTGTATGTGGTATCGAAAGTAACTTTTGTACAAAGAATTGTATGTGGTATCGAAAGCAACTTTTGTACAAAGAATTGTATGTGGTATCGAAAGCAACTTTTGTACAAAGAATTGTATGTGGTATCGAAAGTAACTTTTGTACAAAGAATTGTATGTGGTATCGAAAGTAACTTTTGTACAATATGAATTGTATGTTGTGTCAGTAACCTGGTATGATATGAATTGTATGTGGAATCATAAAATCATTATTGTTTTTAGTAAAGTGTAAAATGTTTTCTCCTAAGCTCAATTTAATAGTGTTGTTATAAGATCATATTGGGCTGTGATCTACGTATTACTAGTTATTGGTGTAACTAAAACGCAATTATTTAAAATCGCTAACTTGTTTTATCAGAAAGATTTAAGGCTAGCATTAAAAATAAACAAAACAGGCTTATTCGTCAACTCGCGCCTCATAAACTCGCGACTGGGCGCGAGTTAGCACTTTTCGATTTTACCTATTTTTGTTGTAGTCAACTCGCGACCGAGTGAAAATCTGACGTATGTACAGTCATCTACAAAAGTGTTTTGATAAATTTAATATCAAGAACCTACTTTACATTTTTAAGATAATATACGATTCGAGGGCCAGAAGATCGTCTTAGAGACTGTTGATCGTCTTGGAGTTGTTTTTTGAGATAGATATACATATTTTAATAAACAATTTGACAAATATATAAAACTGCTTATTTTCTTAATGATTTATTAAAAATATAACTATGACTCAAAAAGTTATCTAAAACTAAACAAACAAAATAAAATCTACTATAATAATATCTACGAGGATGGCTAATTATTTGGCTGATTATCTGATTTTTTTGCTTTATTTAAATCAGCATATTATTAACATATTTTATTACAGAGCTAATTCACAATAAAATAAATGAAACGTGCATTTTGCCAATTACAATTTGGGGAGACAAAGTGTAAAGAAAGAAATCTAAGGTTATCAAAGTATTGCTATTGGATTTAAAGCTTGTGTACCACAAGCAGGTCCATCTACTAATGAAACTGGGCATGAAATAATTACATCCCTGCGAGGAAAGTCAATACTACTTAGGGCATGAGGACAGTAAAATCAAAGGAAACGTGCACTATTGATGAACACGTTACATTTACCATTAACGAATTTGTGCACGTCGTTATTAGAAGTATCGGTTTATGTTTCGAACTTCTAATCTTGTGATTATTATATAGCAGTTATAAAAATCATTTACAAGAAACCCTGATCTGTGATTTTATAGTTAATGATAATCTTATATCATAGATTTTATTAGTTAGTAATAATTTTCATAAAAGTTTGTTGTAAAAAAGAATTTACTTTAATAGTCCCTTTTTTTCGGGTGGGAAATCATCAAATGACTTCCCACGCTCTGGGCGCAGCGGGGAGGCATGTCAGACTTTTACTGACTTAAACCCACCCATGTTCTTTCTGTTGCCCTTTACGTTCCGGGGCCGCGGTATCTCTTTCGAACGACCCGCAACCCCGGCAGGCGGAGGCCCTGGCAAACCACTCTGCTTTGCTGACTCTCTTTGAGGCGCGCGTGAAACACGAACGCGCCGTCGACACGGCCTGTCGTCAATAGACGTACGGACGGTGAGCTACCCATTGCTCACCGTCCACAGGCCCGCATCTACGGTGGCCGGGAGTCGTCTGCCGCGGCGGCTGGGTTGGTTCGAGGTTCTCTCCCTCAAACGCCCGGCCACCTATCTATCTCAACAACTACATTTCCTTTTATTTTAAACTGTACAGTGCCCAATACATATAAAGTTGGTTCCTATATTAAATTTATTAAAACACTTTTGTAGATGAGCATACCAGTTTTTACTCGGTCGCGAGTTGACTACAACAAAAATAGGTAAAATCGGAAGGTGCTAACTCGCGCCCAGTCGCGAGTTTATGAGGCGCGAGTTGACGAATAAGCCACAAAACATTTCAAACATTAATATGAAAAGCCAAAATAACTTTTCAAGATGTGTATCTATTGCAGCTCTGGAAATAAAAAGCCCATTCACTATTGGCCCTTTTTATCTCAAGAGAGAATATCTGCTTCTGAAAGACCTACCTTTTTAGTTAACACGTTCGTTGCAAAGTCAAAGGTTTTTATTTGTTAAACATATGTAGGTGTAACAGGTGTTATATTAACTAATATTAAGTAGGTATTTCCATGTTTTGCTGTAAGCGGCATACAAATACTAAAAAAATTAAAGGTCAATTACAAAAGATTTACATTACGAGATTATCAGATCTTTTGCAGGACTTTTGCATTGTGCGTTGAATATAATCGTGTTGTTTCACTCCTTGCGGGAGGATCTAACGTGTAAAGATCTTTAAGTAGGTATGAGAAAACTGTATCTTTAGGAGACTCATTAGGTCTCAAACGCAACAAAGGGTAAAAAAGGATACCTACCCTAGTTCACCGTCCGTCCATCCGTCTATTGACGACAGGCCGTGTCAACGGTGCGGTCGTGTTCCACGCGCGCCTCAAAGAGATGTCAGCAAAGCAGAGGGGCCTGCCAAGGCCACCGCCTGCAGGGGTTGCGGGTTGTTCCAAAGAGATACCTCGGCCCCGGAACATAAAGGGCAGTAGAAGCAACATGGGTGGGTTTAAGACAGTACAAAGTCTGACACTCCCCTCCGCTCCGCCCAGAGCGGGGGGTACAGAGATAGTTGGGACCCTGGAGGCTGAAATAGGCTAGCAAGAGGGTAGAAAGAGGGAAGAAAGAGGGGAGAAAGAGGGATAAATGAGAAAACTTAGCTTTGCTGTTACATTAAATCAGGCGCAAGGGCAAAAACTACAGGAAGCAGGTATCTGCAAATCAGGAAAGGGGAAATGTGTTACCCCGAATTTAATGACACCCGAAGCCGCGGGCAAAAGCTAGTCTTCCTATATAACGCCAAAAGAAAACACGCTCACGTGAGCGAAGCCAGCTTATAAAAAGAAGAAGAACATAGGCTTACGCAATCTGTAGACCACATTTAGAGTTCTCATTATTTCTAAAAATATTATCAAAAGAAATATGGAGCAGCTTAATAAAATATAAATTATGAAAGGGAATCCCCGTGATTGCTTCACGTTTGCAAGTACTTTAATGAAGCCCCTGAAGTCAGAGGGCCCCTTGCTGTCCTTTTTCTATGAAATAGGTTCCCCGTCGTACCGCTCGTTATAGCTCGTGGTATGTACTACTTCAGTAATTTTGTGCAAGCTGTTAGCTCATATCATAGAACAACTTTCTTGCAACATCGGCATGACATATTGACCTTTTTTTTCAAACTTATACGTTCTTACTTTATTAGATTACTAGCTTTTGCCAGCGGCTTTGCTCGCGTTAAATTCGGGGTAACACAGTTCCCTTTCCTGTTTTGCAGGTACCTGCTACCTTTAGTTTGTGCCCTTGCGCCTTATTTTCGTCTAGTTTTCCCTTTTCTTCCCTCTTTCACCATCATTTCTCACTTTTAAAAAAATGATAGCCTATATCCGGACTTTCTCTGTGCCAAAATTCATTTAAATCGTAATAAACAAGTCGTAATAAACAAACAAACTCACTTTCGCTTTTATAATATTAGGAAGGATGCGAATTTGTATACTGCAGTAGTCCGGTGTACTTAAACATTTAATTTACATTAAAACAGTTTGTGAGTATGTCAATAAATAGTCTTCAACCTAAATATTAGTTTCTCCTTCTGACGACACCATGCTTCATGCCCAGCTTCAGGTGAGCGCTGATCTGTGCGTAGCATTATGTGAGAATATGTTTTATGCGCTCGCGTGACAAATCTGATGCGAGCGCATATTATGCACTTACGCAAATTACTGTGGGGCATAGAATTGCAAATACACGTTTCATACAAAGTATTGCGTATTGCCATACAAACTTTGCCACCCATATACCCATACATTTGCAGGTTTCTGCTACCTGTAGTTTTTGCCCTTGCGCCTTATTTATTGTAATAGCAAAGCTATGTTTTCCCTTTTCTTCTCTCTGTCTCCCTCATTTCTAAGTCTTTTTTTTAATATAGCCTATGTCCGTCTACAGGCTTCCAACTATCTCTGTACCAAAATTCATCGAAATCGGTTTGGCCATTTAGGCGTGAAGACGTAACAAACAAAGTCACTTTCGCTTCTATAATATTAAGTAAGGATTCTCCTAAGGCCGAACTGTCATGAGAACTATTTAACAGCTTTATTTTATGGAGTCGATGGAAGCTTGTCTACCAGTTGTTGTTGTGTTTTTTTAAATCCCCGAATAAAAGACTTTTAAAGTAAACTGCTTAGTAAAAAAAAGCAACAACGCTTGGATTAAAATATTCGAAACGTAAAGGGATAATATTTTCATATCCTTAGGGGCCATCCATAAAGTACGTCACATGTAAAGGGGGGGGAGGGGGTCGACGAAATGTGACATGGTGTGACAAGGGTGGGGGGGGTCCTAGTTTTGTGACATCACATTTCAAATTTAATAAATTGAATCGCGCAATTTGAAATATAAAATTATTTTTTAGTTTTCTCTATAAATTAGGTATTTTTAGATGTAAAATTGCAAATATGTGACGTCACACTAGGGAGGGGGGGCTCTCACAAATGTGACCACCTGTGACAAGGAGGGGGGAGGGGTCTAAAAATCATGAAATTCGTGTTACGTACTTTATGGACGGCCCCTTACTAATATTATAAAAGCGAAAGTGAGTTTGTTTGTTTGTTTGTTACCTCTTCACGCTTTAATGTGTTGTGAAAAAGTGGGATGTGAGGGAGAAAGTAGGAAGAAAAGGGAAAACTTAGCGTTGCTATTATATACAAATCAATAAGGCGCAAGGGAAACTGTGTTACCCTGAATTTAACGCGAGCGAAGCCGCGGGCAAAAGCTAGTTAAAAATAAATATGAAAATATTATTATTATAAGTATTTTTAAACGTAAAGGGATTTTCATATTTTTTTTTTACTTTTTAGAGTTTTATTGAGAAATATTTTCTTTGTTGCGGGTTTTCACATAAGTTAGAATCATAATAAGATTAAGATTAATACACGCAAAGGATTAAAAGATTGGAAAATAAAATAGACAGAAAACCTACAATAAAATTCATAATAAGTTCAATGAGTGTTAGAAATGTTTTATCTTCGTGTTTTAGGGTTCCGTAATCCAAAAGAAAAAATGGAACCTTTATGGGATTACTCTGTTGTGTGTCTGTCTGTCTGTCAAGACCCTTTATCTCGGGAACGCGTAGAGATATCCTTACTAATATTATAAAAGCGAAAGTGAGTTTGTTTGTTTTTTACCTCTTCACGCTTTAATGGCTTAACCGATTTTGACGAATTTTGGTACAGAGATAGTTGGCAACCAGGACACGGACATAGGCTAATTTTTTTTAAAAAAAAAGTGCGATGTGAGGGAGAAAGAGGGAAGAAAAGGGAAAACTTAGCGTTGCTATTACAAATCAATAAGGCGCAAGGGGAACTGTGTTACCCCGAATTTAACGCGAGCGAAGCCGCGGGCAAAAGCTAGTAAATAAATAAATCTCTGGTTTGAGGAAGATGTTTACTAAAGTTCTAGTTTGAAGAACTTGTGTGATATTGAAAACTTTTAACATCCTTGTTATAACTTAACAGTTTTTTTAGATTCATTCTTATTAATAGTGGCTTTAGATTTCTTTCACCTTGCATATATTCGAGTCACAACGAAAATAGTGCAGACACAAACTTTGATTCATAAACTACGGTAGCTTCCACCAATCCTATCAATTTCTTGTATTCAAAAGCGATGAATATACAGAATATTTTCGAGAGATGCACACCGAGAGATGTGTAAAGAATGGTGGAGGCTTTTGGTAATACCGGCAACTAGGAACACTAGGAATTTGTTCTGTATATCGAATCGACTATTTTTGAATCATTATATCTCAGAAACGGTGACTTGTAGGAAAAAAAGTATTTATCTAGTTTTTATAGATAAATTTATGATCTACATTTTTGTCTAAGAAATTTTTATGATAAAACTTACCGTTTTGCGGAAAATCGCGAAATACTCTTTTTTTTTCGCGTATGACCTTGAATAATTTTATTCCATACACAAGAAACATGGGGAACTTTCAAATTTTATTTATAATTGTATTTTGAACGATTTCAACAATTTTTAGCTTGTTGTAAATTAATGTATCTTCGAATGACTATATTGACCGGACTATGAAGTTTTGCATGCATGTTTAGTTTAGATGACAATGCATGGTTAACTATAGTCACGTCATTATAATCTTCCAATTATATAAAGTATGTATAAAATCCCTTTGCGTACAAAAAAGCGGTTGCACAAAAGCCTTACCTGAACGTGTATTTTAGTCTTCTGTACAATATATACAAGCTGAGCCCAGCGGTTTCACCTGCTGCTCAGGTCCCCCTTATCACTTAGAGGTCTAAATATATAGTAATCTATTTATACCCCTTACTAAGTGATAAGGGGGATATATGCCGATTCTCAGACTTACTGAATATGCATATAAAATTCATAAGAATTGGTCGAGCCGTTTCGTTGGAGTATGGTAACGAAAATTGTGACACGAGAATTTTATATATTAGAAGATGTATTTATCTTAACTCAAATAATACTTACCAAATCTCACTATGGCCTAAACTTTAGGATCGAAAATCGGGAAGAGGTGAAACGGTAGATCTCATATTATTTAAAACTCACTTACATCAATAAAGTGAACTTTTAATGGAAGCTGCTACCACGCTACTCGATGATAGTGGACTATCATCACAGCACCATACAACCACAATGTTGCCTTTTTGTTTTCTAAGTGGTAGCTGGGAATTCAAGAAACATTTGTAACAGTATGTGTTTGTTTGTTTTGACTACAGCATCCTCGCGTGTTCGTGGCTCCCCCATTTTTTTTTTTTTTTGGTGGGAAATCATCAAATAACTTCCCCCGCTCTGGGCGGAGCGGGGGGAAGTGTCATACTTTTACTGACTAAAACCCACCCATGTTCCTTCTATTGCCCTTTACGTTCCGGGGCCGCGGTATCTCTTTCGAACAACCCCGTAACCCCGGCAGGCGGAGGCCCTGGCATGCCCCTCTACTTTGCTAACATCTCTTTGAGGCGCGCGTGAAACACGAACGCGCCGTCGACACGGCCTGTCGTCAATAGACGGACGGACGGTGAGCTACGCATTGCTCACCGTCCACAGGCCCGCATCTACGGTGGCCCCCCATGGTGGTTCCCCCATGGAGTCTAGATTTGCGCATCCATCAACAGGCTAAAAATCCAGACTCAGAAATGCCAGTTGGTGCTCGAGCTAGCTATGGGAACCATCAACAAAAAGCAATAATAAATATATACTTTTAAATCCTTATCCTTACTAATATTATGAAAGCGAAAGTGAATTTGTTGGTTACGTCACGCCTAAATGGCTAAACCGATTTTGATGAATTTTGGTACAGAGATAGTTGGGACCCTGGAGACGGACATAGACTATTTTTTTAAAAGTGGGATGTGAGGGAGAAAGAGGGAAGAAAAGGGAAAACTTAGCGTTGCTATTACAAATCAATAAGGCACAAGGGGAACTGTGTTACCCCGAATTTAACGCGAACGAAGCCGCGGGCAAAAGCTAGTAAATAAATAAATCTCTGGTTTGAGGAAGATGTTCACTAAAGTTCTAGTTTAAAGAACTTGTGTGATATTGAAAACTTTTAACATCCTTGTTATAACTTAACAGTTTTTTTAGATTCATTCTTATTAGTAGTGGCTTTAGATTTCTTTCACCTTGCATATATTTGAGTCACAACGAAAATAGTGCAGACACAAACTTTGATTCATAAACTACGGGGACCCTGGAGACGGACGTAGGCTATTTTTTATAAAGTGGGTAATGAGGGAGAAAGAGGGAAGAAAAGAGAACACTTAGTTTTGCTATTACAATCAATAAGGCACAAGGGCAAAAACTACAGGTAGCAGGTACCTGCAAATCAGGAATGGGGAACAGTGTTACCCCGAATTTAACGCGAGCGAAGCCGCGGGCAAAAGCTAGTGATCTATAAAGAACAAAATGCGACTTTATTAAGTTGGGTAGGTAAAAAATAACGTCGCATTAACAAGGCATTGTTGAATAGTGATCGAATTTAAAGATTTTTGCAAAATACATAATATTTATTTCAAACTCACATGGAGATCCCATTGTAGGAGCACTGAAATCCTTACTAATATTATATTATAAAAGCGAAAGTGAGTTTGCTTGTTTGTTTGTTACCTCTTCACGCTTTAATGGCTAAACCGATTTTGATGAATTTTGGGACAGAGATAATTGGGAACCAGGAGACGGTTATAGGCTAATTTAAAAAAGTGGGATTTGAGGGAGAAAGAGGAAAGAAAAGGGATAACTTAGCGTTGCTATTACAAATCAGTAAGGCGCAAGGGGAACTGTATTACCCCGAATTTAACGCGAGCGAAGCCATGTGTCCACATTAGTGAATCACAAGAGATCAAAAAGAATAATTAAATAATATTTGGACTGGAACAGAAGGCTTAAAAAAGCTTACTGAGCGCACTGTGATAATATATTCGTAAAAAAAAAACATCCGATCAGTTTCGATTTCAACAGACGAATGGTACTGGAAGACCGAATTGTTGCATTGAAAGTAACAAGTTTTAATGCATTATTTAATTTAACGATAGATTGTGTAAGGAATGATATGAGGGAAAAAGGAGTAAATATGATGCCGTGACGTCTGATAGGGGAGAATGGAAGAAGAAAACGTGTTGCGCCGACCCCAAATAGAATGGGACAAGGAAAATGATCATGATAGCACTTAAAAATGAATATATTCTACCAAAATACAATAATGTGGCTAGGATGAGGATTGCTGAATATTTAGTACCTTATTTTCTTAAAAAAAAACTACAAGACGATCTGCAGACGTTATACAGGACAAGTTCGAAAAGTTACAAGTACAAATCTAAACGATACTAAGCATGCTCTAACTTATTAAATATTCAATACTAACTAGGATTTGCCCGCGGCTTCGCTCGCATCCACCTCCCATTTTAGGGATGTGAATTCACCCTCCACACACCTCCACTTAAAAAATCACGTCAATTCTGTACTCCGTTTTACCGTGAAAAGAAAAAGACGGACAAACATATAAGTAGATATAAATTGATGTATTAAGTACAAAAAAGCGGCTCTCCAGCCCACAGTTAAACCGTGAGAGGTTTACGTATACCTATGGCAAAATAATGTTACAAATTTGTAAAGTGTTTTAGAAATAAATAAATAATTTAAAAAAGAAATGCAATTTTCTTCTTAGTCTTGTAAATATTTATCTACTAGTAATAGACGGGCTTTTGCTCGTAATTTGAATGTTTTTAGGGACATATCTTCTTAGCTTTTTCCCAACTATGTTGGGGTCGGCTTCCAGTCTAAACGGATGCAGCTGAATATCAGTATTTTACATGGAGCGACTGCCTATCTGACCTCCACAACCCAGTTAATACTGGGTACTACGACACCCCTTGGTAAGACTGGTTGTCAGACTTTCGGAACACTGACTACCTGTAACGAATGTCAAAGATCTACAAATGACAGCCGGGACCAACGGCTTAAGGTGCTTTCCGAGGCACGGAGGAAACTCGGTATGTAACGGGTGGTCACCCATCCACAGACCAACCTAGGCAAGCGCGGCTTAACCTAAAGAGCGACCCGAGCGGCTACTATTTATTTAGCCACGAGCTCCTCCAAGGACAAGGTAGCAAAATTAAGTTGTTGTGCTTTTCTAAAAATACACCTATTAATTTTATAACGTGTGTAAGATCGTCCTGTCAGCCACCGTACCAGAAATTTGAGAGTACTTTAAGAAGCAAGGTACCTAATCTTGCTGATTCTGATTTTCCCCTCGGACGGCCACAAAATGTCGAGCCCGACGAACCTCGGGTACAAGAGCACCTCGTCATTGCCTGCAGTAGTATTGACGAGACGTAACGCTTCTGTAGGTTCAGGAGTCTGTGTTTGAGAAATGACGGAGTGACATAAAACCTTCGTTCTAATTGTGGAATACGTAATAGTAAGCTTAAGCGTTTTGGAGGAAGGTCATAAAGTTACTTTAATATGTTGCACTTGGTGCCATGCCTTTGTTCCTTCGAAAGTTCAAGTTAAGAAAAGCAGTGCCATCGGCCTTTTTTCTTTTCTTTTTTATTTTGTCTGCTTTACGACATTAACCTCTCAAGGACCGCCAAGTACCACCGTCAAGCACCGCCGGGTGGGCTCTTATTGTAAGCGTAATCTGATTTTAAGACTTATCTTTACTACAAATACAGTTTTAAATCAGTCGGGGTTTGGTGGCATTTTGTGCCAGCGGGGCGCAACGGTAATACTTGTTTACTGGCACGTTTTTGTGCCACTGGGGCTCTAGAGGTTAATGCCGGGTATACGTAGTTGATTTGGAAATTGTGTTACGCAATGAGACCATGCAACGTGTAAAAAAAGGAGCAATATTAAAGTGCATCTACACAGCTGTGCACAACTAAGGTGATAAGTAGTCTTTGCGCATGTTTCATGGTTCTCAAATGCTATACTTTAGAGAAAAAGCCATTTTACTTTGTTTTGCAAGAATTTTGTGCGACAACCCTAAAATAAGAGCTTTTTATTTTCATGTTTGTTTAATTAGGTAGTTATATCTACATCCAGTAAGTGGTAGGTGAATTATTCCAGTAGGTAAGAACTTTAGGAAAAAGTATTGCATGTAACCAGCGTATTCGTACTTAATAATCTTTAGTAGTACTATCATCGGCCATTGACCTGAACTCTTAGGGCCGTAAATAAATAATGGTTGCTGGCAACAACACAACACAACACACCGGGTCCAACCCATAGCTAAGCATCAAAATACCCACATATTCAACCGATTTCTAAAAAGGAGGAGGTTCGCAATTCAGATGTATTTGTTTTTAATAACATAACTCCGTTTTTACTATTCAGATTATTGAAGAAGCTTGCGGGGTGGTCACATTCTCTTCTGCTATACCTAAGTATCATAACTTAAAATGCGTTCAGGGTATTGCTGCGACTGCCACGCTTTTGTAGTGCCTCAGCAATGTTTGCTGACGCACGCACTGTCAGTTTTGATGCGTTGTGGCAAAAAAACTGCCTCGCTACTCCACAGGCTGAGTGGCTGAACAGATCTTGATGAAATTTGGCACAGAGGTAGATTATAGTCTTCTTTTTCGATATCGTCTTCGATATCACGCAGGCGAAGTCGCGGGCGCCACCTAGTTTGTAAATAGTTTCTGGATCTAAATTAAAAATCATTTAATTAAACTAGGCTGGTGATCATCGCTTTTTGAAATTCATTAAACAGTCCCCTTAATAAAACCTAGTAAACGTTTTAAAACTACTAATAATTCAAACTGTGTTACAGTACTACGAAGTCAAAACATTGTACATCGGTTAACGTATAATCAATGTCCGACATTTATTTTAAAAAAAGAAGAAAAATATTCTAAATCAAATTCCGATATTACGAAATACGCCTCGTAATATCGGAATACAGATGCAATTCAATTCGAATACAGACATATAACTTGTATAGGTTGCTGCAGCTCTTAGTGGAAACAAAGAGCTGTGGTATACTTAGTTCTAGATCTATATGTATATATATATTTATGTGATTCTCTCAAATTACATAGATAGACAATAATATGTATTGTACTAATGACATGCACATGTCAAATCAAGATCTATCAAATAACGTCAATTACGTGATTAAACGTTATATGAGACATCTTGAATACAAGGATGCCTATGAAATTAGAACTAAGAAAATTATATAAATAAATAATAGACAATAGGAAAATAAAACAAACTCTTAAATGAAGAAAATAATATCGAAAAATTTTCCCTTTTTATTGCTGACGGGAAATTATTATCAAATAACTTCCCCCACTCCACCCAAAGTGAGTGAGTGTCAGCATTTTACTGACTAAAACCAACCCATGTTCCTTCTATTGCCTTTTATGTTCCAGGGCCGCGGTATCTCTTTTCAAATAACCCGTAATGCCGGCAGGTGGTGGCCCTGGAAGCACCTTGTTTTGCTGACATCTCTTTAGGGCGCGCGTGGATCACTAACGCGCCGTCGACACGGCCTGTCGTCAATAGACGGACGGACGGTAAGCTACACATTGCTCACCGTCCACAAGCCCCGTATCTACGGTGGCCGGGAGTCGTCTAGCGGCGTCCGACGCCCGGGGCGTCTCCCGCGGCGGCTGGGTTGGTTTGAGATTCTCTCCCTCAAACGCCCGGCCACCCCCTTCGCCAGCATGAGGTGACCGCTTCCCATTCCCTCTCGCTCCAGACCATGGACTGAACCAGGGCCGGACGCGAAAGATCGCAGCCACCGATCGCCTCTACAAGGGCAAGGCGGTGCTCCGCCCACGCTGGGCAGACCGCCACTGTGTGCTCCACCGTGTCCTCCGGGCGATCGTCACAATGGTGACACCCGGGCGTTTCTTCCTGCCCGATTATGTGCAGGAACTGATTTGCACCTTAAGTGTAATAATAAAAAATGATTATTATTTTATGCTATTTTATTAATTAGATTTTTATTGACATAAACAAAATAAGCCCAATTTGGGTGATCTCCTTTATGATATATTTTTCATCGAGTAGAAAAGGGGTGATGATTTTCAAACGGCTGAACAGAAACAAACTTGATTAAAATCGGTTCACCAGTTCAGGAGCGTAGCCACAGACAGACACACTGATAAACAATTCTCTTTTTTGATCGGGGGTCAAAAATATTTACGATACCATACCACCTATATTCGGATGTACTTGGTAAAGAAGGCTAATGATGAGCATCATTAGCTTAATTTTGACTGAAGCTGCTTAGTTCAATGTGTCTGAGTATCACGTTTTGCATGAACATAGTCTGTTATATAAAATAATACTAAGATAATTAATAATATCTCGACCTGGCACACTAGGTTGTCGACATGTAGAATATGAACTAGAAACGGCCAACGGCTTGATTGCCAAGAGCCTCGACGAACATCTGACGAACATCTGTCGAAGCTATCCTTAGGCGGCTTGCTCAAGGGCCTGATTCAAAAAGCAGTACACCTCGATACGGCCCGCATTGTGAGGAGGTTCTTATCACTGGAGCTCTAACCACCGGTAGCTTGGACCTTGCTTGGGAACCGGCGGAAACCTATTTTTATATTATCAAATGTATTTTTTAGAAGAATAGGGCATAGATTTTTTTTATATAACTTGCATTTACCAGCTCTGTGTTTAAAAATAGATGTTTCAACACAGCTTACTGATACTTCTGAAAATACTTTATAATAATAACTGTGTCAATATCAGGAATTAACAAATTTCGTTCAGTTGGTCTACCTATAGTGTACACTCAGAACCAAAATATTGTGTTAATGTGTGGAATGAATGCAGATTGCAAAATAACTATCATTTCGCGGTACGAGCGTTATTTTAATTTAAAGTCCCACGTTCGGAAAATAGTGTACGTAAATTATTTACGGACTTAATGAACCCTTTTATGTTGAAACTGATACTTCACAAAATGAAGAGGTAGGTATTTTATTCAGTAATCATTGGTAAATTCATAAAATGAAAACAAATTTGTATTTGAATTTACATGATAGACAAAAACGTATTCTGAATGTAACAACTTCAACATTATTAATTAACGCGAGGTGAATTAAGGAATTTTAATTATTTCAGGGGGTGAAAATTTTCGAATTTTAAATGAAAATGCACTAGTGTTTTAATAGTATTTCCAAAACCACCATTAAACAAGCTTTTATTAAAGTTCGTTGTATAAAACTATCCACATACTTTAGTTTAAAATTAGAATATCACTAAAAACAATTCAGCAGGTTCTCGTTTTCGATAAAAAAAGACTTATTAACGGGTAGAGTAGAATGAGAGATGAATAGTTTGAAAAATAGTAGAAAAATATGTTTCGATATTTTGGTAAATTCTGAGTAAATAAAAAAAACTTGAAAGGTGTCAAGGGACACCCGGATGGAACGAAGTTATTATTTATGATGTACAAAAAACCAGTATACACTCAACAAAAATAAATTCAATGCGAAATAGAAATGAAAATATCTGGCTTGCATTCTATAAGAGAGAGAGAGAGACAGACAGAGAAACATGCGCACGCCGCACAGCTTACAATAGCTTACTATAGCAAAAAGTGTCGTTACAACTTTTCGTGAGATTTTTTCCATCTTTCGCGATAAGGAACTTCGTTCCAATATAAATGTAAATCCGGAACATTTTGCTGAACAATTATAACTTTGTTTAGTTGGTAGTTATTGCCCAATCTATTTTCCCTGCACTATGCCGTGTTGTTTACTGGGCATCCTATTATACCACTCTAAATACCACTCTTAAACCCCACAGATCGGTAGCTGTCTATTTTACCAAGGAAATAATGTATTAGACATAAACTGACTTCTTGATGCGAAAAACTGTAATTGCCGTATTACTGTGAATTCACACAACTGTCATAACTGACAGATGAGGTTTCAATACGAACGGATCTGTTAGTCCTGTGGCCCAGCACCGCGTCTTATACTGAAGTGACATTAACACACTAGTACTGTTATAAGGAGAAAAACCCACCTTCCCCTGTTTTATTTATTACTAGCTTCCGCCCGCGACTTCGTCCGCGTGGCATAGTTACTTTGGGCTAACGCTAACTTTAAACGGCGTGATGTTCGAAAAATAAAAAAACTTTCTCTCCCCTTTTCTTCCCTCTTTCTTCCTCTCATCCCAATTTTTTAAGCCTATGTCCGTCTCCAGGGTCCCAACTATCTCTGTACCAAAATTCATCAAAATCGGTTTGGCCATTTAGGCGTGAAGACGTAACAAACAAACAAACTCACTTTCGCTTTTATAATATTAAAGTATTAAAGTATGGATTATAGAATTACTAATTATTTTGTTGTTTCAGCCTTATGTGTGCGAGGGGGCTTACGTTCTGCTAGAGTACTCTCGCCTTGTCGTTTACGGCTGGATGTTCATAGAAGGCATATTCCTTAACACTCTAATCTCCGCCAATACCCTTCGAAATGAGATCCCTATAAACTACTTCTACGTGGGCGGATGGGGTGTGCCTGCTTTTTTAATTACAACTTGGGCAACAGTAGTGGGCAGACATTATTCGAATGAGTCTATAAACACGTAAGTGAATAAAAAAGTTTAATTTAAACTTCCCTATATTGTTTAAAAAATGTGAGTACCTACGTAATTACTGCCCTCAATATATTCACTCATAATATTTTTTTGACAACCTGTATAGTGTAAATTTAAATGTGACTAATACCTCGTTGTATTCTACTTCTATATTAAGACTCTGTATATAGAACAATATATTATTTGCACTGCACAACACTTCAACAATATTTTGGACATCACATTTGACTTCATTGTCTTGAACTCATATTCATTGTTTAGTAATTAATCATTGAAATATTGATTTAGTAAAATTGTTTCAGATGCTGGTATGGGTACAATTACTTGCCCTCATATTATATCATACAAGGTCCTATACTGGCTGTGGTTTCGGTAAGTTTGAAAAAAAACAGTTATATTTATTAGTTAGCCGTAGTGTGAACCGCACATGTCAGAAAAAATAATAATAACGAAATCGTATTACTGAAAAAAAAACTACGAACTGTGGGCGTAAGACCAACAGTATCGAAATATAATTATCTCAAGTAGTATTTTTCAATTTATTACGATTTAAATTTGTTCTATTTTTTTTTCTTCTTTTAAAAATGTTGCCCACACTAGGAATTTCTCCTGTATCGTGGATGCGTTTACAAACATTTAAACTCACATACACAAACAACCAGACCCGAAACAACTATCTGCAGGTCATACAAATATATTTTGTTCCGTGTGGGAATCGAACTCGCGACACGCAGCGCAGCAGTCAATCGCTCAGCCACTGCGCCAACCGTCAAAAATTTTAACTGGTTTTTCATTCTCCGGTCACCAAAAATAGAGCCTAAAATATTTAATGATTGACCTATTATTTAAATAAATAATAAACCTAATTTGGCAACGCAGTATGGTAATACGCCGTCAACAGCCCTTAGTCGATCTTAGGGCCACACTTTTCAGGAAAGCATAATGTTAGCAGAATTACCTACTAGCATAATGTTGTAGCAAAAAGTACAACAGCGCCATCTATGATACAAGTGAAGAAATAACATCGTAATCGTACATCGCCAAGCAATGTTATACGCGACTTAAGAGATTATAGAAACAACCCGTCAACAACTGACGGCTTCACTCAGATCCGGCCTGCCCTAAGCCGAGGCTCGTACCCCACAAGGATTGTTTTTAGCGTGTAGTCTTGTATAAAATAGCTCACATGTAAGGTTATATGATAGGAAATTTATAACGGTGTGTTGTAATTTAACATCATGTCATTGTAATCATGTGGGCTAATATTATGATTGCGTGTAACAATCAAAATCAAAAAATAATTAACTTTAACCGCTTGTATGCCGGAATTACAGACACAATTAATTACGCATTGTGTCTCGCGTAGATCTACGTTCCGGCATACAAGGGGTTAAGCTAACAAAATAATCATTTAAAATATTAAATAAGTAAAAAATTAATAAGTTGATAATAATTAAACATTGAAGCAGGTAGTATTTGGAATTAAAATTAATAATAAAATTAGCAAATTTATAAATCATTTACAATCTTTCTCTACCTTTTAGAGTTAGAGTTACCTATATGTTCGTAATCCAACATTGTAGAAGTGCGTCGTGCTTGGAGGTTTTAACTTAATGTATTTTTATTACTTGAGTATATTCTCAATTTTTGTTTAATTTTTAGTTTAGTATATTGATGTGTCCTAGCAAACATGTGTCAGTTCAAGTAAATGTAGTATAGTTACCCTACTAATCCAACTATTATTTTAGATGCGAAAGTTTGTGAGTATGGATGTAGTATGGTTTGATCCAATTTCACGAAAAAACTACTGAACGGATCTTGATGAAATTTGGCACAGAGGTTATATATAGTCTGGAATTATAGTCTGGAATAACACATAGGATACTTTTTATATCACGCGGGTGAAGCCGCGGGGCACAGCTAGTCTCTCATAATTATAATGTGTACCTTGGATATTACTGTATAAAGTCTGGTTCATAAAACCTATCAGACAGTTGTCATGATCTGGTGGGGAGTGTGTTCCGCCACTTCTTCTTCTCAGCTAAAACACTAGGAAGTGGCGAAGGGTGGGCGTTTTGGAGAACTGTCTTGTATGACGTTCAAAAACTGCTGATCATCAGGCTAGTTTGAATAGATGATTTTTGATTTTGGTTTAAAAAAAATATATTTTTGAATCATGTAAGTGTTAGTTTGTCAGGTATAAATAGCTGAGTTAAGACTCTAACATGTAATTAATGACTTTTGTTTTTTTTTTTGTACGGGACGAGAAGACCGGTCGAAGCATTCCAAATGCTTCCTATATCAGAGATATTGAAATGTAATAAAAAATCCAAGACTAATAATCAAATTTAACGTAAGTCCGTGAAACGATCAATTTTTAAGATATAAGGAAAATTCAATTAATTAATCTGAGCATAAGCGAATTTTTGTTCGTGTACGTCTTGCCGTTACGTTCTTGCCCATTCTCTCCATAGAGATCGACGCTTTGGAATGGGCAACTACAGTACTTTCATAAGTTATGTCTTGTGACTGGGACTGTAGCAGCATCATTTTTTTGTTCTTGTGTTTATGACATTCAAAAGTGCCTGTAATGGTCTAATTGAAATAAATGGTTTGAGTTTGAATTTGAGTCTTTAATTTTGTGAGGTTTTTATGAGTAAAAATAAATTAAACAAGGCTCTGAAAGTCTCAGTTTAAGTTAAAATTGACCGAACGGATCCCAATTTTGAGGACGTCTCGCGTCTGTACGGTAATGCCATATAAAAGTGAGCTCAATCAAAAATAATTTCAAAGAAATCTAAACCAAATATCGAGAAACAAATATAACCTAGATTTTTGACGTAAGCTGTGTAATATTTATAGACAGTATAATAGAAGTAAATATAACTGCATACACGAAACACTGAATAATTACGCTAAAGCCTTCCTTTATCCTTACTAATATTATGAAAGCGAAAGTGAGTTGTTTGTTTGTTAATTGGGTAGTTGACACCATTAACCAATAATTTAAAGACACAATTTCTCTGAAAGAACACGTTATTCTAGACCTGAGAACTCTATTCATTTCAAAATAACTTTAAAATTCGATTTTTAGTTGCTTTTAAATCAATAAATAGTTGCGTCATTGACTTGACAACTTAGTGACGTCATCGGTTGCGAGTCTCATACAAAATCTATGGGGGAATCGCGTTTTGACAGCTCATAAAAAGTATGTCAATTGATTAGTGGTGTCAACTACCCTATTACGTCTTCACGCCTAAATGGCTAAAACGATTTTGATGAATTTTGGTACAGAGATAGCTGAGACCCTGGAGACGATTACTCTTCATAGACCTGTAAACTGTTAGTCAAGCAAAATGTTGTTTTTTGTTCGCCAAGCTACAATATTTGAACCCCTATACTAAAGGGAATACAGTACATTTTATTTGTTACAGATCAACATGTTATTTTTGGGGATCATAATGAGCGTTATTATTATGAAACTACGTCGCACAAATGATTCTGAACTTAGGAAAATACAGTAAGTTCACTTATATAACCCTCTCATGAGTACAGAGTGGAAAAACTTTATTTATAAACCCGTCAAGAAGACTTCACGAAAATTACCCAGTATAAATAAAAAAAGACAGACATTTGATATTTTTTAATGATTAATTCTGTGCATACTTCCGTAAGCATACAGTAAAAACTTTCATTTTGATATTACAAAATAACACTAAACTTCAATTTATAGAATTATGTTCGATGTTGTACTAAGTTATCAGAGTTATGAGGAGCTCGTGGCTAAATAATAGCAGCCGCTCGGGTCGATCTTTAGGTTAAGCCGCGCTTGCCTAGGTTGGTCTGTGGATGGGACCACCCGTTACAAACCGAGTTTCCTCCGTGCCTCGGAAAGCACGTTAAGCCGTTGGTCCCGGCTGTCATTTGTAGATCTTTGACAGTCGTTACAGGTAGTCAGTGTCCCGAAAGTCTGACAACCAGTCTTACCAAGGGGTATCGTATTACCCAGTACTAACTGGGTTGTGGAGGTCAGATAGGCAGTCGCTCCATGTAAAATACTGATATTCAGCTGCATCCGGTTAGACTGGAAGCCGACCCCAACATAGTTGGGAAAAGTCTAGGCAGATGATGTTGTACTAAGTTATCAATTAATTTTTCAACAGGAAAACTATTCGAGCCACCCTTATCCTGCTTCCACTTCTGGGCATCATAAACATTTTCAACTTGTTCGACTATCCTCTGGACGGATCTTCCACTGGTTTCGCCATCTGGGCCTACTTTACCCATTTCTTCCGATCTTTCCAAGGAGTTTTCATTTCTTTCATCTACTGTTTCTCAAATGGGGAGGTAAGTAAATGAAAATTTGGTTAAACTTTATTTACCTTATTTTATTTCAGACTAGCTTCCGCCTGCGGTTTAGCCCGCGTGGTTTGTTGATGAAAAAGGTAAAAAAAACTTGAGAGGTGTCAAGGGGCACCCGCATGGAAAAAAGTTATTATTCATTATGAACAAATAACCTTTATACACTCAACAAAAATAATCGTCGCGACACCACACTGTTCAATGCTAAATATAAAGACGAAACAAAAATAACGGGCTTGCTTTCTATGAGAGAGAGAGAGAGAGAGATAGAGAAACATGCGCACGCCGCACGGCTTACAACTATAGCAAAAAGTGTCGTTACAACTTTTGTCTTATATTTTTCCGTCTAGCACCCTTTCGCAACGCGCGATAAGGAACTTCGTTCCAAAAAAGTATTTATTGGTCGCAATGACGACGTGAACTCAAAAAACACTAAACAAATATTACGGAACGGAAAAAAATAGAATTATTGTACTGTATGGTAATGTTGTACTGTATGTGTCAGAATGCTGGGCTGTAAAAAAGGTGGATGAAAAACGATTGCATGTAGCGGAGATGAGAATGTTGAGATGGATGTGTGGAGTGACAAGAATGGATAAAGTAAGGAATGAATATATTCGAGGAAGTTTGAAAGTTGCGCCTGTTACAGAAAAATTAAAAGGGAATCGTTGGTCTTGGTATGGACATGTAATGAGGAGGGATGAAGGACATGTGACTAAAAGAGTGATGAATCTGAATGTTGATGGACGGAGAGCGAGAGGAAGGCCAAAAAAAGATGGATGGATTGTGTAAGGAATGATATGAAGGAGAAAGGAGTAAATGATGCCGTGACGTCTGATAGGGGAGAATGGAAGAAGAAAACGTGTTGCGCCGACCCCAAATAGAATGGGACAAGGGCAGGAAAATGATGATAGCCTGCACGTCGTGACTGCCTTAACTGGGTCACCACTCAGCATGATCCTTTGCTAAGGGTGCCCACAACACAGAGCTGGTTTTCAGTGGTTTGTCCTTCTCCAGGGCTTCAGACTATTCATGTCATCCTTACTTCCTTACTTATAATATTTTAAAAGCGAAAGTGAGTTTGTTTGTTTGTTACCTCTTCACGATTTAATGGCTAAACTGATTTTGATGAATTTTGGTACAGAGATAGTTGGGAACCAGGAGACAGATATAGGCGATTTTTTTTTTAATAGAGGGATGTGAGGGCGAAAGAGGGAAGAAAAGGGAAAACTTAGCGTTGCTATTACAAATCAATAAGGCGCAAGGGGAATTGTGTTACCCCGATTTTAAGGCGAGCGAAGCCCCGGGCAAAAGCTAGTTATTTATAATTTTACCACAAACGACTCAACTGATTGGCCGTGAAACATACATTCACGCAGATAAACAAACTGATAGACAATCAGAAGTAACTTTTGGTATTGGTTTAAAATAGATAATATTGTAGTATTATAATAATAGTTGTTGGTAATAATAATACCAAAATAATAATTGCCAAGAGCCTCGACCAATACCTGAGGAGGCTCTCGTTAGGCAGCTGGATCAAGGGCTTGATACAGAAAGCGGTACTCCTGGACACGGCTCGTATTGTTAGGAGGTTCCTTTCTCTGGAGCCCTGACCGCCGGTAGCTTGGACCCTGCTCCCGATACCGGTGGGCTACTATTTTTATATTTTTAAATGTTTTTTTTATGTTTTTCAGAAATATTTAAAAAAATAATGATATGTGGAGAAAGCAATAAATGAACGAAACTATACCAAAAAATAACTGGAGAAATGTAGGTGTGATTTTATTTTGTTGAGTTATCTCTGCCAAGCCTGCTCTGATATCGTGATGATGTTTTTTTTTACGTCGTTACGTCACTTTTAAACTGTTATTTGAGTTGCACAAGCGTGTTAAGATAAAAGGGGATTTTCTTTAGCTAACGGGTCAAATATTTTGCTACCACGAGATTATACAGTAAAAGTTTATTTTTTGTAGAAAAATTCCACGAGGACTCTTATTAACGTCAAACTAAGAAGTGACGTTTCATCCTGAATATTCATAATTATAATGAACTTATGTATGACTCTGTTTGTTGTAGAATGTGAAATACACCCTATTACGTGACGAGATCAGAGTAAAATGTGTTTTCGCTGCTGAAGTGAAAAGTTACGTGTGTTACACGAGAGCAAAATTATTTGCATGTCTTGTCTCAATCCTTTGCAAGCACTCGCAGCATAATCACTTTGATCTGTTGTTGCACAAATAACTTTTGTCTGTAAAACGCTTGCATTCTAAGTAATCCTTTTATATTAAGTCATTACAAACAGCGCATTCAGTCATGTTTATTTAGTTAAGTCGTAATGCCAGCGCGACGACAAGGACGCAAAATTCCAACTATCTCTTATCGCAAGGGATGTGCGGCACGTCTCCCCGCTGGCTGTTAGCGCCAAGATTTTTTCGTAAAACGATTGCTATGACACAGGAATATGTGCTTTTTTTGTTTACACGGCGCCTGCGGTACCAATTAGCGTAATTGAATAAAGCTTTTAGTAATTGAAGATAATAAAAGACGACACTTCTTCCTACAGCGAACTGCAATATAATTGAAAAATATTTACAATATAAATGATTGCACAATATTATTTGATGTTACGTATATCTAATAAATAAAAAAAATAAAAATAAAAAAGCCATTTATTTCTTGCAAAAAAACTATACAATGTTCTTATTATTAAGTACTTATTTTAGTGTAGTATATATGTAGTGTATATCTATTCAGACGTAATTTTCAATCCAGAGGATTCTCATTTGACGACACGGTTGGCGTAGTGGCTGAGCGATCGACTGTTGCGCTGCGTGTCGCGGGTTCGATCCCCGCACGGAACAAATATTTGTATGAGCTACAGGTAGTTGTTCCGGGTCTGGCTGTTTGTGTATGTGAGTGTGAGTTTAAATGTTTGTAAACGCACCCACGATACAGGAGAAATCCTAGAGTGGGGCAAAGTTTTTTTTTAATGTAACTATTCAATGCATTGAAATATTGAACAACGATTTGAGCAAATTTTTTTTTTGCACAGTGTAGGCTTATTATTGCGCAATAAATTTCAGTTCATTGTTTGAATGGCTTGAGATTGGTCAATCTTGCTGTGGGTAAAATCGAGCAAAGTGGCGAGCATGAAAACTGTGATCTTTCACAGTTTTCTTTATCTTTAAAGAAAGGAGTTTTTATTTGAGTGTGTCTAGATTAACCGGCTTCGTGGCCTTAAAAAAATGGAATTTTAGACCTTAGCCGCTCAAACAAGTACGTAGGTACGTTGAGCTGCGTGAAAACAATCATTAAAAAACTTTTTTTCAATCAAATCATCCGCGCAGTATCTTTGTCACGTTTGGAAACGCGTAATAACCTAAAAGGCGAATGGCAGGGTTGTATGGGACTTTAGTACCCCTAATAAAATATCGTGTTTTGGATATATTTTTGTTTCAATTGGTAGTCAATACGATAGGCAAGCCCTTTTGAAATTCTTAGATTTTTAGGAATTGGGACCTAAAAGTTATAACCAGTATAACGCGGGGAATAATATTAAGTAGGCTGTGGTTTGTAAGCTGCTGTTGTTACGCTGTGCCATGCCACGTGACACACCCCTCCTCCGCCGCACGCGGGCTGCAAAGCGCCCGCGCCGGCCGCGGACGCAGAGAGAGAACTCAGAGAACCCCCCAAAGACTACTATAGTATATGGAACCCCCGATCGCCAACGAGGTCAGACGGAAGAAGTGTCTCCGCGACTCTCGGGTGTGCGCGAAAGCCCTATATTGTTAATCTCGTCTCAGTATGTTGTGCTGATAGACTGTACTATTGTATTTGATGAGTGCTTCTATGAATAAATGATTTTAAAGGTATAAACGCCTTTTAAACCAGTTTTATTTTTGAGGTTATGTCCTAAAAAATATTATTATGTGTAAGCACATAAACATTGTTTTGGTGAAAAACGATGTTCTAGATAGCTGGTGCTATCTTTGTAATGTTTTACTTATCATTAAGTTAGCAAATTGACATGAGAATTGTACCTATTCAGTAGAGTGCTTTAGGAGACCTACGTCCACCAGTGGTCTGCAATAGTTTGATGATGATGAATGATGAAGCGCTGATGCAGTTTTGAGTGTGGGTAAATAAAACAACTTTGTTTTTGCAGGAACTTACATTAATTTTATTGTTGTTATAATTACCTAATTGATTCTTAATATTATTTTATCTAAGAAAGGGGCAGGTCGGGTCATACCTTCATGGCAAGCGTTACTAAGGTACCAAATAATGCTCATAACATGTGAGCAGCATCCCATCCAGTTACAAAAATCATTAAATTCAGTTGCGTTTAATAAATCACTCATTATGGTGGCATTATTTGTAGTGGCACTATATGGTCCGCGTACATCTATAATATATCCATCAGAGGCATAGAGGACAAATGACTTTAATAAATTCCTATATTTTTATGAAGGGAATATGTATCCTTTTGGAATAAGTAATTACTACTTTTTTGTATGTATATTTATATTGCATCAGCTATTGTGATTGCAGGTTTTTGATCAGCTGGTGCATTAGGCTCACAAAAATGTGATCGGCAATGTATGAATTTTTTGCTGCCACTTGCTCCCTTCTTAAATGAGAAAAACCAAGAAATCCTGGAACATAATCAGTTAGCAAAATATTTATTGCTACAGACATTAATGTCTCTAGGGTCCTTATCGGAACTTGAAATAGATATGACAATCTGTCCTCTGAATCCCCAGTCCTTAATTTACACAATAAGGCTGTTAATGCAAAACTATCCCGATGCATATTCCTAAGCCTCGGTGTAACATCCAATATTTGTTGATGTTGTTTATTTATGCCTATAAAGTACTGTACTTGGTTATCGGGGTAGTTTTGAATATTCTCATAAGAGATGTTACTTAACCCTTCCATTAAAATAAAAATTATCTCCTCTGTGTGTGGAAGTAAAGCTATTAAGGCTATACTCAGCAGTATACAGGTTTTCATAATTAGCGTCCTGTCTATGTAAGGAGCAAATACGAGCTCCTCTTGGTACAAAATATTGATACTTAACCAATACAGCTTGCCTGGTTTCTTTAGGCACAATATTTGGCTCTGGTTCCAAGCACTCTTTGGAAAATGCAGTGTCTTGGTGTTTCAGCTGCTCTTCTTATATTGGGCAATACAATATGTTGGGGTCTTTCTTCTGGTTCATATATCTGGAACATAGAAGCTCAAATCTCAAGCTTGGCCCCAGCAAACTCCACAAACTTCATTCATGGATGACATCTGTAAATAAATAACATTGATGAAATACAAATTAAACACTAAGTTTGATAAGATATAAATTGCGCCCATCATGACCAAGCTACAGAATAGTTTATAACATCCAATGATTGGTTTTCACCTTACAGAAAACCTTTACCAAAAATATGTATGTTGTGTTAATATGAGAAAAAGGGCTATGTGACAATGGAAAAACCAGTATCCTTTTGTTGATAGTAGAGCCAACATCATGACTGTCCCAGATTTAACAACATAAAATAGTAATTGCCATTTGCATGACACATTTTTATAAGCTAATTACTATAAATATAATTATGTGTTGTTGCGATTCCACTCTTGATCTGATTTTGGGGTGGATAGACTGACCACATACAGCACACATCAAATCATAATGATCACCCTCCAGATGATCAGGCACAATGGGTTGAATATTTTTATTTGGTGAAACAACTCTAGTTCTTCTAGCTCTTGGACAACACGGTACACAAGCTTCATCTTCAGAATGAAGCTAAAATAAAAAATATTAATAAAGAATAGCTTGCATTTAAAAATGCATGGTATTAGTGGAAAATAATTTACATTGTTTTAACACATACATACATCAAATCAAGATATATGTGTAAATGATATATACCTCTCGTGGTTGGATCCATGTAGCAACTGTGTTAGCCATTATTTGTTCTTTTCATTTGCATCTTTAATCAAAATCCTGCGTCAACTGATTCATAGTATGGATTGTCCGCATACAACACAAACACTTAGATGGCATATTATGCTTCTCCTCGGCATATTATCAGAAGAATGTGAATGAGTAAGTCAGCAGGTGTTATCTGAAAATAATTAAGTGATTTTGAGTGAACAACATTGCTTTATATGACACTACAACATTGCTTTATATGACTATGACACTATGACAGTCATACTAACAGAGTAATAACTATTATAACAGGCAAGTAAACAATACATGTAAACGATCACTCAAGTGTTTATACAGGATATAGGACACATTATATAGGACAAAATGTAAATATTTATACAACCACAAGTGTTTATTTTTTCAAATAATGTTTAGATTTGTTTTAGTATACACATTTTATTTTAAACGGTTTTATTTAGTATCATATCGCGTAGATTAAATGGTAAGGACTACTTTTTAACACGTAAAAGTTATCACTTAACGTAACTGACACACGCGTACGCAAAATGTTATTTGGAAACTACTTACATCTCTAGGATATACCCACAGCCGATTAGTATTGACGATATCTTCACTCTCATCGGATACAGCGTCCTTTCGCGAAAGTACTATCAACAGATAGAGTACGGAGCACCAGTAGTTCAACTCAACGTAAAAATGGCCAGATAATTTGCCATATTGCTCAGATGCAGTTACAAACTATAAACCAAAAAAACAACAAAGCACACACAAGAAAAGATTTTCGGGATTTTTCCATCCTGTCAAAAAAATTGCCAACACAAAAAAACTTTGATGGTGAAAATAATTCCTATAGTTAAATAGTTAATAATTAAGATTGTATGCAATAATTATTCATTGTAAGGTATAATGTGTAATAGGTTAATTTTATTTACTCTTATTTCTATTTTTAAATAATCATTTATCATTTTGAACCTCGTGATATTTTACAAATGGCAACTTCTAAAAACATAACCACATTTAGTTGCGTTCAGTTTAAGATTATATTACATTTAATTAATTAAATCTTTTAATTGATATAATTCATTAATGCAGTGTGCTAAAAATACTAACGTTACATGAAAATGAATGGTTTAGTTGCCTTAATAAGTGGTACAAATTGTATCACAAAACAACAAAAAAAGTATGCGGTACGAATCTTGCCGTTCGCCTTTGAAAGACATTTGTAAAATAGACGAATCTGTTTTATAAGTATTTATTGCAGCAGACAAACTTTATAACTAACCTACAAATATTTATTTCTAGTTTCAACAATGATACATTAAAAAAAAACTCACAAGTGCTGTTTCAGAACGCACTTATAAATGTTATTTCTATATAAGTACCTAAGTACTCTCGTCACACAAAAAAGAAAGATCATGGAATAAAAACTCTAGCTTATGAATATCATATAATTATATTCCTTTTCGTTGTAGAACATGTAATACACTATGTTGTGTAGTGAGACCAGATTAATATTATGTTCTCGCTGAATCAAAAAGTGGTATGTGTATTACATGAGAGCAAAATTATTTGCATCTCGTGTCTTTGAATCCCTCGCCAAGCTTAGGATTCTACACTACAATTAATCATAGACCCCATCGCTAGCTTGGGTAGCACTTGCAGCAAAAATTACTTTGCACTCTTGTTGCACAAATAACTACCTATCTATTATTATGATCAAAACCAGAAAAATATGGTTTATGAAAGAGTTTACTAATATTTCAATTCAACTATCAATTTTAAAAAAAAACAAGACCTTAAAAAATATGGTTTATGAAAGAATTTACTAATATTTCAATTCAACTCTCTAATAAATTTTTTTCAAAAAAAAGTTGTTTTTAGGAGAAAAACCTAGTGTAAGGACACTAGGGTTTTTCTCCTGAGAAATTCAACTTTTTTTTATCGCTATCGTGGGTACGTTTACAAACAGCCAGACTCGGAACAACTACCTGTAGGTCATTCAAATATTTGTTCCGTGCGGGGATCGAATCCAATATCCATTCTCATGTCAGTTTTAAAGTCGTATTCGTCAGTTCGGTTAAGTCCTTTAAAATTCTTTCGTGACTTTTAAAATGGCCTCCTTTCAAACCATTTTTTAACCATATTATAAGTTGGGGGATTATATTGATGATAAAAATGCTTGGCTCAATGCTGGTCCTGCTCCTCAAGCATAGGGGTAAACTCATTGATAAGTATCCGAAGCTATAGTGGAAGCTGCAGAAGATTGTAAGACTATCTTTGCAATGTATAGAATCAATTCTCTAGTATTGTATAATTTTTAAGCCCATATGTGAGTGCTATGTATTATCATTGACTTGACGAAGCCCTGGTGGTTAATAGTGTCATGCTCACTCAAATGTCTCGCTGATAGTGGCGGGTGTGTCGGGTCATTTAGCTCCCTTCAAAATGGTCGAGCTGAATGGGGCTGATCCATACGTCATGTTCGTGAACGGGCGCTGTCAGTTGGGACTGGTCTTTTAACTACCACGGTAATTTTTTTAGTTCTGAGTAACCTACTATAAACAATGTCCTTTTTCTATTAATGCAAGTCGTTTCTACCACACGCCGGCCGCTGCCGCGGCACAGCTCGCTGCGCTCGCTCGGCTCGTGCGTAGGGGGGGTCACAGTTTTAACCTAACCTACCCATTTCTTTTTTTTAAAGGAATTACCCTAATCTAAATAGTTGAGTTCCGGGTAACCTACTAAAAACAATATCTTTTTTTTCTATATTAATCCCAAAAAATCTTATTTTTTCCTTAATATTTTTTGTATAATTGTAACTCACTGTATCTAAATCATATATCATATCCTAATCTGTATCTGTGTAAATATTGGAAACTCAAAATAAATAACAAACATGGTAAATACCCCGTTTTAACCGTTAATAATAATGTTAGTGACCATGTCAGTTTAAAGACTTATATGCCTTTTAAAATTATTATTTTAATGAAATTCTGCCATCTGTATAATATGAAACGTGAAATTATACCAAATAATCATCGCTCTAAATGAACATTATGGTTAACGATATAATGCTAAATTTGAACTCTGCCAATCGTAATTATACTAAATTTCATTCTGCCATCTTAAAAGTATGCCATTGTAAATTCGGAGTTTTAAATAGCCAAACGATAATTATATCAAATAATTTTTACGCCTTATTTTTCCTAAAACCAACATTTACCAGCCCGCATTGGTAAAACCTAGCATGTACTGAATTGGAATGGCAAAAGTCCGAAAAAGTCGTCCCTTTATAATAAATACTTACATTTACCAACTCATGTCGGTAAATCTTAGGTTTTACTGGACAATCTTAAAATTTACCGTAGTTCGAGCTTTTACAGTAACATATACATTCCTTTTTACATGATAGTTCAAATAAATAATTTTATCTTCATAATAATATAAGTGCAAACATAGGATGTCCTAGGTGGCTCTAACAGATTTCTGTGAAATAGATAGGTACCATCTATTCCACATCAATACTCATTTCCTGCGCTAAACAGAATTGCGGTATTCAGATTTGAAGTGGAGCGTATGTTCAATTTGTTTTATGATAAACTAGCTTTTGCCCGCGGCTTAGCTCGCGTTAAATTCGGTATAACACAGTACCTGCTACCTGAAGTTTTTCCCCTTGCCCCTTATTAATTTGTAATAGCAACGCTAAGTTTTCCCTTTTCTTCCCTCGTTCTCATTCATATCCCACTTTTCAATTGGTTATCTAATAAACTGCACACGGTGTGCTAGTTGTATCATTCCAGGACAATACAGGAAGCAATAGCACTACACAACTGAATCGTTTGATAAGTAGGTATTACGGAAGCAGAAAATATTCCCCTTTTCAAAGAAAATGATACTGTATAGAAAATTCAATGGCCCAGACAGTAAACACAGTACTTTATAAATACAACCCTTTCAGAAAAGGGGACTATTTGAAAAGATTATGATTCCGATCCCCATGTTTACCTATATTAATTTGTGGTTAATGGTGCGCAAGGGCAAAAACTGCAGGTAGCAGGTACCTGCAAATCATTAAAGGGTAAAAGCTAGTAGTTAATAATATGAATTATGTTACCACTAGCTTTTGCCCGCAGCTTCGCTCGCGTTAAATTCGGGTCAACATATTTCCCCTTGCGCCTTATTGATTTGTAATAGCAACGCTAAGTTTTCCCTTTTCTCTTCCTCACATTCCACTTTTTATAGCCTATGTCCGTCTCCTGGTTCCCAACTATCTCTGTACCAAAATTCAACAAAATCGGTTTAGCCATTAAAGCGTGAAGAGGTAACAAACAAACAAACAAACTCACTTTCGCTTTTATAATATTAAGTAAGGATGAAGTTTATTTTGAAAGAAGGTTTTTACAAACATTTTTACACATCGTTTTTCTTTAAGCTAGATGAGGCCGGAGTTTGTGTTGATATGATACTAATTACTATATATTAATTTACTAAAACATCATATTTAGGTGAGAAAGGCGTTGATGAAGAAGTGGCAAAGACGAACTTGGTTCAGGTGTCCATGGATCGAGAGGCGCCGAATAAATCCGACAGTGCGACCACAGGAACGTCCCATTTTGTGAGTACCTATATGTCTTACTTGAGAACTTAAAATCATTTTAAAATAGCCAGCAATGTACATTGGCTGAATAAGGGGTGACTTCACAAAAAGGCGTCCGGATTGATTCAGATCAGCTCTGTCATGAAGTAAAAATTAAGGGTGATGACCTACATAATAGAGTGAGCAGTTACTCAAATCGCACAACATTCTACAGACGTAGACTTTGACAGATAATATACTAAAACTTCAGTCAGTGCCACGTTATCAAGTAGTTCACGGGGTCCTCTATTAGGATAGAGCACTTTTATGACTGTACTAGTTATGTCCGGTATGCGATTCGTTTTCATTCATAAATACCTACTCCTGAAATTAACAAATACAATAGCATCAGCGAAATTAGTCCAGACTTTACCTAACTAATCAAAGTAAATATGAAAATATTATTGAGAAACAAAATGGATGTTAATATGGGGTACGATTAAAACCACCCGTTAAATTATACTTTAATAATAAATTTTATATTTGCTTTTCTTTTGGTCCGTTTTGACTTCATGAGTTCCATTCCATCCAATTTATTAATAAAGATGGCGGGATGAGTTTCACAAACAAACGGCTAGCGAAGTAAGAACTGGAAGTTTTTGTGAAATGTCTTTGCCCAGCAATTAGATAATGTAGTTTAGCAGCGATTGTGTCAAGACTGTCGTCACGACTCCCATGTTTTATTTCAGTGTCATAGCTGATAATGAAAATTTGGAGCTGATTGCAATACCGATACCATCCTGGACCCGCCCTATGTCCACAAATTTGGTGTCCGGGACAGAAGTCACAATCGAAGCTGGCATTGAAACCGGTAACGAAGTCAACGTCGAGGCAGAAACCGACGCCTGCATTGAAGTCACCATCGAGGCCGTCACCGTACCTAGCCACGATGTCACCATCGAGGCCGTCAACGAAACTACGGCCGAAGTCACCATCGAGGCCGTCAACGAAACTACGGCCAAAGTCACCATCGAGGCCGTCAACGAAACTACGGCCGAAGTCACCATCGAAGCCGTTACCAAAGCTAGCCCCATAGTCACCATCGAGGCCGTCACCGTACCTGGCCATGATGTCACCATCGAGGCTGTCACCGCATCTGGCCACGATTTCACCATCGAGGCCGTCAATGAAACTGCCGCTGAAGTCACCATCGAGGCCGTCAACGAAACTGCCGCCGCAGTCACTATCGAGGCCGTGACCGAAGCTAGCCACATAGTCACTATCGAGGCCGTGACCGAAGCTAGCCACATAGTCACTATCGAGGCCGTGACCGAAGCTAGCCACATAGTCACTATCGAGGCCGTCACCGCACCTGGCCACGACGTCACCATCGAGGCCATCACCGAAGCTAGCCCCGAGGTCACTATCGACGCCGTGACCGAAGCTAGCCACATACATCGAGACATCGAGGCCGTCAACGAAACTACCGCCGAAGTCACCATCGAGGCTGTCACTGCACCTGGCCACGATGTCACCATCGAGGCTGTCGCCGCACCTAGTCACGATGTCACCATCGAGGCCGTCAAAGCAACTGCCGCCGAAGTCACCATCGAGGCCGGCAGTCATGATGAGTGAGTATTCATGATAAATTACATTTTGCTGCAGACAATCGCATTTCGTTCGGAAATTATCCCAAGTTTAAAATGACAAGACGACGATGACGATACTCCACAATAATGTAGCTTCCGATTAGTTAAAGAATTTTCGGATTTGGACGAAATTCGGTATGTAGATAACTAATACCTACTTATCACTTACATGACAAGCTCAGAGTTGAGCGTCGTTAAGCAGAAAATGACCATCAGCCTTTTTTTGCAAAAAAATATTTATTATGATAGTCGAGATCAGCGTCTATAGTTCTTCACCTTATGTAGAGAAAAGCAAAGGTCTAACGTTACTGGAATCGTTTCCATAATTGCCTTTTTTATGCTCAAAGCGAAAAACATCAGCCTCTGATCTATATAGACAAAAATACACAAAAAAAAAACAAAAATAACAGAAACTTACCATCGGAACAGGCTGACTTCTCCAAAAATATAAAATATAAATATTTACAAAATAAATAATGTAAATTAATAAAGGAGTTTCTAGACAATAATGCAGAATGAGACCACAGGCCAGTCGTGGTGGTCTATTTATGTCATAGTGAAGTTTATGCAGAACGCGACCATCCATTGTTTTAAAAGTCTTAGGGGCGTTCATAAAATACGTGAAATGTTTAAGGGGGGAGGGGGTCGAATCAAATCTCATCTAATCTTACGTTGGAGAGAAAAAAAATATACTATTATGGTCCATTTAATCCAGATTGTACATGCTTAAGATTTAATCTTAAGCGTAATCGTTGTTATCTTAATTCTTTTTTCTTTTTACAGTAATAATCCAACGCGTTTACGTTTGGTAAGAAACCCACATTTTGAAAAATCTCACGTTAGATTGGGGTTTGGGGGAGGGGTTGAATAAATCTCACAACATCTTACCAAGGAGGGGCAGAAAATAAAAAAAAACACCTCACGTAATTTATGAACGCCCCCTTTTTTTGGGGGTTGGAAATCATCGGATCGGAGCGGGGGGGAGACTCAGACTTTTACTGTTCCACCCATGTTCCTCCTATTGCCCTTTCCGTTCCGGGGCCGCGGTATCTCTTTCGAACAACCCGCAACCCCGGCAGGCGGAGGCTCTGGCAAGCCCCTCTGCTTTGCTGACATCTCTTTTAGGCGCGCGTGAAACACAAACGCGCCGTCGACACGGCCTGTCGTCAATAAACGAACGGATGGTGAGCTACCCATTGCTCACCGTCCACAGGCCAGATGAACGCCCCCTTAGTGCAAATTGTAAAGCGCGATACACACCAAACCTACCCGACCTATGTCAACAACTTTCTGTCGGCGGGGTCATTGGTGGCTTCACTCTTGAAAGTCGAAAACTTGGTCATCAACATGTCATTAAGTCAGGAAACTGGGCAATTAAGCATACGAGCAATTGAGTCAATAATATCTCCAAGAACCTTGATGAATATCTCCCATATTGTTTTAGGGTTCCTTACAACAAAATGAAAAAACGGAACCCTTATAGGATCACTTTATTGTCCGTCTGTCTGTCAAGAGTCATTATCTTGGGAACGCGTGGAGGTATCGAATTTAAATTAAAACCATATACTCAAGTCTGTAGTCCCTTCGTGCTGTGAAATCAACTCTATATGTGTACGCAGTCAGAATATATGGCTGTTTATGTCGCAAGTTTATACGGAAATTATTAATTTATCTATTTAACTCTTGTTTTTGCTTTTACTCTGGACGCTCTTAATGTGCTAGTTTTTCTACATCGTTCTCACATGTATTTATAACCACAACATGAATGATGTATCCATTATTTTGTAAAAAATATTATGATTTAAAAGAGTGTCCATAGAGTTTTTTGCCCATTCTTCTCCATAGAGATCTACGCTTTGGAATGGGCAACTACAGTAAATTCACAAGTTATTATGTCTTGTGACTGGAACTATAGCAGCATCATTTTTTTGTTTTCATGACATTCAGAAGTGCCTGTAATGGTCTAATTGAAATAAATGATTTTGATTTGATTTGATTTGGAACCCTCGGTGCGCGAGTCTGACTCGCTGATGGCCATCTTATGTTGCGCAAGCATCAAAATAACCGGCAAACAGCAGGCATCATAAGGGTTTAAATTTAAAGTTAGGTATGAAGTCCTTAGTAAAGTTTTCTTTTTTAAATGATTTCTTAGATGAAGAAGGGAGATAATTCGTAACCTTTAACGGAATGTTAGGAAATATTTTTTTAGAGTTTTTGCAACTTCTAGCTTATCAGAAATAGTTTCTTTATCTATTTTCAAAGACAATTCATTCTAATCTCGCTGTATCTTGTCAGTTTCTCTGTAAATAACCTGCCAGACAGTTTCTGTTTTATTTTTAGAAAAACAAATTGTGTTTCTTATTATTTGAGACATTTGCGCAGATATTATATTAGTAAGGATTAGGAAAAGAAATTATAGAATGGATCAGGCTCCTCCAATTGCTGCTGTTTATGACACGGCAAAGGCGGAAGTCTGGGCCCAGCAGTGGTAGGTACATAACAGGCATATTTTAATTAACAGAACATATTTTCAATTCCGTTAATTGTTATATTTGTATTCGCTTCATTTTCAACGTTTTGAATGAGAGTGACAGACATAATTGATTTTGTTAATTCAAATTTACCCGTGATCTAGTTTATAAATATCAAATGGATATGTGAACAGCCAGTTGCAGTTTAATAATAAATAAACAAAACGGCTTTGAAGCAACTTGTTATAAAAAATGTCATTAGAGGTTAACCCATTACTATTCTATTGCGTAAATTACTACAGTGTAACATTTGTAAAAAAAAAAACGAAAAACAAGGTTTTTTTTATATTAAGTTTCTAAACTAACTTACTAACTTCATGTAGGTTTCAACCCATTACTAGCCGGCCGATAAACCCAAATGAGACGTCACATGCGATGTGATGCCATTTGAAACACAAAAGTCATAAATTCATACCGAGACTAATCCGGGGTTGTGGATTGTTCAAAACTGATACCGCGGCCCCGAAACGTAAAAGGCAAAAGAAAGAACATGAGTAGGTTTTAGTCAGCACAAGTCTGACCCCCCCCCCACTCCGCCCAGAGCGGGAGAAGTTATTTGAAGATTCCATATCCGCAAAAAAATAGACGGAGACAATTGAGTGCCATTATCACTGGCAGATGGGGTAAGCCAAATCTTGCCATTCATACATTTTTATAAATACATATATCACCCATAATAATGACGTACTCAAGCTAACTAAATTATAAATTTTATCTATAAGTACAATATTTTCCTTTGCAAATTATATAACTTACTAGCTGTGCCCAGCGGTTTCACCCGCTGAGGTTTAGGGGTATGAAAAATAGATGTTAGCCGATTCTCAGACCTACCCAATATGTACCCAAGAATCGGTCGAGCCGTTTCGGAGGAGTACGGTAACTAACATTGTGACACGGAAATTTTATTTAATAGAAGATAATCTTAATGTTCTAATTTATATTTTGTAATGATCTGTATTGTACAACTATATACTATAATATATAGTAATGTACTACTATATATATTTATGACATTTTATGATTTAATTATGATCTCATTAACTTATTTTGTAAATATTTTCTAGTCTGTAGTTGTTTATTGTGAATGTGAGGACTATGTGGATCATAACTTTTATTTACTTTGTTTGTTTTTGACGATTGTCTGGCAGTTGAGTACTATTAGGGACCTTCACTAATGTCCTTTTTTTGGTATTGTTCGTCGTTTCGTTGAGCTCCTTGGGTTATGAGTCGAGCTACACGATAACTGACAAATGCTTGCACTGACTGGACAGGTCTACTCAATCTGTGTGGTGCTTTCTTAAAAAGACCACTTCAGACACTAATCTGCATAGTCCTCATGTAAGTTGACCAAGATTTTTTGTCTGGACTTTAAAAGAGACTATGACCTCTGAGTTTGTTTCGGCTGTTTCTTCTCAGAGTAGTCGGGTACGAAACACCGGCCTCATCTAGTTTTTTAAAAAGACGTGTAAAAGTGTTTGTGAAAACCTACTTGCAAAATAAACATCATTTATCACTACTTGTCCTTTTTATAATTCTGCAAGTGCTGTGCACTATTATAGGTAAGTGACTAACTGTAAGTAAGTAAGCCGTTGAAGTGCCATAAATAAATAAATAATTACTCATTCCCATATCGTACGCTTCCAAAGTACGAAACTATTGTTGTTCCTGTAGCCACGTCTGCCACCATTTGCCGAGAAGTTATAGCCATAGATTGGCATGAGTAATCTGCTCGATAGTCAGTACTCTGTATGTATTCGATGGTATATCTGTGGTTACAGATGCACCAACATATTCCTGAGTGGTTACTCAGGAATATCGCGGTACGTTGCACAAACGCAACCGTCCTTCCATATACCTAAGTTTTGGCTCAGACTATGTTATAATAATGGCATAAGCTTCTTTTTGTAAATTGAAATACTGTTTTTCTGCTACATTCGGTGAACGAGAGGCGAAGGACATAGGGCACTCTATTTGACCCAATAACTTGCCCTGCACTGGACGGATCGGGGGGGAGTATCAGACTTGTACTGACTAAAACCCATCCATGTTCCTTCTTCCCCTTTTTTCCCCTTTGTCCCTTTATGTTCCAGGGCCGCGGTATCTCTTTCAAATAACCCGCAACCGTAATAGAAAAGGGTTTTTGAAAAAGTAACCGCTCTGCTTACCCGCAAATATTTTTTTTCTCGACGGAAGGGGTATTATATTATATGTTAGTTATTCGTTCCCTCATAGGAAAGACGTGTGAGTTAACGTATAATGTTTTCAATGTTGTGTCTACAATAAGCGCATTTTCACGGGAATTTATAATTGTGGCAGTCCTAATGTCAGGGCTGAACTTGGTTAAATACAGCACGAGCTGGGCCTACTGTCATGACTGTACTGTGCCCGGGGCGGGGCGATGGGAGAGGGCGGGGTAGCCGGACAACGCGGGGGCGCGCGGATGCGCTTGGGTTCCGTGACGGCACTATGAGGCCCTCGGCACTCGGCACCTCGCAGTCGTCGTGAAATTCTCCCAGCTGCCTGACGTCTCTCCCAGAGCAAACTCGCGCGCGAACTCAGTCGAAATTTTTCTAATTTAATTAACATCTCAACTTATTGTGAAAAAAACGTGAGTAATCATACAAGTGATTAAAATTAATGCGTGTGTGTTCATAACTAATAATTTAACTTCTTTTAAACATTTGTTTTCATTTGTTTTTGTAAAAATATTAATGTATTAAATTAAATTAAATATTAACACACTGGTGGATTTTTCCGTTTATCTTTACTAGTGTTTTAATGTTTTTTTTTTTTTATATTAAGTGTTTTATTTTTATTTAATATTTCCTGTCTTTTCAAAGGTAAGATTTATATAAATTGTCCTTTTTTCTATACAGATGATTTATTACTTTCTATTGACTTATTCTGTTGACACAAAGTTTTGGAAAATTCAGTAATTTGTCTAACAATTTAAAAGTTTATTTTTTATCATGTTTCTTACACAAGAAATTATGACGACAGCAGCGTATCATCATAGGCAATGCTAAACCCATGCTGAATACATTCTTCTTTGGTCCAAGCGACTCTCAACCACTTGTTGCGCACGGATAGCTACCTAATCTACCAATATTTCAACGACTGACTCCTTCGTCCTATAGCCAGCACGACTACTAAACTTAAGATCCTGGATTCGACTTATTTTTTTATTACATGCAGGATTTACAGTTTAAAAAGAAACTTAATAAAAAAAAACCATAGACATACACCATAAATATATTTAAAACTAAATGTGAGCACAAACCGAATTTTAAACATTAACCTTACTTAATAAAAGGTTACATTAACAAAGTCAAATATAAAGGCTAAACAAATAGTTGACTGAAACTGTTCCAGTGCCAGGTAATCTTTAGTCATCATCAGAAAGGAAAGGACATGGCTAAATGACTGCCCCCAGCATGTATAGAAATCTCACATTAACTCGTAATATTTAAAAAATCATTCATTAATTATTTTGTGTTTAATAATTTCCTAGAACTTTGGTGAATGTTAAACATAAAAAAGTATATTATTTGCTTTTTTGATTTACATGACAAGGTCAAGCGGAAATAACACTAACTACAAGCTAGGGAGGGTTCTTATCGCTTTTGCAGAATGTCAAGTGCGATGCAGGTACTTAAATCGATTTTTGATAACAGGTTTCTCTGAAACTAAGGCGTTCAATTCGGTGTCCTGTATAGTTGCTTGTTATTATGTTTTCACAGGGTTTTAAAGTGACAATCTACTTTACTCAATTCCACTTTATTCTAATCAAATAAAAATAACTGAAAGCTTCGGACTGTGCTTCTTCGTTTAATCTTACTACCTATTTTGTGTCGAAAAATATAAACTGAATAGTGGTCGATAAAAACTAATTCTATTTTTTTCTTTCAACCTATTCGATTATTTTATCGATTCTGTTACACTTGAAGTTCAACCCTTCTTTAGGAAAAAACAAACGTCAGATCAGATGCTAGTGTATTATCTATGGTCTGATGGATGTCATACACAAAGACTACACTATAGGTATATATGAGAGTCATACATACAACAACAGAACAGACGCCGTTTCAACGCTCTGCCGTTTTCTTGTTCGTTGTGTTATTTTATTTTGGATTTTCATTGACCCTCGTGTTGGACTCGTACAGAAAAACTCACTTTTAAATTCAACTAAATACTTTATTCCACTGACTTTCTAGTGCACGGTTCGGGTTGGTTGTTTCCATGGAGAAAAACCGGCAAGAAACTCCATGGTTACTCTTTTAAATCATTTGGTTTTATAAAGTTGTTGTTACAGCGTTAGTACTTAAGTATATCAGGACAGCGTAGGCCCGACAATACTACTCTGTCAAGAAAGTACCGGGAAAAGATCAATAATACACAAATTGTCTGTTATTCGTCCAAATTTATTTTATCACCTTCAAAGTATGCTCCTTTAGAAACGATACACTTGCGCCAACGAATAATCCATTCATCAAAACATTTTTTAAACGCTGCTTCCGGAATTGAGTTCAGTTCTCGCCGCTAATTCTCCTTTATGTCTTCTATCGATTGAAAACGGGTGCCACGAAGTGGTAATTTGAGTTTAGGAAAAAGAAAAAAGTCAGCAGGAGCCATATCTGGTGAATATGGTGGTTGCTGGATGGTATTTGTTGAGTGTTTGGTCAAAAATTCGTTCACAATGATAGCCTTGTGCCAAGGCGCATTGTCGTGGTGCAAAATCCAAGAATTTTCTTTCCACAAATCTGGCCTTTTTCGTCGAATTTGCTCTCTTAAACGCCGCATAACGCTCAAATAATATTCTTTATTTACCGTTAGACCTTCCGGTAAGAATTCAGAGTGCACAACACCGCGATAGTCAAAGAAAACAGTCAACATGACTTTGACTTTTGATCGACTTTGGCGTGGTTTTTTCGGTTTCGGTTCAGTTGGAAGGCGCCACTGCGAAGCTTGTTGACTAGTTTGCATGTCAAACTCGTAAACCCACGTCTCGTCACCAGTAACAATGCGTTTCATGAATGTTGGGTCCGAACTGACTCGTTCTAGCATGTCCTCAGCGATTGAGTTTTTGGAGAAAATTCAGATCTTTTGGGACTAGCCGAGCAGCAACATGTTTCATACCCAAATGATTAGTTACAATGGTACGGATCGACTCGTGAGATACAGAAAGTTCGGCGGCTATCTCTCTCAGAGTTGAATGGGGATTTTCAGTCACTATTTTCTTCACTTTTGCGATGTTAACTTCAGTTGCAGACGTTGACGGCCTACCAGAGCGAGGCAAATCTTCCATCACATCTCGACCGCTTTTGAACGCTTTGAACCACTCATAAGCACGAGTTTTTGATAAAGTCGATTCACCGTAAGCCTTCTGTAACATTTTCAGTGACTCCGAACACGAAATTCCATTGGCGATGCAAAATTTAAGACAAACTCTTTGTTCGATATTTTTGTCCATTATGAAATTCGCAATACACACTATATATGATATTACTAAAACCAGCACTGTATTTAATATAAATAACAGATACAACTCAAACTCCGCGCCAAAATGGAAAACAGTTGTGCCAATCTAACAACTGCAAAATAAACAAAAATTTTAATTTGGAACCATAAACAAATTATCCATTCCCGATACTTTTTTGATTGAATGTATGTCCTTGCTTACTTTAAGATCATAACCGACTAAATTTAAAACTAACGCGCCACACTGACAACTGCCCAAAACTCGAATGTAGCGCGCCACTTTTGTTGGTATCAGATGACAGTCGTACCAACTTAAAAGGCATCATCGCAACTACTTATTTGACCACAATGACTAATAAAAAATACAAAGTAATAAATTAACTTATTTTCTACATTTTTCTAACACTCGCTTGTTTATTGGACTTATTGTGTGTGCTCGCCTATCTACTGACCTCTCGCTACTCGACACGGACTTGCAATGATTCATTATGCGATGCATAAACTGCGGTGTGGCAACGCAAAGACTGCGGCAGCATATCGCATCTTCATTGCATGCTGTTCTACTCAATATTCTAGCACGATGGTTAACAATTGAGGTTAAGAATCACAGAATGAGGAATAAATAAATAAATCGTATTTTTGTTGTTTTATTTCAATAATAATATCTTTTATGTCCTTGGATACCCAGTGCCTAAACTAGATAACGTAGTTTAGGCAGGATTTATCAATGACCACATAGGTACCTACCTACTAAACTAAGTCCCCCTGGCGCATTTATCTGTCTGCCTACGGATATAATTATCAACAAACAGGTTTTGATGGGATTGTCACTAGTAGGTAGACTGGTTCTTCTGGAAGGTTTAGGCATACATTCGTGTAGGATAATGAGTTGAGGTAAAGACAGTTTTCACAAATAATATATAAATAAGTGGTTGAAATGATGACCCTATGTGAAAATAGGGATTAATATTAACAGACATCCAAACAGTTATAGATTTTTGTATTTGAGATACCTAGATTTACAATTCCGCTAGGTAAGATACATTATTATGTATCCACGCGGGCGCGAGTGATTTTTGCGTGGATTGTAGAAAGCCCGTAATTACTTCTTTGTAGATATATACTCACGTACCCGGTACCACCGTGCGAAATCGGGATGTGTCGCTAGTCACAAATATCGTAAAACATTGCAGAAATATGCAAACGCCTAGGTAAAAGTTCATTGCAATATGTCACTTGTTTGCAGTTTTTTTATACCTATTGACGTAGGGGTTACACGATTTTATTTTCAGGATTGTAAAGATATGAAAAGTTCTTGAAACTTTTTTCACATGAAATACTAATATTCCGCTATTCAGAATTACATATTGCAAAGTTCCATGTTTATACATTGCTGGGGCAGTCGTCCATACTTCCATTTAGCCATCTCCTTTCTTAGTGTCAGTCATGATAAGGGTATGGGGTTGGCGCAACACGTTTTCTTCCATTCTCCCCTATCAGACGTCACGGCATCATTTATTCCTTTCTCCTTGATATCATTCCTTAAAATTTAAATAATCCGTACTAATATTATAAAAGTGAAAGTGAGTTTCTTTGAAAACAGCGTAAAGACGTAACAAACAATTGTTACGTCTACGTCTAAATGGCCAAACCGATTTTGATGAATTTTGATACAGAGATAGTTGGGAACCCTGGAGACCGACATAGGCCAAAGGCAATTTTTTTAAAGTGAGAAAAGGGGGAGAAAGAAGGAAGAAAAGGGGAGCTAAAATTTTTTTTTTCGATCATCACGCGGGTTAAAGTTAGCGTTAGCCCAAAGTAGTCGCGAGCGGAAGCTAGTAATAAATATTTGTCGCAAGGATAACACTTACAGACATAGCCAACCATTATAAAATAGATTTGATTAATAATAAAATATCCACTTTATAGAACACAGTATGGAACAAAACAGTAAGCAACAAGTCACCGTTACTGCGACACAAAGGTGTCCTCAGCTTGAGCACTGGTTTTAGTTTATCAAATCAGTCCACCACAGCCGAACAAAGGCAACAACAAAGGCAGCTACGTTGCTCTAACTCGTAAGGTCCCGCCCCTTTTGTCTCCAGTTAATCCCGTCGCCTTTTTAATATCTTAGGTCGGTTGGACGCAATAGCTGAGCGGTTGGGTGCTGCGGAGAGTGTCGCAGGTTCGATCCCCGTAACAAATATGTGTATACACTCCAAATATTTGTTCTGGGTCTGGCATGTATGAGTAGGTGTGTTAAAAAAAAATTAAGATTGTGGTAGCTTTAAAAAAAAAGTACCTACACATACATCCTTGGAATCAAATTCAGGACTTTATCTACCTCAGGGTTATTTTGACCCTTTAACTGGCAGGAGTGGGGAACTAGTTTCACTTTATTAAAAAAAAAACTCATTTTCTTCTTTATTTACTCTCACTCTCTAAGTTAGTTACTTTTATAATTGCTGTTATATATAATTACAGCAATCAGTGTGCCAATTTCAAGCAGCAATATTGTCGGTACAGGTACCGACAATATTACTGCTTCAAATTGATTAGCTAGTTAGACAATCGCGACAGCAAAATTGCAATTTGCAATTGCAAGGGCGGAAAACACCGTCATTGCATAGTATACGTCGTTATTATAATGTAACATTTTTTTTCTAATTTTCCGTTTAACTTACTCTTATTATTTATAAAATTGCATAAAATCTGGTTCTTCTAGCCTGACAGACAGATGTGCTGCTGGGAAGTTTGTTGCGCCACTTTTTCATCCCAGCTAAAATACTAGGAAGTGGCGAAGGGCGGAGCGTTTTTGTGGGACTGTCTCTTGTATTATGACGATCTAAAAGTGCTGATTATGCAGCCTAATTTGAATAAATGACTTTTGATTTGATTTGGCATACGAATTATTACCAGTTCAGTCAGTATTCTCTTTATTCAATAATGAATAAAGAAAAATCTGAAATAATATGTTTAATAATAAACATATTATATTATTTTAAAATATAAAAAAAAAACGTGCTTGCTACTGAAAGTAAGGGTTCTAGAGAGTGGTACCTTCTAACGATACGAGCCGGGTCCAGGAGTACCTCTTTCTAAATCAAACCCTTGATCCAGGTGCCAAAAGAGAGCTTGCTCTTAAGCCTCGATCAACACCTGACTGTAACAACCATTGGCACCATGATCGCTGAATTTACACCCCACATATTGACAACCTCGCGAGGCAAGTAAATTCTTCTCCCGATTCAGTTAAATAATTATTAGCACTAACACTAAACAGTTATACTACATAAAATGAGTCTATAAAATTCATTAAAATATAAAACATAATAATTAAACTCAAACTCAACGCATTTATTTCAATTAGACCATTACAGGCACTTTTGAATGTAAAAAAAAACTAAATGTTGAAGCTACAGTCCCGGTAACAAGGCATAATAACTTGTGAAAGTACTGTAGTTGCCCATTCCAAAGCGATATGGAAAAAAATGGGCAAGAAACTCCATAGACACTCTTTTAAATTATAATATTGTTACAAAATCGTATCTACATCACTCATGTTGAGATTATGCAAATATGTGAAAACGATGTAGAAAGACGTGATCAATAAGAGCGTCCAGATTAAATAATAAAAAACTAAACTTCAATTAAAAATCTTAATAAATTAAAAATTAACCGTGGCAGCTAAAAGATGACCAGTCCCAACTGACAGCCCCCGTTCACGAACATGACGTATGGATCAGCTCCATTCAGCTCAACTATTTTGAAGGAAACTAAATGACCCAACACACCCTCCACCATCAGCTAAAATTTAAGTGAGCATAACTTTCTGTCAACCACCAAGGCATTAAAGCTTGAGGCTTCTGCAGCTCCCACTATAACTTCGGATACTAATCAATGAGTTTACCCCTATGTTTGGGGAGCGATTTTTTTTCTTTTTTTGGGTTGGGAAATCATCATATAACTTCCCCCGCTCTGGGCGGAGCGGGGGGGAGTGTCAGACTTCTTCTGACTAAAACCCACCCATGTTCCTTCTATTGCCCTTTGCGTTCCGAGGCCGCGGTAACTCTTTCGAGCAACCCGCAACTCCGGCAGGCGGAGGCTCTTGCAAGTCCCTCTGCTTTGCTGACGTCTCTTTGAGGCGCGCCTGAAACACAAACGCGCCGTCGACACGGCCTGTCGTCAATAGACGGACGAACGGTGAGCTACCCATTGCTCACCGTCCACAGGCCCGCATACATCAAGCATCTTATGTACTCTTTACATTAATAGTATCACGCCTGCTGTTCCCGAATGGTTAAGCAAAGATGTGCTACCTAACTAACTGTATTTTTATATATGTATTTCTATATTTTCTTTCTAATTTCACCTGGATTCCCAAGTAATAGTGGGCGAAGTAATTAGTTACATTTGATTAAAAAATATTGATTCCGACAGAATATCCTTATCAATTTACGATCTATTTTTAACTGAAATCAAAAAACATTTCGTGCGGTCTCTAACATTTGAGGTAACCTTTGATACAAGTTATAACATTTCTGCGATTTAGTTTACTCGTGTTCCTGTTTTTAAAGGCGAGAGTATAAAACTTACAAAGAATAAAATGTATTAAAAACAATTTAAAGTTGTTAGACAACTTTAAATTGTTTAACAACAAGCGTAACAGGAACACGACTCTTTGTAATACTTAATAAAAAGATACACATCTTTTTAATATTTTAAAAAATACATAAAAACATTTAAATTATCTAAAATAGTAGTCCACTACCATCTTGAACAGGGTCCGAGCTACCGGTGGTCAGGGGATATTAAATAGGTATTCGATCAGTATTTTTATGTAGGTACATCGATTACCCCGTTATTTTTAGAGAAGGGAAATCATCAAATAACTTTTCCCCCTCTTTGGGCAGAGCTGGGTGAGTTTCAGCCTTTTACTGGCCGAAAACCCAACCATATTCCTTCTTTTGCCCTTTATGTTCCGGGACCGCGGTATGTCTTTCGGACAACCCGCAACCCCGGCAGGTGGTGGCCCTGCCACGCCTCTCAGCTTTGCTGACATCTCTATGAGGCGCGCGTGGAACACGAACCCGTCGACATGGACTGTCGTCACTATACGGACGGGCGGTGAGCTACCCATTGTTCACCGTCTACAGATCAAAACTGTTTTAATACGATAAAATGCGTTTTCTCTATGGCAATGTTTTTCAGAGAGTTGCTACTTATCATACTTATTTCTGGTGCCAGCTCACAATTTGAACGTTACACATGATCCGTTGTCACGTGGGATATTTTAATTCTCTTTATCTCAGTTACTGGTGTGACAAATGTTGACTGGCGCTACAAACTTCTAGCTTTGGGCGGTTTGCTAGTTAAGTTAGTCTTTGAAAAGATACGCTATCCATTTATTCTACTTTGGTAGATATGGTTCTAAAACCGTGTTTAAATCAAATTCTTTTAAATACAGAACGTATTGAAGACATGTTGGTAGAAGGCAAAGAATAAACTAACCGATTACTTAAAGTAAGTCAAAGAAAAAAGCAGCAATTATTCAAATCAATCTTAAATGTTTCTAATTCCGAGCAACATTATGACTCTCATTCATAGAAGCTCCTGTTCTGAAGATTTCAAGCAAATGGGAGGTGTTGCTATCCAGTTTTGAACCGTGGCAGGTGGTCTTAGAGTAATATTAGCTTTGTGGGTCAATCAACTTCTAACTTTACCTCTTTAGCTTTTGCTGTGTATCAACACCCGTCAGGGGGCCAATTCTCGATTTTAGAGATGGTGTCGAACTCGACAAAAATGCCTAATGACGTAATTTTTTCGACAAATTTTAAAAGTTGCTATTCTGGGGATCTCGAATTCGACATTTGTCGAAGGTTGACGTTCGAGTTCATGTCGAGTGCTTCTGAGCAGTAGAGATGTCATGTCGATTGTAGAGATATGTCATTTCTGAGTGAGTTTGTTGAATTTTTGTTAGATTGTTATTGCGTTACATTGTTTTTTATTGTTTTATTGGATGAGTTTATTAGCATCTTCATCTTGGAGTTGTTGGAAAATAGCGAGCAACAGGCTAATTCACGGCGACAACAGCCCATTTATCCCGCCGTCGATAGTTATGACTTGAGCGAAACAAGTACCTAATTAAAAACTTCAGATTAAATAAAAATGTAAACAAAACAAAAAACAATTTTCAAAAGATTTGAAGGAACTGAAAATTCTTCAACTGTCAAGCTGATTATTTTTAGACTAAACGTTTCGTTTTACATAAATAATTAAGTTTGGTCAGCGTTTTAAAACAAAATCATAAATTCACTTATAGTTACATAAAATGGAACGTGCGATTGTTCCTAATGGTAACATTATCTTCACTCGACTCGACATTTTCGTGAAATTTATTTCTATTTTGACTGAGAATACGGAATTCTGCTCATTTCGACATTTTTTGTAGAGATAGAGATATTTTTGATAGGCATAGAGACAGACTTTGAATCTCGAACTCGAGATAAATGGCTAAAATCGAGATTTATTTCTATTTTGACTGAGAATACGGAATCCTGCTCATTTCGACATTTTTTGGTAGAGATAGAGATATTTTTGATAGACATAGAGACAGACTTTGAATCTCGAACTCGAGATAAATGGCTAAAATCGAGAATTGGCCCCCAGATGTCGATTCGGAAGCTAAGTTGAAACAATCAAATAATCGCATCTCACTGAAAGGCTTTGTGTCTGGTTCTGTCTCAGATTAAAGGCACTATCTGAAGGATACCAAGAGACTAGTGCCTTTAATTTAAGCCGATCCGCTTTGCCGAGAGTATACAGAGATATATTATAACCTTGAAATCGGATTGGCTTCAGTGAAGCTGGTCAGCAAACGATTATGACCAAGTCTTTGTTGCAACTGCAGCTATTTCTACAGGCAAAGTATATCTAGTTTTTCGATGAAATTATAATTTAATGCAACATTTACCAAGGGTTTTTTTGGGATGATTCGTAATGCAAATCAAGGCTGTAAAAGTTTTTTTTAAAAGTCTATTTAAATTGTATATTCTGTTTGCGACTGAGGGTGGTAGTCTTTCGATAAAAAAATGATTACATTTTTAAACTCGTTTTTTTTTTTAAATGCTTATTCACTTTTATTTCATTATACAGAAACCCGTTAATGCTGTATAACGTATGTTGATGAGAAACCCATCTCAGTTGCAGGAAGTTAACTACATTGTTTGTAGAAAATACTTATGTACCTATGTAACTGTTATAGGTTGAGCCGATTTGGTTTCTCGAAATCGGAATACCGACAAAATACCGAAACCACTACAATTTTCGTATTTGTATGTATAAGTAGTTATATTTATTTTATTTTAATTAACTGGAGTAAATAATTACTTACCACCACACATGAACACTATAATTATAAATTGAAATCATTTTGAAAATGTTCAAGTCCGATAGCGCTATTTCGTAATTATGCTACACATCCGCACAACCATTGCGGTTCGCGTGCACTTACGTACATCCATTGCGTGAATATACATAGTCTCATAATAAACGTGCGACATATATATGACAGAGGGGACCACTGCCTGTCGGGATTGTGGGTTGTTCGAAAAATATACCACGAACCCGGGCAGGGCAAAAGGAGGAACATAGATGTGTTTTAGTCAGTAACATTCTTACACTCCCGTCCGCTCCGCCCAGAGCGGGAGAATTTATCTGATAATTTCCTATACCCAAAAAAAAAGGACCGGAGTACTTAAGCAATGGAAAGAACAAAAATGATTTCTCATACGTAAAAAACACATCTATTCATGAACATGTTCGCGTGAAGCGATCGTTATACGCGCTGAACATACGTAGGTGTAAACGCAACTTTAGCGCTCCCGGTTTAGTACTGGGTCTTCTAGTAATTTAAACTTTTTTAGGGTTTTGGATCTAAAAGGAAAAAACCGGCCAAGTGCGAGCCAGACTGGCACTTGTAGGGTTACCTAATTTTTATCTGAATTTTCCTCCTCATACTTAAGAAATTAGCCGTTAAGCCGTTGGTCCCGGCTGTCATTTGTAAATCTTTGACAGTCGATACCGGTGTCGATACAAGAGTCAGTGTTCCGAAAGTCTGACAACCAGTCTTACTAAGGGGTATCGTATTACCCTAGTACTAACTGGGTTGTGGAGGTCAGATGGGCAGTCGCTCCATGTAAAATACTGATATTCAGCTGCATCCGGTTAGACTGGAAGCCGACCCCAACTCAAAATTAATTTCATACTTTAACTTTGGAGTTTACCTAGACTAAAAGGTTTTTATTTTTCACTTTTCGTCGGTTTAATTTTTTGTTAAAAAGTTTTTATTTATCTCTTTTTGGTTTTCTTTAACAGCAAATTTGTTGTTGCTTGACTTAGTCTAATTTGTATTTAATGTTTGGTTGTTATTAAAATTCCAAATTTCTCGGCTTTTTTAAATCAAATATTGTTTTTTTGCTTTCTAGTTTCCTATTTTTGTCGATTTTTTGTTGAAATCTACATAATGCTCAATATTTGGGTGCTATTATTAGGAACCTACATTACTTGCTATTGCTATTTAAAGATCCTTGATAAGCGAAGAGAGGCGTAAGCGTAAGAATGGTGCTTCGATAAGAATGTTCCTTACCGTCAAACAGGTTGACAAGTACTAAGATGACTACCATGAATTTGAAACACCATCGCGTCCTTGGGATACCTCCAGATATTGTTGTACCTACCAAAAAATCTGAAGAATTGTGGTGCCCATGAAAGCAAAGGAAATAGAGTGAAAGCGATGGGTGTGTTGCTGGATCTCTATTGATTGCAATTTTTAAAAGAATAAGTACTCAAAATGTTTTTTAACACAGTGTTTGTGGCCGGTAATTCTAAGCTGGGCCGTCACGGTACATAAACTGTAAGGGTCGGCCCTCGATAAAGCATGAATTGACCTAGGACTGAAAGTTTTAGCAAAATTATCAGATTTAGAACCAAATAAGGTGTTCATCTAGTAGATGAACACTTTATTTGGTTCTAAATGATTGATTTTCGCGCTGACTGTAATGCAGACTGAAAGGTTAACTCACTAAGCCCTTCACATTATACAGAAATTTAATTCTTGCCGTAATCTCTAAAACACACTTATTATGTTTTTTTCAAATAATAATTATTATTTTTTTGCGGATGGGAAATTATCAAATAACTTTCCCCGCTCTGGTTGGAGCGGGAGGGAGTGCTGACACTCGGGATCCCGCTCCAACCAGAACAAGTCAAGTCAGTACAAGTCTGTACTTGTACTGACAAAAACCCACCCATATTTCTTCTATTGCCTTTTATGTTCCGATACCGTGCTCTTTCGAATAACTCGCAACCCCGGCAGGCGGTGGCCTTGACAAGCCTCTCTGCTTTGCTGACATCTCTTTAGGGAGGTCACCGCTTCCCATTTCCTCTCGCTTCGGACCATGGACTGAACCAGGGCCGGGGTAGATGGCACCCTTAACCCAATAAGGTCTAAACTTGTCAATAAAGTTCAAGATATAAGCCCAACTGTTGGAAATCTCTTGTAACTGTCTTCCGTTTCCACCGCCAGAGCTTCGATGAAAATCATAATCCAACAAGGTCAACAGTTCTTATCGACGTACATGAAATGAGCCTAAACACAATACAGCTGCTGTAAGCTATTGAGAACATTTAGGAAATACCTTCCGTCTCCATCGTTAGATCATCCATGACAGTCATCATCCAGCTTGGCTCAAAGATCTTTTTATGGTGAATAAAAGGAGCCCAAACACAGAATAGCTGCTGTTAATCCATGCGGACCTCTTGCAATTGCATTCCGTCTCCATCGTCAGACCTTCAATGACAGCACCAGCCTCCCGTAAGGTCTAAAGTTCTCGTCTTAAACTGTTGAGTACCTCTTCCAAGTTGCAAGTGTTTTCCGTCTCCATCATCCATCATCAGATCTTTAAAATGTCGAAATGTAATCAGAACTACATAAATGTGCCAAATTTAAACAGAATCTGTTCACAATTGAAAATTCAGTCTGAAAAAAATCAATAACCCCCTATTTTCCCACCCTTTTCTTTTTTTTTTTTCGGGTGAGAAATCATCCAATGACTTCCCCCGCTCTGGGCGGAGCGGGGGGGCATGTCAGACTTGTACTGACTAAAACCCACCCATGTTCCTTCTATTGCCCTTTACGTTCCGAGGCCGCGGTATCTCTTTCGAACAACCCGCAACCCTGGCAGGTGGAGGCCCTGGCAAGCCCCTCTGCTTTGCTGACTCTCTTTAAGGCGCGCGTGAAACACGAACGCGCCGTCGACACAGCCTGTCGTCAATAGACGGACGGACGGTAAGCTACCCATTGCTCACCGTCCACAGGCCCGCATCTACGGTGGCCGGGAGTCGTCTCGCGGCGCCCGGCGCCCGGGGCGTCTCCCGCGGCGGCTGGGTTGGGCAAATGTTCTCTCCCTCAAACGCCCGGCCACCTCCTTTGCTAGCATTACAGCTTCGCAGAAGGAGGTGACCGCTTCCCATTCCCTCTCGCTCCGGACCATATGATGCGTCCGTTATGATGTATTTTGGTCTGATCATTTTCCGTTAGAAGTTAGTTTCATGGTTGATGATTTTCCAAGTAAAGTACCAAATAGTAATGTTATTTGTAATAAAGTGAGATGGGGCGTGAAAGACTATAATAATATGCAGATTGCTAATTATAATGAGGAGTGTATGATCAACTTAAAAAACATTGATTTCCCTGCAGAATGTGCCCAATGTGCTGACAATTTGTGTAATGTCGTGGAGCATAAATTAGTTATTGATAAATTATATGAGAAAATTGTGAGGGTGTTGAGGGAAGCTGCAGAAAGTAGTTCTTACTCACAACAGTGTAAAAAGGGAAAACCGATTGTGGGTTGGAATAAGCATGTTAGTGAGGTGCATAGGGAGGCGCGAATCAGCTTTCACCTTTGGACGCTGCAGGGTAGACCTAAGGCTGGACAGTATTTTAATGATATGCGTGAGACAAGGAAGCGTTTTAAGTCTAAGCTTAAATGGTGACAAGACAATTAAAGTAAAATAAAAATGGATATTCTTGCCTCACATCATGCCGCTAAGGACTTTAAACGCTTCTGGAAGCATACCAAGGTGTTGGGATCTGGTTCGTGCGTTCCTTTTAGCGTAGAGAGTGAGCACTTCCGAATTGCTGAAGTTTTTAAAGAACATTTTAAGGTAGAATCGACACTAGACCCGCGTCTGCGGGAGCTTGATGCTGGGAATCTGATTGGTACCAAGTTACTTCGTTTTTCAGCTAAAGAAGTAGCTACTGTGGTGAAAAATATGACACGTGGTAAATCACCAGGTCATGATGATCTTAGTATCGAGCATTTGTAGTATCCGGGTGTACACCTGCCTAGAGTTTTGGCTTTATTTTATAACTTGTGTTTAAGCCATGTGTATTTGCCTCCGGAGTTTATGAAGACCATTGTTGTGCCTGTTCTTAAGAACAAGACGGGTGATGTCTCCGACAAGTCCAACTATAGACCGATCTCACTGGCTACAATAGTGGCGAAGGTGCTGGATGGTTTGCTTGATAATCAACTTAGCGGTTATATTAATTTACATGAGGGCCAATTCGGTTTCAGGCCTGGGCTCTCCACTGAGACTGCTATTTTGAGACTCAAGCATACTGTGCAGTATTATGTCACTAGGAAAACACCCGTATACGCCTGTTTCTTGGACTTGTCGAAGGCATTTGACCTGGTTTCTTATAAAATTCTATGGGATAAACTTCTAAGATACACTGATACGCCCAGAGAAATTGTAAAAATTCTTAGTTTTTGGTATGACAACCAATCTAATTTTGTAAGATGGGGGGGCTCGTATTCTGAAAACTATAAGTTGGAGTGTGGTGTGAGGCAAGGAGGGTTGACCTCTCCACGCCTTTTTAACTTTTATGTTAACGCCCTGATTGAGGAGCTCAGCAGAGCTGCAGTCGGTTGTTCTATAGATGGTGTATTTGTAAACAATATCAGCTATGCGGATGATATGGTTCTGCTGAGTCCATCGGTTAGGGCCGTGCAGTTATTAGTAGATATATGTGAGAGGTACGCGGGGGCCCATGGCCTCAGGTATAATACCAGTAAAAGTGAACTACTTGTTTTTAAGTCTGGGAACGTACCTCAATCCACACTGCCCGTGAAACTTCAGGGGGTGGCTTTGAAGCGAGTGACGAAGTTCAAGTACCTGGGGCACTGGGTCACCGAGGACCTCTCAGATGATACCGATATTGAGTGGGAACGTAGGGCGTTGGCAATGCGTTGCAACATGATTGCCCGTCGTTTTGCAAAGTGTGCAAAGGAAGTTAAGGTTACTTTATTCAAGGCGTACTGTCAAACTTTGTACACCTGCAGCCTATGGATGAAGTTTACACGTAGATCGCTAGACGCCCTACGTGTCCAGTATAATAATGGTTTTAGGATGCTGCTGGGGCTGCCTCGCTTTTGTAGCGCGTCAGGAATGTTCGCCGAGGCTGGAACTGATTGTTTTAAAACAATTGTGCGCAAGCGTATTGCTTCTCTGATGCAACGAGTGCGTGTCAGCGCCAGCAGTTTCCTAAACACTATTATTAAAAGGATGGATGGATCTGGTGCGGTACTGGAACAGTGTGCACACGGGTTCCAGACCAATAATTTTTAAGTTTAGATAAGTTATTTACTAACAAATTATTTTATTTTTAATTTTATTACTAACAATTTATGGATTTTCTTATCTTAAATAAATGCTTAATAATAATAATAAATGCATTTTTACTTTCATTCGAAGGTGCTTCTCTATATTTCCAAAGTAAGTTTCTTTGTTTCCTGCTAGAAATCCTTATTCCACGTGATATCCATTTAATTTTTTGTCAGGTTTAACATTAATTAATTGTTTTGGGAAGCATAAACCATAAATCATAATAGGTATGCTTCAATACTGGTACGGAAACCAAACTAACAGTGTTAGATGGGGTGACGTCCAGTCGAGAGGGTACACATTAAAATGTGGCGTGCGTCAAGGTGGGCTGACTTCTCCGGACCTTTTCAATATTTATATGAATGACCTTATTGGGGAGTTGAATAAGGCAGGTGTTGGTTGTCACATAGGCGGCGTATGCTTTAACAATATTAGCTACGCCGATGACATGGTCCTCTTGAGCCCCTCAATAAGGGCCCTTAGGCAGCTTGTAGACATATGTGAGCGTTATGCTAACTCTCATGGCATGGTTTATAATGTCGGGAAAACAGAGATGTTAGTATTTAGGGCTGGAAAGGGACCGGAGAAAGTCCCGGAAGTTAAAATTTATGGTTCACCAGTAAGGGTTGTACGAACGTTTCGATATCTGGGCCACGTCCTCACTGACGATCTCACAGATGATGCCGACATAGAACGGGAAAGACGGGCACTCTCGATTCGGTGCAATATGCTTGCGCGCAGATTTTCACGCTGTAGCACGTGCGTTAAAAAGACATTGTTCCGTGCATATTGTCTATGTTTTTACACATGCCAGCTTTGGACAAAGTTTAAAAGGTCTTCATTAAGTACCATGCGTGTGCAATATAACGATGCGTACCGCATTTTGATGAAGTTTCCTCGGTACTGTAGTGCGTCGAGCATGTTCGCTGAAGCGAGAGTGCCGGACTTTTATGCCGTTATTCGTTCGCGAATAGCTTCGTTCAGCAGCATCCTCCGAAAATCGACCAATCACCTGCTGAGGGTCGTGGGTGAGGATTGGAACAGTCCGATCCGAATGCATTGGCTCAAAGTCCACCGGAGTTCAAATCGAAAATAGGTATTGTTTGTTTGTTTAATGTCATATTCAATTTAATTATGTAATTTGTATTCAGAATGGTTATATTTTTTTTTATGTATTTTATAAGTATTTTAATTTGTATTTGTGTTTTTGTATTGGGTTTGATGCCTTTAAAATAAATAAATAATAATAATAATAAAATAAACGGAGTAGATCAATAAACTTATCGTATGCCTCATTAGGGTAGTCTGTTTCAAATACTTCTGAAAAGGACATACAAGGATGTGTTTTTTGAATAATGTTAAATTTTGTTTGAATAAGTTACGCTTAGAAGTGTGCCAAGAGTTTAAAACGCATGTTTTTTTAACTTCTATTTTTAAAATCTGGGCAGTGTGATCGGATAATGCAAAATCGATCACTTCACTCACACATTTTTGCCTGGAATTATGAGCAAAGTTATCTAGACAAGTGCCGCTTTTAGGTCTAAACGGTTGCTTGAATTCTAATTTAAGATTGTAAGGAAGTAATAAATTCTCAAAGTCTAATGTTAAGTTATTTATTTTAAGGGTGTTAATATTAAAGTCCCCGCACAAAACAATTATTTATAAATAGTGTAGTCTTCGTTAGCCACAAGAGGTATGTGCACCTCGAAAAGAAAATAAGTTTCTGTGACTCGTGCTTTTACATTAATTAGTCTTTGATGTTTTCCTTGTAATTTTCAATCGGCAATGCATGTATGCGGTAGATTTTTTGATATTTCACCTAGTTGCTGTATCAAGTGTACCGGAGTTATAATATGTACATCTGTTTTTCTTGGTACACGTTGGTAAGGGTGTTAAATAGCATTTCTTGGAATGTCCTTAGGCTGTTAATTAGTAGGTATACCGTCAAAGAGGCTTAGTTAATGTAGGTCGTCGCTGAAATTATTTCTATTTCCAATTCTATGGACGCTAGGTTCTTGTTAGTTATATATTCGCTTCATTTTTCTTCAAGACTTCGTTCTCAAGTTCCACAATAGTTGTTTGGTTTTTTATCAGACTCAGAAGGTAATTTTCGTTGCTTTTGAGTGATTTAATGTCGTTTTGATATTTTTCAGCAAACCGTTGATCTAGTATTCCGAACAGACTGTTAGCTACGTAACCGACTCCATCCACTAAGCCGCGTTTCTTTCGGTTGCTAAGATGTTTATGTGGATTGATCAGTATGAAATTGTAGTAGCTAAGTTGCTCCATTTCATGGTTCAGTTGTTTCAAAGTAGTTCTGCAATGTTGTAGTTTTGTATGGTAGCACAGGTCCTTCACGTTTTCGAAGAAAGCCTCAGTTCGGTGAATTCCTTCCCAGTAGTTAGTTAAATTATAGTACATGATTAATGTCCATTCATCATGTATTACCTGCAGTTTACCGACCGTGTCGTAGTAAACAGGTCGTTCTAGTTCTAAAGGTGTAATCAGTGCGCCAAGTGCGATACACGTAGTGTCAACTGCCCCATTGGCGCTTGATATACATAATAACAATGCTAATGTTGTGATGAGTAAGCTGGAAAGAAGTTTCTTTCTTTTTGTTCGTTGTTTTTGATGTTTTGCTGTTATCGTTATTTGTTTCCGCTTGAATTTCAGTGTCCAAAGGCAATGGTGATAGTTTAACTACAGGGCGCTTGATGGTTCCGGTTTGAGTTTTAATAGTTGTGACCCGAACGTAGCCATCGGATCCAGGGTGCGTTTCCATAACACGTCCCATAGCCCATTTTCCCGGGGGCAAATTGTCTTCCTTTACCAGTACTATGTCACCTTCCTTGATGTTTTTGTTTGGCCCGGTTGATGCCCTCGTCATCTAAATAGGGATTTACTCTGAAAATTTGGCTTTTTCTTGATATGTCTTCTTTAAGGTTTAGTTGATTGTGTTCAGAACTGAACTGTGACCGTTGCACATAGCTGACAATACTTTTATCCGCTGCACTTAGTTCGCTTATTGTTAGGTATGACGTTTCGCTTTTCGTTTTATTTCGCATGTTTGATATAAAACGTTGTATTCATGCGACGATGCGCGTTATTTGTGTCATTGAACTGCAATTATTCAATAAAACACATAAAATTTTGCTGATCATCTTGATTTGTTTGTAACTTTTCAACATGATTTGCGCAACCGATGGTTGTTTGAAATAGGCTCTGAATGTTTTTAGATTCTTCTAATGTTCGTAAAATTGTTGGTCCTTTTTTCATCAGACTGTTTAGGCTGAAACCACTTGAAGTTTTTTGCGATGCGTTAAATACAACTCGCAATTTTGTGGTGGTTGAGTTTTCCCATAAAACTCCGTGATGCGGGAGATAACAACTCTTAGATGAAACATGAGATGATGGTTTCATATGGCCAAGTTCAATATATTCCTTGATGAATTGCTTATACGTGAAAGAAAGCTTTTATTCTTTTGCAGTCGTTTTTCCAGTTGTAGGAACTGCGATACAGCCACTGATCTTGAATTTCCCAGATTTTCCTCAAAATTGTGACAAAGCGGCATTTTAACGACTTATGTTCCGTCTTGTAAGCAGTTTACGGTTTTCATGTAAAACTTTTCACATTTATTGTCCTTGGACATATTCTTTAAGAGTTGAATATCTTCAGTTTCCTAAAATTTGGTTACTTCATCTAAATTTATCAAGGCTACGTTGCAGTTGAATGTGTTCATTTTTCCACATAAAATCCATCCAATTTGTGTTTGTTGTGCCACAGGGGATTGCTTGCTTCCTTTCAGTAGTCCATCCAGAATTATCTCTGAATATACGTCAGCCCCTAGCAGGAGATCTATTTGGTTGGAAGTGTTGTATTCGGGGTCCGCAAGATTTAGGTTCTTCAAATGTGGCCATTCAATCTTCTCAAACGTTATAGTTGGTAGATTGTTCGTTAGTTTCTCCATAATAAGCGCCTGCGTTGTAAAACAGTAATCGGAGTGAATTGATGTACAGGTAAGGTTCAGTTTTCCCCTGCAATCTCCCGACACAGTTCCAATTCCGGACACGCATGCGTTGACGTGTAACCGAGGAAGTCGTAGAATTTGAGCAGCGTTTCCTGTGATCAAATTCACCTGCGAACCTTGATCTAGAAGTGCCCGTAGTTTTACATATGTCCCGTCAATTGTTTTGACCTTGAGCTGGACTGTAGTTAGCAAGACTTCCATGTTTCTTGTGTTAACGTGGTTAGACGCGTTTTGTTGGGATGTCGACGGAGAAGCTTGGTCGTAGTGTTTGTTTCGATTAGATGCTGTGTTTTTCTTTTCCGGATTATGCAACAATGTGTGGTGTTTTAAATTACACTCTCGGCAAGTTTTTGTTGAATTGCATTCTTCTCTGCCGTGGCTGAATAAACAATTTTTGCATAGCTGCAGTTTTGAAATTGTGTTATATCGTTGAGCAATGTCCAAGTCGCGGAATTCGTTGCAGTTTAGTAGCACATGATTTCCGTTGCAAAGTGGGCATTTATGTTGAATTGTGTAAAAGTTGTAGGTTCTGTAGTTTGGCCTCTTTGATCGTTTTTGTTTATCGTATTTAAAGTTTGTTGGCTTTTCTGTTGAGGTACTCGAAATTCCCTTTTTTGCAGACTTCATTGTTTCGTATGCCATGAATTGGGTTTCGAGATAGTACTGTAAGTTTTGAAGCTCGTATGGTCTTGTATTTCATTCAGATTATCACTCAATATTTTAGAGTCCAGTTTCTTTGACATGATATTCACAATAATAGAACCCCACGATGTTGTGTCGATACCGATGTTCGATATCCCGTTTAAACATTCAGTGATGACATCATGCATTTTCTTTAGGTTGTAGGAATCCGGGTTTGTGTGACCGGAAGATTCAGCATGCTGTTCATAAATGATGTGAACTGTAAACGACGATTGTCGTAACGCTGATTCAAGAAGTCCCAACAGGAGTTGTATTTATCAGCTGTAATGCTTAGGTGTTGTACTAAGCGCTCAGCTTCTCCTCGCAGTTTGGTTTTCAGGTGTTGCATTTTCTGCGCGTTATTAATCATGGGGTTCTTGGGAATAGTTTCCAGGAACAGATCTTTGAAAGAAGTCCACTGACTGTAGTTGCCAGAAAATTCAAGAACTTCGATTTTGGGGGCCGAGTTGAGTAATGAGCGGTGGTCCAAATTTTTGAGTTGAGGCGCTTTTTTATTTCATCGTATTTTTGTTCGACGTCCGCGTATACGTTGTAGTATTTTTCGTTAGATCCCTTTAATTGGAAATCGATTTCCCAATGTAGTTTGTCGATGGGCTCCCATTTTGAGTTTAATGTGTGAAGGTGGTCATCAAGCTCTTTGTCATGACACGATATATTGCATTGAAATTGCATTCTTGTTTGTTGGGTAGGAGCTGTGTCCCATCTTCACCATCACTATGTTGGTTGGCGTCTGCCGACGTCCCAGATAAATCGAACTTTACCTTCTGTTGTTTTTCTTGAAGGTCTGATAGTTTGGTGACCATATCTGTTTTAATCTTGAGGTACATCTCCTCCGTTTTTTCGTGGATGTCATCCGCGAAATAGTTTATTGTTTTATCTTCTAGTTCTTGAAGTAAAAAGTCATGTCTGCTGTTGAAATCTTGCCATTGATTTTCAAGTTCATGACAAGCGCTTGTTCAGATAGTCCGCGGTTTTGCGGGCTGATGAGTCCTTGCGATAGTTGACACACAAGGTTTTGATGTTGTTGAAACATGTTGACTGCAACTCCAGTTTGTCCATGTCAATGTAGTTAGCTTGTAGTCTCCTAGTTGATGGCGACCGTTGAGCGTTGCGTTGCTTACAACTACTAGAGCAGTAGTATGTAGTTTCTTCCCGTAGTTGCCTTGTTTATGTAGTCACGTCGTTGACGGTGACTGATGAGCGTTGTTTAGTTGTAACTACTAGAAGGCAGCGGTGTGCAGTTTTCTTCCAGTAGTGATTAGTTGTTCGGCTCTTAGTCACGTAGTTGATGGCGACAGAAGAGCGTTGTTTAGTTCGTTGACACGAAGACTTCTTAGTTGCTAAAAATCTTCTCACTTCAAATTTTATTTCTTCGATTCGAAATGGTCTCTGGAACTCGGAACTCGTGACCCTCGATTACAGTATTGTGCGCCTTCTCAATCTAACTGGGGCGACCCGCTTCTGGGAGACCAGCTAAACCGATTCGCTACCGTATAGAGTCACAAGCACCAACATCCGGCTCGAAGGACCATTAAATGTACGGTTCGTAACGTCGTACACTTACACAGTTGTTGATGTTGTTGGAGTGTGGAGAGAAAAGATCACGGCGTTGATAAGACTTAGAATATTTTAATGTACCCAAGTAATATACAATAATGCACAGTTGGCGATTCCTTTCTCGGTTGTTTACTTAGTTATTAGCTGTGTCACACTACTCGTTAATAAGTTAAAATGGGCCTTAAATACCTAAATAATATGACGCACGTTCGTTCCGATCGCAGCGTCAGCTAAAGTTGTGATCAGTTTAAGACTGTACAGGTGGGTAATTATCAAATAACTTCCGGCGACTTGTACTGACTAAAGCCCACCCATGTTCCTTCTATTGCCCTTTATGTTCCGGGGCCGCGGTATCTCTTTCGAACAACCTGCAACCCACCCCGAGCTTGTTGGCACCATACATCTGAAATTCTGAGTCTTCTATGAACCGCTACAGAAAAGATAAAAATATTGGAATGCGCTCGCTCTGAATATCGGGACAGCCACCAGTCGGTTTACATTTAAGGTAAAAGCCCGCGAACACTTATTTATAAAGTTGGCTGACTCGTCTCTTTTTTATATTTTGTAGTTTTACCTCTCTTTACTTTTTTATATCGTCTATGTGTGTAAATGTTACTGTAAAAGCCCGAACTACGGGAAATCTCAAGATTTTCCAGTAAAACCTAAGATTTACCGCTTATGAATGGTAAATGTTCATATAAGTTTAGGATTCGAACTTTTACCATCATTTACTTGGTAAATCTTAGGATTTACATTAAAGGAATGGTAAATGTCGAATAAAATCGGGTCCACACTTTTTTTTTTTTTTTTTTCGGGTGGGAAATCATCCTATGACTTCCCCCGCTCTGGGTGGAGTGGGGGGGCATGTCAGACTTGTACTGACTAAAACCCACCCATGTTCCTTCTATTGCCCTTTACGTTCCGGGGCCGCGGTATCTCTTTCGAACAACCCGCAACACCCTTTATAGCAGAACTTTTTATGTCATAATTTTATTTTGCATAACATCGGATAGCATAAACTTCATTTCGCAGAAAATTGTTTGGCAGACACTCATTTAATATACATTCAAAACTCATAATTTAGTAAGTTAGAAACATCATAGCGCAGAAAGTTCACAGTCAGAATCGTCTTTTGGCACATATTTCATACCAATAATCATTAAACGGCAGAATTGTCATATCGCAGAAAGTTTATAGTTAGAATCATCTTTGTCATTATTTGTTGTCATTTATTTTAATTATTTATTTCTTGGAAATAATGTCATTTAATTCAATAAGTAATTATCCTAATCTAAATAGTTCAGTTCTGAGTAACCTACTATAAATAATCCCTTTTTTTCTATTAATGCAAGTAATTTCTAGCAACTCGCCGGCCGCTGCCGCGGCACAGCTCGCTGCGCTCGCTCGACTCGTGCGTAGGGCGTCACAGTTTTAACTTAACCTAACCTACCCATTTCTTTTTTTTAAAGGAATTAACCTAATCTAAATAGTTGAGTTCCGGGAAACCTACTAAAAACAATATCTTTTTAGGGTTCCGTAGTCAACTAGGAACCCTTATAGTTTCGCCATGTCTGTCTGTCCGTCCGTCCGTCCGTCCGTCCTCGCTTAATCTCTGTGACCGTTAGCACTAGAAAGCTGAAATTTGGTACCAATATGTATATCAATCACGCCGACAAAGTGGTAAAATAAAAATTGAGAAAAAATGTTTTATTAGGGTAGCCACCCTATATGTAAAGTGGGAAGTGATTTTTTTTTTAATTTCAACCCTAACGTGTGATATATTGTTGGAAAGGTATTTAAAAATGAATAGGGGTTTACTAAAGTCATTTTTTGATAATGTCAATAATTTCGGAAATAATCGCTCCAAAAGTAAAAAACAATGTGTCCCCCCCCCTCTAACTTTTGAACCATAAGTTTAGAAAATATGAAAAAAATCTGATAAGTAGAACTTTATAAGGACTTTCTATGAAAATTATTTTGAACTTGATTGACACTACAGTTTTTGTACAAAAAAGACAAAAAGTTGTACAAAATAATTTCTGGACTAAGTTTGTAGTATAATCGTATATGCAACCATTTTTTTTAACTTCGTTTACATATTTTATTATCCTGAACGTATCTTTTTTAAACAAAAAAAGAATTATTGAAATCGGTTCTCGCAATCCAAAATTACCACCGAAAACTACTTGGACGTCTTTGTATTAATTAGTAACCCAATTCCCCGAGAGATGGCGCTGTAGGTACTTATTACATTGGATCGGGTATTACCGAATTGTTCGGTTGGTCTCTCCTTGGCATTGGCGGTATCTTATAACTACATAAAACTTCTATCAAGAACATGCTAAGGCAATTTAGAACAAAACTAAAATTATTTTTTTTAACACCATCAAAATGTTAAGGTAAAAACCAGTTCATAAATGGTTCGATAGATGGCGTTGCGTAATGACGTCATTTTTTTAAAAGTCGATGTTAAGATTTTCCGTGCTTTCATGACCTACCGTGGTAAAGAACACTTATTGTGACGGACGGGACACTACGGAACCCTACACTGAGCGTGGCCAGACACGCTCTTGGCCGGTTTTGTTTTTTCTATATTATTCCCAAAAATCTTATTTTTGCCTTAATATTTTTGTATAATTGTAACTCACTGTATCTAAATCATATATCATATCATAATCTGTATCTGTGTAAATATTGGAAACTCAAAATAAATAACAAACATGGTAAATACCCCGTTTTAACCGTTAATAATAATGTTAGTGACCATGTCAGTTTAAAGACTTATATGCCTTTTAAAATTATTCTTAATGAAATTCTGCCATCTGTATAATATGAAAAGTGAAATTATACCAAATAATCATCGCCCTAAAAGAACATTATGCTAAACGATATAATGCTAAAGGGGAATGCCCACTCTCCTTGGTGTCCTAGGCCCAAGGTGGACATCAAATATTACAATAAAAGTTGATTGTTTTAAAATCTTAACTGTATTAGATATCTAAAAAATATATTCAAATTGACGCCACTATTTTAGAAATATTAAAAACAAATAACATTTTGGGGTTTATTTTCCATATAATAATGTCTTTGAGTGTGAGATAATAAGAAAACTTGTCTTTGTCAATACTTGGTAATTAAATTATAATAGGAGGGATGATCCTAATATATTTTTATCAAATTATAGTTAAGAGAAAAGATAGCAGTTCGCATTAAGTAATTCACTTGGTAGGTTGCTATTTTGTTCACAAATCAAAACATCCACATTTGACAGAAGCAACAAGCAAACTGTCAGTGTCAGAATCAAATTCAGTTCAGTGTTGTCACTACCACGAAAAAAAACATTAAATCGATTATTTTTTTCTAAACCGATTATTGATTTATTATCCTCATTCTTTTTTTTTTTGAGGGTACAAACTGGTTTTTTATATTTCCTTAAGTTGGTTTTACTAAAGCAAGTAATTACAATACCTGTAAAGTCTCGTGGGTATGATATTGGGGTTATAGTATTTTTTTAAATCGATCGATTCGAATCGATTCATTAGTCGTAATACTCAAAATATTTTTTTGCTGCTGGCAATATTTGCTAGCGTTAAATAGGAAAATACAGTTTATTTTATCAGTAAACTTACTTTTTTAAAGGAATTATTGTGGATTGTAGTGGCGCATAAATGGAAGAAAGTAAAAACATATTTTAATATGCAAAAATTTATGCATAAATTATTTTTTCTCTAGTCTGTTGTCCACTGTGGGCCTCGAATGGGCATTCCCCTTTGAACTCTGCCAATCGTAATTATACTAAATTTCATTCTGCCATCTTAAAAGTATGCCATTGTAAATTCGGAGTTTTAAACAACCAAACGATAATTATATCAAATAATTTTTACGCCTTATTTTTCCTAAAACCAACATTTACCAGCCCACATTGGTAAAACCTAGCATGTACTGAATTGGAATGGCAAAAGTCCGAAAAAGTCGTTCCTTTATAAAAAATACTTACATTTACCAACTCATGTCGGTAAATCTTAGGTTTTACTGGAAAATCTTAAGATTTACCGTAGTTCGAGCTTTTACAGTAACATATATATATATTCTCGTTTATTCATTTTCCATATTTTTTTTATTTTTACATGTTTCTTATAAAAAATTAAACAAACAAAAAATATTTAACAAATATAAAAAAATAGTACCACACCAGCATCGGGAACAGGGTCCGAGCTACCGGTGGTCAGGGTTCTTGAAGTCTTGAGAGAGGAACCTCCTAACAATACGGGCCGTGTCCATAAGTACTGCTTTCTGAATCAAGCCCATGATCCAGCTGCCAAGCTATAGCCTCCTCAGATGTTGGTCAAGGCCATTGGCCGACACGACTATCGGCACAATGACTGCTGTATTCACGTGCCACACGTCGAAAATCTCGCGAGCCAGATCTAGATAATAGAATTGTTTATCTTTCTCTGCCTTCACGAGGTTCTCGTCATGCGTACCCGTATATCAATAATCTTTGCATAAATGTATTTACTATTAATAAAACTGGTAGAAAATGTCCAATGCTTTAAATCCGCCTTTGTACAATTTTTTTTTACATTTGCATGAAGTTTTAACAAATAAACATTCTCTATTCTCTCGATACATGAGGGTTGAAAAAAGTGTAGTATTTTTATATTAAAAATCTATGTGCAAAATTTTAAACCTGTATCATGGAAAATCCCAAAGTTTTAAGCTTGTTAATGTTACCTGTCCATACAAATCACGGTGACAACAAAGCCATTCGCGCTACACGTGTGGACAGACCTGCCAATATGCCCGGACATTTGGATAAAAAGGCCGAACACCCTGCAATCTTGAGGATTTTGTTTCTCAGTAATAATTAGTACGACAAAAAACCATATATTTTTAAATCTAATGAAGTATAAGTAAAATTTTATGGCAAATCCGTCTAAGAACTTTATCTATCACTAGCTTTTGCCCGCGGCTTTGCTCGCGTTAAATTCGGGGTAACACAGTTTCCTTTTCTTGATTTACAGGTACTTGCTACCTGTCGTTTTTGCCCTTGCGCCTTATTTATTGCAATAGCAATGCTAAGTTTTCCCTTTCCTTCCCTCTTTCTCCCTCACATCTCATTTTTTTTTAAAGAAATCCGGTGTCCCAGCTATCTCTATACCAAAATTCATCAAATCGGTTTAGCCATTTAGGCGTGAAGACGTAACAAACAAACTCACTTTTGCTTTTATAATATTAGTAAGGATTAATCTTTCAAATAAAGTCTAACAAAGGCCCAAGAAAAGTCGTACTAGCCGGACACGGTTTATACCCAATCAAAAAGCTTAGCTATGTCCGGTTTTATCCGGACAGCCATACAACGCTATCGTCAACTTGTTGCACCGTATGATTGCGTGTATTTACTAAGTGTACATTTCGTAACCTTTTTTTAATATGTTTAGGACAAAAAATAACATGGTGAAAAAAATATTAAAAACGATTTCGTTACTTATTCTGAACAAACAATATTCAGGTTTCAGTTACACTAATAATATTGTTGTATAACTGTGTGGGGTGGTTGTTTTGAAAAATGATATCAAAGTGACTAAAAGTCCTCAAACCAAGCCAGCCGCCGCGGGAGACGCCCCGGGCGACGGGTGCCGCGAGACGACTCCCGGCCACCGTAAATGCGGGGCTGTGGACGGTGAGCAATGGGTAGCTCACCGTCCGTCCGTCTATTGACGACAGGCCGTGTCGGCGGCGCGTTAGTGTTTCAAGCGTGCGTCAAAGAGATGTCAGCAAAGCAGAGGGGCCTCCCAGGACCTCCGCCTGCCGGGGTTGCGGGTTGTTCGAAAGAGATACCGCGGCCCCGGAACGTAAAGGGCAATAGAAGAACATGGGTGGGATTTAGTCAGTACAAGTCTGACACTCCCCCCTGCTCCGCCCAGGCCGGGGGAAGTTATTTGATAATTTCCCGCCACAAAAAAAGGTGACTAAAAGTTTTTTTTCTTAATCAAATGGCTGATGAGTTATTTCCTTCTCAAGTCGTGTAAGTCCTTTCCCCCTCCTTATTTCTAAATTCTGAAAAAAAGGTTAGTAGTACGTATAAAAATATCCCAACGATAATTTGTTTGACCAAGGTTTAATATTTATTTTTTAAGATATGGGACTCTCATCAAACTGCAGCCGTGACTTTGTTTCTTTATAGTTGCTTAATGAAGCTACTCATCATCATCTGCCTAGCCTTTTCCCAACTATGTTGGGGTCGGCTTCCAGTCTAACCGGATGCAGCTGAATATCAGTATTTTACATGGAGCGACTGCCTATCTGACCTCCACAACCCAGTTAATACTGTGTAATACGATACCCCTTGGTAAGACTGGTTGTCAGACTTTCGGAACACTGACTACCTGTAACGACTGTCAAAGATCTACAAATGACAGCCGGGACCAACGGCTTAACGTGCTTTCCGAGGCACGGAGGAAACACGGTATGTAACGGGTGGTCACCCATCCACAGACCAACCTAGGCAAGCGCGGCTTAACCTAAAGATCGACCCGAGCGGCTGCTATTATTTAGCCACGAGCTCGATGGTTAATGAAGCTACTATGAAGAACAAATTAGTTTTGCGGTTGAGTGTAAATTTCAATTTAATTTGAATGAGCATTAATACTAATGTATTGTTTGATGCTACGGAACCCCGTATGTCGACTCACGCTTGACCGGTTTCTTTTTTGATTTGCTTGAATGATTTTCTTTTTTTGTTTGCTTTTTCTTTGAATTAAAATGAAACTCTAAAAATAATCGAATTTCCTTTGATTTTAGTACTATTTTATAACCTTGTCTTGGCGTGTAGAAAAACCACTACTAATTAAAATTTCGAGTATTTTTTGTGAACAAAAGAAAACAAATTTCATCATCTGCCTTGCCTTTTCCCAACTGTGTTGGGGTCGGCTTTCAGTTTTACCGGATGCAGCTGAATACCAGTATTTTACATGGAACGACTGCTATCTGACCTCCATAACCCAGTTAGTACTGGGTAATACGAAACCTCTTGTTAAGACTGGTTGTCAGACTTTCGGGACACTGACTATCTCTAACGTCTGTCAAAGATCTACAAATTAAAGCCAGGACCAACAGCTTAACGTGCTTTCTGAGGCACGGAAGAAATTCGATATATAACTTGTGGTCACCCATCCACAGACCAACCTAGGCAAGCGCGGCTTAACCTAAAGATCGACCTGAGTGGCTTCTATTATTTAGCCACGAGGTCCTCAAAAAAAAAAATTTGATGGTCACCAAACGGTGGAAAATCAAGAATAAATTTTCTATATTCGAAAACAAAATCGCGTAAACTCTTTCGAGAATGAGCCCGAACATTTTCAGACAACGGGCACGTGTTGTCTTGTCGACGCCAACGCCGCGTGTGAACCAAATTACAATCGCGCAACACGGGATAAGCCAGGAAGAGTGGTTTAAAGTGGTTTGTGTTTGTGATGAACTTAAAAACGCTGCTTGAGAAATAATTCTTGCGGAAAATATAAACAAAATTGTATTAAGTACGATAAAGTTCTTAAAGGTGTAGTTGTTACGTAAATACGCTAAACTATTGATATAGTTTAGCGTATTTTTAAACTATTGATATAGTTTAGCGTATTTTTAAACTATTGATATAGTTTAGCGTATTTTTAAACTATTGATATAGTTTAGCGTATTTTTAAACTATTGATATAGTTTAGCGTATTTTTAAACTATTGATATAGTTTAGCGTATTTTTGGTGTTTAGTCTGATGAACACCAAAAATGAAATTAAAGCAGGAGCTTTAATAACATTTTTTCCGAAAAGTTCTTTGATTAATAACTTGCTCAATAATGGATTATTGAGCAAGTTATTAATCAAAGAACTTTTCGGCCGATATAATGTAGATAGTATATAAAAATGGGTCCAAGCCAAATGCCGTATAATAACTGAAAAACATTTTACTTAATTAAACCAATGCTATGAGAGAAGAAACTATAATTTTTGTATACGGAATTGGGTCTTCAAGGGAATAATGAATAGTTACTGAAAAGAGTTGAAAATGAAACTAGTTCCTAGTTCAGTTTTTTATTGAATTAAAAATTGAATACTTGGTGATTGTTTAACTGAATATACTTTTTTCCTAATATAAATAACTAGCTTTTGCCCGCGGCTTCGCTCGCGTTAAATTCGGGGTAACACAGTTCCCTTTGCGCCTTATTGATTTGTAATAGCAACGCTAAGTTTTCACTTTTCTTCCCTCTTTCACCCTCACATACCACTTTTTTTAAAAAAAAAACGCCAATGTCCGTCTCCTGGTTCCCAACTATCTCTGTACCAAAATTCATCAGAATCGGTGTAGCCATTAAAGCGTGAATAGGTAACAAACAAACAAACAAACTCACTTTCGCTTTTATGATATTAGTAAGGATATTGCGTATCACAAAAAGTAATTAATAATAATTAAATAATGAAGTAAATAAGTAAATAATTGAGTAATTAATTAAATAATTAAGTTAATAAGTAACTAATTAATAAAAATAATTAATAAATATAATAATTAATTAAATAATTAATAAATAAAATAATTAATTAAGTAATAAATAAAGCTTTTACATATAATCATGACATCACGCCTGTAATCTTCAAAGGCTTAGACAGAGGAGTACTTCATAATACAACTTATACCTAATAAGTAGTATAAATTAAACAAACGCATATTATTTTATGACACAATTTATATTACTCTAACGGAACGACTTTTTTTAGGGTTCCGTACCACAAAAAGGAAAAAACGAAACCCTTATAGGATCACTTTGTTGTCCGTCTGTCTGTCAGAGCCTTTATCTCAGGAACGCGTAGAAGTATCGAGTTGAAATTAATACCATATACTCAAATTTGTAGCCACTTAGAGTTGTAAAAAACATCCCTCTAAGTCTACGCAGTCAAAAGATATAGTCGTATATTGCAAGTTTATACGGAACCCTTGATGCGCGACCCCAACTCGCACTTGCCCGGCGTTTTTTTTTATAAACTTATTGAGTAATGGTATATATTTTGTTTCAGAGGTACATGAAAACAATTTGAGCGTTTTCAAAAATGAGAAGTAAATAGTTTACGAATAACTCACTTATAATAGTATCCCGCGTAGAGTGCATGCTTTAGCTGTAGCCGATATATTTTAATGGCATTAGGCAGGCCAACATTTTGATTCCATATTAAATTACTTATAGAGCAGGTCAACTCAACTATAATATTCTCTTAGTATATTAATAAAATCTAATACGATTCTCAATCAGAAACATTGTATAGCTATAGTGCCAATTTATCAATATTTCTGATTGATATATAATTCACGTTTCATATATATTTTACTAGCTTTTGCCCGCGGCTTCGCTCGCGTTAAATTCGGGGTAACACAGTTCCCCTTGCGCCTTATTGATTTGTAATAGCAACGCTAAATTTTCCCTTTTCTTCCCTCTTTCCCCTCACATCCCACTTTTTTATAAAAAATATTAGCCTATGTCCGTCTCCTGGTTCCCAACTATCTCTGTACCAAAATTCATCAAAATCGGTTTAGCCATTAAAGCGTGAAGAGGTAACAAACAAACAAACTCACTTTCGCTTTTATAATATTAGTAAGGATATAGGATGCATTACGGTATTCTTTTACATAAAGATGAGAGTTGAAAACATCTTTTTACTAATCTACAATATTTACGGACCACTTTTTGGTATGCGGTTGAGCAGCCTTGCTCTATATCATTGTGTTAGTTTGTAGGAAGAGTTCATCAAGGAATTACCTATGCTCGTTTCTGTAACATTTTGAATAAACATTACTCAATGTATTTAGCTCAGAAAGGGTAGCCAAACTAGTTAACACATTTATATTGGCATACACTAAAATTATCTGTACCAATCATAGTATATACTAATAAGTAGAATTTGTAACTATCGAGAGTTTTTAATAAAGGTCGACGTATTTCTGGGTATATTTAGGCGCTCCCTAACCGCGAGCATTCGCCTGTATTGCAACAAATTCATATTCAGATCAGAGCATTGAGGGCAACAAAGCATAACCAGTTTAAAAAAAAAACGTCTTGATACTTTACAGGCGAATGTTTCCATGGAGAGCGTCCAGCTTTGGCTCTAGCTAGACGTTTGTGAACACGAGCATTGTCTTCTTATGTGTATTAAATATCGTAATATGTTACAGGACTATGGCTTCCAAGCAACGCAAGGCGAAGAAAATAGCTCCAGTGAACCCTCTTCCTGATTTAGTGGAGTCGCCCGATGGGAATGGTGACACGTAAGTACTGATCAGTTAGTCCTCACTCAATTTGACGACACGGTTAGCGTAGTGGCTGACCGATCGACGGCTGCGCTGCGTGTCACGGGTTCGAACCTCACACGGAAACATTTTGGATGGCCTACAGATAGTAGTTCCGGGTCTGGCTGTTTGTGTATGTGAGTTTAAATGTTTGTAAACGCGCCAACGATACAGGAGAAATTCCTAGTGTTAAGCAATGTTTTTTTTTTAAATTGCTCAAAATGATATATCGTAATATTTATCATAGTAGGAAATTCAGTAAGAGGAGCTCGTGGCTAAATAATAGCAGCCGCTCGGGTCGATCTTTAGGTTAAGCCGCGCTTGCCTAGGTTGGTCTGTGGATGGGTGACCACCCGTTACATACCGAGTTTCCTCCGTGCCTCGGAAAGCACGTTAAGCCGTTGGTCCCGGCTGTCATTGTAGATCTTTGACAGTCGTAACAGGTAGTCAGTGTTCCAAAAGTCTGACAACCAGTCTTACCAAGGGGTATCGTATTACCCAGTATTAACTGGTTGTGGAGGTCAGATAGGCAGTCGCTCCATGTAAAATACTGATATTCAGCTGCATCCGGTTAGACTGGAAGCCGACCCCAACATAGTTGGGAAAAGGCTAGGCAGATGATGATGAGTAGGAAATTCAGTAAATCGCATTCTATTTTCAAAACTCTTACAGCGCTAAAAACAAACTAGTAACAAAAACTAAAAACTGGTTGGGGGCCGTATTTAAACCAATATAATTTATTTTTTAAATCACAAAAATATGAGTTCTTGTAGGAGTTCGAACTTAAGTTGTAAGAACTTATATTTCACTACTTTTACCATATTAGCTATTATTATGATTGTGGTAAACAAATAAAGCATGTGAACACACTGAATTACTTTCGCTTCTTTTTTAAATATCTTTTACGCATAATTACGAACATAACAAACGAAATCAGGATAATCGGTCGAGCTCTTAAGTTCCTATGTGACGCTCCGTCATACATGTGGTAATTGTTTTTTTTTTTTTCAATAGGGTTGCTAGAAAGAATATTGAGGAACATAATTACTATTGTGATGTTTTATTTCAGGGTACCTGATATGTACGCACCGTCAACAAGCCGGAGTGATCCTGCGTGAGTACCCTTTTATTTTGGATATATGTTTAAAGGGTGTGAAAGTATTCTTAACAAAGCCAAAGGTATTTATTCTCCCCATCATTGCAATAACTTTTATGTTCTAGAATCTAGACCATACCTGGGAACCTTCTAGTTACGGAGATTATGGGGGTCAAAGATCCAACAATTTTTTTTTTTAAATGGATGTTTTTTTTTAATTTAAACAAAGCGACAAATAGTTCGAGTATTAGTTTCATGAAAGATGATTGACTTATTATTCATTAGAATATTTTCTCGACAACTGTCATTTAATGTTAACTAGCTTTTGCCCGCGGCTTCGCTCGCGTTAAATTCGGGGTAACACAGTTCCCCTTGCGCCTTATTGTTTTGTAATAGCAACGCTAAGTTTTCCCTTTTCTTCCCTCTTTCTCCCTCACATCCCACTTTTTTTTCAAAAAAGTTAGCCTATGTGCGTCTCCTGGTTCCCAACTATCTCTGTACCAAAATTCATCAAAATCGGTTTAGCCATTAAAGCGTGAAGAGGTAACAAACAAACTCACTTTCGCATTTATAATATTAGTAAGGATAGTAAGGATTCTTGCAATTTTTAAGCGACTTAAAAAAGAAAAGGAGGTTCTTAATTTGACAGTATTTTGTTATATGTTTATTACGCGATTTGTCCGTTAATTGTGCGTCGATTTTTAGTAATTGTTTTATTTTATATATAAATAGATATATCGAATATTGACGAACCTAATTAGGATCGTGATGCTTATTATTATTTCAGGGTGCACGATATGTACGCACCATCAACGAGCCGAGGTGCTCCTGCGTAAGTACCGTTTTATATTGGATATATGTTTAAAGGGTGTGAAAGTATTCTTAACAAAGCCAAAGGTATTTATTCTCCCCATCATTGCAATAACTTTTATGTTCTAGAATCTAGACCATACCTGGGAACCTTCTAGTTACGGAGATTATGGGGGTCAAAGATCCAACTAATTTTTTTTTAAATGGATGTTTTTTTTAATGTAAACAAAGCGACAAATAGTTCGAGTATTAGTTTCATGAAAGATGATTGACTTATTATTCATTAGAATATTTTCTCGACAACTGTCATTTAATGTTAATTCTTGCAATTTTTAAGCGACTTAAAAAAGAAAAGGAGGTTCTTAATTTGACAGTATTTTGTTATATGTTTATTACGCGATTTGTCCGTTAATTGTGCGTCGATTTTTAGTAATTGTTTTATTTTATATATAAATAGATATAACGAATATTGACGAACCTAATTAGGATCGTGATGCTTATTATTATTTCAGGGTGCACGATATGTACGCACCATCAACGAGCCGAGGTGCTCCTGCGTGAGTACCGTTTTATATTGGATATATGTTTAAAGGGTGTAAAAGCACTCTTAACCCTTTCGCTGCTCAATCCAAATTAATCCATATATTTTGGACTTGGTGTTATTCCCCCATCATTGCGATCATTTTTATGTTTCTAGTAGTCTAGAACATAAAAATGAACGAACTAAAAAGTTACGTAAAGTACCCAGGTAACCACCTGGGAACTTTTAAGTTACGAAGACAATGGGGGTCGTATTTCCCAATTTTCCACAACTTTAAAAAAAACTGTTATTTTTTTATATAAATACTAGCGGACCCGACAGACGTTGTCCTGTCTACACGTCTTTAATTTGAAAATTTCAAACTGTTTTTAATAAGCTAAAACATTCTGGACCATGTTGATGAAAACTATTATTCTCAGTACCTTTTAATTTAATATTTGATCCAGCACATGGTCTACAATAACACAATGATAACAAAACTTTTTTTAATTTGATCGCAGCGCTAACTGTCGGGACAGACTAAAATTAAAATTCGAATATTATTTAAAATTTGACACTGCGATGGTAGCGCCGTCTGTCGGATCCAATGTAAAACATTCCAAAATCAACAACTACTAATAAATTAAAAATTAATTAAAAAACATTGTCCAGCGGACAAAATTGTGAATCTAAACCATTCCCAGATCCCCTTGAACACACACAAAAAATTTCATCAAAATCGGTCCAGTCGTTTGAGAGAAGTTCAGTGACATACACACTCACAGAAGAATTATATATAAAGATTTAGATAGAAGAAATATTGAAGAACATAATAAGATTGTGATGTCTTATTTCAGGGTACATGAAATGTACGCACCGTCAACGAGCCGCAGTGTTCCTACGTAAGTACCCTTTTATTATGGATATATTTTTAAAGGGTGTTAAAGTACTTTTAACAAAGCGTTAAGGAAGGTATTAATTCTTCCCATCATTGCCATTATTTTCATGTTCGACCATACCTGGGAACCTTCTAGTTACGGAGATAACGGGGGTCAAAGTTACAACTAATTCAATCCTTTATTTTTAAATCGACGATTTTATTGAAATACATATTATTTTAAATACCTCTATAATTCCAATAATATTCAATGCACCAATCAACACAATGCTTTGAGTGCTTTGCATTGAATTCCACAGCAAAATGTGATTTTCCAGCCCAAACATAAATGATTTTGGCGTAGAGTTGCTTTGTATGTTGTACACACGACGGCACATCAACCTAAACAAACCATTTTAACCTGATCTCTCTACTACGGTGTGCGATTCGTAGTAGAGAGATCAGATTATAATAGTTTAGTATAGGTTGACCTGCCGTCGTGTGTACCAATGCATGGCTGACGCGTTTGTGAAAGGTTGGTTTTCAACCTGTATATGTGTTTGGATCATACAGAACAATAAAGGGCTCAAGTATTAGTTTTATGATGGATGTTTAATTACTTATACACTAGAGCAATAAGTATTTTATTTAGTTACTTCAAAGATGCATTCATCACTATTACATTGTAATAGCGTTCAATCATTTTGAGATAAGATAATGCGCGCGGATCATAGATCTTTGTCGTAGTTTCATGCAAATGCTCTACTTGCACAAAATTCGAAGTAATGTTCACTATCTGAAGGGGCCAAACGCCTCCTGTCGTAGGCTCTATACTGGAGTCGTGCGGTCGTGCGGCCAGTTGTAGATTCGACGGCCAAGTATCTTTCGAATGTTCCTCTCTACTCAGCCGTGAAAGTGGTACCGTCTAGTGGAAGCTTGAGCAGAGAGGAATGGAAATGAGAGAAGATGTGAGCGGTGAGAGGCGTCTGCGTTTCGTATTTCATCGTGCTAAACTGGACGTCAGAACCCTGTCATATCTACTCTTAGGTGTATATCGAGTATGTATTTTGTCCATATTCTCAACGAAATTAATCATTAACATTGTGATTGCTTATTTTAGCGGTGTAGGGGCCACGACTCTGATGCCATCAACGGAACTACCCGACTCGTAAGTATTTCTTTATTGTCATATATTTGCGCAGAAGATTATTGCCGCTCTGAAAATTGAAGGACATAAGTAATACTAACAGATCTGAACAAGATAAAAAAATGCGTTTCTTTTCTAACGTGAGACTGGCATTTTATTTACTCCTAAATAAAACTTTAAATCATAGCGACCCCTAAACCCATGAAAGAAAAACCAAAATAAAACATTGGCACTGTCTTGGATTTTATTTTGAACCAGCTTTTGCCCGCGGCTTCATTCGCATCCACCCCCCATTTTAGGGAAGTAGGGAATTAGAAAGAGACAAAAAGTAGTCTATGTCACTCTCCATCCCTTTAACTATCCACACTGAATAAATCACCTCAATTCATCACTCCGTTTTGCAGTGAAAGACGGCCAAACAAACAGACACACACACCCACCCGTCCCTTGCTAGAGCCAGTCCGCGCTGCTGAGCCAGTAAGTTCAAACCATTCCCCAAATAATATCACTCAGATCCAGCCTGTCCCTTTGCTGTCCCCCCTCAACGACGCCCTAAGCCGAGGCTCGTACCCCACAGGGGGTGCCCGCGTGTAGTCGCTTAATTTGTAAGTTTTTTTTGCCCTGGCTGGTGGTCTTACTTTTTAAGGCATCTACAGAAATCACCCGGTTAAGCAAACGACAATCTCCTAGGTTGAACTGCGAGATGCCAAACAGCAAAAAACCGGCCAAGAGCGTGTCGGGCCACGCTCAGTGTAGGGTTCCGTAGTTTCCCGTCCGTCACAATAAGTGTTCCCACTTATGAGTTTAAAGGTGGAGGAGCGTGCAATGTTGCACGTTCCGCGGTAGGCGCTCCAACAGTTTTTGTACAAAAAAGACAAAAAGTTGTACAATATACAACTTTTTGTCTTTTTTGTACAAAAACTGTTGTGTCAATCAAGTTCAAAATGATTTTCATAGAAAGTCCTTATAAAGTTCTACTTTTCAGATTTTTTTCATATTTTCTAAACTTATGGTTCAAAAGTTAGAGGGGGGGGGGACACATTGTTTTTTACTTTTGGAGCGATTATTTCCGAAATTATTGACATTATCAAAAAATGATTTTAGTAAACCCCTATTCATTTTTAAATACCTTTCCAACAATATATCACACGTTAGGGTTGAAATTTAAAAAAAAAACACTTCCCACTTTATATTTAGGGTGGCTACCCTAATAAAACATTTTTTTCCACTTTGTCGGCGTGATTGATATACATATTGGTACCAAATTTCAGCTTTCTAGTGCTAACGGTCACAGAGATTAAGCGAGGACGGACGGACGGACGGACGGACAGACAGACATGGCGAAACTATAAGGGTTCCTAGTTGACTACGGAACCCTAAAAAAAGACACACACACACTTTCTCATTTATTATTCACACTTTCTCAACAGGTAACACTGAAATTGACAAGCTTCCAAAAATAAAAAAATGAAACCCTTGGCGTTGAGAAGCGGCGAGTGCTATGAGATATAGGAGTTCGTTGCGCAGACAAAAGCATAGCGGTTTCACATTTAGTGAACTTGATTTTACCATCTATCCATTTTTCTGGGTGCGCTGCAGTTGAAAACGCTTAAAAAGTTTAAAAAAATAACAAAAATACTGGGGTCTTCACAGGCCCAAATTCTGTATTCAGAGCGACAATGATCAAGGGAACTCACTCCATTACGCGGCAGCGAACATGACTTGTCGCATGACCGGCGGCCATCTTAGACAAAACTGCTTGGCTAGACCCTAACTTTCTTCTTAGTCGCAGCTTCTGACGCTTTATAGCGTCAGAAGCTGCGACTCGTCTGTCGTGACTGTCGTGGTTGTGGCCGCGTAGTGTGAATATTTTGTCTTTTAAACAAAACCTGACTGTCTTAATAACTGAAAAAAGAATAAGTTTTTGCATTCGCTTTTTTTTTAATACTTTTTAGTAATATTTTTCACTGTACCATTTATAAATTCATGCTCAGGTTTTTATGCGATTATATAAGAACTTTATCACAGCTTTATTAGGGTACCACTGAACTTTAAATCGTCACAGGTCCTGAGAAATCATTCTAAATTTAAAAAAAAATATAAATTAAAAAAGACCTTAGATGATTTTCGAACACCTAGTCAATGATGCCTCATTCGTCATAGTTTAGTTTTTTTTCATATTATGGCGTCTAGTAATGGCCAGATACCTCATTTCTTATGTGACACTCGCAAGATTAAGACAATTCGATTAACATAGGAATCATCAAAATCGGCCAATGCGTTTGGACTCTAGAGTGCCACAAAAGTACAGACATACATAATAGTCGGGTAATAAATCTCCTCTCACGTTTTAACTCTCTTTAACCGTCACACAAACTTCAGACCCATAACTCCAGCATCCCTGAACAACCTTTGCCAACCAACAAAGGGTTGTATAACCGCTCTAAAGAAATCTGCGTAGCTAAATGGCTCAGACTAGTGACGGACAACAGCGTAGCTTTTGCAAAAAGCTATGATCTGCTATCACCAACCCGCAAGCCTACCGTGGTGATTATGGGCAAACCATCATATGAAAGCCACAATCAACCACGGCCCCCAATTCTCGGCAGCAGTAACAGCGGTCACGGTATCGGCAAGATAGGGGGTGTAAAGAATCCCCTGGTTACCAATGCCAGCCAAACCCAACTCACCTTGGCGACGTACAATAGACGCTTAAATAAGAGCTCGAAAAGTAAGGTAGCACATTCATGGGCTAAGCGAAATCTGAATACAGGGATGGGTCGCTATAACCATTGAATCGAACCACCCTATTTTTTTTTAGACAAGGACAGCTTCCCAAGGTGGAGTCCGGTTTTTGGAACACAAATCCTCTCTTCTCCTCCAGTCTTAAACACTGAATATACACTAATTTCAATTAGGAGCAAACCCGTTTTGTAGTCTAGGGCACAGTTCATATTCTCCAAATGATGCCAAGATTTGAAACGTTCCAGAATCCCACTCATCATTTTCTCAGAACGAAGATGCTTAAAAAGAACGCAGGGTAACTGGTGGCCAGAAGAATCGAGCAAGTAGAGTGCGATTGGCTTATGATGATAAAATAGTTAATTTTTAGTTTATCTTTATATTTCAAAGCACGCTCCTAGTTTAAGTCAATATTTTTAAACATTTACATATAATTGTTATTAACAAAACATGTGTTGATTTCAGTATTGTTTGAATAAAAATTCGATGAATCCCTACGTCGCACAACGACACCGGCAATGGCGGAGTTTTTGACGTTGATGGTAAATCTTAGTCGTGACGGTGAAAATAATTACGCGCTCACGCTCCAGCAAATTGTTATCCTAATTTGTAATCAATACTTACTTCTTGCACTAAGCGCAGCGAAATCCTGTGCGCGTTCCCTTAACTTATTTTACATCAGAGTGCCTGGTAAGTTGTAAACATGAAAAATGGCCGCTTTTTTCATCATAATCTAAATAATAGATGATATGGCAAGAAAGGAAGTGTCTGGTGTAGAGTATGAAAGAAGATTTGCTGCGCCGGCCACAAATAATTTGGAATAACAGCAGAAGAATGATGATGATGTTAATGAGGATTCTATACAAAGTATACATATTAGCATATTACAAGGTTACGACAATATTTGAAACAGGCAGACAGATGGACAACAAAGTGATCTAAGAACGATTCCTTTTTTCCTTTTGAGGTAGTGTTCCCTAAAAACAGACGATAGTAATTCAAATATACCTATTAAACAAAATCCTTACAGCAATATAAAACAAATTAAATACCTGCCATAGAACTGCAAATAAAACAAGACACCAGTTACAAAACATTGGATCTAGAATTCTAGACATAAAGCATAAATTTCACGTCGTCTACTTCTTGTGTAACAAACAACAAAGAGGAATTCGAAGTTTCCGACGACAGGATTCGCAATTAGCTGGAACCGCGGTCCGAGTAGCCGGATCCTCTTCGGACCACCTATAAATTAATTAAAAATCCATTGTTCTATAAGACTATTGTTGTGTAAGACAAAAACAAAACAGTAAAAACGAAAAAAGTGTTTAAGCAATTGGGTAATGAGGAGATAGAAGTTCTACACAACACGCGAAGACATCTAATCTCAGTACACTTTTAGACACCGATCTAGGCTAAACATACCAAAATCCAAACAAAAAATGCATTCTAAAATCCCTTATGTAATGTATTTAAAATATATATAACAAACTACCTGGCATAATAAAGAAAGAAGAAAAGTTAAACATATTTATAAAAAAAAAAACTTTAAAAAATTATTGATACTTAGATAAATGTTATTACTACTTAGAGGAATATTTAAATGATAAACAAACAATAGCAAAAGTGTATTAAAAGAAATAATATATAAATTCATGAAATGTATGCTAGTCAATAACAATAATTAGTGATAATCACAGAAATGTCGCACTACTATATACAAAAATGACGACTATCTTCTAAATCAGAGCTTCCTCTCCTCTAAAATTTATACCATCTAAACATTTTATTAATAATTATAGAAAAGAGATATTATTGGTTTTTGTAAATTATACCTGAGCCCTTTTTTCCGATATAAAATCATCAAATAACTTCCTCCGCTCTAGGTGATGCGAAGGCGATAGTCAGATTTTTCCTGACTAAAATCCATCCATGTTCTTTCTATTGCCCTTTGTGTTCCGGGACCGCGGTATCTCTTTCAAACACCCCGCAACCCTGGCAGGCAGTGGCCTTCTGCTTTGCTGACCTCTCTTTGAGGCGCACGTGGGACACGAACGCGCCGTCGCCACGGCATTATACTGAGCCTGTAATGTTAATAAATAATTTCATTATTAATTCACAAGAAATCGGGGTAGTCGGTGTCCACAGCGTATAATTCATTTTTGACATTTGATTAAATTTCGCATCCAGCCTTTTGGTTTGACACATACATAATAGATGCATGAATACGTTAAAAAATGACAATAAAAAAATTAAAAACGCTCCTCTGCTTAGCCCAGGCTTTGGACTATTTTTATAATAATAAATAGACAGAAATGTCTGCGTTCTTGGTAGATATATTTCAGTCCAAAAGACCGGTTCTCGTCTATGTTCTTTCTAGGCGTTAGGTATCCATTTTTAACTCCCGACCTCAAAAGAAAGTTGTCGTAAGTTTTTAAACCTCGACCAAAAAAGATGGATGTTATAAGTTTGAAGTGTGTGTATCTGCGTATATGTGTATCTGTGTGTCTGTCTGTGGCAACGTAGGTCCTAAACGGGTGAACCGATTTTGATCTTTTTTTTTGTTTGAAAGGTGTCTTAATCGAGAGTGTTCTAATGTTTCAAAAAAATCTGCTCAGCCATTTATAGATCATCACCTCTTTTTTGTTGACAGAAAGTATATTATAAACTAGCTGCGACCCGCGGTTTCACTCATGTAGACCAGAATAGAAAGTAGCTTATGTGTTAATCCAGGTATAAATTATCTAAATACCAAATTTCGTCCAAAGTCGTTTGAACAATAACGAGTAACGAACACACAGGCTCGCATACAAACTTACTATTGTGATTTGAAATCTTGTCTATTGTCAATGATATTACAAAAGTATGATGATCATAACGCTATGCGCAAACATCATCAGGACAATGCAGGATACCCAACTCGGATGAAGAACTCCTCAAATGTGTACGGCATCTACCATATGTTCAGGCTCTTACAATGCCAAGATAATACAATCTTAGGGTAATCTACAGGTTACTCTAAATATAATATTAGAATATTGAACACTTAGTACAAAATTAAATTTTTGAACTAGTGGGAGCAGTCTTTGCAATGCCGAACCGTCATGAGAACCAGTAATGAATCGATGGTATCGTGTCTACCAGTGGGTTAAGTTGAGGAACTAAAAAAATTAATAAAAAATAAAAAGGAAAACCCAACACGAAATTAACTCCCAGACAAAAACCTCTTAAAAGAACAAAATATAATAATATCGAAATCTATCACTTTACGTTTTAAAGAAGTTGAATATTTTAGTAGCTCAGTAGTTTATATTAAGCTATCTACTGAATACTACTGATCTTTCTCTATCTATCTGCTTAAGCATAGAAAAAGACAAACAAAGCAGTCCCCCGAAGCAACGAAATCTAGCTTTCGAATAATTTTAGTTAGGTGCGATGCGGCGATGACAAATCGCTGTCTGACCTGAAATCTATTCTAAGTTTTTTTCGCCTGTGCGTTCTTTTAAGTTTTATTTTGCGAATTATACAATAGATATATAATGCGTATACACACATCAAAAGTGACTAGAGGTCAAGTATATTTTTTGCGAAAATAAAATCCAGTCGTATTAACCAAATCTTTTTTTTTTTAACGTTGCCCCACACTAGGAATTTCTTCTGTATCGTGGGTGCGTTTACAAACATTTAAATTCACATACACAAACAGCCAGACCCGGAACAATTATCTGTAGGCCATACAAATATTTGTTCCGTGCGGGAATCGAACGCGCGACACGCAGCGCAGCAGTCGATCGCTCAGCCACTGCACCAACCGTGTCGTCAAATCTAATCATCAAAATAAAGAAATATTGTAGAAAGCGACGACAATGCAATGGCAAGAAAAGGTCCTTATATGACATTGTGTTCATCAAAATCCCCTTAAAGAATGGCCTCCTACATTTCTAACAAGTCAAAAAGTGGTTATGGTGTTTGCATGGCATCCATACTCAGCTGGACTTATCTTTCAAGCATGCATGCTCAATTGGGTGGAGGACTTTGATAGAAGCTTCTACAAGAGTGCATGTTCCGACGCTAGCCGTGTGTAAACGTCTATTGTCGTGCATTAGTTCAAACGAATCACAATCATGATGCCCTTGATCCAAAAGAGATCGGTTCTTTCACCGGTCCAAATACCGACTCATATTCTTTATTCACTTTTCTTTTAAAATTACTTTTTTATATTGTTTAAAAACCATTAAAAAAATTGGTTTCTGCTGGTAACGGAAGCAGGGTCCAAGCTAACGGTGGTTAGGAACCTCCTCACAATGCGGGCCGTATCGAGGAGTACTGCCTTCTGAATCAGGCCCTTGATCCAACCACCTAAGGAGAGCTCCGACAGATTTTCGCTCTTGGCAATCAAGCCATTGGCCGTTACCGGCTCATATTATTTTTATTATTGTTCCCTCACCATATGCATGATCTTTTTGAAAAAAACCTCAAACATTCTTGGTCCTCCAAACTCAAATACGTCTGGAAACCAGCCTTATAACAGAACGAGGTTCATGAAAACAAACACAACGCCAGTCTTCTTCATCCCAACCTTTGTGTTCATGAGCTTGCTATAAACGGACCCTCCGACTGCAAGGAGGATTTCTCACCGGCTTTCGAGACCCTAGATCCACAATACGTTAACGATTAAGACTGTTGAGTTTTCTTATAAGCCATGGTCATCAACAATTTGATGGTCATCGTACGATTCCATTGATCAGTATTTTAGCTTTACATGGTTTGTCCGTAAATAATGGTAATGCGAGATCGTCCTCCATGTCGAGTGTCCAAGGAAGGGTTATAACGCTATCAGTAATACCAACAGCAATAGCCACAAGACGTTGCCTGGAACCAGCTTCTAACATTCCGAGGACTCTCATCAGCTCTTCTCGAATGACATGAAGTCGTCGCTCCATATCAACATATTTTTTGCCAAAACGATAACTATACTTAATGATTTTCTCTTAACAATAATGATTCAAAAAGGTTAATATAATTTAAATTGGAATAATTGCAGCAATACTCTAAAACGTAGGTACGTGATCTCTAGACACTTTTGACGTCTGTTTTGTAGTGAGCGACCAAAGTTTAGTTTCCGACCAAGGAATCTAGTTTCTGCCTCTCGTTCCATAAATATATTCTACTCAAAACAAAATAAGGGCCATGAGGTTTTTTCATTTTGGTGTAATTTATTAAACATTTACATATTGAAAGTAGTAAAATATTGAGGCGTATTAGAATATGGAGAAGACGCGGCGAGAGATTTTCAGAAGCCTGCATCCATGAAGTCGATCGTTTTGGTGGTCCAAATGTAATGATTTGGGGCGAGATAAGCTTACACGGCAAAACTGAGCTCGCTATTTTAAATGAGGGTACTGTTACTGCTCAGCGGTATATTGAGGAAGTTGTCAGACCACATGTGATCCCATTTGCACAGCGAGTGGGTCCTGGATTCATCTTGATGCAAGACAATGCTCGTGCACACACGGTTTAAGCGACTCGGTTTGTACTGGAAGCCTCTCAAACTCAAGTCTTGCCGTGGCCGGCGAACAGTCCGGACTTAAATCCAATAGAGCACATGTGGGATCAATTGAAACGAAGAGTTAGAGACGGTGATCAGGAAATCCACAACCAACAGCAACTCATTAACGCTGTTAAAAGGGCCTGGGAAGAGATTCCAATGGAACATGTCAGGCATTTGATTGAGAGCATGCACTCCAGGCTTCAGGAGTGCGTAGCTAAACGAGGGGGGCATACCCGTTACTAAAAGATGAGCATGGAGTATTTTCTTTTGTTTTCAGTAACTTTACATTGTTTTTATTTTTAACCTAAATGTGTTTTTTCTTTCAAAAGCAAATAAACTTTTTAATCATTATTATTTGAATAAATTTATTGGTATACATGGTAAAAACAACATTACTTTTCGTTATGGAGACAAAAAAAATATATATTGGTTTTATTATTTTCATGGTAAAGACAAAATACCTCGTGGCCCTTATTTTGTTTTGAGTAGTATATATATTCTTGGATAACTTTGAACTTCGTAGTTTACGCGCTGCAATACCGTTCATTGTATTGCGGTAAAACTTTGTCTATTGCTTGGACTTTCGAAAAGGTTTTAGATGGAGACCGGATTGTATGTAAATGCATATTTGCATATAAGGGCTTTATTGTAAAGGATAATGCATATTTTAGCGGATATCGCACATTTTGAATATGTTTTCCTTGCAAGTCCTTAAGAGAAAATAGCAAAAATGAGCCACAGGTTATACCTGCGTAAATTGCACTTGAAGCAAAAGTTGCTCATAAATTCAATATTGATTGACCTTATTGGATGTATAAAAATATTTTTGAAATGCTCAATCGTACCACATATATTATAGACAGATAGAATATGATAGGATATATAATTTTGAAAATTTTGAAAAGATACATTAAGATCTTGTCGAAAATGTAATAATCTAATCTTAATGTAATGATTATTTAATTTCATTAGGGTATTCTAGTAGCATTTCCAGCAACAATTTTAATTTACATATAATTCGGTCTCTAGTTAAAGACATAGCAGACAAACGAATCCAGGGGCTGAAGCTAGTATAGAAACTAACATAAATAACTAACTATTTTATTTAGAAAATGTTCAGAATATGTGTAAAAATACGAATTTTAAACAATATTTTCAGCTTAAATGAAACTAAAACCAAGGATAGAAGAGGTTTAGTTTCGGCTGGAAATATTGTTTCAATCAGATAATACATTGTAACTATTGCGACTTCATTGTCTGGCTATATGTCATGAATTAAAACAAACTCACCTCTTTAGGAATATTAAACTGTATATTTGAATAGTATTTTACAGGTTTCTAGACTTTTAGACACTTTTATCAAGTACGCGTTCGTTCGGTGGTCGTTCGAGTAGTCTACCGTCCCGGCACAATAAATATATGGACAGTACGGAAACTACGTACCAACATTCGAAACGGCACACTCACACAAACACGCGAATCTACGAGACCTCTAAGCGGACATCGCGGTACTGTAAGTCGTGAGTGCCGCGTCAAGACGAGTGGTCGCGTTTATCTCACATTAAGAGTGACAACCCTAAAGCTGCAGTGGAGCGTAGGTATTTTTTTCTACAAATAGGCTTAGTTTCCATACTGTCCATATTTATACTGTGTCTTAAGGCTCCAACTCATTCGCTCATTACAAACTCTCACCCATACTCGCGCGCCACTCGTCGCGTCGCCCCCCGTCGTTCTCTCTCCCCTCGTTCGCCCTAGTGCGGGGCTCTTAGTGTGGGGTGCGTACACTATCCTTTACTCAAATATGGGTCATCAACTGGAGGTTGGCTAAGTCTAACCAGATGTGAACACCACAACCCAGTCAGTATTGGATAATACTGTAACCCTTGGGAAGACTGTTTTTCAGACTTTCAGATCATTGATTACACTGCGAAACATGTACAAATGACAGTCGGGACCACCGTGGTTTTCGAATCACAGAGGAAACTCGGTTTGTAACAGGTCGTAACCCATCTACATACCAACCTGGGTAAGCCTGGCTTAACCTTCTAAAATCAACCTGTCAACCTTTTTTATCAACTAGTGCAGTCTTTATTTAGCCATTGCGATTTGATACTTTTGTTTTAAGGTCCAATAACATTATATGTATGATAACAATATCCTGCTTGCTGGCTATATTAATTAAATAACAGTTGTCCTGCGCTGTCATTGTTGAATCGTGCGTCTAGGTCAGAACTAGACAGAGCCGGACTGAAGGTGTGATCAAATCGAGATAATCCATTGCTGATCGTCCACTCGCTCGGCAGTCATACCAAGGGGTATATATACTTCCCAGTTAGTTATATTAGTGATAGCCAGAGTTGTTGAGCCCGCGCTGCTGAGCCAGTAAGTTCAAACCAGTCCCTAATTAATATCACTCAGATCCAGCCTGTCCCTTTGCTGCCCACCCCTAGCGACGCCGTAAACCGAGGCTCGTACCCCACAGGGGGTGCCCTTAGCGTGTAGTCGCTCAGTTTGTTAGTTTTGGCCTTGGCTGGCGGCCTTAATTTCAAGGCATCCACAGGAATTGCCCCGCTAAGCAGATTTTAACCTTCTAGGTTGAACTGCGAGAAATATTCATAAAAAATGTTCCATGTAAATACTGGCATTATATTAACCTCCATCCGGTTAGACTGAAATCCCAACTCTACGTAGTTTAGAGAAATGGCTAGACACACAGATTGGTCCGCTTGGTTAGATCTTAAGAATGCTATCAGTATCTGTTGGCGCTTGAACGAAATTGACAAAGAGTCGTCGTCATTAGGAAAATTAAGATGACGGATTCCGTTAAGATATCGACCACGCGTCAAAACTCAATGTACTAATTACTATGCGTAGGAATACACGCATTCATAGCGATTGTTTTAAAATGACTAACCACTTTTCAGGATGAGTAAGCTAAATCTACTCACGGTACCGAAAGAATTAATGGCTGTGATGGATCAAACACTGAAAGAGTAAGTATATTTACCACCTACGATTTTTTTTTTTTATTAAAACAGTGTCCCACATTTTTTTTCTCCTGTTTATTGTTTGTCGTGGGTGCGTTTACAAACATTTAAACTCACATGCACAAACAGCCAGACCCGGTACAACTGCAAATGATGTTTTTTTTTTTAGTTTGGGTTTTTTTCATTATAATACTACGTTACGATGGTAAGTGCATAATGACGTTGCTCTCTTGGCAAAAAATAACATAACTCACTTCAATATGACCAAAATAAATGTTGTAAATCTAAGCTACAAACTAAATTAGATTTTTACTTAATAACAGCGATAGGTACGTATTTGCTCATTGTCTATTATTGCTAAACTATTTTTTTTTACAAATCGAATATGTGTTTCATAAAGAAAAGTATATTATACAACGACTGTTTTGACCACTCTATATGAACCTCCAACCTCCGACCTGGGACTATTGAGGACGAATTTGTAACTTTAGACCTAGATTTTAAGACTGAATATTGTCTGTAAAGGTAATCGTATTGTGTATCTTTTCAGATTTCGGGAGGCTTCAGAAAAGGAATCATATTTTCGCGAATTGCCGATGTCACAGCCAATGTAAGTATTGATCACCGCTTGAATACACACTTTTTATTTTCTTTATAAAATTAATAGTCCGGTCAAAACATACCAAAAGTGGTTTACAAGTACTCTTATAAAAATTTTGAAAAATTTAATGTTGGATCGGTGGAGATTTTAAAATTATTTAGTTTGTATTAATGTGAGGACAAAATATAATCGTTAGTAACCAGGATTGTCAGATTTTCTTTCGAATTTCTTTGATATAAAACTATTCAAGACATCAAAAATTTCCACTTTGTGTGACGTGTATGAAAATTTATTTATTTTGTCATCAAAAATTCCCACCAAACCAACATTTCATCACACGCTCCTTAGTACAAGAGCTTGTGCTATGGACATAATGTTACCCTCTGCTGGATTGTTTTTTTTTTTTCTTTACCTTTTTAATTTTAATTAAGGAGTTTGTTTGTTTTTGTACAGTAAAAAATACTTCATTTAAAAAGGCACAAGTAAAAATTATAACAATTCTAACACAAAATATGGAAGAGCGGAGTCTCCAATACAAGCATTATTCAAAAGGAGGCTTCAATCACTGTTAAGAAAGTCTTGTAAAATTGAATAAACCTTTTTATTATTATTTCATTTCTAATAGTGTATCTAAAATTGGTACCAATGTTAATGTGAATTATTTTGAATTAAAATAAAGAATTTGACTGACTTTAACGGTTTCTATAACAAAATTGTTCTTTATCAGGGGTTGGCAACTTGTAAAGCCAGTGACTTACCTGCATGCGTAAGTATTGACCAGAAATGCCCTTCACACAAATGGTGGATTTAAAAACTGCCAGGAGGCAATAGTAGTGCGATCACTAGGGTCAGGAGACTCTAGTGGCAAGCGCAACTTCTGATCCGCGGTCGTAGTTTCAATATCCGGGTCGAGCATACTGTTATGGGGTTATTCCACAAGGAATTCCTCAGAATAAGCCACGAAATCTGGATTGGTGCCCAGTAAATGGAAATAGATTCGCCACCGTTTAAATGGAACTTTTAATTACTGGTGTATTGAGGGTATAGTACTGTTGGAGTACACGTCCGCCTAACCCTTTCGGAATAACAGGCGTAATGTTTAATAATTTTCCAATTGAAAGTTATTTTTTTATCCAAGTAAAAGACGAATTTAAACAAAAAAACGACTATTACCCTGTTGCTACTTCTGAGAAATTCTTGAAGGAAAAGCCCAATAACGCTTAATGAAACAAGCAGTATAATTGTGCTCTTATATCTATATGAAATAAGCGGTATCATAGTATTCTTATATCTGTATGAAACAAGCAGTATTATAGTGCTCTTATATCTGTATGAATTATGAGGAATCATTGTGCTATTCTATCTGTCCGAAATAAGCGGTATTATTGTACTCTTATATCTGGAAGCGGTAGCATTGTGCTTTTTTTATCTGTATGAAATAAGCGGTATCATTGTGCTCTTTTATCTGTATAAAATAAGCGGTATCATTGTGCTTTTTTATCTGTATGAAATAAGCAGCATCATTGTGCCCTTTGATCTGTACGAACTAAGCGGTATCATTGTGCCCTTTGATCTGTACGAACTAAGCAGCATCATTGTGCCCTTTGATCTGTACGAACTAAGCGGTATCATTGTGCTCTTTTATCTGTATAAAATAAGCGGTATCATTGTGCTCTTTGATCTGTACGAAATAGGCGGTATCATTGTGCTCTTTATCTGTATGTTATTTTCTGTACATATTTATCTGTGTGTACATAAATAAATAATAACCGTACGGTTTTTTTTAGTCCATGGTACCTTCATAGTCGCCACAAGGACCTATTCGAGAGTGCACTTGTCTTCCAAGCAAGGCAAGTAATCCATTTAGCATCACGATAAGACTCTCAAATTTTATGTATTTATGATTTCTGGCAAACTTACAGCTCATTAAAACAGAACGAAAATAGTTAGTGAAAATATCGGAATTGTTCTGTTTGCTTGTGTTAGGGTTGTTTTTTCAATAGTCAGATAACTTTTATCTTACGAATAAAAATGGCAGATAAGCTGTCAAACCGCCATTTTTATTCCTCAGATAAAAGTTATCTGACTATTGAAAAATCAGCCCTAAGGGCTGATTTTTCAATAGTCAGATAACTTTTATCTCAAGAATAAAAATGGCGGTTTGACAGCTTATCTATAGAAAATATGTCAAACCGCTATTTTTATTCCTCCGATAAAAGTTATCTGACTATTGAAAAAACAGCCCTAAGTAAAGTATTTTTTTACACGCGCTATAAACAAATTCTATTCTGAATTGGGCAAAATACATAGATGATACCATAACTTTCACGCTTCCGAGGAGGTTAGAGTTATATTTGGATAGAGTATCGGAGTTATTAATCAATATATATGGCAACAGCTAAACTATTGAAAAAATTGCGATGAAAATTTGCACGAATTTAGTTATGTCGGCACGCGCTATTTTCCAAAATTCAACCCATAAGTGTGTATGGAGGATCAACATTAGGTAGATTTTTTTATTCAAGTAAATAAAAAAAGCAATTTCGTTTTTCAGGCTGTTCTAAAAATCAAACCATGAAGGTGTGAAATGGGGTCACAAAGTCTGATAAGCAATATGGGTATCGTTTCAGTAGTATTTTGGTGTGATTAGGAAAATGACATCAATTTTAATTTCAAAGTGAGAGAAATATAACATTCTAAAACGTGGGATCTTTTTGATTATTTTACGGTTATCTATTTCTGGTTATTCGTACAGGTGTATGGCGTTAGTTGATTTTTTTTTATTTGTTTTTGAATTGGATTTTTATTCGTGTTTAGGATTGACTTGTTTGGTTTTGATTATTTCTTTTGTAAACACGGCTTTCGGACTAGGAATTTGATTTGTCTTTACAAGTGAACGAGTAATAGCCAACCAACCTATAAAAATAACTCGGAGAAGGTAATTTCTTACAAATGATGTAGAAAAACCATCATTCTAAGTCAGCAATTGTGATATGCAACAACCCCACTGCAACAAGCATGGCCCGACCTGCAATTGGTTGGTTTCTAACATAAGTAAATAAATTTCGGAAGAGTTAATTTTGACTTATTGGTTTAATTTTGTGAGTTAACAGAGATTTTGCAGAGAAAGTTATGGTCACATTAACAAATGACACAAAATTCGCGTTTTTTTCAGACATCTAATCATCTAATTACTTACCCCGCTCTGGGCAGAGCGGAGGGGAGTGTCAGATTTTTACTGACTAAAAGCGATGCATGTTCCTTATTTTGCTCTTTGTGTTCCGGGCCCGCGGTATTGCTTTCGAACAACCCGCAACCCCAGCAGGCAGTGGCTCTGTAGGGCTTTCTAGCTAACATCTCCTTGAGACACGCGTGGAACACGATCGCGCCGTCGGTATGGCCTGTCATTAATAGACGGACGGATAATGAGCTACCCATTGCTCACCGCCCACAGACCCGCGTCTACGGTGGCCGGGAGTCACCTCCCGCTGCGGTTGGATTCGTTTGAGGTTGCAAACGTATGCATAGGATGTACTCCTGCTGTAGGGTGGGAATATAACAAATAAATAATTCCCTACGGGTAGCACTAGTCTGGGTACCTGCACCCCACCACAATATTGTCCGGTCAAAACATATCGATCATAATATTCTACAATGTGTGCTATTAAAATCTTATAACCGTATTTTTTTAGTAGTATTATAACTAAATAATCTTGTGTGACTTTTCAGAGCTAGGAGCTGGGGCATTCCGGTTATAATACACAAATTTCGGAATTTTTACATTGCGGGAACTAGTCTGTAAGTATTATCTGTGGTTACTCACTGCTAGCAAATGCAAAATAGGCCCTTGTATTTTTCACACGCACATATCGTGGTGTGGCAGGTATGGGAGTGAAAGAACTTTTTTTTCTAAATGGTATCTCGCAGTTCAACCTAGGAGGTTGTCGTCTGCATAACCGGGTGGTTCCTGTGGATGTCTTAAAAATTAAGACCTCCAGCCAGGGCAAAAAAACTTACAAACTAAGCGACTAAACGCCAAGGGAGCCTCGGCTTAAGACGTCGCTGTGGGAGGACAGCAAAAGGACAGGCTGGATCTGAGTGATATTATTAGTGGAAGAACTCTACGGAGTTATTAATTCATAGCTCGTAGGTTCCAATCTAGAGGGCGCTAGGCGTATTACTTTGTGTTATTTATTTCATAAACTGGTTTGTCCGAGAAGCGAAAATTCGAAGATATCTAATTTCTACATTGTGATTTTTTTGCGTTTTTGTGTTAAAATGTTTTTTTGGAAATAGATTTACAGATTTGCGATAGGATGTAGACCATAATCTGGATTAGGACATTTATTTTTGATCGCAAACGCTTCTGCTAAGCATGAAAACCTGGTTTTGATACTTGGATTGGTCTAGCCAGGTGTTCTTGGTTTTATCCAGTAGGAATTTCTCGGTAGCTGCCTGTGCCTTGTTGATAGCAATTAGCTTGCTTGTGAAATTAGGTTGTGGGTGTAATATTTATCACATACTCTTCTGCCTAATCTTTGGTTATTATAGGCGTGATGAAATGGTATCCTGGTAGTATGATTCCGTACCATTATTGACGACTTTCAGTTAGGTCACTGGCTGTAGATGGCTGGCTGTAGGAGGCTGCATGGCTGTTTTGTAACCTAAGTTATTTATATTTAATTATTTATGTACACACCGTTGATATTGCGTAGATAACGCAGGAAAATTGCATATGATATTTGAGTACATATATACTGCTTGCTAGATTCTTTTTTATGTAACTTTTATACAAGTTATAAATATCATATTTTTGTAAACTTTCAGGACTTGCGCGCCACCTGATATTTTGGAGGAAGTTCTCTACGATGATCCGCCAGACAGTGTTGATATAACTTGCACCGAGTAAGTATTCACGTTATTTTGGACACCAATGAAATCAAAAACAGATTTTTTTTTCTCTAATACTAAGTTAATAAGAACTTCACCATAGAAGTACTTAAATCGTTAGAGAACAGAAATAAAGTCACTCGAAATAATAACATGTTGTTTTGTTATTGGTGATTACAGTCTTATATTTATTAAAAGACCAAGTAACTTCACGATACACGCTGTATAATATACATCTCCAAATGTGGTCCCATTCAAATCAATTCATTTATTTTCCAAACAGGTACCTATACATAGATGTTTTATTACTTTGCAACTACAGTACTTTCATAAGTTATTATGCATTGTGACTGGGACTGTAGTTTCATTCTTTTGTTTTTGACATTCAAAAGTGCTTGTAATGGTCTAATTTGAAGTAAATGCATTGAGTTTTATAATTTGTAATCATTTTGCTTAACTTTTCAGGGAGACGACTCCAACGCGCGCTCAGTCCACTCCGCCTGATGTCAGCAAGCAGTGCGGATGCTGTAGTCTGTATCTTTGCAGACAATGCAAGAAATTGATAATGTAAGTTTACCCGTTGACACGTACTCGTGGCTACAAACAGCCAAATGTTTGCAACCAAAATCTTTAAGTGAATTTATTTCTTAACTAAGTATTCCAAAGACTCTTAATTTACAATTTACAGAACCAGAGGCACAATGGGCTAGAGCATTAAATGTTTATTGCGTCCTCTAATTTTTCCATCAACTCCAGTCGCTTGATTCGCGGTCACATTACTGATGAATTCCCATCTGCAAAAAAAAAATCCCCATTGCTATCGAATATAAAATAATTGTTCGTTTTTTGCAGGCGTCGTTCTTCTTTGGACACGGAGTTCGCAAAACAGTAAGTATTTACTTAATACCATCGAAAGTCAAAATTATATATTTTACATAGGCTTAGAGCGATAGTAAAAAAACGCCGAAAAAGGGTGCACGGTTTGGATTGGTCGGTTCGTATGCAGAAAAACCGAAAAAAAACTCAACGACTACTCTTAAAAAAACCTTGTTCTTACACTATGACTATGTTACAGCCTTAGTTTTATTAACTGTCCCTATCGAACTGTAGGGGTTTTGTTCTATTTTCAAATTCCTCGCAGGCCCTGTTCCCTCTTAAAAGCTAATTGTAGATGACGCGACCATACCAAGGTGTCATTCTGACCAATGAGGTAAAGCTATTTTGAAATATATAATATCAGAAGCTTTTGCCCAGAGTTTCGCTCGCGTTAAATGCAACATAGTTCCCTTTTCCTGATTTGCAGGTAGTTTTCGTTGGTAACAAAGAGTGTGTGTACCGATTTTTAGCTTTCTACCTTGAAAACTGCGAAAAGTCCCATATAAAATTTCATCCCCTCTTTTAAGGGATTGGGGGCAGATTTCCAAAAAAAGATGATGCACGATGTTTTTATTAGTGAAAAATAGTCCGCATACCAATTTTAAACTTCAAACCATGAAAATTGTAAAATGCTCCATACAAACTTCCACCACCTATTTTAGGTAAGTGGGGGGTTAGAAAGAGACAAAAATAGTAGCCTATGTCCGTCTCCAGGATCTCAACTATCTCTGTACCAAAATTCATTAAAATCGGTTTTGCCATTTAAACGTGAAGACGTAACAAACAAACAAACTCTCTTTTGCTTTTATAATATTAGTAAGGATTACCAGATTTTTAACACAAGTCAAACCCTAGTTTCATAATTGCCGTCTCCATTGCTATCGACTCTAAATAATTGCATAATTTTGCAGACGCCGTTCTTCTTTGGACACAGCGGCCATGAAGCAGTAAGTATTAACTCAATACTATTGAAGCTTTCCAAAATTAAAATACTCATTGTCTTTCGCATAAGCCACAAATAAAACAAAGGTACTAATAAAACGTCGAGAAAAGGTACACGTTCGTTCAGGTACGGTTCGGGTTTCGGGTTTTCTATGGAGAAAAACCGGAAAAAACCCATGGTTCTTTTTTTTAAAGTAAGTTTTTACAATATGTTTATGTTACAGTATTAGTTTAGAGAGACGGTAGATCCGAGAATAACTCGTTGCTTACCATAAAAAGGTTAACAAGCATCTAGGAATCTACAAAGCCACAGTGCAATATTCACAGATTTACAAATAATTGTTAAAATAGAAGCTGTACAAGGAACGAAATAGTAACAAGACTATATAAACAAGTGACACAAAATAATACTGCAAGTATTCTGAAAAAGAAAGAAATGTTTTTATTACGATTTCAAAACTATAATACAAACCGCTACTAACTATTGTAAAAATCGGCTAAAACAAAAAAATACACGAAAAAATAACTAAAGCTTAACTTCTGTATTTAAAACGTAATCTATAATTTTATAAAAAAAATTTTTTTTTTTTAATAATTATAAATTAGTTTTAATTACACTACCTATATAATATAAATAATATTCGACAAAATATGGTGAAACATACAAACATCGTACATATACAAGGTCTCTAATTAAATCATCTCTTGCAAACTAGAATCTGAGACATTCCGTCAATAAATGTATGATATCTTCCTGTATGCCACGCACATCAATTTGGTGAATAAAGTATTTCATTTAAAAAAAACTAAAATTATTTAGCGTAAGAATAAAGATTAAATAAAGTCCCTATCAATTGTAAGCGTTTGCAAATGCGGCATCCAAACAGCAACCTTGCAATTTGCAAGTGGTGGCCAATCAAAAGTATACCCAGTTATGAGAACAGTCGATTTCATTTCATTCAATTGGATCGTTTTGCTTACAAATGATAAGTTGTTCTCATTGTTTGTTTAGGAAGCCAGTGCCAGAGCATCCGCGCGCTATTTACAAAGTACAGCAGGATACGCCTCCGTAAGGATAATGATCTGGCTATGTTTCATCATCCATCATTTTCCTGCGCTTGTGCCATTCTATCTAGGGTCAGCGCAACACGTTTTCTTCTTCCATTCTCCCCTGTCGAAAGTCAAGGCATCGTTTACTCCTTTCTCCTTTATATCATTCCTTACACAATCCATCCATCTTTTCTTTGGCCTTTCTCTCCCTCTCCTTAACATTCAGATCCATCACTCTTTTAATCACATGCGATTCGTCCCTCCTCATTACATGTCCATACCAAGACAAACGACTTCCTTTCAGTTTGACGTTTTGTTTTTTTCAGTTATGTTTATCAGAGGACACAATGTTGACTTTAAAAAAAAAGATCTTAAGAAAAATCCTCGTCAACAAACTACGTAACTGCTTCGCTGGTTTCGGTAAGACGGGTGGAGGTTCTGGGTTCATTTCTCAGGTTGGGTTTTTCGTCAGGGATTTCTCAGTAGCACCAATAGGAGCTTACACCATAGAGAATTTCATTACATGGAACTTTAACAAAACGAAATGAGGGTGCACTTCTGCTTGCCTTCTTGAATTACAGGCGTGATATATGTTAAAAATAAGTAATGGTATTTTCGTTACAGTGCCAAGCGAGCCCAGAGAGGCCAGAGTTCTCCAAGCCCCACGCCACGACGATCGCCCATGACTTTGGAAGGACTCGTGAGGCCAGCATTGACATCCCGCGTCTCCCGCTCGACTGTATACCGCACCCTCAGCAGCTTCTTCTAAATGGTTTAAATCTATTGATCGATTAAATCAAGACAAAACCGCAACTAGTCTTGATTAAACAATAAAATACGTTTGCATTTAATCCAAAAACATCTTAGTGGATAATATTATTCGATAGATAAAACAAAAAAGTAGAAAATTATTATAAATTTAAATTAGGATATTTATGTACGTCAGTATAAATGTAAAATGGAAATTATATTAATTCAAGAATTTAATATTTATACTTACAATGCAATTTTGGTCACTCTCAATTTCGACCACCATATATTAACTAATTTAATATATATATATATATTTATCAAATTATATATAATGTAAAAAGCCACTGTCCAATCCGTGACGGTGTTATTAGGTATTAAAACTAGATTCTATTCAACTTATCCTTATTGGAAAACAAGTATAAATACCCCACAACAAAAAAAAATATAAAATTTAAAATAAGTAAAAAAAACCTGTCATTTATAAATCTTTGTCGGACGTTATATTTAGTCATTGGCTTGGAAGTCTGACAAATATTAAGGGGTTCCGTATACCCAGTACTAGCTGGTTGTGGAGTTTAGATAGGTAATCGCTCGAAGCAAAATACTGGTGTTCACCTGTATCCGGTAAGACTGGAAGCCGACTCCAATAAAGTTGGGAAAAGGCTAGGCAGATGATGATATGAAAAAAATATTTATTTCACATCTTAGTACTTATATAAAACGCAAGTCTAATTACGACTTTCTCACAAAAAAAACTTATTTAAAATATATATACTTAGGTACATAAGGGTCTTACATATAAAAAAATCACGTACTCGTATTTCGCTGTCTTTATTCAGCATGTAATCTTAACATTAAATTAAAACTCCTTACACAATGTAAGCATAAGTTAGGTACGTAGTTACAAAACATACACACATCAAAAGTGTCTAGGGATCAAGCATTTTTATGCGGATTTCTTGAGATTGAGATGTGGCTTTGTAATAAATTTATGATTTTATAAATTTATATGGATCCTTTTTGGTGCATTTCATAATTTGAATCAGGAACTCTCAATCAAATTCGAGTAAAAGATGAAAATAAGCTGTCAATATTTTCCCTATAAAAACATACAACGCATTGAAGACATTATTAGTGCTACTGTTTCCCGTGTTTCCCTACTACTGATTAAAACCAACGTTATTATGGAGCGGCGACGTCATTTAAGCAGGGAAGAAATGCTCAGAGCCGTGGGAATGATAGAAGCTGGTTCCCGGCAACGTACTGTAGCTTTAGCTCTGAATACAAGTCAGAGTGTTATCAGTCGACTTTGGACACGTTACCGAAGCACTGGTACCGTGGCTGAGCGCCATGGAGGACGGTATCGCTGCACCACACGGAGACAAGACCGATACATTCAAATCTTAACTCGAAGAGCTCCAACAATAACCGCCATGATGTTAGCCGTGAGGCTTCATCACTCTTCAGGGAACTTAATTAGCGACCAAACAGTCAGAAACCGCTTGCATGAAGTGAACCTTCATTCCCGAAGACCGCTACGAGTACCACCTATAGCAATGCACAATCGTAGGATTCGATATCAATGGGCTCTTGAACACAGAAATTGGGCAGAAGAACAATGGCGTTTCGTGTGCTTTTCTGATGAGTCTCGTTTTGGTATGAGACCGGATACAAGACGTATACGACACTGGAGAACCCCTGGACGCCAACAGCGATTAAAATCCTGCCAGGAAGTCCATCCTTATAGTGGTGGAACCATCATGGTATGGGCGGGTATTTGGATCGGCGGAAGAACTGAGTTGATTTGGATCAGAGGCAACCTCAACGCTCAAATTTATGCTGAGACGATTGTATCAGACGTCATCGTTCCTCTACAAGTGCAAATCGGTCCCTTATTTCAGTTAATGCATGATAATGCACGACCGCACACCGCAAGAGTTGTAAGACAGACTCTCGCCGCAGCTAACATCAATGTCCTGCCCTGGCCTGCTCAGTCGCCAGACTTGAACCCGATTGAGCATGCATGGGATATGCTACAGAGAAGAGCTCTGCCGAATATGGAGGGTATCCAGTCGCAAGAACACCTTTTTTTGTTGTTGCAACGAACATGGGCGGCCATTCCACAGCGTGATTTGGATGAACTCATTTTGAGTATGCCAAACCGATGTTCTTGTGTTGTTAGTGTTCGCGGTAGAAACACGGATTATTAATTGTTTAAGTTACCCAATAAAATTTTAAAGAAAACTGTTATTTCAGTCTTTTTTTCGAACTTTAATGTTAGTGGTTCAAATGTCAAAAATCCCTTAATTAGGAAAATGGCAAATTTCTTTATTAATGCAAAGGTGACTTGGTTTATCGTTACTGTGACAAACGAAAACACTTTATTTGATGAATCCTTAAAGAAAATTTTAATTAATATCAATCAGGAGAAAAGTTATTGCAAAAATATATGTTGATCCCTAGATACTTTTGATGTGTGTATTAGAATAATAACTTAAATGACGTCTTTGAGAATAATATATAATGTTTCAAAATTTTAAATATTGTAGCGTGTTTTAATAAACGGCAATGACGATGTGGGGTCAATTGGCTTTCTTCGTGAACTAGGAACTAGGGATATCTGTCTTAAGACTCCAATTGCTTCCCATATTCCTTGCTAACGCTTGAATACGGTATAAACTAGGTTAAAACATTTTCCATGCTCATCACTAAACAGTTTAAGAAAAACTTGAATGAAGAAAAGGAATTTAAATGACACACCTATTTCCATTATAAATAGCAGTCCAATAGTATTTTTTCAATACACTTCCTCGAAAACTGGCGCTACGATTAGGTTCAAAATGGAATGTATTTCAAACACGTGTTTTTATCTCATTTAGCACAACAAAGGCTTTCATTTTGCACGGAGAACAATATACAACTGCTCAAATCCCTAAAGCAGACAGTATTTTTTTAAAAAGAGCATGGAGTTTCTTGTTTTTAAGGCCTTCATATTTATTTTAATAAAACAATGTGTTTATCAATAGAATATCACAAATAAACATGATCATTTATAAAATAATTTGTTTAACACAACAAATTGATATTTATTTGAGTTCTAAATTCAAAAACTATTTTTTTTTATTTTGAATATATATTATGCTATTTTGCGTTGTTCCTCCTTCAGTATGAAAAGACAAACCGCAGGGAAAAATCAAATTAAACCATAGCTTCATATATTGATTAATGACAAAAGTACTTTTTGTCCTGTTATTTAATTTTTCGGAAGTATATTGAAAAACGTCGTTTAATTCACGTGAGAATTTGTCACTGCTGTTCTCGGCTCTATAACCGTCTCGCCTGGCGGCTCGTGCGTTAAATCCGCCTCGTCTGCAATGACAAAGTTTCCTCACTTGAATCAAAATGTGCTATTTATTCTTAGCGAAAGTCAGCGGATCCATTAGTTTAGTAGTTGATGAACATGACAATAATATTGATTTTTAGCATTTGCTTCATGACTTTAGATTTATTAAGACTTACAACACCAACCAAGATGTTACAAGTCACAACTTCAATTTTGGACGTAGTTATGCAAAACGGATCCAACCCACAAAAACCATTTTTTGAGTTACTGTCATAAATGGCATCTACACTACAAACTTTAAATATGCAAAAAATATCCAAGCCGCAAAGTACCTTTTTACTAATAAAAACACAGACATTGATGATACCAACAGAATATTGTGCATTATTGCAGTGTTAAAATAGAACCATGTGTCATGGTAACTTAAATAACGGGTTAGAAGACAGGAAAAAAAGATCCAAACTACATGGGATTTGTATGTTAAATCGATTTTTTACTAATGATTTTAATAAAATAGAATGTGCTTTTAGGCAGCACTAAAGGATTTATCTACCCGAAGATTTCATTTATATTTTTATGAGTGTTTTATTGCCTAAACTTAAAACAAAAAGATCCATCCCACATTTTTAGTATTGTAAAAAAGACCCAAAGACAATTTTACTGAAAAAAAGTATATTTATTAACATAAAACTTATCAAAACAATACTATAAAGGAAATAGATAACAATACCCAATATTTAAGAGGAATTCGAGACCAAACTACGGTCTTGTTATTTTGCTATATCAATTTTACTAAAACTCATTAAACGGAGAAGTGGATCCATCCTACATACACTTACTATGTGGGGTGGATCCTTTCCGTATAACTAGGTACGTCCAATTTGAATTTAATTTCCATATGCGAATTAGTGCAAATTTTACCATAAGTTTGTGACACAATATTTATAAGTAAGTTATAGGTATTCTATTTCGTTTCAAACTAGGCTGTCTCTTTGATTGAAAAATATTTTATCTATTTTCATTTCGAACTTACTATGTTGTTACTTTAACTTAAAATATTTCATTAATTCCATTCAATTATAATAAGAAGACTTAGTTATCGCTAAGCAGGATTTGAAGTTATGTTATCATTGAAACTTAAACACTGATAATAAATATCTAATAAAAAACATTATTAAGGTCACATCAGGCCCTTTAGCCAAACAGCAGTCGGCAGCAGGCGACAATCGTTATCGCTCAGCAGTCACTAATACATTTTCAACTTTATACGCGCGCATAATAAAGTTGAAAATCTATTGACGTTAACATATCGTTTTTGTTTGTTTCGTTCGTTATCGCTCAGCAGTCTTTAAAAGATTTTGAACTTTATGCACTAGGGTATAAAGTTGAAAATGTATTAGTGACTGCTGAGCGATAACGATTGTCGTCTGCTGTCATCTGCCGTTTGGCTATAGCCCCTGGTCGCGATTTGTCTTTTCCGCTTGTATTCATTATTTTTTTCCAGTACTAATGTCTCATTCAAATAAATAATATTCACTTATAATAGACAAAGAAGATGTGTTACTTTAAAAGGTCGCAGCAAGGATTTTAATCTGCATTTGTGTAGTTTTGTTTGTAATATTTCACTTTGTAGGATCAGACAGCTAATGCCAAAAATAAACTTTAATGGACTTAATTCGAATGTGTCAAAACCAAAAAGTGGTATGATTAAAAACTATGAGATCAAGATAATATAATTATCCAGAAGCTATCAAGTTAATTATGATTCAGATTTTAAAATTATAATTAGAGATTGTTGATATTCATTAACTGAATAAAATTCAATAAAATATATATATATGGCTGTTTAGCCCTAAAAGGGTCCATAGTATTTTATTAGATATATATTTTTTCTTAGATTTAAGCCCTTTTGTTACACCTTTCTGACAATGTGGAAATACTATTCACTTTCAAGGGTGTGAAGAACAGTTCTTCACCACTTATAGACAAGGGAAGATCCTCCTACCAGATATGTCGTGTCTGCCACTGCCCAACAGTTATTGTCAGGTTCGCGAAAATCTTAGCTCTCCTTGCGAGATGTAGGGATTAGCAGTTAGTTATTCAACTGTTGCATAGATGGCGCTGTACACTTTTTGCCATGTTCCGAATTGTGTCGCTACAAATTCATAGTCATTTTATTTGCTTGAATACAGAATGTATGTCATAGGTGACTTTAAAATTTTGGCTGATCTCACTACTACTATAAGAAAATGTAAGCATGTGAGAGTGTTTATTGTACACTCGTGAATGTGCTTGTCGAGTGCTCATGTTACATTTAAGAGTAAACTAACTTATAAATTCTGTATTTTTTTTGCAATGTTTCAATAATATTATAGGACATCCCGTCTTTTTGAAGAATTGTATCTAAAAATATTGATGTGTAAATAATTTAAAGAAATATTAAATAAAGATTTAAAATCCCTTTTTTGTTTACTTTTTGGGTTAGCATTAATTTTTGGCTTGCCACCACCTCTTAGGACAGTATTGTTTTAAGCTTAGAACAGTGGGGGTGAGAAAAGGAACTATGGCTCCGGTAGGTATACGCCCCTATCACTGCTGATGGAGCCTCTCCTCAAAACAGGCATCCAGACGTGGTTTCCTTAAGTAGCAGTTGTAAATGGAATGTGTCCGATCAACAATCTCTATCCGTAGAACTAAAAACACTGAATTTTGTAGGCTTAAGCACTAATGAAACCAACTTACCAACTTTTTTTAAAGATTACGACGCAATACTACATCATATGTTCGAGAACGGCACTTGGTGCAAAAAGGTGAAAGACATCCACACACCTGTACTAAGACGGCATGGTGGGTATGACACATTCAGTTGGACCATTCACCAACAATTGAAAGCATTTTATGATAACTATCTTCTTGGTAAAGTGGTCATGGTCATCACGTAGCGATTTCTGTAAGGGCAAATCTAATTCGCCTCGCGATCATCATCGCATACATTTGAGCAAAGGATCACTAATCGCACACTGGACCTGGTCTTTGACAAAGAGGAACACCAAAATCACCTGACGAGCCAAGACGACAAAATAATACTATGGTGCTGGTGCTACATAGACTTTAGAAATATTAGTCCGCAACATTATTCAAAACAGGGGTTCCTACAAAACTTTACGGGGACGTCAGTCGTCTAAGGGCAGAAACTGCGTTAAACGGACAACCGCGCGGTTTCATACAAAAGTGAACCGACGCGGGGACACGTGTGGGGCCCGCCAGCGGTAACACGCGCGGGCTTGTACACTCAATAACGCTTGATGAAAAGCTTGTGAAAATGTTGTCGCCAATAAGCCTGACATAGTGGTGATAGACCGATCAGCGCGCCGCGTAATGATAATCGATGTTACCATCCCACATGACGAGAACCTCGTGAAAGCTGAGATAGAAAAACAACTAAAATACCTTGACTTGGCACACGAGGTTGTTGACATGTGGAATGTGAACTCGGCTATCATTGTGCCGATTGTCGTTACGGCCAATGGCTTAATTGCCAAGAGCCTCGACGAACATCTGTCGAAGCTCTCCTTAGGTGGTTGGATCAAGGGCCTGATTCAGAAGGCAGTACTCCTCGATACGGCCCGCATTGTGAGGAGGTTCCTGTCTCTGGAGCCCTAACCACCGGTAGCTTGGACCCTGCTCCCGTTACTGGCGGAAACCTATTTTTATATTTTTAAATGTTTTTGTTAAATTTATTTTCTAAGAAATATTTAAAAATGTAATTTTAAGATGAGAAATAAGTAAAGGAAATAATTATTTATTTATTTTCGGATACCAGAGATCCATACTTGTTAGTAGCACGCCTTATATTTAGTGTTAGTACATACATAAATAAAAAATAAAAACTTCAATCTCTGCATCAAAAAGACAACGTGAGGAAGAACAGGCCAGTACTTCAAAAGTAAGTCCACCTCATACTAGAGCGCGAATAACTGAATCTAGCTTTTGTTTTAAAAAACACTGCTTATTTTGTGGCGACGAAGCGGATGAAGAAGCAGAAAGAAGAAAGCGAAGAATTATCGCCGAAAAAATTATAAAGTTTCTATACTTACATTCAAAGATTCCATTTTAAAATTAGCTAAAGATCGTTCTGATGATGTGTCAAAAGCTGTCTTTGCAAGAAAGGTTGTAGTGCCAAATGTGGCTGTAAAAAAGTAGGGTTGCAGTGTTCTCCAGCATGTACCAATTGCCATGGTGTCTCTTGCTCAAATGTTCAATTAAATCAGGAGATGAAGATTCATGTGATTTTGATGAAGAGACAACTGATTCATCTTCATTTGAACAATTTCTAAGCATTCATCAACAGGAAGGAGAAGAAAAAGAACAAGAAGAAATTAAAGAAAACATGATTGTTGAAGTTGAATATGAAGAGCATGAGTGAGATTAAAGTAATTAAAAAAGTTAGAACGACAGTTAAAACTCAGTAACCCATATCAATAATTTTCATACTATTAAATAATTATTGTTCCTGAAATAACTTCACAAAGTCGTGGCCTACCGGGGATACCACGTTAAAAAATACGCGCCGAGTACACTACCTCACAGGTGGTGTGGAAATGTGTGCAAATTATGTAGAACGTGATTCTTACAAGCGCAATATCTGGGAAATAGTGGGTCTTAGAGAAAAAATCAAAAGGATAATTTTTATAGAAAATTTTAAGATCTACAACTTTGCTCTGAAGTATTTTTTCGATAAAACTTACTGTTTTCGAGAAAAATCCAAAAAACCTAAAATTTTGACCTTGGGCCCGAATAAGTACCTTAGCGCACATGGGACTGATTGGGACTTTTGACACTTTATTCCTTGTGGTAATAAACCTAAGAACTCTACGAAGATTTGGCTCTGTCGGAATTTTCTTTATTTGATCACTATTTTTATGTCTAAATTGACCGGACTATAATGGATAAAGTTCTCGTGTCGTGGAGTATGTTAGCAAACTATTACGGAACGGCTAGACCGATTTGTATGAAATTTTATGTGCATATCAGGTAGGTCTAATAATCACTCAACATCACAATATTTCCACTGGGCACAGCTAGTTCACTATAATTATGTAGCTTCAACTTCAGTTAAGGTGTTTTTATGTGTGCGGGATTACATGCGCATGCAGAATATTTCACGTAACGTGAAATTTCCCCGTCCCCGTGTCCTACGTGCATATTCGTCGCATTACAATAAATATTTGTATGAATAAAAAAAACATAGTCGAATTGAGAACCTCCTCTTTTTTTGAAGTCGGTTAAAAAGGACATTTGCACGGGCACTAACGCATGCGTGATAAAATCGGCACGATATTAAGAACACCATTACGGTATTAATTTAACATCACTGTGGTTTAGCAGCGATACGTTGGCGCCGGGGATTGTAATCTATTGTTAAAGAAAAAAGTAAATATAAAAAAGGATTGTGTGGTTTATGAAACCATGGTAGAAGTGAAACGTTTTTTTCACATTATAGACATTTAGACGTCCCTACTCCGCGGCCGACCGTCACGCGACATGCAACACACAGGCGAAAAAGTTTGAGACGATGTAATAAAAGTTTCACTTTAATATATCACTTTACAATATTTATTTAATTTACTATTTGAACGGTACAACACTTGAAACGATTTTCTAAAACATTTCCATCGTTAACATTATTTCTAAACATATCGTCCGATCAGTAGACCAAACTTGTACTGAATTTTGTGGACGTACTCTTCACCGGGGTACAGCACCGAATTAGGAAAGTTTCTCTGAAAAGATAAAAGATGAGGTGAATTTGCGCATTTTATTTAAACGTTGCACGTCGCGCTAGTATTTCTCCTGTATCGTGGGTACGTTTACAAACATTTTTAACTCACATACACAAACAGCTAGACCCGGAACAACTACCTTTAGGTCATACAAATATTTTTTCCGTACGGGTATCGAACCCACGACACGCAGTGCAACAGTCGATCGCTCAGCCACTGCGCCAACCGTGTCGTCATTGCGCCTCAGAATTCTTTTACAACGAGAAAGGGTTTGGGAATTCTTCGTATGAAGCGTGGCGTACCTGATTTCCGCCATTTTTAAAACAAGACAATCTTCTTAAGAATACAGCATCGAGCACAGCGCTGATCCCAGACGCCTCTTTATGAAACTTGACGCTACGGCAGTGCTAAGCTCGACGCTGTGATCTTAGGGAATTGCCCTACTGCATATTTCCGAATGACGGCACCATCAGTATGTTATTCATTGATGATAGCTAGCATCAAATTGTAGAGACTAATATTGTTTGTTATAAAATGTTCTAAATCGTCACAATTCCAAAATATACCTAAGCCATCTTTGTAGCGTATATCTCGGAAACATGACGCTTTGGATTATTTTGTCTTAACTAATATTTGTTTGTATTTATGCCAGGTTTCGTTCCACACCGGTCTTGTCAGCGCCACTATTTTGAAAGTAATATAAAACGGCGGAAACTAGATGATACCTAGACCAATCATGTGTAACCTATACTAATATATTGGAACGAAGTTTTGGAACAAAGTTCCTTATCGCGCGTTGTGAAAGGGAGGTAGACGGAAAAAATTAAGACCAAAAGTTGTAACGACACTTTTTGCTATAGTTGTAAGCCGTGCGGCATGCGCGTGTTTCTCTGTCTGTCTCTCTCTCTCTTTCTCATAGGAAGCAAGCCAGTTATTTTCGTTTCGTCTTTCTATTTGGCATTGAACAGTGTGGTGTCGCGACGATTATTTTTGTTGAGTTTATACAGGATTTTTGTACATAATAAGTAATAACCGGGTGTCCCTTGAAACCTCTCAAGTTTTTTATTTATAAAAAGAGAATTTTGTGAGTTTTATGAATTTGAATCTAAACTTGAATCAAAGAGATCTAAATCTGGAAACACGGCATTTAATCTTTAAGGTATTTTATTCTTGATAGAAACAGGCTACTACGTAATTCTACTTAGTAAGTCCCTAAACAGTGGCGAAAAACTTTATAAATTTAGGTGTCAAGCTAAATATTTTTTTCAAAAGGCAAGTGAAAGGACCCAAGAGCAGTTTTAAATGAAATTTAAGCATTATTACACTAACATTTTAAAAGCTAAATGTTTGTATGTGTATGTTTAATAATCCTTCACGTTCAACGGACTTAGCTTAAATTTTGTATGTATATAGCTATTACCCTGGTTTAACACAAAGGGTATCTAGTATAACATCAAATTTGAGCATTGCAACTAGCTTGTATTAATTACTGTATGCTTATCATTAGCTGAATATGCTCTACATTATCTGCTATATCAACAAATACTCCGTCGAATTTAATACTTATTATAAAATTATATAGAGTACTAAATTGTAAAGTAAAATTTCTGATATCCTGTTGATTTTACTTCCAGTTTCACCGTGAATTAAAATAAAAATAGCACAGATTTCGGGGTTGCGGGTTGTTCAAAAGAGACACCGCGGCCCCGGAACATAAAGAGCAAAAGAACATGGGTGGGTTTTAGTCAGTACAAGTCTGACACTTCCCCCGCTCCGCGCAGAGCGGAGAAAATTATTTGATGACTTACCGTCCGCAAAAAAAGAGCACAGATTCTTAATACATGCTGTATATAGAAATTCGATGACTAGGTAAGATTCAAGTAACAAAATATGGTGTACTAACGTTATTAATGGCATCCGGGTAATTCTGAGGCATGCAGCAGAAGAGACTATGGCGTTGGTACGTCGTGCCCTGTTTACCTATCAATGGAATGAACCCGACCGGCTTTTTGCCCTGGGAACAAAAAAGAAATACATGATATGAGTACTTATCATCAAAATATATTAGTACTAGCTTTTGCCCGCGGGTTCGCTCTCTTTAAATTCGGGGTAACACAGTTCCCCTTTCCTGATTTACAGATACCTGCTACCTGTAGTTTTTGCCCTTGCGCCTTAATTATTGTAATAGCAATGCTAAGTTTTCACTTTTCTTCCTTCTTTCTCCCTCATATCTCAATCTTTTTTTAAAATAAAGTCTCCAGTGTCCCAACTATCTCTGCACCAAAATTCATCAAAACCTGTTTACTCATTTAGGCGTGAAGACGTAACAAACAAACTCACTTTCGCTTTTATAATATTAGTAAGGATTTATCTAGATTAGAAGTCTATTTTGAAGATGGACATTATTTCGAGTTATCAAGCAATGCTCTAACCATTGACATCGCTTAAATGTGGTCATAATTTGTATGAGATACTGGTTTTGAACCTCTAATTAGTTTCTTTACAAAACTGCATTCCTCTTCTTAAAACAACTTTATTTTGATAACGTTGCATGCATCCATAATCAGCCTATTCTGTTCCCACAGCTGGAGTAATGCCTCTTTAAGAGAGAAAATTATAGATTTATAAATTTAGAAATAAACATTTTTGACTAACGGCTTTCGACATTAGTTGCCTTAAAGACTAGAAAATAAAGTTCAAAATCACCTCGCGTACTTCTTCTCCCGCCTCGTCACCCTTTGCACTCGAACTCTCCGAACTGGAGGGCACACTTTCCTCTTCTTCCTCCTCTTCAGATAACTCGTGTACAGCCTCAGGCTGTTGTTCTACGCTATGTTCTTCATCCACAGGCAACTCCTACGCCAAATTAATTCCATTAAAACTAACTATGCTAACAACCAGTAACTCTTTCTAAAATGATACTTCATATATGATAATTTCTTTTTTTTGAGCAGCCTTGACACACAAGTTTTTTTTTAGTTAAGATCTTAGTTTTTTTTTAATTTTATGTTTACTTTGTCTTTTTTTCTTTGTCTGATGTTGTGTGCACTTGTGAGATGTGCCAAATAAACGCATTTTCTTTCTTTCTCCCTTTCTTTCTTAAAATTGGTTAAGCCGCAGTAATTGCTAGATCCTGCCTAAACAGACTCTTAGAAAATCCAAAATGTATTGTTTACCTCTATTATTTTGTCAGGGTCTGGTAGAAGGTTGCCTGTGTAGAACTGCATGCCAGGCTGGTTGCTGTATATCTCTAGCACACGTCCTGACATTGGATGCAACACCCTGAAAGTTTAAAAGGAGAGTTATCAGGTCGATGATTTTGTTAATTTGTTCACTACAACATAAATGCATAATAAAAAGCGCCTGCTACTGCGTCTTAAAAGCAATGCATCACGTCATGGACCTTTAGCACTCAGTAACAGAGGGTCAAACTTTTCCTCCTTCCGTCACGATGGACACCCAAAGGAATCTCTTTTAGAATCTTGTTCAAACCGTCGCAGCAGGTAGGGCTAAAAAATTAACAGCACGGTTCACCCAAGAATACCTAACAAATAGCTAAGCTACCTTGATAAACACTTTGTAGCTATATACTACATTCACTGAGACGACGTATCCCTGGGTAATATTCTGGCGATTTATATGCCGTGGAAACAGCACAGCTCCTTAAACGCTTGTAGGAAGAACGTTGAAAGTTTCAACTCACCTGGTTTGAAACGCCAGGTCCTGTGAAGTGCCCCGAGTGATACAGAAGTTAATATCGTAGCCTCCCATCGGTATCTTAGGAATCATGACCTTCAAAAGTCGAGGAATTCGGAAATCGTAAGCTGTTCCGCCCACTACTCTCCTTTCACCTGAAATACCAATGGACGGATGAAGGCAAGTGATAATATTGCATTGCATTTTTACTCATATACTCGACTCTCTCTGCTTCTCCATCTCTCCACTCCATCTGCTTTTTTTTGCGGATGGGAAATCATCAAATAACTTCCTCTGCTCTGGGCGGAGCGAGGGGGATTATCAGACTTGTAGTGACTAAAACCCACCCATGTTCCTTCTATTGCCCTTTATATTCCGGAGCCGCGGTATCGCTTTCGAACAACCCGAAACCCCGGCAAGGCTGTAGTACGATTACACGGTGAAAACGTATTTTATCGAGACCACTAACTTATCAAAAATTGACAAATTACTAGCTTTCGCCCGCGTCAAATTCGGGATAAGACAGTTCCCCTTTCCTGATTTGCAGGTACGTGCTACCTGTAGTTTTTGCCCTTGCCATAATTTAATGTAATAGCGAAGAAAAGTTTTCCCTTTTCTTCCCTCTTTCTCCCTCATTACTCACTTTTTTTTAAACTATCCCTGTACCAAAATTCATCAAGATCAGTTTAGCCATTTAGGCGTAAAGACGTAACACACGAACAAACAAACTCACTTTCGCTTTTATAATATTAGTAAGGATTGTGGGCCTTTGGAACTGTGAAAAATCATCTATGTAAGTTTACGCAGTCAAAGATATGGTCATTTATGTCGCAAACTTGTACGGAACCCTCGATGCGCGAGTCCGACTCACACTTGGCCGGTTTTTATTTAAAAATCGACGTATTTACTACGTTTTCACCGCGCACTCGTGTTAAGGTCGCAGTCTCAAATTTGAAACCAAAGTAATTTAAAAGACTTAAAGAGGCAAGGCTCTGGAAATATTTTCATACAATAATTTTGATCCCGAACATTATCAATTTTGTCACACGAATGTTCCCTGGCACGCGAGCGTGTGACACTAGACAGATCGAATTGTTATCAAGTAGTAACAAATATTGTAATACGATTTTCTTCATTTTGTTTGGTAAAGTTGTAGCTAATCGTTTTGTAAAATTAAACACCGCAGACTTCCTACAGTACTGTCTCTCCTCCTTTAAATCCATCAAAGTTTGTTTTGAAAAGATAGCTTGAAAAGATAGCGATAAGACCGCCCATTGTGTCACCCTATTTATAAGTTGCTTAGTGTAATTCTTGCAATTTGTATGATGCTAATTAAGAATATTCTATCTATCTAAATATATAAATGTCGTTGTTGAAACGCATTTTGAGATGAAACGATAAAAAGGTAGAATAGAATGTCTTCCATTTACGCATTATTTACACGTAGGTATTTGTAAACAGTTCCAATAACCTTCGGGGTGGTACTCTTGCGCAGTTCGTTTTGTTACGCACGACGATCATTGATGGCGTTACTTGTCCGACGAACTTGTTCGTAGAACGCTATAATTTTATAGTCAGCTAATCATCGTACTGCTTCGTATAAGTCACACTAGATGGCGTTACGCTATTCAATTTCTATCCGGTTTATACACTAGGTTTAAGATTCCAGGCTAGGTAGAATTTTGCCTATTTTTTCAAGATAATATAGGTAGGCCAACTAACCAAGTAAAAAAAACCTTACCTGTAACAAGTCCCTCTTCATCTGTGGCCGTGTATTTGTCAGCATTGATTGTAAAAATATGATCCATTAACAAGTGCGACCCCGCATGCTGTAAAGAAAACGGCATTTCGTTATGATAAAAAAAAACTTAGTCACGTACATCAAAATAGTGTCATAACAGTGACAGTCGGTCATATCTATCGAACTTTCATAAATCGATCGAAAGATGCCTGTATCAAATTCTTTAGATGAAAAAAATAAATAACTTGCAAATGGCTACGTGATGCCGAAATGTGGAAACCATGTCGCTTTTGTCGTTCAGTCTCTCATTCAGAAAGTGCGATCTTGACATTTTATAAATAATTTTTAACATGTCTATAAATCTTTAAAGAAAATTACATTTTAAAGTATAAAAATAGTGGTATCGGTTAGTTCGCTGGTGTTGGGAGTAGTCTTAGGTACCGGTGGTTAGATTTCCAGAGACAAAAACCTCCTCGAAAAGCGAGCCGTGTTGATGCTTCCTGAATCAGACCCCTATTATACAGGGTTATTTGCATGTATTTATTTGAAGCTTGTAGGGGAAAAGGCAAGATACACTTGTAGCAGTTGTATTTAAAATTCTGTGACTGGATATCTGCCCTTCACCGTCCAGTCTGTGTGTCATCATAATTATCATCAACAGTGGTAACAGGTAGCTAGTGGCTCGAAAGCCTAAAAATCGGGCTTATCAAGGAGTTCGTAGTTCAGAGTACAAATCATGTAAAATACTGGCATTCACCTGCCTCCGGTTAGCCACCCCCGATATAGTTGAGAAAAGGCTAGGTAAACGATGACTTTAAAAATAAAGTTGCAAGTTACTTACATGGCCGGCAAGATTGAAGTAGGGTGAGCTACTTAAGTTTATGATAGTGGGCTCAGTGGTGGTGCATTTCATATCTATTTTGAGGGTATTGTCACAAGTAACCTCAAAGGTCACCTGGGTCATCACCGTGCCAGGGTAGCCTTCGTGGAACCGTTCCGAAACGTGACTCATGATCACTTTCAAACCGCTGACATATGAGCGCCAATTCACCTGGAAAACAAAGTTAAATGTGCTTGTTTTTTTTTCTTAAACTGACTTATGTTAGCTTTATGAAACTAGTGTATGTGAAACAATCTTAGAAGTTTTTAACACACTTAAAGGTATCCGGTTGTGCTCGTAAAAGTAACGTCACTGAAATCCAATATGGCGGAATCCGAAAGATGACAGAATGGTTAGACCTTATGCATTCCCATTATAGTAGAGTTGAACGTGTAAATAGTAGTAATTCCCATATACAACGTGTTAATAAAAGGAGCACCAATACGTATAGGTAAGCACATATATAATGTAAAGAATACAGTGTAAAAGAATCATTATTAAAATCAATGATTTAACTTTCCAAATTTTATATTTTCATTTTATTTTACTTTACTGTTACCACGCTGTGACAGAAGCGCTGTTTCTACCCCGCTAAAGACTGTAAATATAATATGCATCCAGCTAAATTTAACTAGTAGGTTTGTGGTATAAGCCACAGTCAGAATCCACTTTAGAATCCAGACAGGTAGAATGTAACGCTAAAAGAAGTCAATACGAATCGGGACGATTCAAATAGTTCCATGGTTTCTATAAGCACTTCTCACATTAAGAAACAGATACAACAAGCAATGCACCACTGTCTCGGTGTCCTTTCTTATACGGACCCGTTCTGAATTGTCAGATCTAAAAACATGTATCCTAATTCAATCTGAATCCAATACAAACAGCTGCCCTACCATGACGTCTTAAAACAGAACTTATTCCACTGAGGGAAAGAGACAGAGCTATACAGGGTGTCTAGCACCATCTCTTTCTCACACAGGAATAAGAACTGCTATAAGATGTCATGGTTACCCTACAGTACGTTATAATATTGAAGGTTAAATTTTCTTTACCTTGTCAAAACCAATGTGTCCTCCGTGGTAGTGATGTTGGCCCTTATTGGGGGACAGCATGTACATTCTGCCCGAGGGTCTGACAACCATGGTGGCATCCCTGATGACGTTGGCGTATCGGCCTATGGTGGCACCGAAGTAAGGATTGAGCGGCTGAAAGTATTCTGTAGAGAAAATGCTTTCTGTGTTAATTTTCCTTTTTTTCTTAGACGTAGGCCATTTACGCATGTGTTTTAAAGGCGTAACTAAAACCACAATGCTATTTGTGATTATGAAGTTCGTCTCGTGGAGAACTTTGAGCAGTTAGATGCTTTGCCATTCTTTTTAAACACTCCGCATATGCATGGGACACTTGGCCGCAATAACCTACTAGTCGTACGTTAACCTACAACATCTGGTCGAGGACTAAGATCATAACGGAGATAGGACTAGAAAAAAATACCTTCTAATGTGTCAAAACCAGCAAGGACGTCGTCGGGTACTCCTTTTTTGTCAGGAACCGAAATGGCAGTGATGGTTGCCCCGTATGTAATGACCTGCAGATGAATTTGAAGGGAGTGTTAGTTAGCTAGTGACCCGTGAACAGTGGCGGTAAGTCCTGTCTTTGAGGAGTAGCTGGAGAGCCGCTAATAAAATAATTATAACAATAAAAAAAATACAAAAAAAATACTTCGACCTCCACTATCGGGAAGAATAAGTGCATTGTGGGTTCATTAAGGCTTTTTTACACACAGTAAATTAATAATATTCTAAGTTGCACCCAATAAGTCATCAAATCAAGTTATTGTTACAGAATATAGTAACAAAGAAAATTTGATTATTATGATGTCCACTACCGGGACACAGCCCTCCTGTCTGTGAGACGAACCGGGCCGAAAATCAAAACGTGAGATTCTTTGGTAGAATTGATTTTGAGGTACATTTAATTTCTTATTTGACGGCCTCAATAGTCTATGGTCGCAAACGCAATTGCTGACCATGAGGGTCTGTGCTCGATCCGCAGGTAGAAGAGAGAAAATCGTTCTTAGGTTTTCTATCGAGGATTTCTCAGAAGCTACTGTTAAAGACTCCATGGCTACTTTTGAGAAAACTTCCTAAAATCCCTACTCGGGTTCTCCAGGCGGATTGTACCCGGTTGGCAGCAATAAGCCCACGACATGGCAAATGCGGAGGCTGTTAATCTCAAGTGCCTTCGTGGAAAACAGGCGTGACGTGAAGTTCAGAGAACATAACCCGTAATAGTCCTTGGCATATTAGTGGCACCTCTCCGCAACATAATGAAGTACACAACTATGTACTTTATTCTATTGCGTTGTATTATCTTATTTTGTCAAATCTTTACATGGATTTTTAATTTTTACCTGAACTAACATCCTGTTTCTAGTCCTCCAAGTGTACCTACGGACAACGTCAATGTTAGTGCTGGACGCGCATGGACTGTGCTCCTCCAGAACTTCGCTCTTGGTCGGCATCTTCTTCGGCCCAAGCTTCGTCTTTGCGTAAACGCTTGAACGACGTCTTTCTCCACGATTCATCTCTTTGGGCATGAACCCAAAGCCGTCTACTATCAGTTCTACATCAGGTATCTTTGGTGGTTCCGGCTCTGGTACAGACTCTGGTGGCTTTGATTCTTCAGCATCGCCGCTACCACTCTTTACATCATCACCATCCCCTATTTTATTCATTTTAATAGATTCACAATAAATTTAGATTAATCCAAAAGTATATTATAAGCTTTTTTTTAGCCTAATTGATAAAATTATTTATAAAATAAAAAAATAAAACTTAAAATTTCATGTGTGTTTTTTGCTATTTCGTCAAATGATTTTTTTCATTTTTGGTGGATGACAGTTATACGAATTTTTAAAAATGATCAAGTTGGTCAAATACTTTTTAAACAGAGAGTGCCTGTGCAAAAAGATTTAATAACGATACATTTTAAATCTTACTAATATGATACAAGCGAAAGTTTGTGAGGATGTATGTAAGTATGATTTTTGCTCTTTCATAAAAAAACTACCGAATGCATTTTTATGAAACTTTACAATTGTATACTACCTTTTGCTGTTACCAAAGCCTTGGGTCACCTTCAAAATAAGTTGAGCAGCCTTGATCTAATATAGCTTGGAATTATTGTGTACTAGCTGCGTCCCGCAGCTTCACCCGCGTGATGATCGACAAGAAAATATCCTATGTGTTATTCTAGACTATAATCTACCTCTGTGCCAAATTCCATCAAGATCCGTTCAGCCGTTCTCCCGCACGGAACAAATATTTGTATGACCTACAGGTAGTTGTTCCGGGTCTGACTGTATGTGAGTTTAAATGTTATAAAGGCACCCACGATACAGAAGAAATTTCTAGTGTGGGGCAATTTTTTTTTAAGAAAGCCATCATACCCATTACATAAAGAGTTTCCTCCGCATCTCGAAAACGACGTTAAGCCGTTTGTTTCGCCTGCCATTTGCAGGTCTCTGTCAGTCGTTACAGGTACACAGTGAGTTGAATGTCTGTCAACCAGGCTAAAGGCTATAGCATTACCCGGTACTAACTGGGTTGTGTAAGTCAGATCGGTAGTCGCTCTATGTAAAATAATAACGTTCACCTGCATTCGGATAGAATGGAAGGCGAGGCAGATGATGGTATTTGTTTGAAAGAGAAAATAATATAAGTAGTACAAAGAATAATTTAAAATATTTCTATGAATCATTGCTTTTGCTGTTGTAACTTCTTTATGTAATTTTTAAAATTATAGACTAAACATACAAACTAAAAATAGACAAATAAATAAAGACAATATAGAATAATTGAATCATTGCTTCAATTATTCAGAAGCTTTGCTTCCAGAAAATGATAAATTTTGTGTTCTTTTTTTCAAATTCAAAACACTGGCTGCCTGTTTTTTTTTTCAAATGACTTTAAGATTGAGCTCTATACGCAGCCTACCTAAATGTCCCTTGGGCTCCTTGAGCTATCCGTCGACAAGATAACCTCTGACTGTCCAGGTGCCTCCCCGGACTCCCCTGACTAAACTCTGTGTTAAAGTTGTACTTGAAAAGACCACCTCAGACAAAAATCTGTCTGCACTTTAAAAGAGATAGCGTCACACCTATAATTTGTTTCGGCTGTTTCTTTCAGGGCAATCAGGTAGGAAAACTCGGTCACGCATAGTTTTGAACATAACAGATGTGACGTCAAGAAGGGTTTTTATTAACCAATTTACAGATTTAAACATAATTTAACACATTAAATATTCTCATCTTTCGATCTTTAATTATAATTTTAAACTCTGAAACTGCAATATGAAGATAAGCTTTACCTTACATTTTTCACTATTTAAGGTCATGGTCTGTCATTTTTCCATGTATACTCATGTCTCCATTTGCCTAAGGTCAAGGTTAAGGTAATCTACCCATAAAGGATAATCGCCCGGTGAATCGAGGATTAGTTTAGCAATTAGAAACTAATGTTATTTATCAAGATATTTACCATTTATTTAAATTAAAGTAAAAAGGACTACAAAGTAAAAAAAATCTCGGTGTTAGGTAATATCTACTTAGTAAACTTCTACAATACAACAAAGTTACACTATCGACATGTGATCCCAGTAAAATACTGACAAACAATAATTTAATAATCATTATGACGCAATCAAACACAATTTGTACATAGGCAAACATAATCAAACCCAGAATACTTTCACAGTTTGTTTATCGAGGTCTATTGTATTGCTCTTCCACTTTTCAGCTCCATCCAAAATATCGGAGAACTCTTCAATATAACCTACTTCTTTGCAAGGTGACGGTGGTATAATACTTATAATAGGTATTCCTATCTCTTGGAACGAACTCATTGACGAAAACCCACTTTCATCTTCAATGAAATTTGCAACATGGTTGTACTCATTCCTTTTGTCCATAACTCTCGTTTTAGTTTCCGTTAGTGTTTTAGTATTTTCCTTTTTTTGGGTCACATTAATGGCAGCAAAGTCGTTTTCCAAACCGCAAGACAGAGGAGAAGACGATACAATGAAATCCGTTAAAGGCACATTTTTGACATCTGCAAAATTATTTGTCAGACCATTGAACGCGTCCTCGCTGTCATAAATTGTATTAAGAATAAATGCATTAGTTGTGTCTTCGTCAATGAGATGTAAGGTAGAATTCGATTCGTCATGTTCACTGCCATCGTTAGAAATATCTTTATTCTTCAAATTGTCATTACTATCGTTGCAATTACAAGAGAGATCGGGTATTTTAGTACTGAGTACAGTATTGGCAAGAGTGATCAGTCTAGATATTTCTTCAGTGAGCTTTTGAGAACCATCCGTGTCCGATGACAAAGATAACTTCGATTGATTCCTGAAAACCAAAAAAGAAAATAATATAGCACCTACCTAACGAAGGAAGTTAAATAAGTATTTTTTTATAGAAGTATTTAAGATTTGTACCAAAGGCCGTTGTATTCTTTGAAACCGTTAACATTGCTTATAGATTTACTCATTTTTCTTGCACTTAATCTTTTGCCAGTAGTTAAAGAGTATTCAGGTTTTAGGTTAACATGCAAAACGGAGCGGGATCGTGGCAAGCCGACACTGCGTCCGCCGGGCGATGCTTCTCTGTGTGACTCCGCCTCTGCGTTAGGTCCGGCTTCAGGGCTCTGGCACTCTATGTGTTCCTTCACTCTGCTCAGAAAACTTACTACCTGCTTAAGTAAAGCTATATGCATTTGTCTGTTCGCTTCTGTCTGAAAATAAGTTAGGTTTACTACGTAAATATAACTACAGTCTATAGAACGTTATGGATGCGCTTAGGCATTTAAACAATCGCTAACAATACAAATAAACAGGTTATATCAATTCGCTATAAATAGGTTTGATTTCGCATTAGACACAGCATATTGTAGTAAAAACAAGTATAGGAGAGTATAATATATTGGTGCACCAATGAAATCACAAACTTGGGTAGAAGATGAATTCGTTTACCTGTGTTAGTTGCCATCTTAAAGTGTCAATTGCCATGTTCAAGGCGCTTACTTCTGTATCTCGTATATTAATGTTCTTCATTGGCTTGTCTGTTGGCTTCAGTACTTCACCGTTTTGTTCCGTAGTCATAGATTTCGAAAGTTGAGTATACTGCTCAATTATTTCTGGAGCCTGTAACAAAAAAACCTTTCTTTCAACAACTATAAAAGAAACTGTTTCATTGGAGGCGCCGCAACGTCAACTTTAAGGCGTTTGTGCTGCGAGTACCGACGTGTTATCCACCTCGTCTTGGAAGAGGACTTTTGGCCGCAAGGAGTGGTGTTCCGGCGCTTCCACGGACAAGTGCCACATTAACGCGCAGTGACATAGTGCAGTGAAGTGCTACTAACATAGTTGTTAAGGATTTATTTACTAACACGAATTGTATTAGCTATTTATTTCTCCTGAAAATAAATGTTTCTATTTATTTATTATTCTATGGACAGTCATTAGAATCCAATTCAAGACTTAGGACATCAATTAATCACGCTCGTTCAAATAATACATTTCATTAAACCATCTTAGGGTAAAGGTCTAAAATAATAACCCACGTGCAATTATGCTACTCCAGTTTTATACCAGCTATTAAAATAAGCCCGTCCCGTTTGATAGATCGAAGACGTATAATTGATGCTACATTGTATAAAACAAACAATACTGCATCTACAATCATCAACCATTTGTGATTGTGTTTTTTTGTGCCGTGAGAGAGGTATTGTGCTTTTCAACCGAATTACGCAAGAGTACAGTTGCAAGAATGATAGTAAAAATACATTGAAAAAACATTTTCAATGGCTATGAACGTTTTGTTGCGACAACATAGCGATCAGAATTTGTATTACTTTAACATATTATATCCCTATATTAAGGAAAAAATGCGATGAAATGTTGTTGGTGAAAGATTTCTGAAAAAACTTGATACTAAGACTACACTAAGAAAAGAGTATATTTGCCTAAACTTCATGGAAGTAAATAACGTGTGGCTAGTAACTCTGTTAAAAATCACGGGATTTCTGTGTGCTCATCCGTAAATCCAGACCCTCCTTCTTCAATTCAGTTGGTAAACCATTGATTCTTCCAACAATCTTCTCACCGCGTGTTTAGATTCAGCAAAAACTTGAAAGCTTGATCATAATATGTAGGTGTAAATGATTGGCAGTGTCACAAGCATCCCACGCTTTTGACTCGTTTCATATTGACCTCTATGTGAACAATGAAAGAGTTGTTTTACTTGCTGCCGTTATTTAATCAACGACTACAATGTTCTAATCTAAATCGACAATATACCTGCAAAATAACTGTGTGCCTATACTGAAGTGTAATATAGTTATTACCATGCCACAGTGTGTGCTAAATCTTACGACTACCTTTAATAGGGCGCTCTTACTGTGCACGTCTTTCTACATCGTTCTCACATATTTGTATAATCTCAACACGAATGATGTAAATACGATTTTGTAATAATATTCTAATTTAAAAGAGTGTCCATTGAGTTTCTTGCCCATTCTTCTCAATAGAGATCAACGCTTTGGAATGGGCAACTACAGTACTTTTACAAGTTATAATGTCTTGTTAACGAGACTGTAGCTTTAATATTTAGTATTTTTTGACATTCAAAAGTGTCATAGTCTAATTGAAATAAATGATTATGTTTTTTTTTATAATAAGTTTTACTGTCCTGAAAACCTCAAATTTTCAAACTGACTTTGAAAACAAAATTTCTCTAAGCCCTTAGTGTAGGTAACCAGATGTATCTACAATCTGTAATTAAAAGTTATTTAAAGACAAACAAATTATGAAGACTGATTTCGGCGCATCCTATGATGTAATCAATTTAGCAAACAATAACAATTGTAAAGCTGATGATGAGAGAATTGCTAACCGTACTATGTAACAGAATGCACACGTACCAATAACCATTGTAATTGTAACAACAGGAACTCAACATAGAACACTGACCGTTCAACTCATAACGGACTCATTATTTGATAAACATAATGTCGATGTAAATAGGTCCAGTGAGCAATTCCAGTGCAGTTGGAAAACTGCCATCGAACTTCACGAGCATAGCTTTCATCTTATTTTCGAAACTATAAATTTACGTTCTTACATTATGCAGACAAGTAAAATCAAGACTATTTAGGTCACTGACAATATGAATCTCATTTTTAATACAAGTAAAGGATTGGTGAAAAAAATTAAAAGCAAAATAACTGTAAAAAATACATTGTATCTTCGTGATCAATTTGAATCACCTAGATAGACAGTTAAGTAAAAGGCTGATTACCATAGTAGGTTGACGCTTTTTTTAGTTTTAACTTTAGTTTGGACGTAAATGCCACAATTACTTGCTTCGTTCATTTTTAATTTCCCGTTCAACTAAAACAGTCACAGTTATTTATTGTTCTGATTCGACCGAAGCGTTTGACAGCATCGCGAGAGGTCTGGTGGATCTCTTTCAGAATACAGCTGTACACGGATCTTTTAGTGCGTGGTCTACCGCGGAACTAATGTCACCTGCTTTTTATTTTTAATGTACGTTATGAATAGCGCCTCCAAGACAAAGTAAATAAAGCGCAAAAAGATTCTTGAAAAATTGTACGAGGCAATTGGAAAGATTGTGCTGGATTAAGATAGGAATGTCATATCCAAGTTATAGTTGTTCCGGTCGGCTTGCGGGTATCAGGTGGCGGGTGGTGCCAGGTTCCTCTGATCTCAAATGTCCGGATCGGTGGCATGGAACCAAACACGTGTGATCAAGGCCACTGGGCTACTGTTCTCAATTTACAATATAATTTCTATCTTTAATGCGGTACAGAGGCTTTAGAGCGGTTCTAAGATGATAATATAGGTCAACGGATCTAGGAACAGCTGTCGATATTTTCCATACGTATGAAATGAATTTGGTGTAAAACGAAGAACAATTATACAGCCAGTTTGATTCAAATCGCAGTAGGATTATGTTTGACCTATTATTTAAAATATTTACTAACTAGCAGCGCCAAATGAAACTGATTTCTAGGTCAAGCCCTTGACAGAGCTCGATGGATAAGTTTAACTAACCATAATTCTCATTAAAATTACAACTTTCTTGCAAAAATAAATGACATGAAGTTTAGCAACAGTCCGTGACAAAACATCAAACTGCTTACTTCGCCAAGTTCATAAGGTATCATTTTCACCGAGGTTGCGTAACTCTGACTCATAGCACCAAAAACTACAGTGCTGTCTGACAGAAGTGGCGGTTGCTTGTTGTGGGGGGGGGGGGGTTATAGTTTCAATGAGTCGGGTTAGCATCGTGGACTGGCGGTGAGGCAAGCCCGTCATGCATAGCCGGCGGTGCGTGACACCCGCGTCCGGCCTGGGCCCTCGGAAGCATTAAGCGCCCTACCCTAACACAACGAATAAAGGGAAACAGTACCAACACAATCCAGAACTATCACAAAAACGTATTTTTTTTAATAAAGAGCATTTTACTGGTAAATGTTTTTAGTATGCGCTGCCGCTCATCGGTCTTCAGACCAACAGTTTCACCATATTAATGGTTTGGTCGTTAAGATAATATTTGTCTCCTTGAGATCTGAATCGCTCTTTTTGGACAGTGCAATTAAAAAGAGAAAAGGGACAGAATAGTCTTGGAAGCATAAGAAGCGTCTATTAATATGCGTCAAGGTGATATCAGAAGGCCTACTCCTCTCATTTTGAGAAGACGTTTGCCCAAGTAGTAGGAGGTTATGGACTGATTATTATTTGAAGTTCTTACTCCGAAGTTAAGTTTTGTGGCCTTTTTTGTGGATTGTAAATCATCAAATAACTTCCCCCGCTCTGGGCGGAGCAGGGCGGAATGTCAGACTTGTACTGACTAAAACCGACCCATGTTCCTTCTTATACCCTTTATATTCCGGGGCCTCTGTATCTCTTTTGACCAACCCGCAACCCCGGCAGGCGGTGACCCTTTTTTTTCGGATGGGAAATCAGCTAATGACTTCCCCCGCTCTGGGCGGAGCGGGGGGGCATGTCAGACTTGTACTGACTAAAACCCACCCATGTTCCTTCTATTGCCCTTTACGTTCTGGAGCCGCGGTATCTCTTTCGAACAACCCGCAACAGGCGGTGACCCTGGCAGGTCTTTCTGCAACTTCTTGCCTTACTTACTTTTTTAATTAACAGTCGACTTATGCTTAAATCTCTAGTTATATGTGTTCTATCGCTTTGTGCCTTCTCTGACGACTGCTATTGTCTTTTTGAACGGCTCGGCGTTGTAAGAACAAGTTGTGTACGTTTCTAACGTCTGCACATACCAATGTAATATACAAACATGATTACATTAAAATAAATGTATGCTTGGTATTAATATACATATAGGCATAGTAGTTAGGCTAAGACAAAAAATATCAATCTAGTGTTTTAGGCCCTGCCGGTGTTGCGGGTTGTTCGAAAGAGATACCGTGACCTTGGAGCATAAGGGGCAAAAGAAGAAACATAGAAAAAACTGGTATTCCAGCTGAGAGGTTAGACTGAAAACTGACCCCGACTTTTCCCAGTTGGGAAAATACTAAGCAGATGATGATAATATTATCATTTTAAAATTGCAAACATCATCATCTGTCTAACCTTTTCCCAACTATGTTGGGGTCGGCTTCCAGTCTAACCGCATGCAGCGGAATACCAGTATTTTACATGGACTGACCAGCCCAGTTAGTACTGGGTAATACGATATCCCCTGGTAAGACTGGTTATCAGACTTTCGGAACACTTACTACCTGTAACGACTGTCATAGATTTAAAAATGCAAACAATTCCTCATCATCATTTTCCTGCCCTTGTCCCATTCTATTTGGGGTCGGCGCAACACGTTTTCTTCTTCCATTCTCCCCTATCAGACGTCATGGCATCATCTACTCCTTTCTCCTTCATATCATTCCTTACACAATCCATCCATCTTTTCTTTGGCCTTCCTCTCGCTCTCCGTCCATCAACATTCAGATCCATCACTCTTTTAGTCACATGTCCTTCATCCCTCCTCATCACATGTCCATACCAAGACAAACGACTCCCTTTCATTTTTTCTGTAACAGGTGCAACTTTCAAACTTCCTCGAATATATTCATTCCTTACTTTATCCATTCTTGTCACTCCACACATCCATCTCAACATTCTCATCTCCGCTACATGCAATCGTTTTTCATCCACCTTTTTTACAGCCCAGCATTCTGACCCATACAGTACAACAGGTCTAATCACGGACTTATATATTTTCCCCTTTAACTTGAGGGGCATCCGTGGATCACAAGTTGTTCCAGTGACCTGTCGCCATTTCATCCATCCTGCGTTGATCCGGTGCGTTACGTCCCGGTCTACTTCGCCATCCCCTTGGACAAGCGACCCGAGGTACCGGAAGTTGGAGCAGATCGGTATAGGCGTTCCGGCAAGGGTTATGGGCACAGGACTGGAGAGACCGCCGAAATCGCAGAACAAGTATTCTGTTTTAGTTCTGCTTAATTTCAGGCCAACGTTCTCCAGCCTTTGCCACCACACTTCCAATCTGCTCTGGACCTCTTGGCCGCTCTCGGCAACCAACACAATGTCATCGGCAAAAAGCATGCACCAGGGAGCTTCTTCCTGAATGTCCGACGTGAGAGCGTCCATTATCACCAGGAAGAGGTAAGGGCTAAGAGCCGACCCTTGGTGCAGACCGACAGCCACATTGAAGGTGTCGGTAGTGCCCGCTGTGGACCGGACTTGGGTACTGCATCGACTGTACATCGCACGGATCAACTGCACATACTTCCCAGGCACACCTTTCTCCTTAAGAGCCCACCACAAAACCGCACGCGGTACCCGGTCGTATGCCTTTTCGAGGTCGATGAACACCATGTGCAAGTTCTTATGTGCACTTCTGTATTTTTCGCACAACTGGCGGATAGCGAAAATGGCATCCGTCGTTCCCCGACCAGGCATAAAACCGAATTGGCTCTGTGTAATTTCGCTCTCTTCTCTCAGTCGCCTTTCAATAACTTTCTCCCAAACTTTCATACTGTGTGACATTAGCTTTATTCCTCTATAATTGTTGCACTCCAGCACATCACCTTTGTTTTTAAAGATGGGCACCAGCGAACTGTTACACCATTCGTCAGGCATGGCCTCTTCTAGCAACAGTTTATTGAAGAATAAAGCTAACCACGTCCATCCGTCCATCCGCAATAACTTCCATACTTCAACCGGTATTCCGTCCGGTCCTAATGCCTTACCATTCTTCATTCCATTCACTGCAATCCTTACTTCATCCATACTAACATTTCTTACTAGTCCCTCATTCACTGGTTTATTTTCAAGCACACTATTCCAGTCATTCTCTTCATTCATCAGTCTTTCAAAGTAACCTTTCCACCTATCCTTAATTTTCTCATCATCTGTTATAACCATTCCAGCTTCGTCTTTTACGCATTTTATCCGACAAACATCCTTCGACTTTCTCTCTCTAGCTCTAGCAAGCCGGTAAAGGTGTTTTTGGCCTGCTGGACTATCCAGTGTGTCATAGAGTTTGTTCTGGGCTTTCGCTCTCGCTATGGCCACAGCTCTTTTGGCTTTTTTCTTGAGAGCATCATACTCACTCTTCCTTACAGCTTTCAAACTAGCACTCTCATTTCCAACACTCTGCCATTCTTTGAACTTCTTCTTTTTTTCCTTCAGCACATTCTGTATCTCTGTCGACCACCACCATGTATCCCTTTCTATTGTGCCCTTTCCTTTCGTCTCTCCCAAAATACCTTTTGCTGCGCTCCTAATACACCTTGCCATCTCATTCCAACACTCATTTACACTTAGGTCATTCATATCACCCATCTCTACCATTTTGTCCACCACTCGGTCTATAAATTTCCTCGCACATTCAGGCTTCTCTAGCATATGCCATTTGATTTTAGGAGGAGGTCGCTCTTTTTGTTTAGAAAGCCTTATTTGTATGACTACTTCCATAACCAGGAGTCTATGCTGTGAGACCAAGTCTTCTCCTGGCAGCACTTTACAGTCTTTGATGTGCTTTAAATTGTTGCGTCTGACCAGGAAGTAGTCAATTTGCGTGTTATGCATACCACTTTTATAAGTTACTAGGTGTCCATCGGCTTTTTGGAACCAAGTGTTGGCTACTGCTAGATCAAATGCAGTAGCTGATTGTAATAAAGCTTCCCCCTCATTGTTTATTCTACCAAAACCCCATCCCCCGTGTACTCTTTCATAACTTCCTTTTATTCTTCCCACATGTCCATTAAAATCACCTCCAACTATCAATTCCTCCTGCACCGGGATGGTCATCAAAACTGTATCAAAATCCTCCCAAAACTTCTCTTTCACTCTTTCTTCACATCCTATCTGTGGGGCATACGCACTAATTACGTTCAAGACCATATTTTCTAACATTACTTTCACAACTATTAACCTATCATTAATCCTTTTTACATCTATGACACTTTCTTTCAAATCACTATCTAGGACTATTCCCACGCCATTTCTTTTCCCATCACTTCCACAGTAGAAAAACTTGTATCCTTCACCAATTTCTCTTGCTTTTGTACCCTTCCATTTAGTTTCTTGTAAACACGCCACATTTATTCTTCTTCTTTTCAGCACATCCGCTAATTCTCTGGCTCTTCCAGTCATTGTCCCAACATTCCAACTAGCATACCTCAATCTCACTTCCCGAGCTCGCATCTTACGTCGCACCCGCCCGGGATGGTGCAACAACCCTTGTCCATTTCCCACGGGGGCCGGGTGCTGCCCCTGCGCGTCGCCTGCGGGGTACGCCCTAACCCTATCGCGCATCTCATTCTGTCCATCCATGTTGCTTAGAGTTTTAGCTAACGTTTTATAGTCGGCCGCCTACCTGACACTAACCCTCCTTGGGAATGCTTTTGTTGGTGGATAACCCGTCACCATTCGGGTGACCCAATGTGCTCGATAGTCTGCACTGGGTCATAAGTTCCCTTAGTCGCCTTTTACGACACCCACGGGATGAGATGGGGTGGCCGTATTCTTAAACTCCGGGACCACACGGAGCAAACAATTCCTAAGGAATAGAAAACATATTTACGTTAATACTACAAGGTTATATTATAAGCTTACCAAAACGTCGTTCACATAAACGCGCAGGACTAGTTTATATTGTTATCATTACGTAGGCGATGCACTACTAACCTGTCTACCTTACTGCGGTTTACAACAGGTTATTAGAAATAACAATCAGTGTTCTAGTTATTAATGTAAAACTACTTAAATATTCCTTCGCAATTTTTCAAAAACTACTCTGTGGATTAGCCATTAGACCCAGAAATGGTGGATCCTTAACAAAGACGAAGAAGATTGTAATCAAATTCTTGTTACTAATTGGTAACAAATCATTATGTCTAGTGTCATACGCCCGCTTGTCTAGTGTGTCTAATTAGAAAAAATTCGATATCAAAATTTTTGTATGAAAATATTCCAAATGTTCGTTCGATATTTCTTAATCTCATTGATCGTTGAGTACATAAATATGTCTATAAACTTGTATTTGCGGGCCCGACGTGGTAGCAATTAGTAAAATAAAAGTAAAAAATATACAATTAAAAGTGGTGTTGTTTGTCAAGCATCGCTTTGTCAAACTAACACATTTCTTTTAGTTAGCAACTAACCTAGACAAGTGTGGCTTAACCTAGGTTGGTCCGTGGATTGGAAACCACCTATGCACGCCACGTTTCTTACCTACCTCAGAAATCATACAACTTGGGCCCGAATGTCAATAGTAGATCTTTGACAGTTGTTTTAGGTAGTCAAAGGCCCGAAAGTGTCACCAAGGTTAGGAGAAGGAAAGTTTAACACAGTAATGTGGAAAGCAGATTTGCAGTCACTCCATGTAAAATATAGGTACCCGGGAACAGTCTAGGTAGTTGATATAGAAGTAAGCTGCTGGAACTTTATCATATTCTTGACCTTGTCCCTCCCTGTCTATCATCTCGCTACCATTTACTCCTTTTCCTTCATATCATTCCTCACACAACTCCTTTTTTTTTTAATCTTCAAAAGACATATGCATAAAAAAGTATGTCCATCAGATTCATTACTCTTTTAATCACAAATACTGAACTTTCAGCCGGTGCGCGGTGGAATAAAAGCTATGCGACACGTCTATATTACGTGTCTCCAAACTTATACTTACTAATATTATAAAAACTTTTTCGTACAGAATGTGGGAAAAAATGTGGGAATGTATACATGTGTGTGTCTGTTTGTTTGTTCGTCTTTCACGGTAAAACGGAGCGACGAATTGACGTGACGTGACGTGTCGAGATAGTTGACGGGATGGAAAGTGACATGAGCTACTCTGTCTCTTTCTAACCCCTTACTTCCAAATCCTTCCCATCCTTCAATGGGATGTGGACGCGAGCGAAACCGCGGGCAAAAGCTAGTACGTTCTATATTACGCTCTCGTAGCGTGCGTGCTCTCTTAAGTCATAATTGTTATGGGTTACTCATTGCGAGCTCACTGACCCCATTCTACAGCCGTTATGCTAGATTTCATCTTTATGACAAAACTGCTTGTTTATATAATTGCAAACAAAAAGAAGAAGTTAGTTATGAAATTTTGGAGACATCATATAGTGGTCATAAGCGGTCCTAGGTTCGGTTCTTAATGCCATTTAGTATTCCTGACAGCAATCTCTCAGTTAAGTCCACAGAATCTAAGCTTGTGCCCAGTTGGCATTAGGCTGACCCCTTATGTCACCTCTGCCTTACCCTTGGGCGATTTGAGGCGTGATTTTGTATATATATTGTCACTATCTGCCTCACAAACGTGATATTTGCCTCGCAAACTATCTGCCTCGCAACTTCTATCTGCCTCGCCAACGCTATCTGCCTCGCACAGTCTATCTGCCTCGCCAACGCTATCTGCCTCGCAAACTCTATCTGCCTCGCAAACTCTATCTGCCTCACAAATTGTATCTGCCTCGCCAACGCTATCTGCCTCGCAAACCCGCTATCTGCTTAGCAAACTCTTTCTGCCTCCCATACCCTATCCACCTCCAATACTCTTAACTACCTTGCAAAATCGCTATTTCCCTACAAAACTTTCCTTGCAAACACGCTATCTGCATCGCAAACTCTATCTGCCTCGCAAACTCTATATGTCTCACAAACTCGAACTGCCTCGCAAACTCTATCTGCCTCGCAAACTTGCTATCTGCCGCTTTATCTACCCAGTACGGGTTATAGATATCACATTTTGTTATCAAGTAAGATAAACCGACCTTTGATCTTAATCTTGTCCAAAGAGGCAGAGATGAAGACGACGATTTCTATGTCTCATGTTGTAATTTTTTTAGTTCTATCCCCAGCCTGTTTTCTCAAAATGTTTTACAAAACTATACACTAAGCAATGATCTATTCCTATCAGGGTTGTTTACAGTCAATCTTTTCGTCAATAAATAAACGTGCATTGTCTTCTTTGTACTGATCTCGACATAGGATTAGTAACAAACTACTAATTGTTGGTATGTACTGAAGGTACAGTCAGCAAAGGAAATAAGTTACCAGAATCGTCATTCATCCTTATCAAACCTTTTACAGAACTGTTAAACGTTTGATAACATTGTTCTAATCTGTGACTGTGTAAAAAAAAATTAAAAGAAAAAAAGTATTCGGATGTCTTTACATCCGAGTACTTTTTTTTGGGGTGGGAAATCATCAAATAACTTCCCCTGCCCTGGGTGGAGCGAGGGGGAGTGTCAGACTTGTACTGACTAAAACCCACCCATGTTCCTTCGGAGATGCAGCGGCGTAAAGGGCAATAGCCCTTTACGTTCCGGGCCCGCTGTATCTCTTTCGAACAACCCGCAACCCCGGCAGGCGGTGGCCCTGACAGGCCCCTCTGCTTTGCTGGCATTTCTTTATTCTCTTTGAGGCACGTGTGGAACACTAAGGCCCGGCGCCCATTATCGGCATCGGCACGACTGAGGATTTTAGGTGGCAAATAGCAATATAAATTAACATAATGGCAATAAAGTAGAAATTTCCATTATATATGGTCGTAATAACAAAAATACCGCTTCGGTATGCTTGAGGCTGCTGTATCGGCAGCCTTGAGAATGCTTCGGCATTCTTCGGTACGCCGCCGAGGCAACACTGGGGGATAGCTTGCTTATAGTGACGCTTCGGCAAGCTACAGGACGGTGCGGCATGCTTAAGGACGCCTCGTCATCCCTAAGAACGTTGCAGCATGCCAAAGCATAATTTCCGACAGCGTGCGCTTGCATGTAGGATGCCGAAGGATCCTTTTCCTTGCCGATGCCGATAATGGGCGCCGGGCCTAACGCGCCGTCGACACGGCCTGTCGTCAATAGACGGACGGACGGTGAGCTACGCATTGCTCACCGTCCTACGGTTTACGATACGGTTTTCACGGGTTTAGCCTTGCTTTTCATTTTTGTGTGAGATGTACTACTGAAATATGATTTAAAATATAATCTTAAAAGTATTTTATGCGCTTTCAATCTAGTAGATTTTTATCTTCCACTGCAGTACTGTAGAGGTTTCATACAAAACCCGAGTGCTGGCTGGTTTGCTATGGCATTCGAATATTCAGGTTGTTTAAATAAATAAGGAGTGAATAGCGTAGAAAGTGTGTGACATGTACTGATGAAATTTTTGAATCCTTACTTACTAATATTATAAAAGCGAAAGTGAGTTTGTTTGCTTGTTATCTCTTCACGCTTTAATGGCTTACCCGATTTTGACGAATTATAGTACGGAGATAGTTGGGAACCAGGAGACGGACATACGCTATTATTTGTTTTTTTGTTAAAGTGAGAAATTTTGGAGAAAGAGGGAAGAAAAGGGAAAACTTAGCTTTGCTATTACAATAAATAAGGCGCAAGAGCAAAAACTGCAGGTAGCAGGGACCTGCAAATCAGGAAAGGGGAACTGTGTTACCCCGAATTTAACGCGAGGGAAGCCGCGGGCAAAAGCTAGTTGAAATATAATTTTATACGCATTAAATTACCTACAGTTCTCCACACTCCACAGTACTATCTCATTCCCATACCAGAATACGACTGCTATAAGAGTTGATGATGCATTATCAACGCTTATAGCAGTTTTATTTAGTTTTTATCAATTTTTATGGCAAGCTTGGACGTTTTTGGCAGGATTCTGTTCGATTGCGTTTATTTTATTGCTAGGCACAGCTTCCTCTCACTACAATTTTACCTTCCTCGCAGTCATTGGTTTCGATATTAACAATGTAACTTTTGGTTTAAAAGTTTTCTTAAATGTTTACTTTCTGCTTATAACCTTTGTACAGTATCCGTGAATTATCTTAATTGCTTTGATTTTCTAAACTTTCATTATTTTTACTTTGAAGAGGTACATTTTATTTTTTGTTTGTAAAAGTTTATACTCTAGACATTCTTATTTAAGAAAGAAGAAGGAAAATTTGTTCATTCGACACCAATATCAAGATTACATTATTTTATCGCATTATAGATATGAGACCTATACAACAAAAAGCGGCCAAGAGAGAGTCTGATTCGCTCACCGAGGGTTCCGTACAAACTTGCGACATAAACATATCTATTGATTGCGTGGAGTTAGAGGTTCGATTTTTTTCAGTTCCAAGGGACTACATTTAAATATATAGGTAAGTAGTTTTAATCTAAACTCGATACCTTCACCCGATCCCGAGATAAAGGGTCTTGACATACAGACGGACAACAAATTGATCCAATAAGGGTTCCATTTTTTTTCTTTTTGAGTTACGAAACCCTATAAATGTGAGAAAGCAGTTGTTATTTACATATAAAATCTTTTTTCATTTTTTTTTCTTTCTTTTTTTCTATTCACGTTTTGAGTTTTGCAATACATGATAATAATTTAAACCTGTCGAGTGAATCGTTCGAAACACGTTAGTTTATATTATACATTACATTGCATCTTATCACCCGAAGTTTTAACTAATAGTCTCTTTAACACGAGCTTCGACGTATACAACCTACATACATGCAAAATTTTGCTTTGAAATCACGACGTGTGAAAAGATTTTACCAAGATTCAGAACGAGTTTAGTCTAACGAGTACGGTACGATTTGTAGAGGACATGCTAATAGACATCTAGAGGTAAGGGAACTCTTAGTTTTATTTTTTTTATTTTGGAATACAAACGGTTATTAACCTATATTATTTAAACATGTATATTTTTTTATGTACCTATACAAAATTATAAAACCCTTACTTTTGGTTTCGCCGTAGAAATAGAAAACATAAGTATAACGCACATACACACTATAAGATAGGTACTCGTTATATTTTATCTTTACAATATGCTTCGAATGCAGACTGGTGGTCGATTGCTTCGTACGTGTGCGATGAGGCTTACGTAACGTGTAAAAAGGTTCGTACACACGAGGCAACAATAAACTACACATTTTTACTTTGGCAACTTTTAATCGGAGCAATCAATAGATGGGCCTAATAGAATGAATGAACAAACTTAGGATTACGGATGGCTCTCTTTGTGAATGCGGTTTGGATGAAGGAAACGTGGATCATTTATTTTTCTCCTGTCCCAAATTGCGGTTCTCTTTTCATGAAATCATTCCTCCTCATATCCCTCGTCCAACTTCTGTTAAATGTCTTCTTTCTTTTGTGTTTTCTCGTTTTGTTTTCAAACTATGTAAATTTATCGAAATTAATAAAATTAAGTTGTAACTTTAAAGATCGTTTTTTTTTTTACTTATTGTCTCTTTTCTGTTTCTGTCATTCTGTCATGAAGTGATAATCTAAATCTGCAAAGAAATACTTTTATTGTTTTTATATTTTTTAATTACTGTGATTACTTGCTAAATATTCTCCCGCGTTTGATAGTTTATTGCCAGTACACGTGTTATTGGCAAAAATTTGGTATCTCTGGTCCACAAAAGCCATTAATGAAGAGTTGAAGTTGAAAGAATGAAAAAACAAATGAGTTTTCCCACCCATATTTGTGCGGGGGGGGGGGGGGGGCAATAAGGACCGAACGTATTTCCTTCAACTAAGAGTAATAACAAATCTGTGACTAAGAAATTGATTGTGATCGAAAAAACCTGATAACATCTTTTTTTTTGCGCATGGGAAATCATCATATAACTTCAACCGCTCTGGGTGGAGAGGAGAGGAGTGTCTGACTATTACTGACTAAAATCCACCCAGAGATACCGTGGCGCCGAAATATAAACGGACCTTTATGTTTAGGGGCCGTGGTATCTCTTTCGAATAACACGCAACCCCGGTAGGCTCCTCTGCTAACCTGATAACATCTAGGCCCCTATATTTGTTTTATTTTTTATTGTAAGCATACTATAGTTTAGGTGCATTAACCGCTAGATCGCTATCGCCAATTTCTATTTACCTGTCAAGCGAACCCAAGTGTTAGGTAACTCCGTTCTTCCGACTTCATATTAAGCAGTGTATGCAATTGAAAAACAAAGCAAAGTTTAAGCAAATATGAAAATAATGCAGATATGCAATAGTCCGAATATTCCTAATATCTAAGGGAAAAATCGTGAAACACCTTAAACAAGCATATCAATAACTTCCTAGGGGTGTCTCATTAACCATGTAACTGTTATAAGACAAATTAATCAACATTTTACTGGACATGCATACATAATCAATGAGGCAGTAGGTACATGGGTAACAAAAACGCTCAAAATAAATATAATGCAATAGTTTAAAAAGTAATTAAAACACATTTGAATGACTTAATTTAATTTCTTGTATTTTCCTCAGAAGTCTTTCATTTGATACCGCAATCTTGGGAATACATAAAAATAATTAGTCCGCCATCTTTATGAATCCGCCATTTTTATAAACTTGATTATAATTTATTTCTGACTTTTTTTTTATTTTTTGACTATAAAGTATGAACTGTAATGGTATATTTGACATAAATTTATTTTAATTCTAGTTCATGATTAACAATGTATTGGGAACTATTTGTACACTGAAAATAGCAAAACATGTTGAGCTAACAATTTTAAACTCTTTCCATCCATATGTGCATATCCTATGTTTCATGTTACACATGTTTATACAAATAAATGAATCTTTATCTTTATCTTTATCCGCCATGTTTATGAGTCCGCCATCTTTAGGAGCCCGCCATCTTTATGAGTTAGCCATCTGTAAGAGTCCGCCATCTTTATGAGTCTGCCATCTTAATGAGTCCGCCATATTGGAATTATAATTGTTTCACTTAGCCAAACATGCAATGTGATCAAAATTGAAAATGTAAGGACAAAAGCTCAATCGGAAACAAAACAATGGGTCAAATTTAACTTACATCGTAGATTTTTTATATCGTTAAAGTCTGATGAAGCTAACTAAACTATGCTTGTAGCGTATTGAAATCGTTTGTGATATTGCGTGTCCCATGTCGTGTCGTGTTACTCGTGTGCCACCGCCCTTACCATTCCCCTCACGCCCCGAGTTCGTGTCAGCTTTGTCTACGTATATCAGATCCGGTACACCGACGTTTGTATTTTAAATACATGCGACTTTACTGCGGAACTCAGCACGAAGTCTCAAATATAAATTAGGTACTTAACAAGATTACAATAGCCGATAGATCGGAGTTAGAGTCGACTGTTTTGGGAAATGAATTTGGTGATCGTGATAGGAATTTCTTTTTATATTCTGTGTAAGTTTCGATCAGCTGTTTTATTTATTTATTTAGGGAAAACAAATAATGGTACAACGTATTTTACAGTAAATATATAACTAGAAATGGGATAATGTACGATCCATGATGTTTCCACGGACTACCAAACTTATTAGTACAGTATTAGGTAGACACGATATTTTTAACACACATCATATAAGAATAACAAGAAAAATAAACAAATGCAGGCCAAAAACATACTACAGGCACAGTCAAAAAGCCAATTTCTTAAATTAGCTTATTGTTAGTTAGGTACTTAATTTTGAAGTGGTATCTCTATACAAACATATCGCCAATTGTGATTATTCTTACTCCATACTAATATTATAGGAAGTCGGTTAAAAAGTGAAAGTGAGTTTGTTCGTTTGTTACCTCTTCACGCTTTAATGGTTACACCGATTTTGATGAGTTTTGGTACAGAGATAGTTGGGAACCAGGAGACGGACATAGGCTAATCTTTTTTAAGAAAAAGTGGGATGTGAGGGAGAAAGAGGGAAAAAAAGGGAAAACTTAGCGGTGCTATTACAAATTAATAAGGCGCAAGGGGCAATGCGTTGCCCCGAATTTAACGCGAGCGAAGCCGCGGGCAAAAGCTAGTAAAAAAATTAAAAAGACTTTGTTGTTTCAAATAATTCTATGAAAAACTCGTTCAAATGAAATATAAAAAGTACAAAATATTATTTTACATCATAACCACATCTCAAACAAAGAAACAAACAAACCGCAATAGAAAAAGAACATTTAACAATTTGATGTTCAAATGAAACTAGAGCTAATACAACAAAGTATGTTATGTAAACATTAGAAACAACTGGTTGCATTTGTTTACAAATACTCACGTCGCGAAACAACGACCGTTAAACCACTAGAGCGTTTTCTTTTCATGCTGAAAACCCGTAAAAGTGAAAAATCTATGCGCACGCAAACATGCAAATTTATTGGTGATTCATCATGTCGCGATTGCTAGGTGATAGTTAGTTGTTCAAGTTTTAGCATTCGCTTTAACCGGCAACGTCAATATCAGTGTACAGCCATACAAGCCGAGAAACTAAAATTGTGCTGTGGATTTAGTCCTAACTAAAACGATGCTGTTAGTTTGATAAAAACCGTAACACCAAACAATATTTTTAACGAAGCGAAGGGCAGGGCGTTTTTGTGGGACTGTCTCATATAATGTGACGTTCAAAAAATGCTGATTATCAGCCTAATTTGAATAAATGACTTTTGATTTTGATAAGCGAAAGTGAGTTTGTTTGTTACGTTTTCACGTTTTAATGGCTAAACCGATTTTGATGAATTTTGGTACAGATATAGTTGGGACCCTGGAGACGGATATACGCTATTTTTTTTAGTGGAAAAAGAAGGAGAAAGATTGAAGAAAAGGGAAAACTTAGCTTTGCTATTACAATAAATAAGGCGCAAGGGCCACAACCACAACTACATGTAGCAGGTAACTGCAAATCAGGAAAGGGGAACTGTGTTACACCGAATTTAACGCGAGTGAAGCCGCGGGCAAAAGCTGTTAAGACAGTGTATGGCGTATTGGAACCACCTCGCATTAGTGACACTAGATATCTATAATCTGTGCTGATAGTGTCGAATTGCGGCATATTTCCCATAACTAGGTCAGATTCGCTGTCGCATGTCTCAGTACTATACTTTCTTCAAGTAAGTAAATGATAAGTGTTATCGTGGCAATTCTTTTATGTTCAATTTCTAGCAAGGTAAAGGTTTTTGATTAAAGTAATTCTTGTTATTAATAATTTTTGTTTAAAGTAAATCTTATAATTAATATTTTTTGTTTAAAGTAATATTCTATTTCCAAAGACCTGTCACTCTCGCAATTGTCGTTAACGATACAATTCTATAATAGGTAAAACAAACCTGTAAATACAAACAATGCATCCATATGCATTGTTTGTATTTAACAAGAGTCCTGATAAATGACTCATTTAAAAAGGGTACGACGTGCATTTGATCTGCGCGATCTTCCAATTATTTTAATCCCTTATTTTGATCGCTCAAGTCTAGAAATGATTACCACGCCAATTATGGAGCTCATGTGTTCTGATATTAAACCAAACAGATTTTTTTAACGTTGCCCCACACTAGAGTTTCTCCTGTATCGTGGTTGTATTTATAAACATTTAAACTCACATACACTAACAGCCAGACCCGAAACAATTACCTGTAGGTCATACAGTACAAATATTTGATCCGTGCGGGGTTCGGACCCACGACACATGGCGCGGCAGTCAAACGCTTAGCCATTGCGCCAAAAGTGTCGCCTAAGTTTCATCCAATTGGAGGCGTTTTCAGTAGCAAGCAGTTAATTTGACGGCACGGTTTGCGTAGTGGCTGAGCGATTGACTGTTTTGCTGCGTGTTGCGGGTTGGACTCCCGCACGGAAAAAATATTTGTATGACCTGTACATAGTTGTTACGGGTCTGGCTGTTTGTGTATGTGAGTTTAAATGTATGTAAACGCACCCACGACACAAGTGAAATTCATAGTGTGTTAAAAAAATAAAATTAAAAAGATATCGTATACCGTGGTAAAACTTATCCCTCACATTATGATAAGATGGGTTAATAAACTTCCTCTCCATGAACTTTTAAACTGAGATAATTGCGGAAAGACATAATATTAAAGTTCTCCTGACCGTTTACTGTCATGGCGGCCAATCTTCGACAGGACAGTCATCGACGCCCGCCATCGTCACTCATATTGGAACCACATACGGAAGAGAAGTGGGCAAAATTATCCACTAATATTATAAATGCAAATGTTTGTGAGGATGTATGGATGTCTGTTACTCTTTCACGCCATAACGGCTGAACGGATCTTGATGAAATATGGCAGAGGTAGAATTTCTCAATCTCAGTCGGAAATAACATATATATAGGATACTTTTCTTCGATATCACGCGGGCGAAACCGCGGGCGCCAGCTAGTAATATTATATTTGTGGGTTTTTGAATTGATTATTCGTACTTTAGGACAATCCGCAAGCCCAGAAAGAGAGAATCACCTAGAGTTTGATTAGCTCATTATTTAAATGCATATTCATGTATATTTTTGCGATGTTGTTGAATTTTTTGGCGCCCTGTAATTGTTTTCCCTTTTTGTAACTTGTAAATGTTTTAGTTAGGAACACTAAATTATTATTTTAGTTTGTCTGTGTATTCTCTTCTTATAGTGTTAAATGCATTAAATCCCTCACACAAGCGGAAACTAAAAACGCTTGACGAGGTCTTCGCGCACAGCGATGCGCTCTCTTCTCATGGCCCTACACGAACATAGTAACTCGTAGAAAAAGTATGTCGTCTATTTGTGACTCGATTTACACGTTCACACGGGTAATATTTATATGGCATTATTAATCTGATACTTATTATGTCCCATCCCTTTCTTGGCAAGAGAATAGTAATGATAAAGAATACCGTAATTGATGGGAGACCGTTCGGTAAACTTATTGTTACTGATAGAATGCAAAAACGTCTTCTCATGACTTCCGTCTATGTTGTTACGGCTAGTCAGAAGCCTAAAATTGTGTCGTTAACCATTATCTAGATGGTGGAGCTAATAGACATATTGCTCCTTGTAATATGCTGGTATTTAGCGACGACAAAACGAGAGAATAAGGGAAGACAATTTATACGGGGTCGGCTGCCTTTATGTCAATGATTCTACTAATATTATAAATGCGAATGTTTGTGAGGATGGATAGATGTATGGATGTTTGTTACTCTTTCACGTCAAAACGGCTGAACAGATCTTGATAAAATTTGGCACAGAGGTAGATTATGGTCTGGAATAACACATAGGATACTTTTTTTTCGATATCACGTGGGTGAAGCCGCGGGGGGCAGCTATAAATAATAAACTTGACATAATCTGACATGCACTTAGATACATCCTATATACTTTCCAGGCACAATTTTGGTATTTAATCAAGAAAAATCCTTGCCTTTACACTCAACAAACCTAATAGGAAAACATGTTCCAGAGTTGTAGTTCTCTTCGATACCAATAGATGTTTTCAAGTCGAATTAAATTAATAAGTGGTTTATATCTATTCACTAGCTGTATCCAGCGACATCACCCGCTGCTCAGCTTCTCAGTGTCGTAACGTGATGTTATATAGTCTATTAATTGATGACGGCACGGTTGGCGCAGTGGCTGAGCGATCGACTGCTAGGCTGCGTGTCGCGGGTTCGATCCCGGCACGAAACAAATATTTGTATGACCGCCAGAGCAAACAGCCAGACCCGGAACAACTATCTGTAGATACTTGTTCCGGGTCTGGCTGTTTAAATTTTTGTATACGCACCCACGATACAAGCGAAATTCTTAGTGTGGGGCAAGAAATAAGAAAAAATTCTATGCAAAATGTCAAGTCAATCCGGCCAAAGATTTGCATTCACCCATACAAACTTTTCCACCCTGTTTCACCCACTTAGTGGTTGAATTTTACTAATTCCCGTCTTAGTGAACATCTAAGTCCTATAAGGATCTCCCGTGTGTAACCTTCTGTGCTCCGTTAGAGAATATTTAAGACAAGTTTCTAAGACAAATCTTCTTACCTACTGCGCCTTTTTCAATTCAATAATGAGTTCCAAACTACTTGGCGTCTAAAAAACATAACAAGGCAATTACGATACAGATGGCACCGCGTTACCGATTATGATTACCTGTAGTCTGAACCAAATACAAGCGAGTAATCGATTATCCAACATTGAGCAACTTGTACAAATTATCGTGTTTGACGATCGTGCCAATTATGAGTAATATCATTGCGGCTCAGACGTGCTTCTTATTTTTCGTGCAAAACAATTTTAAGATTTATTGATCTCTATTTTGTTGCAATAGGGTTGAGATTAATCTTGGGGGAAAGGAAGGTATAATAAAGTACACAGATTTAGGAATTTATTCTAGAATTTTCTCCTGTATCGTGGGTGCTTACAAACATATAAACTCAGATACACACAGCCAGACCCAGAACAACTAAATGTAGGTCATACAAATATTTGTTCCGTGTGGAGCTTAGCCACTGCGCAAACCGAGTCGTCTAAATGGAAAGACGATTAGAATTATGGAATAGACGAAATAATAAGCCTTTATCGATATCGTAATCTATTTTTCAAAGCTTGAATTATATATTTATTTACTAGCTTTCGCCCGCATTAAATTCAGGATAAGACAGTTCCCCTTTCCTGATTTGCAGGTCCTACCTGCTACCTGTAGTTTTTGCCCTAGCGCCTTATTTATTGTAATAGTTAAGTTTTCCCTTCTTTTCCCTCTTTCTCCCTCATTTTTCACTCTATAAAAAAATAATTGCCTATGTCCGTCTCCAGGATCCCAACTATCTCTGATAATAAAAATTCATCAAAATTGGTTTAGCCATTTAGGCGTGAAGAGTTAACAAACAAACTCACTTTCGCTTTTATAATATTAGTAAGGATAAGGATTTATGCATGTACACACAAAACACTTGATGGGAAAAAAATATACATACAAAAGAACACAAAGGTAGGTACTGCTTATTTCATTAAGAAATATCTTCCAGCAAACCTGCGATAGGACAGATTATAATAACAACTGAAATTACACCTCTGCTTTTATGTATACAGCTTTGACCCCGCCTATAGTAAGATCACATTTAAACTTTGCAAGTTCAAAAACCTGGAACCGTGTTTTTTTATCTGTAAATTATTCGTAGGGCTACGCTCTACCGGCACTCGCAGCGAGCGTTCAAACAGTTTGCTGTAGGTGCTTAGTTTTTTATCAGCGAGACAGGTGCGCGTGAGTCATCCCGCCCGGATCCAGGCGAGCCGCGTATGTGCGCAGTGCCCACCCGTGTGGAACAACTTAATATGTATTTATATCAAGCGCCTTGGCATAGAAAGAGTTTACGCTACGCCAACCATCGCCATCAACAGAGTAACAACTAAAAAGGGTTTTGTTTGCCTTGAATCTGATGATTTTTTTTAGTTACTGCGAAAAACTCTGTGAAGCTGTGGCAACTTTTTAGAAATTAAAGAAGGATTGTACCAGTTTATGCTTTAGTATAGTACCTAATCTAATGAGGAGATCGGACGAGAGGAGCTCGTGGCTAAATAATAGCAGCCGCTCGGGTCGATCTTTAGGTTAAGCCGCGCTTGCCTAGGTTAGTCTGTGGATGGGTTACCACCCGTTACATACCCAGTTTCCTCCGTGCCTCGGAAAGCACGTTAAGCCGTTGGTCCCGGCTGTCATTTGTAGATCTTTGACAGTCATTACAGGTAGTCAGTGTCCCGAAAGTCTGACAACCAGTCTTACCAAGGGGTATCGTATTACCCAGTACTAACTGGGTTGTGGGGGTTAGATAGGCAGTCGCTCCATATAAAATACTGATATTCAGCTGCATCCGGTTAGACTGGAAGCCGACCCCAACATAGTTGGGAAAAGGCTAGGCAGATGGGTACCTAATCTAAATAAATGGTATGTTAACCGTAAAGGGCAATAGAAGAAACATGGCTGGGTCTTAGTCAGTACAAGTCTGACACTCCCCCCCCCCCCTCGCTGCGCCTGCTGCGGGGGAAGTTATTTGATAATTTCCCAGCAACGGTATTTTAACACCACACATATCGTACTATCCTTCTAATATTATAATTGCGAATGTTTGTGAGGATGGATGTATGGATGTTTGTTACTCTTTCACATCAAAACGGCTGAACGGATCTTGATGAAATTTGGCACAGAGGTAGAATACAGTCTGGAATAACACATAGAATACTTTTTTTTTCGATCATCACGCGGGCGAAGCCGCGGGCGCCAGCTAGTCAGTGATAATTTAACTAGAAACTATATTCTCGACACATCATCTATACTTTTAGCTTATTTTCTTGCACCTACAAATTGAATATTTTTATTAATACGATATTTTATTAATTTTCCTTCAAGTTTTCTTTATTTAGGCGTTATTCATTAGTAGATAATTAAGTACAAATTTAACTACGTAATATCCGTGTAAGGGCATCGAAATCGTCCTCTACATTTTATACTACCAATGTTTGTACCGCGACCTTATTCAGCTTTTAGGACCAGTTAATTTACACTTATTATTAGTTAAAGGCAGGCCACGTAGCCAGTGAACCATTGCTTACTAGAACCATTTGTCAGTAACCAGTAAGTCTTGGCCAATTTATAAATCGTTGTTTTTTTTCTGGTTAAGGTAGAAAGCAGGTTTTTATACTTGATTTAATTCTGGTATTACTATCCTGGGTGCATGTGCATGCAATTAACGTATTCTAACTTAAGGTAGCTTTCAACCTGCCGGGGTTGCGGGTTGTTCGAAAGAGATACCGCGGCCCCGAAACGTAAAGGGCAATAGAAGGAACATGGGTGGGTTTTAGTCAGTACAAGTCTGACACTCCCCCCTGCTCCGCCCAGAGAAAGGAAGTTATTTGATTATTTCCCACCCCAAAAAAAAAACAAAAAAAAGGTAGCTTTCAAAATTATTTTAGTAAGTAGGTATAACAATTTTTTTTTTAAATTTACCTACAAACCATAATTTTTTTCAACGTTTATATTATTATCTTTTTTTCTTCTTCTTTTATATAAAATTCTTGTGACACAGTTTTAGTTGCAATTTTGCAATACTCCTCCGAAACAGCTTGACCGATTTCATGAAATTTAAGAATATGTATTTTCGGTACTTAGGTCTGAGAATCAGTTGTAATTTATTTTTCATACGTCTTACTGCAAATATTGTTATCTTTTAAGTTTAAGTGTTGTTTGTGGAGGAAAAATAAAGATTTTTTTTGTTTTGTTTGTTTGTTTGTCTTAGCGATAAGGGTTGCCCTCAAAGTTTGCCTAGCTGTGGGAGGCTTAGGCTTTTAAAACGCAACACGATTGATTGTTATTAGAATGATTTTCATACCCGTGCGGTTGTTATTTGCCCACAAACTCCTACTATTTAATACCCGTTACAAACCATGAAATTAATATACGTACTTTGTTCGGTTTGAAACCATCTACTGCACTTCCTAGTTCCTATTATTCAGTTGTTTAGGGATAAAAAAAATATTGTACTAGCGTGCCAAATGTTATTAATTTAATTTAATCTAGTAAAAACTACCTATGAAATATAAATTACCCTTTGTTCTTGTATTTAATGACTTATTAGTTCCGTGTTGCACTTTTTAGTCAATTATTTACAAATTCTGAGAACTTGTTCTGGGGTGAAGTGTATTTGGAAGGATTTTTTTTTTTTATTTATACATCCAGAAATCGAAATACGAAATCCTTCCACGATTCCTGACCATTTCTTCGACGATCGTCAACCGTACTGAATTTATTTTGTAAACTAGGTTGACATGAATCGTAAAAAGACATGCGTACTTCTGTTATTGCTAAGACGATATAAGAAAATTAATATGCGAATCCATTCGTAGTTTCTTTAGACGCGTCGTGTGAGCTCATCAATTATTACGAAGTGACGTCGCATCGCAGTTTTGTGCACAAACCCTATATCTAGAAGCATGTCTATGGGAAATTATACAGACTTTTCAAAAGGGTTTCTCTAGAAGAGGGTATCCGCGGCCCTGGTGCGCGATAGAGAGTATCCGGGTCGAAATTGCGGATTACTTTTTGTTCCTGGAGAATGTCCAAATCGTGCGAAACGAAACGAGTCTGATAAAAAAAAATTGTATGACTGGTTCACGCAAATAATTTGAATAGATACAATATTTTCAATGCACTCCCTCGAAAACTTGCTCTTTCTTGTAGTACGATTAGGTGCAACATGTAATGTATTTTACACGTGTGCTTTTTTCTCATTTATTGCAATGATAGCGTTATTTTTTTCTGATTATACCCCGGATAGCCTAAGAGCCCGTGAACTCCAGACCTTCGTTATTTATAAAAGCTGAAAACTATTTTTGATCAATACCTGACTCCATCGATTAAAGATTATGAACATTCTCAGCGATTAGAATCAGCACAGTTAAGGGTGTCTGGCAAGGGGTTGCCACGATGTAAAGTGTCTGGCAATTCATAGCGTGATTTTTAATAATATCCTGAAGGTAATACCAAAAAAAGCACACTTTATGTTTTGATGAATTTACATCGGTATTTTCACACCTTTAGTACCGTTTACCTGCCAAAGCCAGGGTAGCCCAAACTTCATAATGGTCCATCGTTCTTACCTGTGTTAGGAGCATGCACTGACAAATTTTCAGCTTTTATAAAATAACGAAGGTCTGGGGTTCACGGGCTCTTGCTCTAGGATAAAACACTGTTCAAATAAATCCCTATAGTCGGCGTCGATTCTTTTTGCAGAGAAAAATTAAAAATTAAAATGAAATGGTGTCATATCAACAGAATATCATAAATAAACATGAGTTAGAGTGAGTATAAACATAAAAACGAAATCTTATTTTTATTTTTAAAATTGTACTGTTTAGCGGCTTTATACCTTTGCTCCTTCTTAAGCCTGAAAAGGTAAAGCGCTGGGAAAAAGCAAAGTAAATCATAGTTATGATAACAAAAATACTTTTCGTTACGTTACTAATTTTTACGTAAGTGCAATAAAAAACGTCATTTGATTTACGTGGGAATTTATCACTGCTGTTTTCGGCTCCATGTCACCCTTGACTGACGGCTCGCGTGTAAATTCCGAGTCGGGTGATATGACAAATTATCATCAATTGAATCAAAAATTCAAAATGTTACAATTAATCTAGTATTAAAGCCATAATTAAACGGAATGCTCGAAAATAAAATTAAACAAAGACTGGTCACAAATTCCTCACTTTTTCTTTCTGAAAAAGTCGTAATACATATTTGAAAGTGTTTGACATTCTTCTCTCGACCTCAACCACGGAAGTGTTACGATTTTCTATTCATAACTCAGCTTCTAAGTAAATGCTTGTGGAAATTGGTATCTAACAATAGATATTTTCCGACTAGCTTTTGTCCGTAGACCTACCCAGCACCTTATAGTACACCCATCTTGCGCCGGTTATGGCTAAGTCCCATGGACAAGAAGATCCTCTTGCCATCAGCTGGACACAAGTTCCAGATACCGTAGCAGCTACTGAGAAACTCCTGATAGAAAACCTCTGTGTCCTCGATGAATGTCCTTCGCCATGGGGCAGCGGATCAGTCATACTCCTACTACCTAAAATTACAAGGTATCTCTTCTCGTCACTTCTGGCTGGAATGCGGGGGGACACAATTGTATTCTACACAATCACAACAGCTGTTTGGCTATCGAACCTAGGACAACCAAAATTCTTACTAATATTATAAAAGCGAAAGTGAGTTTGTTTGTTTGCTATGTCTTCACGCCTAAATGGCCAAACCGATTTTGATGAATTTTGGTACAGAGATAGTTAGGACCCTGGAAACGGACATAGGCTAAAAAAAGTTAGAAAAGAGGGGAAGAAAAGGGGACAGAAAGATACTTTTTTTTTGATGATCACGCGGGTTAATGTTACGGTTAGCCCAAAGTAACTATGCCACGCGGACGAAGTCGCGGGCGGAAGCTAGTAAGTTATAAAATCATAAATAAATACTCTCTGCGAACATCCAGCTCCGAGAATATAGATCGCAGATGCTGTGTTATGTACACACCGTTCATTTAACAATAGGTAGTAGATAACAGTAACCTTGAAAAAAGTCTCGTTAAAGAATCTCCTTCTTTCAGTTAGAAAAAACTAACAATGGATAGCGTACCGATAGATTGCTTTCCCACCAGCCGTGAGCACAAGATCTATTATGTTTACCGATCACTTGTTAGACCGTGGGTTTGAACCCAGTGTGAGCATAAATAATGAGTCTCTATAAATAAATAAGTGTGTTGTCAGTGGGTCGAAAGTCTGACAACCAGTCTTACAAAGGAGTATCGTATTACCTAGTACTAACTGTATTTTGGAGGTACGACAGGCGTCTGCCTGGTACATAGATACATTGAGCGACTGATAAATGTTAAATACTGTTATTCAGATGCATCCGGTTAAACCAGAATACTCCTCCAATAAAGTTGTAAAAAAGCTAAGCAGGTATTAATGATTTTCCCTGCATATGAGTAGGAAAGTCACAGTCATGTGAATCCGAAATCTGAAAAGAATATCTTTTCCTAACTTGGTACAAAAACTAGGGCGAACTACACTCAAGCTACCACATTATCATTTCCAAATAGTTAGTTACACAGAAAACAAAGTGAGTAATACTCTGCCTAGAACTTATTAGTAACAGCGGTCGATGACCTTGACCGTCGAGCTATGAAATTAAACAAGAACAATATTTTCGCACGCGTGCGCTAAGAAATGACTTAATAAGTCGTTATCTTGTTCGAGACTAATATACCTATGTATTTTAAAATGTATATTGTAAATGAGTTATCCCTAAGATATCACAAATTACAGAAGATGACGTTTCTAATATGATAATTAAAACATGTAGTGGTATGTCAAAATACTACTATTTAGTCAGTGTGAAGTTATTTTATCAATCGGAATACTACTGCTAGGTAAAGGAAATTTAACTTTCTTTTAAGGTTAATTTCGTTGTGGGCTCCTGCTTAGTGAATTGTTCCGCCGGGAATTAACAAGTTGCATTGCCTCGGCGTTACTTATAACATGATAAGATGGATGTGTGGAGTGACAAGAATGGACAAAGTAAGTAATGAGTATACCTATTAGAGGAAGTTAGTAAAAATTTAAAGGGAATCGTTTGTCTTTGTATGATCATGTAATGAGGAAGGATGAAACGCATGTGACTTTAAATCACGACTCTTATGAGTCATAGATATGCATGTTGATGGGTGGAGAGGGAGAGGAAGACCAAAGAAAAGATGGATGGTATGAACAAGACAGGATTAAATGATACCGTGACGTCTGACAGGGCAGAATGGAAGAAGAAAACGTTATGCAACGACCCCAAATAAAATGGGACTAGAACAGGAAGACTATGATTATTATAATCTACCACTTGAATAAAAATTTGACATAAAATCTATGATCAGTGAATTTGCGATGTTTCTCACAGAGAGATGCCTAAACCGGTACATGAGGATGTAAACCTGCTGAGTTATTACAGTTTTTTGTTGCTACAATGTTACAAAAACTATAAATTAAGTGTAAGTTTAGAACGGCCTTGTTCATATTTCTAGGCATTCAGGTAACGAATAAAGACAAAATCTACCAATTTATTCAAAGAATCTAGGCCACGTTTATTCCGCGAGTCATTTTGTTATAATGTTTAATAAATTTTGTTGGAAAACTGTAACAAGTAGATATTGTAGATAGTAGGTAGTATTTGTCATGCGGAAAAAGAAACGTTTGCAAAGTTGCTTAACAACCAAGTAAGTGATACAATAGCGAAATAGTTTACAATTAATATATCTGATCTCTTAGCAATGATGTCTCACGCCGATAACTTTGTAACAATAGTGGTCCTTCTGTACGCACATATAGGTATATGAACTTGTCTTTCATTTTCAACTATTTTCCTATGACATCCTATGATAGAATAGACTCCTCTTTTTGCATGTGAAATCATCAACAACTTCCATGGGGGTCGCGGTATCTCTTTCTAAACACCCGCAACCCTAGCAGGCGGTGGCCCTGGCAAGCCCCACTGAATAGACTCCCCTAATTGAAAGAAATTGTATATTTTGTAAAAAGAGGTGTTGGAAGTCTAGCGGCGAAATGGAGTGGCGACAGTGCTGCCATCGCGTGAAGAGGATATCACAAGAACCTGGAGCTTGACTCAATGCTTCAAGCAAAAAGAGGCCTATACCCAACAGATGGTGGAGTCAGGCCGTGGTGGAGATCACCAACCGCTGATAACAGGCCCGTCTATTTTGTGACAATCTTCTCTAGTTTTATTTTCCGAAAACCGTTGAACAATGTAGTTAAAGTAAACAGTAATTTAGAAAAACATTCACATGAACAAACAGTTTAAAACTTAGTAACTGTAGCTCATAACGGATTGCTAGCTTGTCGGTGAGTACGAAATAATGTGTATGAACATGTTACGAGTGAGATAGTTTTTTTTAGTAGAAAACAACCTACGAGCATTGAGTTCTTGAGAAGCATCGCAGCGAGTTTTTCTCCGATAGTCGAAATACTTTGGTAATAATGTACCAAAGTATTTCGACTTTCGGAGAAAACCTCGCTTTACTATACTACTACTACCTATTAAAATACTTTGGTACTTTATTATCTATCTGGTTACCACAAACCAACCGTAACCTATTATATCAGCATCTAAAGAATAAAAATACTTGCCTACTGGACAAAGAGAAAATGATTTGAAAACGGATGAGATTGATTCATAAAAGACGGCGCGGTTGGCGCAGTGGCTGAGCGATTGATTGCTGCGCTGCGGGTTCAATCCCCGCACGGAACAAATATTTGTATGACCTACAAGTAGTTGTTTCGGGTCTGGCTGTTTGTGTATGTGACTTTAAATATTTAAAAGCGTTACGAGAATCTTGAAAAGCACATAATAAAGCATCGTTTGGCGCCTACCGAGATTAAACACGAGTACACAAAAATATAAAAGTGTCTCAGACTGGAATTCGAGGCCATTCCTACAGTTACCTTCTGATTGCAATCTGTAGGTGTCTGCCCACTTCATCTAAGAAATGTCTGATAAACTATCAGTCTATCGTTATTGAGTTTATCTACCGTTATCACTGTCCCCGGTTACGTGGGAACCCAGTGAACATAATATTGATAACAGCTTGGGATTAGGGAAAAGGATGCGTTTTAAAAACGACAGATCAGTTGAAACAGGACAAGACGTAATAAAAAGCTAGTCCCTAATTTTTCACAAACTCAACATAATTTTTTAAACGGTCGTAAGAAATACTAGCTGGCGCTTGGGGCTTTGCCCGCATGATATCAAAAAAAAAACCTATTTGTTATTCCAGACTATAATCTACCTCAGTGCCAAATTTATCAAGATCCATTCTGCCGTTTCGACGTGAAAGGGTAACAAACATCCATACATTCATCCTTACAAACATTCGCATTTAAAATATGTATTATATTATATACTTAAATATAGTAGGATTTCGTCAGTTACTAAATAAAAAAGAACTTTCCATACATTTTCACCTGTAGGTATTACACCTTTGTAGGGAACAGAGGTTTAAAGAATACTATTGCATAAAAACTATGTGACGGTTCCACCATATAAACATATATATCTTATGGGGGTACGACAAAAAGTATATTATCTTAAAGTACATACTTCCATAACATATAGATTTACCGGATGTTCTATTGAAATAGCCGTCAGACTGGAACACTCCCGTTCGTGTTCTGATGTCTTCCAAGTAACAGTGGAGGAAAACTTTTCAGGATTACGGAGTAGCCTAAGATATCTACTCAAATAGGATTCTAGGCTCTATGCCAATGTATGTGTGAGAAAGAAACGACATGACTTCGAAGCAAGAAGCTTAAAAATAATACTATCATCATTCGTTGCGATAATATTTATAGATTGTATTAAAAATAACCTTCAATACTTATGCAGTAGGGACTTCAAGTTGCCTATTTAGGCAAGTATCAAGAATTCTTGATCCGTGCATGAACGTCAATAGGGGTCAAGAGTGTCAAGACTTGCCGATCGGCACAAATCAGAGATTAAATTACAGAATATTTTATTACAAAACTATTGATCCACACCTGCTTGCAAGGTTTTTACACGATTTTACAAAATAATGAAAATGTTGTGTTCTAGAATCATAAAACATCCAGAATAAATTGTCTAAAAGGATGTGTAAACCACGTCAAAGTTAGTCTTGAGAAACGCGACTTTATTTTCAATCTTTTATAACAAAAACAAAGAATTCAATTAAAAACTCGCGAATATCCAATATTTGGTGATCATCTTGTCTTTGGTCGTTTCGCCTCACACACTGGCCATATACGCAAGCCGATCGGTTATAATATCATAAAATGCCTTAAAAAAAGGTTGAGTTTTGTAGTTTCTGCCTACTACGTTCCTTTATAGGCATGAATAAATTATGTATGTTGTCTATAGTTGAATACTAGTACTTGATTCAAAAAATTCAAAAATTCAAAACCATTTATTTCAATTAGACCATTACAGGCACTTTTAAATGTCAAGAAGATGTAAAGAAAAATAAAACCATCAGTTCTTTAAGTATTTCTACGTAAAGAACTAAAGCTGTTCAGTTCATAGTTGCATCAGTTCTAAGTTATATAATATTGTAGTACTTTATAAGTTATTTGACGGTGTTTGTTATTTTCAATGGCTTTCCCTTTCCAACAGTTCTTCTTAGTTGTGGAAGTATCAACGAACTTTTGTGTTTAAATTAAACATTTTGCATGGAACACCTATACAATCCCAGTTTTCTCCGTGCCTGGGAAAGCACGTTAAGCTGTTGGTCCCGGCTGTCATTTGTAGACTGACAACCAGACTTACTAAGGGGTATAGTTTTACTCAGTACTAACTGGGTTGTGGAGTTCAGAGAGGCAGTGGCTCCATGTTAAATAATGGTATTCAGCTGCATCCGGTTAGACTGGAAACCGACCGTTAAAAGGCTAAGCAGATGAGATGATGAGGCATAGTGTCCATTGGTTTGATTCCGATAACTAAATGTAGAATAATTTATATTAAAATACTAGCTTTTTAAATGTTAATAAAAAAAACTGAATGTACTCGTCAAGACGAATAAAACGAGCCCAAACTCGATTTGGTTATGTCGTTTTAGAGTGGAGTTCTTATAGTCACCTTCCAGTTTCATCATCAGATCAGCTCCAAGTCACGGTAACACAAGGCACATACATAATATCATTGCACTGTCACGCAATATGCATATGAGTGCAAAATTTCAGCCCAATCGAAAAACTTCGAGATTATATCCGAACCTGCATTACATAGCTTATAACAGCACCTGTGGATGCTCTCGTTAGGCAGCTGGATCAAGGGCTTGATACAGAAAGCGGTACTCCTGGACACGGCTCGTATTGATAGTAGGTTCCTCTCTCTGGAACCCTGACCGCCGGTAGCTTGGACCCTGTTCCCGATACCGGTGAGCTTCTATTTTTATTTAAATATTTAACTTATAAATAAATTAAAAAATAGCGTCAAAAAATTCGTCCTCAACGCTGTCAGTTGGCAATGTCACCAAGAGACTGGCCGTGTTGCCACGTTGTATGGCAACGCTTTTCGTAAGAAAATGGATAAACGATATAATCAGGGACTCAGTGATGACTGTGCCGATAGTCGTATCTGCCAACGATTGATTGCCCAAGAACCTTGCCCAATACCTAAGGATCTTTAGCCGCCTGGATCAAGGCTGGCTTGATACAGAAAGCGGTACCTACTCCTGGACACGGTTCGTATTGTTAGGAGGTTCCTTTCTCTGGAGCCCTGACCGCCGGTAGCTTTGGCCCTGTGTCTGATACCAGTGATATACAATGTTTTTTTTTTTTGTATTTATTTAACTATTTATTTAACTATTTATGTACACACAGTAAATCACACAGGATAAAAACATATAAAATTTGAGTACAAAGCTACTCAATGCGATTATAATTAAAATAAATAAATCAAATTGGCATTGTTTGATGAAACTTTCTGCAAAAAATACATTTTTATCAGAAGATATAGAAACATTTCTTCATCTTTATATTAAATGAAAAACTTTTATTTGGAAACCTTTCATATGTATACAATAAAGTAGTTAATTGATATTTAACAAGGAATTTAGCAGCTAGTTCGTTATTTTTTACGTTGATCGGCATTTCAGAAACTGTGAGTATACTAATTGAACGTTTGAAATAAATAACTTTGCGTGGAAAAAGCCCAAAGCAAACGATAAAGGTCATAAGAAAAAGTTTTTATTTCACAACAGGTTCCTAGCAGGTGGTTACATAACCGAGGTAGCATTTAGAACCACGTCGACCCTGCGACCCTAGTTACTCGCCTAGCCACTTGCCCAGTTACTTGCCTAACGAATAGCATTTCTTATGAAGACTCATTGGCGAATCCCTACTAATATTATAAATGCGAATGTTTGTGAGGATGGATGGATGTTTGTTACTATTTTACGTCAAAACAGCTCAATGGTTCTTGATGAAATTTGGCAGAGGTATATTATAGTCTGGAATAACATATAGGATCCTTTTTTTTTCTATAACGTGTGGGCGAAGCCGCGGGCGCCAACTAGTGGTTTATAACATTACGTAAGTTATTATAATAAATAATAATACAAGACAAGCCTATAACTGTCCCATTGCAGAGCAAAGGCCTGTTCTCATACAAAGAAGGCACGAGCATTGATCACCACACTTCCTCAAGACAGGTTGGCGATGTCAAGTCAAACTTATATTAAACCTTAAAAATATTATAAAAGCGAAAGTGAGTTTGTTTGTAACGTCTTCACGCCTACATGGTTAAATCGATTTTGATGAATTTTGGTACAAAGTATTTTTAAAAGTGAGAAATGAGGGAGAAAGAAAGAAGAAAAGGGAAAACTTAGTATTACTATTACAATAAATGAGGCACAAGAGCAAAAACTACAGGTAGCAGGTACCTGTAAATCAGGAAAGGGAAACTGTGTTACCCCGAATTTAACGCGAGCGAAGCCGCGGGCAAAAGCTAGTTATATATAAGTCCAGGTTTCCATTCGTCTTAGATAAACTTTTTAGAAAGTACTCATGAATTGAAAAAGTCACATTGGTACTTGCCGGGATTTGAACTCACACCCTCATGCATGAGAGGCGAGGCGCTTAACCTCTGGGCCATCACGACATCAGTTAGTTAAATATTAAATGTGAACGCACTGGAATTGATTTTTAGATTTTTATTTGTTTATTTTCCCAATCAAATCAAATCAAAATATTTTTATTTCACATAGGCCTACATGGGCACTTATAAAACGTCGAGAAAAGATGCACGGTTCGGTTTGATCGTTTCCTATGGAGAAGAACCGGCAAGAAACTTCATGGTAACTCTTTTAGATGATGAAGACTCCCAATGAACTCTCGCGTATTATGTAGTAGTGTAATAATAATAACCACCAGTGGCTCTCATTTCACGCGTTTTGTTTTGGATGTAGCAATAAATAGAGTATGAAACCTTAAGTTTCACACGATGTAAATAGGGTAAAACATTGCTGTCTTGTGTTACAATGTAATTAACATTATTATTATAATATAGATAACCTTACGCCAAATCCCACGTGCATACAGGGGAATAATGGTATTGACAGGGGGTGTGGTTTAAAATTTTGTACAAAGACATTTAAATATTTTCGAGCGACATTTAAACTAGTTTCTGGAGTTCCGTACCTCATATAAGTTGACCAAGATTTTGTCTGGCTCTTAAAAGAGATTTATGACCTTTGATTTTGTATTGGCTGTTTTTTTTTCAGTATAGTCGGGTACGGGTTAAGTTCGCCGCATTTTCTTCAACGCTTACTTACTTAACTTCAAATTCACCTAAAAAATTCAAAATAAGCTGACTTTTGCGGGCTACTATTTTTTAAGACGGGAAATCATGAAGTGAGCGTCATCGCGTCAGTCTTGTACTGACCAAAACCCATCCATGTTCTTTTTTGGACCACTTAGTTGTCCGTCTGTTTGTCAAGACGCTTTATCTCGGTAACTCGTTTGGGTATCAAGTTGATTACAACCATACACTCAACTCTGTGGACCACCAACCAACCACCAACCATACACTCCCATTGTGCTGTAGAAAAACGAAGCCTCTAAGTATACGCAATCGAAAGATATGGTTGTTTAATTGTCTTTGATCCAACCCGCAGACCCTGGCAGCAGCTTATTATTATTATTATTATCGGTCATTTATTTATTTACGTACATATTTTTTTATATTTTTACATATTACTTATCAAAAACAAAAAAACATTTAAAAATAGTAGCCCACCGGAGAAAGGAACCTCCTAACAATACGAGCCGTGTCCAGGAGTACCGCTTTCTGTATCAAGCCCTTGATCCAGCTGCCTAACGAGAGCCTCCTCAGGTATTGGTCGATGCTCTTGGCAATTAAGCCATTGGCAGATACGACTATCGGCACAATGATCGCTGAGTCCACATCCCACATGTCGACAACCTCGCGAGCCAAGTCAATATACTTCATTTGCTTATCTTTCTCCGCTTTCACGAGGTTCTCATCATGCGGGACTGTTATGTCAACAATCATTGCGCGCCGCTCTGATCGATCCACCACCACTATATCAGGCTTGTTGGCAACAATAGTCCTGTCAGTGATGATGGAGCGATCCCAGTACAATGTGATATTGCCATGTTCAAGAACTGGGTCGGGCTCATACCTGTAGTACGGCACTTCCGATTCCACAAGGCTATATTTTAGAGCAAGTTGCTGATGGATAATCCTGGCTACAAGGTTGTGTCTATGCAAGTACTCTCCGTTAGCTAGACCTGAACAACCGGAGATAATGTGTCGAATTGATTATTATCGTTATTATTATTTTATAAAAAAAAAACTTCCAAGTTCTTCAAGCCTACACTCGATAAACTGCCGTTTTTCCCTTTTAGCCATTGTTCTACGTTTCCTAACAAAATCTGATTTCGTCTATTTATTGTGAAACAGTTAGGTTCATGGTGTCTAAAACCTCGGCGATTAAAACAATGGTGTCCTAATAACGGACGACGGTGTGATCCATTGCGAAACAGTGATTCATTTGGCTTAATGAATGGCTGATAAATAAAGTGCAAGAGGAGATTTTAATGCGAAACTCGAATGACCGCTGAGATTTGTCAGCAACAAATACTACGAATTCGAAAACAATATTTAGTCAAAAAACCTTTATTTAGGGTTTGAAGTTTCAAGATGTTCAGTAATTAGAAACGTGAAAAAATCCGTTCAGTTAGCAGTAATATTACAAAACTTCGGGTAATCAAACGAAAAGTGACCCTGTCTTTCAAAGTGTTTGTTAAATTGGCAATCCGCCAGTTAATCTGCAATTCACTTATTAGCCTACTTTTTCGCCTCATCTTTTGTCTATCGTGTTGACTACATAGTCTGGTGATTGACGTGACTAGGTATGTTGAAAATAGTTTGTCAATATCCGATTTTTGTGGTCGAAATACATTAGGTTGTTTACTAAACAAACCGTTCCACTTTATAGATAAAATTTGATTGGAATGTACTGTTTGCGAAGAAAACAAAACAGTTTCTCAAGGTAAAAAAACTTTTTTGCAAAAAATAAAACCGACTTCCAAAAAAAAAGTGGAAAATAACTTTATTTCCGGAAGTCGGTGGCTTTTGTTGGTTTCGTTGACTTTTTTGCCACCGACTTCCGGAAATAAAGTTATTTTCCACTTTTTTTTGGAAGTCGGTTTTATTTTTTGCAAAAAGTTTTTTATTTCAGCATTTTTAGCTTTTTAGTGCGTAGGTCCCGTCTTAAATACAAGTTTTAGGCAGTTGTCTCACCAACGACGAGAAAACGACTAACTATCGGCTATTTTCTCGCTCAAGAAACGTACAATAGAATACTTTCCGTGTGAATAAAAGAGATGCATATACAAACAGTTGATCGCTGACTGTTCACACTGCCGGCGAGCACTCGCTTCACTAGTTTGTCGCTGAGCGACAAGAGCTATGAAAGATAACACTCACTCGGCGATACTCGCCAAGCGATTAGAAATCACGCCGAGAGAGCAACCAGTGGTCATGTCATTTGGTCGCGTATGAGGCCGCAAGACTGACTGTACGCTTGACTGCCGCGAGCGAGTGATGCGAGTAATCGCCCGCCTCACTCGCACACTCGCTTATAGCCGAGCTACACAAATATCGGAACTACGCACTTGCTCCCCACGTCTCGCTAACTCGTTTCTAGTTCTAGCTCTACTCGTTACTCGTTAATCGTTGCCGGTGAGACAAGTGCCTTAGTTCCACATCACGCTATAGTATTTAATACTATCTAAATTATGCTTTAGTTTAAAACCAATTCAGAAATCATATGCATCATCGCCTAGGGGATACAGCTGATACTTGATCTAATGATTGATTATGTTTCTTAATGACTGGGTGAGGGGAGGGGAGGGGGTACGGGCACCCTGCTCCCACTCGCCTGCCTACCCTGGCGAAACCCATACTTATACATGTGATTGCAGCAATCACGGCAGATTTGCGGTTATTTATTGAAGAGTTCCGTTGTATATCACTGAAGATCTATCACCAAATTAAAATACAATCACCTCAAAAAACTGCGATGACCTTCCAAATCATAGTGCATAGCGTTTTTTGTTCATTTGTCTTCGACAACCTCTAAAATTATATCATCAACGTAGACGAAGTCAATCTAATACGCATTATTAAAGATAACTCAAAAACTACTGGCCGGATCTTGATATTTTTTTTATGGGACCAAACGACAACCACCAGCTTTCGAATAAAAAAAGAATCATCAAAATCTGTTCACCCAGACCAGAGTTATGAGGTAACAAACACAAAAAAAAAAAAAAAAAAAAAAAAAACATACAGTCGAATTGAGAACCTCCTCCTTTTTTGAAGTCGGTTAAAAAGAAGTGCTGTTTTCTGTCAATGCAAATGGCGAATTTTATGGAAAATTTTAATTTGTTCATCTATCTTTACTACAGATAGATGAGTAACTTAAAATTTATTTTTAATTAGATTTGTTTTTTGAATAGTGATTATTTTACTTATTTTTTTAACAAAACGTTGTCCCTGACTAGGAATTTCTCCTCTATCGTGGGTCCGTTTACAAATATTTAAACTCACATACACAGACAGCCAGAACCGAAACAACAACCCGTAGGCCATACAAATAATTCTTCCGTGCGGGGATCGAACCCGCGACACGCAACGCAGCAGTCGATCACTCAGTCAATATTATTATTTAATCATTCTCGTTGATTTATTTATATACATATAATTATTACTATAGTAAAAATTTATAATTATATAGATAGTCAATTTATTTAGCGTGTTTTTTTTTGGATATCTCAAACAGGAAATTAGATTTGTAAAGGCGAGCTTTATTTTTTTTGTATGCAATAAAGAACAAGAATAGCACATAGCTCCACTAATAAATTATAAATAGTGAACAGATTCAAAAAGCTTTCAACCAACCACAACCCTGTTGGGCTAAGAAACAAATTCGTTTCGAAGAAAACCACGACGCCATCGCCACCAGCTTTTCATTTTCACCCTACGGATGTACATCCGTTTAGCTGTGGGAAAAAATAACCCCTCCTCATCGTGCAATTCTAATGTAAGGAATGCAAAAAACAACGTTATAATTAACACTCGTTTAACTAAACTAGCTTTTAGTGCTCCAACGGTTAAACTTTAACCGTTAAGTGAGCAAAGGTCATCAATTACTCGGTGCTTGTCTGGTTACGTTTCTGGTTGAGACACGACACTTTTTTTGTATATGGCAAATCGTCAAATAACTTCTCCCGGTCGGCGGAACGGGGAATGCCAGACTTGTACTGACTAGAACCCACCCATGTTCTTGTTTTTGCTCTTTATGTTCCGTGGCCGTGGTATCTCCTTCGAACAACCCGCAACCCCGGTAGGCAGGGGCCCCTCTGTTTTGCTGAAATCTCTTTGACACGGCCGTCGACACGGCCTGTCGTCAATAGACGGACGGACGGTGAGCTACCCATTGCTCAGTGGGACTATGGTGCAAATATAAATATTTTCTTATATCCTTTTGTTTATGTTTTGCACATACTGTGTTTTGTCTTTGCATGACCCTAAGGTAGACTGGTGGAAAATACCTAAGGCATTAAGTCTGCCTTTCAGTTTTAATTTGTGTATAAACATTTAATAAATAAATACAAAAACAAGTTTATGGATACTCGATATAAATCTCAGATATTTTTTGTTTTTGTAAAGTAGGTACCTGAATATTTTCCTATGAGATCTAAGTTTCATTTAGGCTGTCATTATACCACAAAATACTTGATTCTACATTCAGGACTAAGCGCAAGGTTGGCACCTGTCGTTAGAATAAATTCTTGCATCTGCATTCAAGGACTGCTGAGGTACCTATTTTCCGACCATCACTCACATACGGATGCACTCTTCCGAGTACAATTATTAGGTACTCTGAAAAGGACCTTCATCATCATTCATCATGTCATCATAAGATGACGGAATGAAGATGATTCTTTTCCAATAAAGTGGGTATTTGGCGAATAATTTACAAACCAATATCAGTTAGTAATCTCTCTATTCGTTCAGTCCATCCAAAATTGGTGTAAAATAAATCTGTATGAGATCGTAAGCCATAAAACCACCCATTTTACACAAGGTTAAAAATGTATGTCCTTTTATTTAATGTGATCAACAATAAAGTTTTTAAACAAATTAAAGAAACTCTTTCTCTCCGGGACGAGTGAAGAAGTGCGACCTCTACCACTTTTGAAGACTCCAAGTAACCTAAGCCAAATAACATATCTTTGTAAATGAAACCATCTTCACGTCACACGTAGCCTTTACAGCAACTCAAGCGGCGAGAGAACACCCAGTTCACAACGCCATAATAATTGACTTTACATCTTCCATTTCCCACATCCCACAAAAGGAGGATGGTGCTCGAACAATGGAGACGCTATCATCCTTTCTGATCGCGAGAATTGTACTCACAATACAACTTCCGACCTGGAAGTACCAGGTTAGGTTTTTCTATTAACATGTTGGTACATTACATACTCGTTTGTTTTTCATGTTGGTACTCCAATGAAGATCATCATCTGTTAAATTAATAAAGTGTAGCAATGAAAAGTTGCAGATATAGAAAGAGGAGCTCGCGCATTTAATTGAATAGCCACTCAGGTTTATCAAGAGATTGGTGGGTTGGTCTGTGGATGAGTCCTTTACATACCTTAAAAATACCTACATTTAACCTGATTTTCCCGGCTGTCATTGCAGATTTTGACAGACGTTACCTAAAAGAAGTCAATGGCCCGTAAGTCTGACTACCAGTCTTACCTAGGGGTACCGTATTACCCAATTCTGGGTTGTAGAGGTCAGATAGACAGTCTGAACCCTGTATAACACCTCTCTTCTTGGTCAAGGGTAAAAATACTAGTATAGAAATTAGATCAAGCGGCATTATTCATTTTGCATGAAATGTTGACGGAGGCGATTTCTCTGCGTTGCAGGAAAAGCTGATCCCATTTTACGAACAACCAAGGTGCTAATAGTACCCAATGGTACAAAATCATCTTTGTCTCATATTACTCGGGGTCAACACAACGCGTTTTTGTCTTCCACTCTTCCCTGTCAACCGTCACTCTGTTTTTCACTCCTTTCTCTTTAAAATCATTCCTCACACAATTTAATCCATCTATCTGCAGGAAACACAAAACGCACCTCTTAAAATAAAATAAAATTAATAAAATAAGTTTATTTCTTGACACGGTCAAGAAATGACGAAATGGCACATATTTACATATTTCAAAACTGCTAGACGTGTCAAACGGCTATGTCAAATATAAAAGTTTGCTAATAAAATAATATAAATATAATCAGTAAAATATTACGCCAATGCTGCAATGGCGGTCGTCATTCTAACGGAAACACAGGTACATGCGCATAAACTGATAACGTAAACGTAAATTATAACCTGTGTCCGCAAATAAGTTCTGAATCCTAATTCCGTAACACATTTACGAAGGACTTTGATAAACCCCTAACAACATAGTATAAAACAAAGTCGCGTTCCGCTGTCTGTCTGTGTATAATTAATTAGATGTTTAAAACTACGCAACGGATTTTGATCAATAGATAGAGTGATTCAAGAGGGAGGTTTATATGTATAATATTAGTATCTACATTGCAGTCATGCGAAGTCGGGGCAGCTTGCTAGCTGCTTCATAAAAAGCTTTTCCCCACGGGCCCGCGTTAAATTCGGGGTAACACAGTAATTTTTGCCCTTGCGCCTTATTTATTGTAATGGCAAAGCTATGTTTTCCCTTCTCTTCCCTCTTCCTCCCTCATTACATACTTTTTTTAAATAAAAAGTGTGTTACGAAATTACACTGCAGGACGTCAAAGTTCTAAAAACTTCTTTACGGTTAATTTCTACATACCTTTCATCCAAGGGCTTAACTCTTAAGTACTCTAACTATTCCAATTAAATTACAAATTGTGTACCGACGGGTTCACGACTGAATATGTTACTCAATGTCTAGGCAAGCGTTCAGCATCGCCTATCAGATGAACCAAATATTTACTGTAGGTACACCTTCAAAGGATGTATTCCTTCGAAGGTGTACCTACAGTAAATATTTACAATTAGACCCACACACACTAACACTGACCTCCTAGAAGTAAATCCTGACGGAATAATTCAAGTACTTACCTCCGATTATTCCGTTAGATATCTTTTTATTGGATATGATCTACTACAAATACTCGCAACGGAGTCAGTGTAGACTGACCAGATTCGATGTCAAACAGAGTCAAAGGTCCTTACCACCCCTTAACATGTTCTCTGAGGCACGGAGGTTCTTCAACATTTAATGAAAGGTCACCCATCAACGGACCTACCCCTCGCCCACAAGGTTCAAAACTTATTCAACATCATCCTCTACTTGCCCTTGGAAACCACCAAATAACTTCACCCGCTCTGGGCGGAGCGGCGGAGGAGTATCAGACTTTTACTCACTAAAGCCCACCCATGTTCCTTCATTTACCCTTTAGGATCCGGGGCCGCGACAACACATGTCTGGCAGGCCTCTTTCCTATCTACCCGCGCTTGTCCAACCTTACTTGGGACTCCAAGTATACCATGTTTATTCTTAAAATCCCAAATTAAAACTTGCAACATCTATAAACAATAGCAAGAATCGCAACAAAATGTTACAATTGTATTACTGAACCATTGCAAAGTTCTGCTGTTTTGCATCTTAAAACGATAACATTGCGAGAGTAGGAATTAGATGATCCAAGAATTCGTTACGGAACAAGAAGTGCAGCTGTATGATGGAGTATTGAGTGTAGCTGGTGTGTAGGTCATCAACACTTGATTGTAAGCTCATTCGGAATATTGATTAGACCGAGGACGTGATGAGGGTCCAAAACTTTCTAAACGAAGGTGTTTAGATGTTTGTTATTCAATCACACCGCAACTGTTGGACGGATTACGATTTATTTAATATAATATTGAGCCAGTTCATAAGTTTCTAAGGCATGGTAAGTATATTTGACGAGATATATGAGCGTTCAACTGTAGGTCTAAATATAAATGCGCCATTGGAGTTTCAACTCCAACAGTTTTTATTTAGTCATCTGATGAAAATCCTGCGAAATAGTATTATACTCTTTGAAATCGCACAGTCAGGTGTAAAGTGGATGAAACTTTGGCAGGTACAAATTGATTAGAATCTGAACAAATCTGTTTGAGCTGTTCAATTCTGTTTGTGGGTAGTCATTCAGTCAAGTCAAACGATCTTATTAGCAATCTATTACATTGAGACTTTTTAATTGCAATTTTAATAAAAAGTATCACTATCAATGTATTACTTTAACAACAAATGATCATTATTTTGTGATGTGATTATGTTGTTAATAATAGCTGTTTGTATATCCTGCAACATCCGCATCACCAATTAAGCCGTAAATTTCACTGCCAGACATAGGTGGTTAGAAATTAAATAGGATAGCCTATATATATAGATAGATAGAATGACTTATAGCGGAATTTCGAAACACGAAACGAATTCAAAACCTTTCCTCTAAAAAAAAACCCTATCACTAAGACTCCGCTGTCCGTCCGTCAGTCCGTCTGCCACTAGGCTGTATCTCATAAACTGTGACAAATTACATTTTCCCAAAAAAACAGAATAAAATAAATATTTAAGGGGCCTCCCATACAACAAACATGATTTCTTTGCCGTTTTTTTAGATAATGGTACGGAACCCTTCCTGCGCCTGTCCGACTCGCAATTCGCCAGATTTTTACTTGAATAAAGGTACCAGTGAATCTGAAGAAATTTACTAAAATATTCACTTTCAATCTTCACTTTTAATGTCTAGCAAGCTTATTCTCATACATAAACGTTCACGAGTCATTGTTGTCTTGACTAAAGTTTACAAACCCCAATTTGTTTTTTGTCATACAATATATGTAGTAGGTATTATCTATTCGTACTGCTCGTTTTTTGACCGTTAGTTTCATATGAACAAAGCTATCATTAAACACCGGTCGTAAGGTTACTGGAGCAACAGTAAAAGTAGGTAAAACCATAATTTTGATGTTTAAGTTTTTACAAACATAACTATTCAATTCATGTCGACCTTTTTTATTGAAACTGGTTTTGTATTTTACAAGACCAGTGTTTATGTAATAGAAAAACAAGGGCACGGATTTTGACTAGAATTAAATGATTTAATGAACTGGTAATTAAATTATAACGGCCTGGGAAAGATGAAAAATTTAAAGGAAGACGTTTGTCTTGGTATGGACATGTAATGAGGAAGGATGAAGCACATGTGACTAAAAGAACGATGAATCTGAATGTTGATAGACGGAGAGCGAGAGGAAGGCCAAAGAAAAGATTGATGGATTGTGATTGAGAAAGGAGTAAATGATGCCGTGACGTCTGAATGGAAGAAAAAAACGTGTTGCGCCGACCCCAAATAGAATGGGACAAGGACAGGAAAATGATGATGATATCTGACTTCCACGCCAAAGTTAATCCTGGATTATACGGTCTCACGGCGACCTACCAATGGCTTATCCTGCTTTCCGAGGCACGGAGGTAGCTCAGTAAGTAATATGTGGACAGTGTGGTCACCCATCGACGGACCAACGTAGACAAGCGTGGCTTACCCATGCCCTGACAACGCGCAGTCTACATAGTCGCTAGTATAGAAATAAGCATTAATTAACTACAAAATATGTCCTTTTTACAACGAAAGTAAGCGGTACCATTTTTTTTGATAATTCCAAAGATAAAACTAGAGGATTTAAAAAACGATTAAAAGATTGTGTGAAATCCCTCATTTTGCAGATAGAAAATCTAACTGGGCACACTTAACGGCTGGTTGCATTGCCACCCAACATGGCAATGCTGCCAGCCTTCTGGGCATTTTTCCTACTAATAGTTTTATGGATGATTTTTTTGACGCCCTGTAATTATTTTCCCTTTTTGGGACTTGTCCATATTTTTATCTTATTATTTGTAGTTAGTATGTAACTAATAAATTGGTAGAAATTACAAAAAATAAATAAATAATTGCGGCTTGCTAACGATGTGTATCAGATAGGTGCCCACATACTCAGAAAATACCTTATTACTTTAACCATAACGTAGGAAAAGTTAGTCAAAGATATAAACTAGAAAGTACTAGGTTCCTGTTATAAATTGGTACGATTGATTGCACTGGAATCACGGAGCGCTGCCGCTCCCCAAGTTTTATAGGGATGGCAGCCCTACGCGTCGTAGCGTGTCATGCAGCGTGCTACGACACAATATTCCTGACACACATTTGTGCTACGACACCCTACGACTGCTACGCGGTGGCCCTTTACAACACAGAATAGTGATATACTTTCGTCATATTCTCTCTATGGTCTGATCGATCATGCAGATTATTAATTAAAAATATCCTATTAAGAAAAAAGAAGAAGGTTTTAAGTGTCCCGCTCAGCTAATGCTTGCCAATTAGCAGCTAAAATAGAACAAAACAATTTATGAAAAAAAAAATATTTTGTACCAATTGCACTTGCGCAATTGATTTAGTTTACTTATTTAGGTTAGAATAAACTTGCCTTACTGGTCAACAAACTGAAGAACTAGTAAAAAGTAAATCGTGCAGATAATTGTCTCAAGAAAAACCAAACATGCTACTTATTTGTTGATACACCAAACGCGTAAAAGTAAAACTTAAAGTAAATGGCACGACAAACATTCATAGTAAAAGTATATAAAACGTAACTATCGCGTTCATTATAACGTTGTAGACAAACACGCACTTCCTCTCGGAAATGTTTATTATTTACTTATTTATGATATAAATCCTGCTACATAAATACATTAAAAGTTAAACAAATCCTTAATACTTTCAACATAAAAAAAAACACAAATAAAACCTACTTACAATATAACGGCATCTGCAAAAAAGGCAAGTAAATATTTGTACACTTACTTTGTCAACTATTTCTTCAGATGTCCGCAGCTTCACCGAATTCTGTCTCTTCGGGATAGTGGATCTCGAAGAGTACCGGTGCGACAGCCTCCTCGCGAAGTTACTCTTGAAGTCTTCACATCTCATGATGGACTCTACGGGTCTACTGAACTCCTGGTCCACAAGCCCGGGACTCTCATTAACATGTTGCATGAACATCGTTGGATACAAAACACTTTAAAAGTCATTATATACGAGCAACTGCATTGAATAAAGATCGTCGTCGTTGTATTTAAAGTGACGATGGCTTAACGCGCACAGCCGTGCAACCGTTACCGCTTGCGGTGTATGTGGTACTGATTCGATACCCCACCTGTCATGTTTACATCGTTTACCACCCAACTAAACGGACATGATTATTAAAATATCCATGATACAAAAAGACAGTAAATCATTTGTTCGATGATTTTAATAAATGTAATGTTAGATATTTTAATTACCAATCACAAAAAAAAAGGTTTTCGAAAAGTTAAAGTGTTGTCTTAATTTTTGTGTTCAGCGACATCTAGTGATACTTTTCGGTTTAAGTTAAGAACCAGAGTTAGTAACGCACGCTTTAGTTTATTATTTAATTCAAAGATGGCTCTGTACTCAACTATGTTTGATGGCCATTGTATTCACTAGATGTCACTAGTTAATAAACAATGAAAATATATTTTTACTTAAAACCTGCGCGAAACATATTTACTCTTTTTATTATTTTTTTTATTTGACAGGTGTCTTCCCTGTCTTCGTATTTCGTAACCAGTTTTGACCCAAAACCCACAAAATAATAAAAAATGTTGTAAATATGGTACCTTTATCTGTTGTCTGGCCATCTGCCGTCGACCTTAAGTTTTTGAATCAATAAAATGGATAATAGAGGAAGACCATCAGGTATTTTATTTTATGACATGTCTTCACTATACAATCTACACATATTCATGAATCTCAACGAAATCTGTAATGCATGCTGTATCACAAACCCGGAGTGTATCCAACGTCTCCAGTCAACCTCGCTACTTAACAGCCTTATGTACGGTCCAAGAAGAGGTGTTTTTTAATAGCATGTAGTCCGTTCGACTCCTGGGCAAATGCTTTCCCAATACCTACTTAAAATATTCAAAGGGCCATCGTACAATCCGGCCATACGCGTTTCAATATGTGTTCAACCAATATTTTGTCAAAATACTTACTATAATTTTAATGTTTAGAAATCATAATTTTGCCACCAACTTCTGTCGCTGCAAGCTGTACAAACCCTTAAGAATAATATCTCAGAACAAATAATTTAAGTACTAACCTAAATACGTAAGTATTTTTTTTAATGTTGTTGTATTTATATGATTTAACAAATGTTTTCATACAAGACGCATTCCACCATAATTACAGCGTGGTCATTTTTAAACCATCGTCATTGCCCTGCCCCTATACCAATTTGTTTGGGGTCGGCGTAGCATGGTTTTGTCTTCCATACTTCTCTTTAGCTCGTCATCTCCTTCATCATTTTCCTGTCCTTGTCCCATTCTATTAGGGGTCGGCGCATCACGTTTTCTCTTCCATTCTCCCCTATCAGACGTCATGGCATCATTTACACCTTTCTCCTTCATATCATTACTTACACAATCCATCCATCTTTCTTTGGTGGTCGATAAACATTCAGATCCATCACTCTTTTAGTCACATGTGCTTGTCATCTCCTTCCTAGCCATATTATCGTCCACGCAGTCCATCCATCGTTTCTTGGGTTTCCCTACTCTTTAGCCAATCAAAATTTTCCTCTATTTCTCCGCATAACCAAAAGAGCCCTTCCCAATACTGCAAACTGATAAGTTAATGAAGGTCATCATTTTTGTATTTCTGTGATTCAAACTTAATATTTAACAAGTTAGAAAATTATCAATTTGAATAAATTTGTAGAGGAGAAGCTCGGAATATCGTCGTTCGTCTGAGCTGACCCATGTATGCTTTAGTTATTTGTGTTTACCATCATTTCACGCAAATAGGTTAATATTATCTTATCCTATTCTGAGCTCTGGACTTCCATAAAAGCATTATTGCCCTCGCAGGGGGTGAATTTTGGTAAAAATATTATTGAATGCTCACTTTCGTAAACTTGAATGCTTCTTGGCAGGTTTTCAACATGCGTTGTGTGTCAACGGATTTCAGATTTTTATTACGTTGCTGTCAAACCAAAAAGACTGGCGTGGACACCAGTCCGCTATCCGCAGCCCGGTGCGACCTCCAATTTGTCCAGATTGACCACAACTTAATTTGTCATTATTGTTTCATATATTTTTTCAGTTTTGATGCTTAAACATGGGGAAGTTACCGCCAAAGCCGGACATTTGCAGTACGTTCGACCTCGTGGAGATCGTGTTCATATGCGTGATGTTCACGTTCATTCTGATCTTCTTGGCGCAAGCGGGTCGCATCCTCAGCTCTGGCTTCATACACAGCACCTCTAATAGAGTGTCGGGTGGTTCGGGTGGCTGTGAGGTATACCTTTCTAATATGAATATATTGTTTGTTTTACGTATTAGTCTTAATCTGGTTTGTAACTTTAAACGGTGCTTTATTATTTTTATATTACCTTAGACTTTGCTTTTTGATTAATTTAACACTGTCACAAACAAAGTGATCTGTATCTCCGTTGGATTGAGATTACTTTTGGGTCGCTGCTTCGACTACGAGACGGTGAAAATCGCAGTTATCATTATTTAATTTAGTCTCGCTGCTTCCAGAGGTAAACTATCTGCGACAGTACTGTATGTACGTACATACAGACATTCCAACAGTGCTGTAAGGATCTGTGTCACTCGACTGAGCGGCGCTGTGGATAAAGATTTTCTGTTTTAATTACTAAATGTAATGCTAATACATGAAGACTGTGGTAGACCCATACATATAAAAAAAAAATCAAAGAGCGACGCGCCTTAAGTACTATGTTCAGCTGATATCTGACAAGAAAAAGTGTTTATGTATTCTGAAAAATGTTATCCTCTATGTCCTAAACAAGGTGGTCAATGGTCATAAATACTATTATAAAGAAGTGTGTGGCTATGTTACAATTTTCATAAGAGACGATAGAGCAAAGTTGGTTTAGGATTAGGGAATCCGGAGTAAATGGACCCTTCACGAAGCCGTTAACCAAGAATTCAGTACATCAAACTATCACGCCTGTAATTCCTATAAGATATGGCAGAGGTGTACCTTATAGAACACCAATAGATTTCCCAGTTTCTTCCCATGAAACTGTTAGTCTACGCAAAAAATATTAATGGGAATTTACATATTTTTGGTCTGAATCATACCGTTTTACGATGTCAAATAACGCTCTCAAAATATGGTGCTAATGGAGGTATTGAATAGTGCGGGGTTAATGGAGGTATTAACAATAAAGATCGACTGCTGCACCGCGTGTTGCGGGTTCGGTCGGTTGGATTAAAGTGTTTTTCAAATTTGAAATTTGACCTTCATAATTTTTGTTACTAAAGGTAGTTCCAGAACAAAGAAAATTTCAGTGACGGGAAGTACAAGTCCCTCGGCTTCGTTAAGGGTTTATTTGCACTATATACGTCCATTACCATCTAAGGCCGACTTTTTTGTTGGTGGCAGTGTAATGGTACAGACGGGAGCGACGAGGTTCACAAGAGTGCGGGCGGCGGGAGCGACAAACAGTCAGTCGCAAAACGTCGTCGCAGTCGCAGACGGCAACGCCTGCTGTCAGATACAGATACATTATTATTACTATCCAAAGATGAAAATATATATTGGAAGTCAAGCCAAACAAATTATTACGTAGGTTTATAAATGGAAATAGATTACGAATTTAGAATCATAAAGAGAAACCTGTTGACTCTTCTTTCTCAAGTTCTCGACAACGCAGTGCGAACTGTCACCAAAAAAGTCGGCCTTTATATAAGTATATATATTTTATATGAGTGTATTGTACTAGGTGCTTAAGAAAATTACCTATAGTACCTTTGTACTCAAATTGCATGTTTTATTCCTGTCTGGTCTACTGTGTGTTCAGATATCAAACTGGCTAAAAATTTGTATAAGATTTAATTTTGCTCATTTGCGAGAAGATTGGCAAAACAAAAATATCTACAGTAGGTATGCCGTGGCAAAATTGGTAGTATTCTTTAAGGTGTTAAATTTGTCCTTTGTGTTCCGGGTTAGCGGTATCTCTTTCGAACAACCCGAAATCCCGGACAACCCATAAAAAAGATTCAACATATAAAAACTTATCTAATCATATATCCGAAAAATGATAATTATATCAAATAACTTATAGTATCTAGCAGTAGGTAAATGAATTTGATTTGAACTTTTCGCAAATGAACGAATGTCTAAAGATTACAAGTCAAATAATTGGCTATTACTAAATCATTAGAAACTGTCACAAATAGACTTTGATATAATTATTTTACAATTACTTTTTATGATTTTTTTACAGTCATAATGGCAACCAAAGAATAATTAACTAGTAACTTAATAAGAAAAATCTTCCGTATGGCGCTGAGGAGCAGCCGAGACAAGTAAGCATAAACAGTTATATTAAATTAAATACTAGCTGTCTTGCGCGGTTGCACCTGCGTCTTTAGTTGATGCCCCGCTCTCGTGTATAGCGTGATCTTGTTTAGCCATGTTAATTCCTAATTATGTAGCTTCCTATTGGTTAAAATCGGTTCAGTAGTTTTAGAGTTTATGCATTACAAACAAAAAAAAACAAATCTTTCCTCTTTTTTAATATAAGTGTAGATACTTAATTATGTAGTCGTCAGACCATCTGTCCCGCGGGCGTAGTCAGCAACTACAGAAGATCTGCTACTATGCTTACGTCTTTTGCATTGTCCGCATTCATACCAATTAGTCATACATATGCACGCTGGTTGCGTGTTTGCATAGAACAATGTTGGGGTTGGCTTCCAGTCTTACCGGATACAGCTGAATACCAGTATTTTACATGGAGCAACTTCCTATCTGACCTTTATTTCAACTGGTCTGCCGAAAGTCTCCCTTCGAATTTGACGTACATGGACACGTGTCGTTTATAAGTAAAGTATTGCCGGTAGTTGGATGTAAAATACAGCGTTTTACTAACTGTCAACTTCAAGAAAAATACTTTAGAAACGAAAAACTCAAGTGCTAAGCGTTATACCTTTATCCTAATAAGGGATCGTGCTTACCGAGGCACGGAGGAAACACATACATCCACCTCATCATCTGCCTAGCCTTTTCCCAACTATGTTGGGGTTGGCTTCCAGTCTTACCGGATGCAGCTGAATATCAGTATTTTACATGGAACGACTGCCTATCTGACCTCCACAACCCAGTTAGTACTGGGTAATGCGATACCCCTTGGTAAGACTGGTTGTCATTGCAGACTTTCGGAACACTGACTACCTGTAACGACTGTCAAAGATCTACAAATGACAGCCGGGACCAACGGCTTAACGTGCTTTCCGAGGCACGGAGGAAACTCGATATGTAACGGGTGGTCACCCATCCACAGACCAACCTAGGCAAGCGTGGCTTAACCTAAAGATCAACCTGAGCGGCTGCTATTTTTTAGCCACGAGCTCCTCCATCTGAATACACCTATGAAATAAAAATTTATCTGAAACGCCGTCCATTGGATTTGTTGACACATAAATAACAAAGGATTGGCCATGTAATGGCTGCCTATGAGAACGATCCCACTGTTTCTGGGATCCGTAGTCAATGGGAACCGAATAATGTACAATGCCATTGATTTTTTTCTTAACTGTAAAAAGGAAATTCTTTTTACCTTAAACCCATTTCAAATATTTTTCCGTTAGTCTTATTACTTTTTTTTGGGGTGGGAAATCATCAAATAACTTCCCCGCTCTGGGCGGAGCGGGGGGGAGTGTCAGACTTGTACTGACTAAACCCCACCCATGTTCCTTCTATTGCCATTTACGTTCCGGGGCCGCGGTATCTCTTTCGAACGACCCGCAACCAGTCTTATACCACTGAAGCAATTATTATGTTAATTCATGGACGGTGGTGGTGGTGATGGTGGTATTTGACATCACTTAGATTTTCGGCATGTCTATCGTGTACCACCTCAAGCATCTACAATCAGTGTTGACAAGCCTTCTCCAACTATGTTTGGATCTGCTGCAAGTCTAATTGAATGCAGCGGAATACCAGTATTTTAAATGGAACGGCTGCCTACCTGACCCCGATAATGTTAAAATCTTTACATCGCATATTCCCAGAGTACATGGCTCTCCATGGCAATGCTGTGAGCACATAACACTCTTTTGTTAAGGCGTTTATTTGTAACAACACTGGGCAGATAGCGGGCCATGGAATGACGACATAACTGCGCAAGATCTTTTTCCGTATTGCAGTCCATTGTGAGTTCTGAATGCTCTAATGAAAATACGTTTAAGGTAGCTGTTGTACTCCAAAGTGTTATAAATGTTACATCATTGATGTATCGTCTCAATACCCAATTGAAAGAAATTAATGTTGTCTAATTGTGGATTCTCGTATCACAGTTTTAGTTGCCATACTCCTCAGAAATTCTTTGACCGATTTTTATGTTTTTTTTTTTGTATTATCGGTAGGTCTGAGAATCGGTCGTAATCTATTTTTATACCCCTAAGTGATAAAGGTGGCCCTCTGAAGAAAATTTTGAGAGCTGAACAGCTAGTAGTGTTAATACGAAATGCCGCTTGACCAGGTTCTCTATAATTTTATGTCAAGAGCTCAAAGGGTAATTCATAAGTTATTCGTAGTACTATTCGACTATTTTATAAACATAATGTCTTTGTGTTGTAACGACGTGTCTCCGTCTGTTTCTGGATTCAATTCCCTTCCTAAAGGTGATAAAGTAAATGTCGGTTGTGCCTGACGAAATGACTCAAACTAAATATTAAGAAACCAGTATGTGTTCTCCAGCATTGCCGTACCCGGGGTTGCGGGTTGTTCGAAAGAGATACCGTGGCCCCTAAAGGGCAATAGAAGGAACATGGGTAGGTTTTAATCAGTACAAGTCGAACACTTTTCTCCGCTCCGCCTTGTGCGGGGGAAGTTACTCTCTCGTGTTTTTCCTTTATTCATTCTTTGCTTTATCTTTTCTTATGCCTTGGTCTATTTTGCCCATTTCTTTACTGTCTTCATGAAGTATTTTGTACAGAGTTTTCTTCAGCGGTACGGTAGCGTTTTTAAAAGGAATGTCTCTATCACCCTTGTTTTTGCGGTCACCTCTTACTTAAGCTCAAGTTTAACATCCACCTGTATCTATTCGTATTACTGTTCTAGTACAACTTAAGTCGAACTTATGCTAGTAACTTGATCTGGCCGGCTCCGAATTTGCCCCATTAAAAGTAAGTCTATATAACTGTGCATCTTGGAGTCACAGACAGCTCCCTGTGTGCAACGAGCTTGGATGCAGGTAGACCTCTGGGCAGTGCCAAAATACGTGGGCTGCTGCCTCCAGCCCACGTACTTTAGCACTGCCCAGAGGTTGCCTCATTTAGGGCAAAGTACTTCGATAACCCTGTAAGTACTCTTCGCGAGATTGTCAACAACACCAAGGCGCTGCTGGCCTATCTCATGGAGCTGGGGTAGATTGAATGATATTCCCACCCGTAAGTAAAATAAGCGCCTTGGACGTGGAGTTGCCACCAGACCGTTACTCAATACAACTGTGAACCGTCAGTGTGAATCCACCACTCCATCTTCACAGATAATATGCGCAACCCAAACCCATGATTGCACAAAGATGTATTCCCGCATTGTCGTTGTAACTAGCCATTGCATTTTTCATTACAAGCAAGCTATCCCCTCTCAACGGCCCTTTCATACACCATCGCCTCCGAATAAAAAGCAAGAACATTGTGAAACACCTTGCGATCTCGTAGGCGTTTGGTAATCGTGCCTAACGAAACCGGACCGAATTATTTTTTAAGTGTACAACAAGATTTGTGTTATGATTGTTACATAAGCTTGTGACGTCACCCCGTGACGACACGGTTCCGACATGGCCTAATAACACAATAGAATGACGAGAAGATTGGTGAATGCTATGGACTTAGGTGGGCTTAATACTTTAATCGTGACGCCCATTCCTCGAAGGTTCTTTAATAGATTATGATAATACTTTAAATGGTCGACTCAGCGATCGATTAATTATACAAAAAAAACGTTACGATGTTGACTTTTCTAGAAGTAACAAGACATCGATTAAAAATGTTCTTAAAAGTAGAAACCGTAAAACTTTAAAGATATAATGAACGTTGTATTAAAAACTATAATTGTACTTGGCGGGTCGTTTGCAACCCACCCGGGGGAGGCTATGTGAACGAATGATTCGAATACAGATAACGTTTGGTTCTAGAGTGAATGGTTATGAAGATATTGGCAGTGATTGAATGAGCCCCCCGTGCGAAAGACACCCATCTTCCTCCACATGAGTCGGGTTTTATTATTTACCTTGGCGTGCGATGGAGAAGAGGAACATAAGCTGTGTTTGCCCACCCGACTCTTGTTCGTGTACACCCAAGTCTTGTGCGTGTCCACCGAACCAAACACCGTAAATATTTTTGACGTAACTTTTGATAGATAGATAGAGATAGATAGATAGAATATTCTTTATTATGTACACCATACAAATAACAAGAAAAACATTAAGCAACTTATAAATAGGGTTACACAATGGGCGGTCTTATCGCTAAAAGTGATCCTTTCAAGACAACCTTTGGATGGATTTAAAGAAGGAGAAACAGTACTGTGGTGTAACATTTTTCAGAATTAATAGCTACATTTAAAAAAACAAATACTGATAAATAAATACATACAATACACATTTAAAATAATAATCATCAAAAGCAAAGAAGTATTTAATATTGTTGTTTAAAAAGAGAGGTAGTGCTTTTTTACCAGAATTTAAAAAGTGGACAGGGTATGAGCGCTCCTTACAGACATGGGCAGGGAATCCCATAGCCGTAAAGGATTTATCATAGAAGCTAGTAGAATGCACCGGCATCTCCAGTCTCAGATTTTCCGATGACCTCAGATATCTATTATGTGTCCGTGTCATGAAGGAACTTAAAACGTTCTCTAACGATTGGGGGGTTTCTAGGATTAAACAAAATATTGTATAGCTGAAACAAGATATGAGTATACCGGTCTTATGGGAAGCCACTTGAGCTATATACGAAATTCAGAGACATAATCATATCTTCTGCAATTTTTTTTGGGTATAAAATGATGTGAACGTACCTACACCCTCAAAAAATAACACGAACAATGCAAGTCGGCCTTTACTGTTCCCCTTTCTATGGCATGGGGCTCCTACCTGTCTATGAAAGTAAGTGACCCATCATCCACTAGAGAACTAATATCACAACCACAAGGTCTCCGAATGAAACAAAAATCTTATGGAAAACATGTTTTTATTTCAGAAAAGTATTACCATCCAGGCAAGCAGGCGCCGACCCGACTGACGATGAAGGACAGTACGTACTTACCTTTAACAAATCAATCATTTTTAGAGGACACAGTGAGGTTTTTCTATGAAGCGAGTAACTCAAATATCTACCAATAAATGAATGGTATATCATATTATAAGTTTTAGTTAAAATAACCAAAAACAACCCGATGATGAAGAGGATTAGGAGAACAGAATCATCTTGATCTAACTTATAATGCGAATAAACACATAAAAACACACAGGCATGCATGAGAAGACGGGGGCATAGCTTGTAGTTTTAGAACTAAAATCGCAAGCTTTTCCCGCGGCTATGAATGTCTAGACATAACAAAATGGACAAGGAAAACTTAACCTTAACGGATGGAGCGGATGAATGGGTGTGAAATATGGACCGGCAGCCGGTCTAGTAAGAGGGGGACGTAGGGGAGATAACCTGGACGCGTATCTTCTAGGAATATGTAGGTATGTGTATTTTTTTTCGTATTTCAGAGTACGTCGTGGCGGCGCTTCAGGAATTGCTTGTTTTCCGGGTTGTGAATACTTCACTAGAGTTTACAAGAAGTCTGGTGCATTCTTTTGGGTTCTCGTAATCCTTCCCATCGCCCTAATCCTCCTTCTTGTATTCTATTCTCTTCGCAAGTGTAAAACTAGACGACGAAGACGACGATGTAGAAGAGGATCACCAACAAATTCTGTAAGATCATGCACCTGTCAATCGGGTCGGTAGGTACCCTTGTAGTTTTTTTTTTACTCCCCCTACCCCTCTCCGGAAGACGGATCCGTGGCAAACTCTACGGTTTATGCCCTAGCCAATAATTTACCAAGTATTAAATATCTCGTCGTGCATGAGCACGATTATCATGACATGTTTTATTATGTGCTTCTGTGATAGCTATTCCTCATGAGGGAAGTTGTCACACCGGCACGAGGGTACAACGGTGGTATCGTTACCGGTATTCCATTGTCCACTAGTTTAGAGAAAATTCTAAGAAAAACTTTTTATAATTAAACCGCTTAACGGGTTGAGGGTTCTTCGAAAGAGATTCCATGACCCCAGAACATCAAGAGCAAAAGATTTGAAAATTGATGAGTTTTAGTGAGTTAAAGTCCGTCCAGAGCGAGGGAATTTATTTGTTGATTTTCATCCAAATAAAAAATAAAATGTCTTGTATGATAGACAGTCAATTACAAGTTCTTTTTTTGTGTTAAACTCAGTGCTATGTCCTCATTAGGCGAACATGAGCGTTGTTTGCTTCCAGTTCTCATCCCTATAAGTTAAAATTGTGTCTGTATAGCGCGTACCGTGCTCAATTAGCAGCATTCGCGAACTAACCCTTTCAATGAGGTGCGCATTTACAGCGAAATTTACTCCAAACTAAAGTGAAGACAGTAAAAGACCGGCCAACAGTCCACCAACACTGCTTAGAGCAGGGAGCGGACATCTGCTGCAATGTTTACCAAGTGAGGACACTGCCTTTCAAGTCAACTAGTGAAAATGGTTTTCGATCTTCCATTTATTGTAAACCTGCTCTTACTTTTCATAGGTGTAGGTGTAGATAAAAATAATAGTATTTGTTAAGCGCTGCTGCTGCCCGATGCTGACCTTCCAATGCAAGCAAGCATACTTCATGGTGTCGCCGGCGCTGGTCACAAAAACACGCGAGAACCGGTAGTATCTTAGCGGAGATTTCTAATCCTGTTAACTGGGCACCCAAATCAGACAGGTTTGATTATACATCTTACTTATTATTTAAATGGCTATAAACCTTGTAGCACTGGACCCTACAGTAGACTTTTGTCATTTATGAAATACTCTCTCTGTAACATTCTCTGATTGTTGTTTACCCTCATTACAGAAATGGGCTGATGCCCATTACAATACATCTGGGACAAGACTAATTATAAATAATATAATAACCAAACTACTCATTCTAACAAGATTCCAACTCACATATCCTATAATAAACAAACATTCATAATTATTCCAAATTTCCTCGGAAAATGATAATTTAACGTAACGGTTTCAAGATAATACAAAAAGTATGTAGGGCTTATTTACTGTTGTTAAATAAACGATAATTGCATCTGTCCGCAATATTTATGAGCGCCAAAATGTGGACGACCTTGAAGAACGAGACCCGCCACACGACCCACACTGCGCGCTGCGTTGCTCTTGCGCAAGCGTTTGTGTACTTTAACTTGAATGTATCGCAATCAGCTGATCTGGGGGCCTACCTTGTATAACGATATAACGTATACCATTATTCTTAAAATAATACTGTGTTTAAGAAGTGCTGGTACTGTCCCAGTATATAACAGTGTGTTTGTAGATTTTTGAAAAAACGAATCAATCTTGGAGACGGGGACAAAAATCAACTACGCATTTTGTGTCAATCCTTATTAATATTATAAAAGCGAAAGTGAGTTTGTTTGTTACCTCTTCACGCCTTAATGGCTAAACCGATTTTGATGGATTTTAGTACAAAGATAGTTGGGACCCGGGAGACGGACATAAGCTAATATAATTTTTTTTTAAAGTGGGATATGAGGAAGAAAGAGGGAAGAAAAGGGAAAACTTAGCTTTGCTATTACAAATCAATAAGGCGCAAGGGCAAAAACTGCAGGTAGCAGGTACCTGCAAATCAGGAGAGGGGCACTGTGTTACCCCAAATTTAACGCGAGCGAAGCCGCGGGCAAAAGCTAGTTGCCACATAGTTTTATTTATTTGCCTTCTCTCATATATATACGGTTGGTCAGTACTGTTTATGCAGTTGGTACTTTGTAGGTACAGGATAATTGGTAAAAAGGGGCTAACTAAAACTATTTTCATCTGAAACAAATGTACCTCAAACAGTAGTTAATAATTTGCCTTGAGCTGTTTGAAGTCTTAAAATGTATGGTTCTTTATGACATGCTATGTTTGAAATTAACTTAGATCAGTTAGTTATGGGAGGTAGAGTTAACTTTCTAAATTTAGTTAATTCTTTCTATCTTTGATTACCGTTATTTCTTTTCCAGTTTCAAAATACGTGACAGGAACATGCCTGGAGTACCAAACTCTTCATAAACACTATCTTATTGCTTTGATCTGATCGGCAATATAAACTTTTTAGAAGAATGCGGTAATGCATAAATCAATACAGATTTTTGATAAATGAACAAAAATAAATGATGACTGTGTTATTCCAAATAAATTCTCAAGTTACATTTTTTTTTTACTTTTATTTAAACAATAAATAGGTTTATTTCCTTTATATTATTTATATTAAAACTCTAAATGAGGTTATTTCCTTTATTTTTTAATTACGAACTGACAATATACCTACATCTTAATATGTAGTTTTTTATTGTCGTTAAAATTCAAAAGATGGTCATAAAATACATACATCATCAGATAGAATTACGGTACCTGGAGGCTTACCATCAACTGTTATTGCGATTCAATTGATGGCCTAAAATAAACTGTTTTGCTATTTCATACCACAATATCCATAACATGATCCAGTTTAGGCAACGCCAAATCAAGTCGACAATTGCTTCGAAACTGTTTTCGTTCATTCATTTTTCATACCATGACGTGACCTATCAACCTGAAAAGGATGGCTTATGTGTCAAAGTAACTAATTCAAAAAAAGTTGGTATTTCTTGGCGTGAAATGAGTCGTTTTGTTAATAACTTTATAAAAATTGTGATAATATACGTAATTCAAGGTATTTCAGCCATTATTCGTATTACTTATTAATATAACTTCAAATAATACTAATAAAATTAAGTAAAGAACTCTATTTATCTATTTATTTTAGTTAGTAGAATAGTTGTTGACTGCAATTGAATACAATTAGTGTGCAGGCATTAAATCAATTAATATACTGATTTTTATTACGGATTCCTGTCATAAAAAATAATTATGTAAGATCAACTTTTTGTTCAACTACGTAAAACAGAACGTCATTTGTCATCGACAGGTTACTAACGGCCGTTCCCAATAACCTATCCTCAGTAAGCGATATCTTGTTATGAACGATAAATAGTAGACTTCTATCTATCCTTATTTTACGTCCCACAAGTGACGATAACGTCTATCGAGGCATCGACATCGGTAGATAAGTTCAGCTATCCAGCCCTCCCATATGTTTTGTTACTACAAAAGCTACAAAAAAAACAACGTTTAAACAAATATCATTTCATATAACTTTTTCGTAAAACAATACAAATTGATCAAATTAAAGCATTGGTGATATTTTTATGCTAAATTAAGATTGGTAATCATAGTGATCTGTTTCATTGTCATTATTTTAGTGAACAAATATTGGGCGCGTAAAAAGGAAGAACGAAACGTAGTCAAGGTTTTTCAAATATCAATTGGGAAAAAAAATAACTACTTCGACTATCTGTCGTTTACGGTTAAATCATTGTTGTACTCCTGTTTTCTTGGCCAAACTTAGGAATAGGGATAGCTCTCTTTGTGAATGCGGTTTGGATGAAGGAAACGTGGACCATTTATTTTTCTCCTGTCCCAAATTGCGGTTCTCTTTTCATGAAATCATTCCTCTTCATATCCCTCGTCCAACTTCTGTTAAATGTCTTCTTTCTTTTGTTTTTTCTCGTTTTGTTTTCAAACTATGTAAATTCATCGAAATTAATAAAATTAAGTTGTAACTTTTTGGATCGTTAATTTTTTTTCACTTTTTCATCTTCAGAATCACTGTCCCAATCAGATAATTCCATTAACATTGATAAATCACTTTCACTAGACTCAGACATTATTAAAAATGATGAAAACACTGCACTTTTACAAATTTATTTGAACAATAAACAACGCATATCCTTGCAATTCGACGGATTGACAAATTTGGTTATCTTTAGTATTGACATCACTGTCAAAAGATTATTGGGACGCATAATGTTGCAATTTCATAGAAATATCTATCTGCACTATGACATAGCCCCTCCCATCGATAGATAGCGTATGGCGGTTAGTTGTCATAACCATCAGTATTATATTGGGACATCAAAACCGATGATAGACAGAATTTTCTATCGTTAGTAGGTGAAAACTGGTGATAGATAGGTTATTGGGAACGGCCGTTAGTCTGTGGAGGTGCGTTCCTAACTCGTCTTAATCAATTTATTTTAACAACAACACTAAGCAAACCTTTTATATTTCTTAATTAAATAATTATATAAACTACTATTATTTAATGAGTACTAAATATGGCGTAATGGTATATAATTTGAAGCTAGAAAACGTAATTTGAAAATGTTTTTGTTGTAATTTTTATACAGATTATGCTTCGAAACGCAACGCATATGGTGCGAGTAAAAGAGACAGACTTATGCAACGTCTGTATAGCGTCACCTCTTTCTCACACCGCGGACCACAGACAAATTTCGATCTTTCATTCAGTCCATGAAGATTCAAACTCCTGTCAGCTAAAGGCACTTCATGGTACGAATCTGCACGATTTAGTTTAGGTACTTATACTGGATTACATCGGAAGTGAATGGTTAACTAAAAGTTGATGGTAGGCCTACTGTTCAAAAATAATATATGGTTACACGGTTATAAATGGTTTATCTTATCAGACAACCGGAAGCAGCTGAATACCAGTATTTTAGATTGAGCGACTACCTATATGACCTCCACAACCCAGTTAGTACTAGATAATACGCTACTCTTTGGTAAGACTGGTTGTCAGACTTTTTGGGACACTGACTACCTGTAAGAACAGTCAAAGATCTACAAATGACAACCGGGACCAGCTTAACGAGCTTTTCGAGGCACGAAGGAAACTCTGAATATAACGGGTGGTCAGCCATCCACAAACCAACCTTAGCAAACGCGGCTTAACCTACAGAATTACCTGCCCAAATTTCCATAAAAAAAATAAAAAAACATACTAATTTTATTATTGATTCGGTTCGGGAATCATTAGCAAAACAACGCCTTAAATTTGACGAGAATGCAACGACAAATTGTATAATTTTTATTTCTACTCCTCCTAAAAGCCTAGCCTGATTTGGAAGAAATTTTGTGTGCATATTTCAATGGATTTCCGACCTACCATCTATCTACAACCTTTCGTAAACCTGATAACGTTTTTAAGCCGTTTCTGCCAACAGGGCAACGATCATCGCTTGGTAGCTGGTAAAACGTGTCGTGGGTTTCCCGCACGAAAAAAATATTTGTAGGACCCATGCAATAAAATATTTGTAAACGCACCCAAGTTCCAGGAGAAATTCCTAGTATGGGGCAAAGTTTATTGAAAAAAAAAAAACAAATGAAAATTACCGCGATTAAGGTTTGAATGCACGATAAGACAGAGAGAAGTAAAGAACTGCTGTAGCTGATTGATGATGAATTAAGTAAACCTGTCTTTAGATTTACCAGTAAGCAATATCTAACTACAACCATCGTAGCAGCCCACCCAATGTAACACTGAGGAAATCTTGTATATTACATATTTTATGCAATGGCCTACAAAACCCCGAAAAATGGTGTGACCTAAGACATGACCTTGCTAAACTCCTTTCCTTTTACGTTTGAATAACTTAAGTAACATAACATTGCGCTTATAACCCCTTAGGAGCTAGTCAGCAGTTTACTTAATAAATACAGCCACATTTCGCCAGCAAGTCCCATCAAGGTAGATGTTTAGAATAAAAAAATAACCCTGCTCCATAATTTAATACAATCCATCAACGGGGGTAGAAGAAAAGAATATTTTAAATTAGCTTGAGATGCAACCATTACAAGCTAATTTAAAATTCGCACTCATTCACAGCTCAACAGCTGTGAATGAGTGCGAATATTTAGATGTGTAGGTAGTGTTTAAACAATTTGTTTGCCGACAACAAACTAAGTTTTCTTTAAGAATTCTGGAAATTATGTCACCAGTAGCTCATTTAATAGGAAAAGCGAACAATATTTTGAAAAACGACAGGTTACAACGAATATGTAGAAGTTTTGGTTTCTGGTAACCGGTAGAGGTCCAACAAGTTCAATGCTATGCATCTGAAAAGGTTGGTTACAAGACTTAGGTTTACCGATGTGTCCAAACGTTGTGTGATTTTGGTGTTTGTGTGGAAGTAATCTACCTAGAGCACCCGTCCAATGGCCCCTAGCCTAGCCCACGATCTATCCACGATATACCGACTGCACTTGCCCAAAAATATTGAGAGGTACCTACCTCTCAAAAGTTTTGGGCAAGTGCAGTTACGAGAACTGGGTTTTTTTTTATACATTTCCTCACACTAGGAATTTCTCCTGTATCGTGGGTGCGTTTACAAACATTTAAAATCACATACACAAAGAGCCAGACCCGAAACTACTATCTGCAGGTCATACAAATATTTGTACTGTGAGGGAATCGAACCCGCGACACGCAGCGCAACAGTCGATCGTTCAGCCACTGCGCCAACAACACTTGATTCGACCAGGGAGCCGAACCCAGCGGTCCCAAGCGAATGAATGAAGAGCATGAATTCATGTTCAACAGTTTTGCGATCATGTATTTAGTACTTATGTACATATTATTTAAGTTATTCGGGTTACTTAACTGATCAATTAAATTCATCCAAGCCATAAAATGGCCGGGGTTGCGAATTGTTCGAAAGAGATACCGCGGCTCCGGAACACAAAGAGCAAAACTAGGAATATGAGTTGGTTTTAGTCAGTAAAAGTCTGACATTCAGCCCGCTTCTCCGGGGATATTTTTGTTGATTTACCATCCGCTAGAAAAAATCCATAAAATGGTAAAAATAATATTACCACCAGTTTCGAAAAATTGATGATGCAAAGTATCAAAAGCCTAACCCAATACGAAATATAATGAGAAGAATTGAACAAAGTTTTGCCCTTTCTGTATAACCTTGGCCCGATGAGAGAATGGCTTTCATTGGGTGTCGTTGACTGCATGTCGTCATAGCAGCGACGACGACTTACACACGTAAACAAATGCGGTACTCGGCTGCGTCTGCGCATTCAATAGAAAACATATGAATGACACAGTATTTGCAATAGGACTGAATTTATTAGAGTGTTCTTCTATAAGTATATTAAGATATTATGATGCATGTGTAACATTAGCATTTGACTCATCATCTACCTAGCCTTTTCCCCAGCTATGTTTCAGACGATTTCTTTACTACCTGAATGCAGTATTCTACAGGGAGCGACTACCTGTCTGACCTCCACAATCCAGTTAGTTCTGAATATTAAATGGATTTTTGAGGTTACTCTTTGGTGAGACTGGTTCTCGGATTTTCGGGCCAAACCTGTAACGATTGTCCGAGATCTACAAATAACATGTGGTTTCCGAGGAACGGAGGAAATTTTGTGTGTAATATAGCACCCGCTTCGACACAAGTAGCTGAGCAGTGTCTGAAACCTCGACAAGATTTTAATCATATAATCCTACTAATATTAAATGCGAATGTTTGTGTGGATGTATGGATGGATATATGGATATTTGTTAGTTTTTCACGTCAAAACGGCTCAACGGATCTTGATGAAATTTGGCACAGAGGTATATTATAGTCTGGAATAACAAATGGGATACTCTTTTTCGATATTACGTGGATGAAGCCGCGGGCGCCAGCAAGTATTATTATAATTTGCAGTGCTGCAACTATTAATAATAAAAGAGAATGTGAGTTTTCAGCATATCTAGCTCAGGCCTAAGCATTCATTGGCGACCTAGTATTTAGTTTCTTAGCAATTATAATTGCACCCCCAGTAAGAGATACTTCAAATATATAACTTGAATCGTTTATATATGATCAAGACCGATGAAGAAAATGAATTAGAACTAATTTAAGACCATTAATGTAAATGTAGGTCACAAGTTCTGTGTACCTTTAGCATGACGTAACAATAAGGTGCCCAGCCATGCGACTGCGCAGCCCACGTCTGTCTCTCTATACACACTGTTATTTTATACCACTATCTCTTTTGGTGGTATTGTGTAAACCCCCATTGTTTTCAGAGTACCTCATGATTTTATCACGTGTTATTTCATTATTATTATTTTTACGGAAAATTAAGTCGGGATCGATGCCGCACTTTAAGAAATAATTGCTTATCTCCCACTACAAATAAAAAACCAAAATATTTTATTTGTAAAACTGGCAAATAATTTGGTTCTTTATCTACAAATTCATGAAAAAATATTATTGTTATTATTTCCTGAGTAGTAGCGATTTTTGCGGACCTCTACTTTGGCTTTTTTTACGTCCAAATAAATTACGTTTAGGATAGATAACCTACTGAAAAAAAGGCTTCCCTGCAAAACTTTGATCGTAGCTTGCTTGCATTAGCACATAGCAAACGACGCGGTCCACGCGACTCAAGCGATTAATCAAGTAATTACAATTGGGGCATCTATCCTCCGGAGGTATCTATGTCGACTTTTCCGTACCTATTTTTTTCCCTTCATTTATTTACATATTTCTCTATTAACAAAAAAACAATTTAAATATACAAAAGATAGCCCACCGGTATAGCGAACAGGGTCCAAGCTACCGGCAGTCAGGGCTCCAGAGAAAGGAACTTCCTAACAATACGAGCCGTGTCCAAGAGTACCACTTTCTGTATCAAGCCTTTGATCCAGCCGCCTAACGAGAGCCTCCTCAGGTGTTGGTCGAGGCTCTTGGCAATTAAGCCATTGGCAGATACGACTATGTCGGCACAATGATCCCACATGTCGACAACCTCGCGACCCAAGTCAAATACTTGATTTGCTTATCTTTCTCGGCTTTCACGAGATTCTCTCCCTACCTATAATTATTATTGGAAGACGTATCAAAAATACTAGCGTAATTTACATATTTAATAGATTTTGTTAAACTACAATCAAATACTATTATTTATTTAACTATTTATGTAATACAGTAAATCAGACAGGATAAAAACATATAAAATTTGAGTACAAAGGTGCTGCTTATTTCTTAAGAAATTTCTGCCAGCAGACCTGCGAAAGGAGATATGAGAACGAAATGTAGACGATAGTGTGTGAGAGAGTATTAGAAAAATATGTGTGTGCCTTAACCTATTATAACTTACATATATAAGTAAATATTAATGAATACTTGTATAAATACCTACATAATGCTTAAATTTATATCCATAAATAAATACATATATTACGATTGAGAGGTCTCTCTTTCACTCTGTTTTCATTTATTATTGTTTTTAAACTCATTCATAGTCAACCGAAAGTATTGCTCACAGTCAGTTAGTCTAACTGCAGCGCCGTAATCGCTTAATAGTTGAGTAACCACGGTTTTATCATTTTGATCTATTTTAGCGTAAACAGTAATTATATTGACCTAGGTTATCTAATCTAGACTGTGTAATTTCTTATTATTTAACATTGTCCAATTCGTTGTCAAGGTCCAGTTTGTCAAGGTAAATGGTTTCATTCATGAATTTGTAAAGCTGTATCAGTTCAATGCTGAAATAATTATGTAAGATTTTTAGCTTTCATTAAAATAAATTAAACGTTTTCAATTTTTTTGGGAACTGACATTATTCTGAAACTCTGTTTAAACAAGAAATATATCTGTACCTACTTATAAAGATTTTCGCAACTTGGCTAAGTATTGGTGACTCAAGTTGGCGTTCACATGTTCACATACGTCGATAGTTACAAAAGGTCATTAACGCCTTTCTATGAGCTTTACCCATTTTGAGATGTCTAAACATGTTGCCTACATTCATTGATAATTGGCGTCTATCTTTTTTATAATCAAAAAGCACGCTCTCTTTCTAATTGTGAACGTACAATCATAGCTGTAAAAATTTTGAGTTATGTAACTCATGTATGTGCGATTTTGTCAGTTTTTTTTGTTACTTTTTTGCGCGAATACTCGTTTACTGCCCAAGTGAGACTAGTGCTGTTCACGCACACGCATCGACGAACTTCGCCTATTATATTAACCTACTATCCTGCCAACGTATTACCACTTGCTTAATATAATTAATCCGAAAATTTGTATGGATGTTTGCTACGATTTCACCTAACTAAACTAATTTCAAATAAATTTGTCACACAGATAGTTATTTGTTTATTCATTTTTACACATATTTTAAATTGTACATATTTCTTATTAATAAAAAGACATTTATAAATACAAAAAGTTTATTTTTATTTTTTAGTTTATACCTTAATAACAAATAGGCTACTATTTATCCCAGTTTCCTTGGGATATATTCCAAGGTACACACGGGCGAAGCTGCGGGGAACTGCCGGTTGTCATATAAACACGCATGGTTGCATTTTCAAAGATTGAATCGGTGGAAGTCCAACAATATTTTCGCATGCATGGAGATTTTGATTACAGGCGGTGGCAACGCGCTTCACAAATTCTCTTGCAGGATACCCTAATTGATACCCAGCTCCGTTTTGGGGAGCGGAGGGTTCTCCTACTGTCTGTCTCTAACCACTCGGTTAGAGACAGACAGTAGGATTTTACTCAAACCATGTGTACTACCATGTGTCAAAGGCCCGGAAAATACAAGATCATTCGCCCGCACCCCGACTGGTAGTTTTATCTCGTAGACTTGAGCAAGCTTTATAATAGGTTAAGACTTAAGACTCATGTTCCAGACATAAGTCCTAACCTTGTACAAAGCTTGACACTTAGAAAACCTGGACATAATGCCCTAATAACCTAAAAAACTTTGATAAAAATACTTACTGGGACTGGGAACCTGGTTGACAAAAGCAAGGGAAACATATTCAGATGACTCGGCCCTGCAGTAGTTATACCCAGTGCTGTTCCGCTAAAAAGTTCTGTTAAAAGACAAATGAAGGATTAATTACTGACATCTTCTCGTGAACACGTTCATCATGACTTGCCTGATGCAATTACCAATTATCACAGCACAACGAACGAATTGGTCGTATACAAAAACTGCTACTGCTTGCATAGTGACTGACGTTTTGTCCCTTTCAATTTCATTACGACCTGCCGACTAAGGTACCTATTTAAGGTATGTTGAAAGAGAACTTGTCCTAAACCTGGATTCTTTTACATCGAAAATACTTATGTGATTTTGTACTGGTTTCGCTGTGGATTTGACTAATTAAATTTAACTAATTTAAATTACATTTAACTAATGTAAGTTAAATGTAACATCCTCTTCAATCCGGAACGATAACTCGATTACTGATAATGACTGATGTATGATAGACTTTACCCTTAATTTCATAATCATTACTTCAACTTCAACTCTTCATTAATGGCTTTTGTGGACGAGAGAAACCACAATTTTGCCAATATCACGTGTATACTGGTAATAAACTATCAAACGCTGGAGAATATTTAGCAAGTAATCACAGTAGGTAATTATAAAAATATAGAAACAAATAAAAGTATTTCTTTGCACTATCCCATTACAAAATATGTCTTTTCATTTAATGTCATCCGCACCATGCTACAGCGAAATGTCAGCTAGCGAATGTGATGAACGATCAGTACCCTTATGCCTCAGTTAAGTAAGCAATGCGTCGACTATTATCCTTTCCACAATTTTACATGAAGCAATGTAATGGCTAAGAGGTAAATGTAAGGTGTGCTTTGCATCTGAAAGTCACACTAATATGATATTAATGATTTTTGAAACAAACTATTGCATGTCCAGAAAAAAAAATACATTAGCAAATAATTTCAGCCTAATTTTGAATACACTGAGGTGACCTTAATCGGCTACGGTACGATTTTTGTCATTTATGTAACACTTGTAATAATTCAACAGCAGCCTAAACAAAAAGTAAGGAATGATCAACCTTTTGTCGTTTCTAATTAAAATTTTCCTTTTATTTGGCAAGGAAAAGATTTCGTTGCACGACACCTACAAGCCTATTAATATTCTTGCAGGTGAAGGCGACTTTTTATACAAGGCTGCTTTTATTGTATAAAAAGTCGCCTTCATTTTAAAATGGAGTCAATTAATGAACATATTATTAGAAATTAATTAATCTGAAGAACAGTCTACTCAGTCAATTAGCATACGTAAGTAATGGTATATATTACAGTAAGTTGAAATTATAAGTTAAGTATATGGTTTGTATCGGATGACTTGAGTAGATTATTCTTTTTTGATTGATTAATTTTTGATACCCTAGAGCCTAGTCATATACGAGAGATGTAGGTTGGAAGAAAGTAATGAAGGAAATAGGACATAAACCAAAAGAAGGAAAAACATTTTCATTTGCCCCCGTTAGAGTCTTTACCTAGGATACAAACAACTAAAACATATTTGAATTGGGAATTTATCTGTAAAATGTGTAGCAGCAAGCTAGCACTTAAATTTAGAAAGAAACTGTAATGTATTATTCAAATAAAAGTTCAAGAACTAGATGTAACGTGGAAATTAAAAAATGAATTACTGGTCTGAAATAGCTACAACTAAAAATGCATTCAAATTTAGCACAAGTGAATTATGACTCACTTGTAAATAGCGTAAGCCTAAAAATGTTGCTGGTCCCTGCAACATTCACTGAAAACCGCAGTTACCGTATCTAAATATCTGTTGCGGTGGAGCGCAACGTACATCGGCAATCGGCAGCTAGCAAAATATCAAGCCTGCTCGTGCCCGCCATCAGTGTTCGTTCACTCTCAGTGCTACGTGTACGTGCCCCAAGTGATTTTGCGCGGGAAACTTTGACAAGTGAGTTTTTACTTTTTATTTATCTATGGTTTCAAGTTTCCGCGGGAAAATTGACAAGTGACATTTAATTTTTTTTATCTACCTGGATTTTGTTGTACAGTGGGTTGTAAAAAGGCGTTTATTTCTTTATAATGAAATTAATTAATAATAAATAAATGTCCACTATTTTTAAAACACAATAAAATATATTTTAAAGCTATGCGAATGTAAGTTAAAAATTAAAGCAATGCGATTTTTTTTACTATTTTAGTAGGTAACTGAGAAAACGTGCCGGAATTGACATCTGACTAATTGACATCTGAGTGCTTGTTTTTGAGTCCCCCCTATGCTGAGCAAAAGTCTCCCTTGTGTGTTTTCCCAGTAAATAAGTATTGTCGTTACAATGCAATGGCGCGATAGCGTCATTGGGACACTTATCCTTATATTTTAAAGCGGTAGTTTAGATGTGGAATCTTCGGAATTACTTTTTTAGTTGGTGGGAAATCATCAAAAAAGGGAGTGGAATGAGGGAGTGTCAGACTTTTACCAACTAAAACTCACCCGTGATCCTTTTTTTTGCCCTTTATGTGCCGAGACCGCGGTATCTTTTTCGAACAACCCGCAACGCACTCTTCGGAGCGATTCTGCAACCGTTCTCCGACAGTCGTTTCTCCTTTGGACTGTTCACCGACAGGACGTTTCGTTTTTGAGAGATTCGTCGATAGAACGTTTCACCTATGGATGTTTCGCCGACAGAATGGTTCGCATTTGTTAGTTTCGACGACAGGACTTTTCCACTATGGAATATTCGCCGTCAGATCGTTTTGTCTACGATTGTTTCGACATGGCTTTTTCACTATTATACTACAAAGCCGCCAAAAAGCTACTTGATCCGTTTCCATTTCGCTAATGGAAAGCTACATTATTCCTGAGCATTCAAAGCAATTTTTACATTCCTGTAGGATAATTTTCAGCTATAATGTGAGCTACCATCCGATGTATATTTATTAATTGTGATTATTAATGACTTGTTAAAAATCTGTGCAACTTGTAACGCCTCGTAAATCTCTGGGGACATTGTCACAGAATAAGTAATAGTACAACCATTTTGAGTTGCAATATCTTTCTCCACTGTGAATCCAGAATTTAGAATGATAATAATTATTGTCTATAATTTCAATAAAGAAACCAAATATCATTCTCGGCCATCAATGTTTGATACCTTATCATGAGGAAACATAAAAACCACCCCTAAGACAACCCACTGGCCAAAATAACTAGTCCACCATCTTTGGAGTCCTCCGTGTTGATGTAGAATGGCGTCACTGAACTAATCATGCATTGCCAACCATTCATGTATTAAAACTACAGCTCCAACCGCGTTTTTTTTTTTGAGGTGGGAAATCATCATATAACTTCCCCGGCTCTGGGCGGAGCGGGGGGGAGTGTCAGATTTTTACTGACTAAAACCCACCCATGTTCCTTCTATTGCCCTTTACGTTCCGGGGCCGCGGTATCTCTTTCGAACAACCCGCAACCCCGGCAGGCGGAGACTCTGGCAAGCCCCTCTGCTTTGCTGACAGCTCCAACCGCTGTGGGTCTAATTTAACTGTTGAGATTTTTGTCATATAAATTACAGAGAGATAGATATCCTCTATTAAACAATAGCAGTGCTTTCCGAAAACCAATTTGAGCTCAATTATCACATAACCTCATGCAATACCATCGTAAGGGAGGTTCTTGGTTGGGGCCATATAATCAGTTAAAAAGTCGGTGACCAAATGGAGATTCTCTTCGAATCAGCCGTAACGCCCACACAGTTCAACTAGATTTTCCAAATATAGGTCAACGAAATACTTTCAATCGTGACCACACTGGCAGAGAGTTCGGTGATCACAGTTGGCGTACCAGGACGGAGGAAAGAGAGCCTTGTCATACAGGCAATAAGAACCTATAACGGTCCTTATTTGTTTATTTATTTCGCCGGTTTTACAAAGTCCTCAGAATGCTGGTCAGCCTTATACCTTACATCCTAAGAGTTTTAAAAGGCATACTATTATTATAAAGTTCGACTGGATGGATTTTCGTAACTCTTTTCTCGTGGTTTTTGAATGAAGTTTTTTTTTATTTGATTTGACCTAGATTAACACATAATTATAATACTTTTAATTCCTGTAGTAAGTACGATCCCTAAAGTTACAGTTACCGCTGGTACAACCTATTTAATAATAGTTACAGTAAACCTCACCAAACAGTTGAAAGTTGAAACCCTTCGACCTTGAGCTAGACTAGTAGGGAATTTTAGTAGAATACGAGGCCAACTTATACCTACTGGTTTTGCTACCACGTGCGGTATATACCTACTTGCTTGACAAGCAAAACAACCGAAACGGTTATGTAAGTGCAGTAAGCCTAGAATGCATTACAGAATATTACCTGGTACTGTGTAGTTGTTTCATAATTTCAACAATTACCACTGGTATTATAAATGCTAAGTGAAATCATCTGTGTGCTTTGTTTGTCTCAATTACAGAACTGGGTACTACGTTACCCGAAAAACAACTCAAGAACAAGCTCTCGCAAAAACGAGGTTCCGTGTTTCAACTAGGTCGCAGGCCTATAAAACGTTGAGAAAGACAAATAAACAGTAAAACGGCGCGGCGTAGAAAAGTTTGATGATTAAATCAATATCGAAATTATTTACGAAATTAGCATGTGAGGTGTCGTTTACATTTTGTCATCAACCTACTCAGGCGCGAAATGAGAATGAACACGTCACATTTCGCAATCACCATCTGTCGTAATCTGTGTAGATTGATTCCATTACCTTCTCCGGTTGCATTTCACTATAGGCCTGACCTATTACAACGTGCCTTCGGTAATTTTCCAGCAATGTATGACGTTGTTCAATATGTACCGCTTATTATCCGAGCTGTCCTGTGCCAGAAACGGTGTCGTAACTGAAACTCGGTGATGTATAGACTCTGTGTTTGATTTTGTTGAGAAAACCTGTTCCATAGTATTGTGTGGAGGGTAAAGTATCTGTATTCTCGGATGAGCTGTGAGTTCTTTAGAAAGATGAGAGATTACTCAGAGGCCCGGAAGTCTGATAAGTCTTACCAATATAAACTGGGTTGTGTAAGTCAGAAAGGTTGTTCTATGTAAGATACTGATATGCAAATGAATCCAGTTTGTTTGGAACAGTTGGAAATATTATCATCTGCCTCGCAGGCATATGATAATGACTGATTATGGTACTTTATCCTGAGGGTTAATAAGTGGGAATAACATTCATATCGTTTTGACTTTTTAAAACCAGATTCTGCGGTTGTCATAATTTTAACTTGAACTAGCTCGTATCATCAAGTCAATACAATTTTTACTTGAATTTTTTCGTCTAGACCTCTCTTACATGCAACATCGGAGTCCAAACTAACAGACTATAAACCCGAAAATCGTTTTGGTAACATTTAGAGTAAATAGCTACAAAAAGTGTACAACCGAAACCCATACTAAAGGTTCCATACTTTTGGTAGGACCGTAAAAATATACTTTCCTTTATGTAGGTATTCATCAGCTCTTTCTAATCCTGAAGTGGCTTAAATACCAATGGTATATAGACATATAGTATCTAAGTACCCCAAGTTAAAAGATTTGCAACCTTTGCGTAATTTAGCAGATGGATTCATGATTTCATGAATAATGACCAGACATGAATTTTTTTATTCATACCTAATTACATCAATTACTAAAATTTTAATGTGAGTTATTTTTGAGTAGGTACTACTAACTAATTTTAAAACAAGACTAATTAATTAGGCAGACATTTAAAAAAATCTAATTTAATTCAAAATTAACGGCCATCAATCGGACACTAACGAGCTGTATTGCGTATGTATTATTATTATACTATTCTTCGTTTTAATAACCCCTTGGCCACAAGTCTCACGCGTCTTGCGACGAAGACTGCGGAACAAACAAATGACACAAGTGGTTAAAAGTAAGGAACAATTTATCGGGTTTTAAGGTTAACCATTAAAATATTACTAGTTAACTAGAATGGGAGACACAAGCATCGAGCACGGGCTAACTCTGTCACATTTTTATGTACAGACGCCTGCACATCAAGCTACTACAATCTGTCAGATTTCTTTGATAGATTTTCGACTTTATTTCTAAAGTATTAAGTCCAAGATTCACTGGGAAAAATTGACAGTTTCGGGTAGCTTGACCTGCTGGCGTCTGTACAAAAACTGTATGTGAACCGCTTATTAAAGGCTGATTAACCTGAGTACGAATTACCCTATACTCCAGGGATTTTCAACTAACCCAAAAAAAAATAACTTCGTTTAGACGGTCGTCTTGCGAAAGCATAAAGCTTACTCGTAAATATTTGAATGTCTTTAGCCGGCACGCATCGCCTCAGGTCGTGAACGGGGCTGTATATCAGAGCACGTGCTTGAGCCTGATGCAATTTCATAAGACCGCAACCCGTTCGCAGTTCTACCCTAATTACAACGCACAACTTATGTAATCTCGTACAATTACTTAGATTAACAAAATGATATATTGCAGTCACCGTTGCTACATTGTTAGTTCGTTGCAACAGATCAAAGGCCCTAGCAGAAAACATTTCTGATCTGAGCTATTGATAATTTGACGTTTACAAACTTATATAGTAGGCTTGACGAATGGGGTCAAATAAAGTGATAATTTGTGAATTAGCCGCTGCGCTTACGCAGCAACTTCACGTGACGCAACTGTCATCTTAGTAAAGTCGCAGCAAACGTTTAGATTTGCACAGTTTTTTGTAAATATATGAGAAAATATATAAACAGCCAGTTGCCGAAACTTGAACATCCAAATTATCTACATAAATTGACATAATTGTATCATTTTATTTATTAAATTAAGTCTAAGTTTCCTCGTATTAAGTGAAAGGGGACGTCAAGTTAGAGGGTATTACCGACATTAGGCATTTAAAATTTTATAATTTATTTAGAAAACTAACTGCGACCAATAATGCTTTACAAATGAATATAAAACAGTTTAGTAAGGCTAATAATAGGTTTCCCTGTTAACTCTGCATAGGTACCATGCGAACGGACAGTAAACAACTTTTTACAAGTTGTAAAAAGATTCTAAATTAGAGACTAAGTTTAGATACACTTTAGGTTATGTAAAAGTATGAATATACTCATAATAAATGAATTAAGCATAGTAAACGCTAAATTTGATGACGACACACATGAACTTCACAAAATTTCTTCATTTTAAATACCTACATTATTAAGTTTAAAGAAATAACAACAATTAGCACATAACAATGGACCATTAGGCGTTTGTGACCGTGAACTCAAAGATAAGGATTTTTTCACTATTTAGGAACGTATTAAATTACCTAAGTAAGTGGGTATGGTGTTTTTAGTGTCAACACATCACATTAGGTAAAATAAAAAAAAACGTTTTAGTCTTTTAAAACGAAGTGGATTATAGATAACGTGATGGTTGACAGGTGAGATTGGATGAAAAAAACGTGTTGCACCGACCCCACATTATGTAACAAAAAACAAAAGAAATTTATTCAAATCAGACTGATAATCAGCACTTTTTGAACGTCAACATTACAATAGACAGTCTCCAAAAAACCCAACCTTTAGATAAGGAAGATAATGATGGTCTTCAATGAAGGCTATAGTGCCACATGGTTTTTTTGGCATTTGAACGACCATGCCAGCAAGCGGCTGGGCACTATTTTTTAATATTTTTAATAGCGCAATAACATTCGTTTGCAGTAACTCAAACAAAAAAACCAATTGTAAATAAACGGTGTCCAGTACGCCCCTGTCCGGACTATCTAGTCTAGCTTCCACTTTTTTACATGTTTCTTTCAATTTCTATCACTGAACGCGTGTGGAGGTCACCTTTCTATCTTTTGCCCGTAATCCAGTGCGCTGACCATTGTAATTAATGCATCGGAAAATGCAAATAAAGTTTGTTCAACACCCTAATAAGGTCTATAACCCAAATATACGTCTAACGCCTGGGGATTTGGGTTGTACGAAAAAGAATGACTTATTTAGTCCACAAAAAAAAGAACAAATGCGCCATAAAAAAGACATTCCTTCTTATAACGGCCAGTAATAAAACAAACAAAGCGTTCTATTTATCGAACACAACTTCATTTTCAAAAATCGAGCATGGATATTCTCGACAGCATCACGATCGGATTACAACACTACGCAAATTAAAATTATAGGTAACGTTGCTTAAGGCAGCGGGGATTGCTCAACGGAAACGTTGCAGAGTACTCAAATACTGGGAGACAAAACGATCACTCGATACTTCTTGCTACATGATTCACGAGGATGCTAAAGTGTTGCAATTGAGTTGAGAAATGACGAATACTTGAAGGATGGGTTGTGTTATCTCATTAGTGAGCTGTCTAGCTATGTACCTTCTTTGGTTGACGCGTCCAATCGTACTTCACATTTGTTAAAATTACTGATGTGAAAGAAAAGAGTAAATTCTTAAATTAGATTTAACATTATATCAGTTGTTCTTACAGAATAGCTACATATAATTAAAATGGTCTAGGTAATAGATTGAATCAAAGGCATGGTCAGTGTTACAAATATTTAGCTCAAGTTCACCAAACTGGTAATAAACGTACGTAAACCAGTTATTGCATAGCGTGGGTCGGTAGATGTATCCGCTAGTAGGTCTATGGTAGATTGCAACCTTCTTTAATATTTCTTAAAATATCGATACCACAGAATTATGGGTGAAGAACAATTCTATTTATACCCTTAGTGCCCTTTTTGTATGAACAATGTAACCTTTTATATTGCAAGGATATTTCCTGTGTAAATTTCACACGCCTTCAATTAATCTTGAAAATTAAAAAGGAGAACCTCATTCATCTTGTTGGAAGGTAACATCCTCACTAATTATGCATAGAAACTTTTCCTCGTATTTAATAAACAGACCAACACTAATATGGATCTACCACATAATAAGCACTATATACCTATTATCCAAGTGGTTATGTTACAATATTGATAACCATGTATACATACTATGTAGGTACGTGTGTTACATTGAATTAGATAATCTTCTGCTCCTCTTCTCCTTCTTAGCCTTTTTGAACGCATGTGTGTAGCCCTCTTGTGCTTATGCCACTTCTCACGATCTTGGGCGACTTTTATCTACTACAAAGATAAGAATGAGATAATAAAGACAATTATCATTGACGTCTGAATAAGCCTAGACCTTGGTTTTAACCTTTTAACACAACGATTCAGGAATATTTTCCCTATAACGATCTTCACAGATACAAAACTGTAGGTAGAAGTTTTCTAATGATTTTTCCCTAATCTGTATGTCCTCAGCGACTGATAATACTTACAACTATGTTCTCAACGCTAGTTCTTTTTAATAAGCCTCTTTCTGCTCTTTACAGATCTTCAATCATGTCCAGAAGAACCGAGAAACGTTTCCTGACTGAAACAGACGAGTACCAGTGCCCGTTCTCAGCTGATACGCAAAAGATAGCCGAGGATGAACTGCGGGAGACCGACAACTCCAGGTCGCAAGCCCTCACGGCTCTGAGGAGCTGGTTGGAGCAGAATCCTAAGTTCGCGGCTATCAGAATGGGTAGGTAAACCTTCTTCAGAAGTACTTGATCTATTTAGCATCGTCAGCCTATAGAAACACAATCAAATATCACTGGGCGACCGTGACTGCTAATAAATGAGCAATGTGTCTTTCGATGATTAAGTATTTGTTATTTACTATAGCTTCATAGCTATGGGTAGATAGACTGATGAAGGTAGAAGCAACAATCACTAAACGCCGATCGCCGACAAAGCGAGTACCAAGTTCGAAGAGTAGTAGGTAATCTGTGTAAAATGTTGCCTCACTTGTTAAAGATGAAATTTATTTAGCAGAGCCGACATAGATCTAACAGTCGCAAGTGTGACTGACGAGCTGATCCTAAATTCTATTCCTAAGTCGGACACAGTAATGTCGGCGTCCCATAAATCTTTTCAGTAGAAAACTCTGGATTCGTGCCCCTTTGGCAATAGGCTCGCCTCTTTAGGTTTATGATACTGTTTAGGTACTTCTCTACCTTTTGGTAAAAAAGTGTGATGTTAGTCTAATTAATTCTCTCATTAAAATTCTTTTAGATTCCAACTTCCTCCTCCGCTTCCTTCGCGCGAAGAAGTTCAGCGTACCGATGGCACAGGAAGCTATCGAGCGGTATATCCTACTGCGCCAGTCCTGGGGTATCGCCTTCAACCAGCTGGACTACAAACTGCCCATCATGATGGAACTGCTCGAGTTGGGGTGAGTGGTGCCTTCAACTGCAGATATTACTTTCATTTAGATGAGGGGGACTGGGTTTTAATCTAATGTATATGATTATGTACCACGTGTCGTCATCATCAAAGACTGGTCGTTATAGATGATGGTCAGATAGGTCGAGCTATCAGACAGTCTCTCTTTGTAAACTGGCATACAGCTGGGTGGCAGCGGAATGCCAGTATTTTAGGTCAGATTTAGTGGGATAGGTCTGGATAGGTAAAGTTAGTCGTAAGTAGTAGGTATTCGTTAGTCTTCAATTAAATACGTGCAGTGTTGACGAGGACATTTCCAAATCAGATCCAACCTATTCTTTTTTCGAAAGGGTGAAATCTGTCAGACTTGTACTGAGTAAAATCACACCGCTGTTCCGGCAGGGTTCTAGAGGGGTCCTAAAGCAAATTCCGCTGCCCTGAACTAGTGACGGCCTGCTCTCTGCGGACCTCGTCATGAGGGAATTGAGATTGAAAACTCCCCCCACGTTACGTCTATGAGAGAGCGTGAAATGTGATGGAAGGAATGTCCCAGTCTCCTTTTCCCGACAATGTTGGAATTGGCTTCCAGTCTACCCGGATGCACCTGGATACCAGTGTTTTACATGGAGCGACTGCTTATCTAACCTCCTCAGTCCAATACACCCTGGTAAAACTGAGTTTCAGACTTTTGAACCTATATCAACATTTCTAAAACTGTACTTTGTAGAACTGATTAGAAAATAATAGTTTTTAAGTTACCGGCCAAGATTGAAAACTATTATTTTCTGAGCAGTTAGGTAAAGTATTAGCACTTTATTTATTCATAGCAGTTACTTTACTTGACTTTTTATGGTCCTTGTTGTTTGTAGTATGAAATAAGGATGTAATTAATTAACTACTTTTTGAGATATAATACTACTACTATATAAATATTTTAATTCCGCAGTTCTCACGGTCAAATTCCATGCTAAATTGCCCATGGTCATTAATTTTTATATTATTCAAGAAATTCAAGCAGAAATATAAGCGGTCCCATAAGTACTATTTACCAAAAATTTAATCTTATTTAATTGGTGATAGAAAACCTGTTAAATTGCGTCTTTATTATTGTTCTGTTAAGGCTTGAAACAATCAGTTTATTACAGATATTGTGGTAAAGAATCATACGTACATACCATGACGTCTTAAAACAGAACTTATTCCAGTGAGGGAAAGAGACAGAGCTATACAGGGTGTCATAGCACCATCTCTCTCTCAGGAATTAGTTCTGCTATAAGATGTCATGGTAAACTCTACAGTTCCCATTTTTGGTTAGACCTCTCTGCCTCTTTTTAAGTGGGGTCCAGCTTAACCATCATGAAGGCGATGTGTGGGTTTGCAGATGTCAAACATTCAGTCTTCGAATCGGTCTTGAGATTTACCGGTTTCGGCACCATGTTTTACATTATTTAGTTTAGACACAATGAATTACACTAGCAGCTTTTTTAAATACTATAAGTGGTTGTAGTTATCCGTTTCCGAGTTCCTGTACCTACTGTTTCTGCCTGTGCCCGTGGGAAACAGGCGTGTAGATATCTACCAAGAAATCTGAGTATCGATCCGAGTTCATACTTAGTACCTATCTAACTCGTAACTCGTATTTTCATTTAAGTCAACTTTGTTATTGTGGCCAAGAACAGCAGTGACAAATTCTCATGTGAATCAAACGATGTTTTTAGATACACTTAAGGAGAAGAGAGTTGAAACTTTGTCATTGCAGCCGAGGCGGATTTAACGCGCGTGCCGCCAGGCGACAACGTTATAGAGCCGAGAACAGTAGACTTCAATACACTTCGGAGAAATTTATAAAACAAACAGTTTTAACAGTACTTTTGGCATTAACCAATATGAAACTATGATTTAATTTGATTTTTCCCCGCGCATCGACTCCTAGAATGAAGAGTTGAAGTTGAAGCTAAGAACTGAAATAAATGTCAAGTTGTTGTTATAAGCACATTATTTTCTACACGATCATCTTTATTAGTGATATTCTGTAGATAAACCCAATTTAATGTTTTGAGTAAATATGAAGGCGTCAAAAATAAGCGACACGTTACTCTAAAAAAAACTGCCTGCTATAGGGATTTGAGCAGTTGTTTATTGTTATCCGTGGTGAAATCATAAAAAAATTAAAGCCCTCGTTGCGATAAATGAGAAAAAAACACGCGAGTGAAATACATTGCGTGTTGAACCTAATCGTAGTGCAATGAGATCCAATTTTCATTTAATTAATTACTAATTCAATATTTTTTTTCTTTTCCAGATACATATTTGTGAGTCCGTTCAAGGATAAGCTGGGTCGTCGCGTGGTCATTTACAGGCCTGGTAGATATACAACCTTATGATAATCATCGATGATATCAAGTAGTATTCATTTTATATATTATTTATTTCACAACTACTTATAAGTAGGTATATTTTATATGTATTGGTTGCGGTGAAACTTTGCACGTGGGTCCCTATTTTGATGTTTTCTGTTCGGTCCTCGACAACATTTTATTCAGGTTATCACAATAGATTTTTCTCTTGTAACACGATAATTAATAAGTCAGTTATATGTTTTGTCATAGAGGGTGGAAGTTTTTCTGGATTTTGTATGATTAACCGGTAGGTAACCGGGCTGAAATATAATAAATCCCCCTTGCCCCAAGGTCTTCCTATGCAATGATGGTATTCACAAGGTTGTAAATTAGAGCACGATGTGGGCATTTTGATCTCACAACTAAATTTATTCGCGGCAAGAAATTTAAATTTTGCTCTTGCAGACCACTTTCTCTTGAATCTTAACTTTGTCTAAAATTTGACTATGTAACATTTCTACCCCTCCCCCCTCAACCCTGCCCAAAAGCTGGCGATGGTGACGCCCACGCCACGTAGTGATCGGTGACATCCATCCATCAGTTAGTGTTACCTGCAACATTTGCCTTAACACCGTAGAGCTTTATGTACATACATAAATACATTTCGAAATAACTATTTATAGCTTGCACAAAGTTGAAGCCTTGACACTGCATATACATATTTGCACATTCATTAGCAGACTTTGAGTTTCACAAGATTTATAGATTACACTTCCTATTGTCGGTTGAGATTGAAAATCGCCATCGACCTTTGCACTACATCAATATCACAAAATCGAATCTGCGAAACACTGTGCAGTTTCCCTCACTCACCAGTCGAATTGACGCAACTGTCCAATCAGTAAAAACTGACGAATCGAGGATACTGGCAAATTATGGAAACTATCAATCAGCGAAACAGACGAATCAATGAAACTGACGAATTAAGTGGACTGGCGAGTGATGGAAACTAACCAGTGTTACGCGGAGTCCCTGGCAAATATTTCGGATTTTTTATGATTCAAAACTAACTTTCAAAATGCATGCATAGCCATAAGTCAAAGCATTCTTGTATGACCTAGCTATGATTCTATCTCAGCAACTGAAGCAATCCCCTCAATCCTTCCAGGTGTATTCGACCCTTACAAGTACACAAACCAAGATATGTGTCGTATCATGGGCACATGCTACGAGACACTGCTGGAAGACGAAGAAAACCAGGTGCGAGGAGTGGTGCACTACGCAGACGGCAGCGGAGTCAGCTTCCCACATCTCACTCTGTTCACACCTAAGGAGGCAGTCAGGATCGTTAAGAATGGAGAGGTAAGTCTTCCTCAAAAATATTGGCTATAACGCTGATACATTATTTTACCTACTTTATGCAAAGATCTTCGACTTTTAGAGTACCTATCCTATAGAAATCATCTATTCTCATTTCCTATGGGTGTCATGGTAAAACGTATGCAGTGCCGGATTTAGGGCACGTGCCCCGGGCCTTCACACCTTAATTTAAAAAAAAAATCGAGCGCGCTTTGCTCGCTCTAGCAGCTTTCTTTGTCTTGGATCTTAACTTTGTCTAAAAGTCCAATAAGTAACCTGTTTACAGTATTGAAACAATAAAACTTAACAAAATTGTAACTTGACCAAGGTAGATTGTAAACAAATCGAGCTCGCTGCGCTTGCTCTCACAGACTACTTCCTCTTGGATCTGGACTTTGTAAGTTGATCAAGTATATACCTGTATAAAGGTTCAAAACATTTCTAACTTGTCCAAGGTCGGCTGTTAAAAAAATTTGTACTCGCTCTCGAAACTAATGGCCGGATCCGAAAGAACACACACTTTCGAATCCGGGCCTAAAGGTATGTTGTAGCGGACAAATTACGTGTATTAAGCAGTTAATCATACCTATTTAACTAACTTTTTAATTTAATTTTATTTATAATTGTTATTTTTGCTTGTTTTTATACCTTAACTTTGTACGCCTATCTATTGGCAAAACATAGTGAACCTATATTTTATATACTACCTGTTAACACCTATGTTCTACACAATAAATGATTGATTGATTGAATCATTCTTAGCTACAGATAACTGATCCTAAATTATTTTAAGATCTGCCACCAACAGACTGCGAAATTCTAAAACTGGTCACACTAACTCTTGGTCGCGGTTCAAAATTGTGCTGATCGCGTTCAGTTTCATTGATGTAATCCGGCCATAGTTGCTTCGATTCTAATAGTTTTGTAAAAGACCTGACTTTGGTTTTTTTAAAGCGTACTCTACCCATGAGACACAAAGAGATCTACGGCGTCAATGTTCACCCAACAATCAAGTTTGCCCTGGACTTCGGCATGGCTCTCATCTCAGAGAAGATCAAGAAGAGAGTCAAACTCTACAGCTCTCCAGAAGACGTGGAGATTGACAAGAGTCTTCTTCCCAAGGAGTACGGTGGCACCATGCCTATGAAGGAAATGATCAGTAAGTATGCACTACTTTGTTAAAAAGGTTGTCGTAAAAACCAAAGTCCGATATGTGACAAATTGATAGTTTAACTCTGCTTTTCGAAAGACTTAAACATTACTGTACCTGTCATAAATGTAACACTTGATGTTATATAAATACACAAGTATGAATAAACCTAGATAGTTGCGCGGGCTTATGGAGGGACAACATAGGTACTATGTGTGTCACTAGGATTCGGTAAGTTTCTTTAAGTGGAATCAGATCAGGGGCCTTAGTCTGCTATTACAATAGTGTCAGAATGGTCGATCACTGATCGCATAATGGTTGATTTTGTCAAGTTTAGTATGTAGTAGATGTCAAAATCAACCATTATGCGATCAGTGATCGACCATTCTGACACTATTGTAATAGCAGACTAAGGCCCCTGACGGGAGATGCGATGTGCTACTAACAAGGAAAAGCATACAGTATTCCTTGGTATGTTTCTTATTAGCCTTAATATTTATGAAAGCGATGATATTATAAACTACGTCATTGCATTTAAAAACAAAACTACTTTCTAGGTCTATGGAAAGAGGAGCTCGCCAGCAAACGCGACATTCTTCTTCTAAACGACAAGATGGCAGTTCGGCTCGAAATGTACAGCGAAGCAGCGCGAGAGGGCGCTATATCGGCGCTGAAAGCCGGTGCCAACACGTGCGCAGGCGCAGACGCGGTCGGCGACGCCATGAGAGGGTTGACCGGCAACTTTAGAAAACTTGAAGTAGATTAATCTTGTAGTTAGAATTTAGACTGATTGTTTTGTATTTTTAAGTATTTTAGGTCATAATGTGATACGGGCTCAATTCTGTTAGTATCTAAGTGCGGATAGTTTCCGATACAATTGTGTAGTATTTTTTTATCGTATTGTTAGTTTTAAGATTATTTTGTACAAATCAACTAAGAAAGAGACAGAAAAAACATTGAATAATTCTTTTTAACGTGATAACTTGATAAGAATAAACATTACATACAAAACGTTGTTTTATTAAAAATACCGTGTAGTTTATTAAATCGTTTAATAAAAAAATCCATTAACTACCTAGTCGGTAGAAATTAATACAATACTTCCACATCGTCACGTACCTAACAAACTCATACAAAAAGCAACTATAATTTTCTTATTATTAATTATGGCACGATTTGAAGTGATGACGTTGCTAATCTCCGAAATATTTTCCTTTGTTATTTTTCCTCTGACTTTACAGTGACCTTTATTATCGTTGCCATAAAGTTTCAGAGGTAAAAAAGAACTACAAGGACTGTAATATTATTCTGTACTGTCACCACCCCTTACAAACGAGTGAACACTACCCTTATTCAAAAAAAGGCTGTCTTTTTAAACATCTGATGTGTTATATTTAAAAGTATAGACTAGATTTACATCTAGACTTTTTCATATATCACTGACAACTGATTTTTTTTTTATATTATTTGTTACGTTATACAGTAAAGTAAGTATATACTATTATTAGCAGTTTTTCTAAATTATTACTGTGTCTCATAAGTCATAATACTTTGTTAAAATTCGTCTTCAGTAATGCTAGTTTCTTTACAGAATTTTGTTATTCCGAACATATTCATCCTTATCATGTTTGCTGTCAATATATTGAGGGCTCATGAATATTTCATTTAGACATACAATATTTGTGCCAACGAAAAATAACCATGATCATTTTTGACGCAGTCGAGCGAGTCTAAAGATGTTAATGTTTACATTTGTAAGGATTGTTAAAACTACATCTTTACCTAAAGTTACATCTTCCGAGGCATTAACAGAGCAAAGCTGGATATATGACATTTGATACATGATAACACATACTTTGATTTGGTGACATAAAATATTTGGTTTATTGATAGGAAAAGCACAAACTTGAAATGATCAAAATATCAATGTATAAATAAAATTATATACCTATATATCAATGTATAACTAAAAGTTTGAGCATTTCCTGGTGACAGCGGCTTACGTTAGGCACAAATTTTAAAGAAACGCACATTATGTACTTTGAAATAAAATATTATACTGTTTCTACGTAAAATGTGCTGCTACATGAACTCTCCAAGTAACCATATTTGGCAACAGACGATAATTACTACGATACAATTCAAAAGTATCGTATCGTGCCCTCACATAAAACTATCGAAGTAAACCACAAAATCCTGGTCTAGCCAAGATTTTAAGGCCTAAGAGTGGTAGACTCGATTTCTGCATCGACAGTCAGAGCAATGAATTGCTTAACAAATTGACACACTGCATCAATTTGCTGCACTATGGCCATTTGATATTACTGTCATAATACATTTGAGAATTGAATATATGCGGTAGTCAATTTTGTTAAAGAATTAATTTCCATGGCTCACCAGCCAACACCCACAGATTCGACAAAAGAGGAATTATCTTAATACAGCTAGTTTGATCCGTTACAAAAATATAGACACGCTTTTAAGTAGAACATTACTATAGATATACAAACATTATTGTAGAGTTGATCAGTCATTGGGTAATTGCTCACTGGTTAATACTACATCAAGCAAAGACGGGCCTTGGCTGGCAAAGTTGCCGTAACAGGTCAGAGAAGAGGAGAAACAGTTCGATTTGCAATTTAATTAGCTAAATGCAGCTCTGAGAGTCGTTTAAACAATTACTTTACTTCTTTATATTTAGGTCATATTGTACTAAACTAGGCACTTTAATATTCAGAGCAACAGACTATAACTATATGCGTGCGACAATTTGCTTGAAACTGTAATAAACTATGTGCAATCTTCAATTCCCTGCGTTTAAGGGTTACTTTGGCACGACATTTTGGCAATCTATTAACATTGGTAGGTGAAACGACCTGTGTTTTTGATTAAATTACATAACGCGTACTACAGGCTATGTTACTGGTGCTATTGTCCATTATAGGATTCATATGTTGTTGTGAACTGTGGTCTTTGGTTTAAGCACATGATGAGGTGTACCATTTTCAAGAATATACAGTAATACTAATTCTTGGATATTTGTCAGTCCTAGAACTAGTATTTATCCGTCCATTGGATAACAGTGAACAAATTATTTGTGATATCAAAGAGCAACAATGAACACAGTTTACCTTAATACATATTGTAGGCATGAGTTTGTTCTACAGTATTTAAGTACACAAAACGTCATCTGTATTGGCACAACTTAATATATTAAATTATAATACCTTATAACATTAGTTACAAATCAGTAACAGTATAAACTTATATATTATTAGGAATTCTTAAAGTAAAGTGTTAAAATTTCTAATAGATTCTATATTAATAAAATTAATCTATATTCTCTAACAAATAAAGTAAAGCTTAATTTAATGATGTTATGTATAATAATAAAATGCTTCTTGGCACTTATTTGGCAAACATATAAGTATGTTATTGTACAAGTAATTGTAGATTACACAGAGTGAAGAAAATGAAGCCACATATTATTCATATTCCAAAAAAAAACACACCTACCAAAGCCACAAGGGCGTTTTTCACTCAACATTCTATTAGGGCAGGGTATTGCCCTAATAGAATTTGTTTGGGGTCGGCACAGCATGTCTTTTTATCCATACTCCTCACTCTGCTCTATAACCCGTCAATTCAGGAGTACCTCTTTTCTAGTCATACCATCCTTCTCACTCTCTATCAATAATCAAAGCATTGTGAGAGAGAGAGATAGATAGAAGATTTCGAATCTATTGCTTCGTATAGTTATGAAAATGACGCTGTTTCTTCAAACGCCTAATATAACTCTAGTTTTTTTATGCTCACAAATGTAAGTAAATAGTTTATGTGGCGTTATTTTCTACCTCTACATATCTCATGAGCAGCATTTAAGTCTGCTAAAAATATCAACGTCTAGATTTTTCTCATTAAGTTCTAACGATTTTATGGTGAAATAAAATGTTTCCAATTATAGCTGTTTAGAATTTACAGTAACGAGCAGTGAAATGTATGCACTAAGGAAAATTTTAAAAATATTTTCTCGTAAAATAATGGTTCCTACTTTGAGATAAGACCTATCTCGTATTATGCTTCCAAAAACCTGTTGTAAAAGTTGCTACGCGTGCTGTATTTCTTTCATAGCTCGAGACTGTAACAGGTAGTCAGCTGGAGTATTATCAGGCACATGTACTGTAACTTATGATTAAGTAATCAGTTCTTATTAATACGGGTTATCTACACTATTAATTAACTTTTGGTGTTTGGTTTAGGAAATACGCAAGATTTCCTCTAAAACCATAACGATCGTTTTGTAACAAATAGTCCGATGACCTTAGAGGAAGATTTTTCTTTATTAAGTACAAAAAGTTTGCAAAATTATGTACAAACATAATTAAAAGTTGAATACACAGTCAGTTACTTGCGCGGAATTTTCGTTGTCTACTAGACCTAACTCACACGTAACTTGGACAAATATTGTAACATTAAATATATTTTTGGTATCTCATCAACAATTCCTAATTATTCTATAGCGACAATCTTTTAGAATATTGATGCTTGCTACAATTGCTTTAGAACTAGAAACACTTATATTATTTGGCAAGAAATGCTTTAAGTACTTTTTGGAGCGATCTAGAAATGATCGTAGTTATGGCAAACATTTATTAGACCTATTATATCGTCATTGCACAGTGGGACTTACAATAAAGGTAATAATGGCTCACTCACTCTCTTTGGCTAAGAACTAGCGCACACCTGTAGAGAAACTAACGACGGGAGGTGAAAGGAGCTTGACGCTCTTTTTTTAAATAATAACTTTATTATTGTATACAGTTCTAACATATGAAATTACGATTTTAATTGCAAGTGTGACAATATCTTAAAAGTGTCATTAACTAACGAGCACGCCACCGTCCGGGCAACTCCACCCGTCACATCATATCCAGGTGTCCTCGTATATTTAACTGAGAGTACTTGCATGCACACAACCTTGTAGTCTAGATTATTCATCAGTAGCTTTGTCTGAAATACAGCCTTGTAGAATCGGAAGTGCCGTACAACAGGTATGTGCCCGACATAGTTCCCGAAAATGGCAATTTCACATTATACTGGGATTAATCCATCATCATCACTGACAGAAATATTGTACCTTGATATAGTGGTAGTGGATCGATTAGAGCGATGCGCAAAGATTGTCGACATAGCGGTCAGTTAAGAAAACGCGCAAAATATCCTGCTTCTTCTTCTTTGCCATACAAACAAACGGCAAAATATCATAACTTCTATCTGAGGGTTTTAACTAAAAATATATATATATATTCTAAACACATACGACATGGTCACAATTCAGTTCAAATTCCGGACTGTGTAAACATTTACAAGGTAATTTTTAATTAACTAGCGAAATTCTGCATTTTTAATGGGTATTAAGTACGACAAAAACTATAATATTGATGTTTTTGGCTAAACGACTGCTACCGTTAGTTGTTAGTTAGTTGAAGATTCAGTTTTTTTTTGTCTTTATAATTCCATTTACATCATGATTGCACAGTTCCACTAGCTAATTAAGTTTGATCTTGCAATAAAAGCGTGGTGGTATGGCTTAAAGAGTAATCTCGCAACTTTCGTATTTACCGTTGTAGTTGCTCAGTAGAAAAGGCGTAGGAACTAAGTCGACACCGAGGCGGCGCAGGCGACGGTTCAGTGACGCGGTTTTATCGTGCGCTATCACCGTTACTGTGGACAAAGAACGTCATGTTACAAATCGGCGCTTTGAACAAATTTGAGGTCGAACCATTTATAGGTAGTTTTGATTTGTCCAGGTAATTGGAAATCACAATTAATCAATTAGAAAAAAGTTAGAGCTAGTTGCCCGATCCTACATGTAAGTTAAAAGACGAACGAGTTTAGCAACACAATGGACACTCCCTTGTCTTTATTTTATTAAAGTTATTTTTGCTTAAGCTATTTGAGAAATCAAATCCTATATTAAGCTGCTTACACTTGTTCGTTATCTTGGAAGTATAATTTTCTAATAACATGGCAGTTCAATACTCCATTATTTATTAATGGTAAGACCATTAGGTTATTGACGTGTAATCTTAACGATTTACGTAAACAATTACACATGTTGAATTGAGAACCTTGTCCTTTTTGTTTTCATCGGTTAAAAATACTGTGTGCAGGATAGCGTCATGTAAACGGCCGCTTAGTTGTTCAAGATTTGGTGCCGAAGCGAAAACTCGACTGGTATGTAGTATCCGTAAGTAACAAGTATTACTAACCTGGCCTGGGCGCCCTCGGCAGGGTATACGTGTCCTTGGGTCAGACCCAGTATTGGTTACGCCTGAGCATTGGGTTCGCCGGCGCTACACCAGCCGCTCTCACTGGGTACGCTGCCTCGCTGGCTTCATAGCTACTCCAGTCTTCAGCCTGTAACGACCCGTACTGTTTGTTACGTTATTATTGAACTTTGATCTTATAAACAAATATGTAGTTCGATGGAAGGAGTGGAAAACAAATTTATGTGTCAGATATTTGAACGAAGGATTCCTCAAACTTGTTCTAGGCGTAAAAGTACCCGAAATATTACTTTGACCTAGACTAGACCAAATTAATACCCAATATTGAATGTGATATGAAAACAACAATCGTTGATCGATAGCCAGACAAGCAGATTGCAGGCGACTTTCCAAAGTTACTCTATAATGTTCTCACTGTTGGTGCAAAGCCTCTCTTGGAAAGTCCTCTCTTGGAAAGGGAATGACTGCATTCTAGACTTTTCTAGCCGCCGCCAAACTGCGTAACTGTTTGTCGGGTTTACTAAATGTGCAATTATTTTGGTCCAAAATAATTATTTATTTATAACATTTGAAACGGTATATTTACCATGAATACTATTGTTTTTGAGTGCAGATGCAAACGCCATAATAACAAAAAAAAACTGAAGTTATTACGGGTGGATATTTATAAGCAAACAAAGCGGTCTACCCTCTTCCTGAATAATGTTTAGCGCTCGGTACCACCACCACGGCTTATCTACCAGTTAAAAATAAACGAATAAACTCACATCAGTATGATCGTCAGTCCCGTACGGATACCTCGCGTTGAGGTCTGGCAACGCCGCGTCGGCGAGCGGCGTCACCTTGCACGCCACACTGCCGGCAGAGGGCAGCGGTGTGCTGGCACCAGTGTGCACTGACTGCTCTGATGACACGTAGCTGATAAACAAAGAGTTTTTTTAAGTACTACATACATACACACGCAATTTTCCTTTGGTAAGCAAAAACGTTGCTGTCATATATTTACTTTTACGAAATTGATGCAAAGTCGATTGATGTACGGAGCTTACTAACTTAAACTCCGTATTGGAGGCAAAGGCTACGAGTTGATGGTCGTTGCACCCTATGCAAGGTGTAAGCTAAGGGTCTGCTTACACCATCAGACTGAGAAACTATACACAAAAAAAACTTTAATAACTTGACGTAGCTGATAAACAAAGAGTTTTTTTAAGTACTACATACATACACACGCAATTTTCCTTTGGTAAGCAAAAACGTTGCTGTCATATATTTACTTTTACGAAATTGATGCAAAGTCGATTGATGTACGGAGCTTACTAACTTAAACTCCGTATTGGAGGCAAAGGCTACGAGTTGATGGTCGTTGCACCCTATGCAAGGTGTAAGCTAAGGGTCTGCTTACACCATCAGACTGAGAAACTATACACAAAAAAAATCTTTAATAACTTGACGATTGATACAAGTTATGCTCTAAACTACACTACATCAGTACTACAGCATAATTCCCTTGGCCCGCCAATAAGGAATACCCCAGGAATGACGACGCAAATTACACTACCTCAATACTACCTCCGCCCAATCAGAGCTTTGCTAAAGTCCTGCATTTAATGCAGATGTAAGAAGTTGCGTTCCAAAATAATTATCGTAGTAAAAGTTTAGAACGAATTCCCATATCCACATCACGGGTCGAATTTGAAGCAGTTTTCATTGTCATTAGAAATTCTTATTGGGGACGGCTTATATTTTTGATAATAAATAAGTATTTAATTCACATTATGAAGAAGTCTCGCTGTTCGATCAAATCGTAAAAAAAAACGAGGAAGTGGCGTATCTCTATTAAATATATCGCTCGCTTATGGATAATGAAGAAAGTAAGTCAGCTGTAAGTAAGCTGAAATGCCTTCTTCATTCTTCGTTCTCAGCGTGCGATATGTTACGGGGCAAAGCTGATTTCATGCCAAACAAGTTTATCCTGGGAATCGGAATTGGTCGGTAACACAAAACTGACACTCACCGTTTTATAGGCGGCGTGCCCTGCGAAGGCGACGGCATGAGATGGTCGGGCGGCCTCGGTAGCGGTATAGGAGCGACTGCGCCCTGGCTCTGCCCGTGTATCTTGACGAGAGCATTCTGCTCACGCATGAGGTAACGTCGGCATTTCAACAGACCGAATATTACGACGATCGCGAGCACTGTCCCTGACAGAGCCATTAGAATCATCATGTAGTATGATGCTGCTTCACCGTTTGCTACCTGAAAGTGGAACACGACTCATGAATACGACATGTCTGTCTGCATGTGTGTCATTATGGCATATACTTATGTGACAAAAGTCTTTAAACTGACATGGTTACTATAATTAACACTTGAAACGGGATATTTACCATGTTTGTTATTTTTATCGAGTTTCCGATATACTAACTAACTAACGTTGGTGGTCGTCGGTGGGATCGTTTTTGTCGTTACCACTAACGTTAGTGGTGCTCGTAAACATCCACCCGCAATAACTTCAGTTCATCCGTGATCATGGCGTTTGCAACATCGCCGAAATATCGGAAAGTCGATAAAAATAACAAACATGGTAAATATCCCGTTTCAAGTGTTAGTTATGTGGCGTTTTTATAACTTAACATGCACACAGCACATGGCTTCAAATAGCCTTATTATCTTGAACAAATATAAATATACTACTCTGTCAAGAAAGTACCGGGAAAAGATCAATAATACACAAAATGTCTGTTATTCATCCAAATTTATTTTATCACCTTCAAAGTATGCTCCTTTAGGAACGATACACTTGCGCCAACGAATAATCCATTCATCAAAACATTTTTTAAACGCTGCTTCCGGAATTGAGTTCAGTTCTCGCCGCGAATTCTCCTTTATGTCTTCTATCGATTGAAAACGGGTGCCACGAAGTGGTAATTTGAGTTTAGGAAAAAGAAAAAAGTCAGCAGGAGCCATATCTGGTGAATATGGTGGTTGCTGGATGGTATTTGTTGAGTGTTTGGTCAAAAAATCGTTCACAATGATGGCCTTGTGCGAAGGCGCATTGTCGTGGTGCAAAATCCAAGAATTTTCTTTCCACAAATCTGGCCTTTTTCGTCGAATTTGCTCTCTTAAACGCCGCATAACGCTCAAATAATATTCTTTATTTACCGTTAGACCTTCCGGTAAGAATAGGCATGACGACAGTATAAAAAAATCGCTGATTCAGTGATGACAGGGGAGAAGTCATATTAAAAAAAAAGTAAACACAGGTTTAGTTTTATTTAAAAATAACAGATTATTAAGATTTTCAATAAAATAAAACATTAAAATACTGCAATCGGCCATTTTGACTGAAACACCGATCACAGCGTATGACGTCACGGTTATGTGATTTATGGGACGTTGTTATAGAAACAATGTCATTTTTATTTAACTGTGACGTAATGCCGACGCCATAACACATGCGAGCTGTTTTCGGGCACTATTGAAAATTTATGAGAAAAATGGCTTCAAACTTTGTTAAACTTAAGTTTATTACCGAAATAAAGGCTTTTTTGTAAATAGTAAAAGTGTACCCACATTATGGAAGAGGATTTTAAAATCTTTCGTCACGCCTATTCAGAGTGGACAACACCGCGATAGTCAAAGAAAACAGTCAACATGACTTTGACTTTTGATCGACGTTGGCGTGGTTTTTTCGGTTTCGGTTCAGTTGGAAGGCGCCACTCCGAAGCTTGTTGACTAGTTTGCATGTCAAACTCGTAAACCCACGTCTCGTCACCAGTAACAATGCGTTTCATGAATGTTGGGTCCGAACTGACTCGTTCTAGCATGTCCTCAGCGACTTTCATGCGATTGAGTTTTTGGAGAAAATTCAGATCTTTTGGGACTAGCCGAGCAGCAACATGTTTCATACCCAAATGATTAGTTACAATGGTACGGATCGACTCGTGAGATACAGAAAGTTCGGCGGCTATCTCTCTCAGAGTTGAATGGGGATTTTCAGTCACTATTTTCTTCACTTTTGCGATGTTAACTTCAGTTGCAGACGTTGACGGCCTACCAGAGCGAGGCAAAACTTCCATCACATCTCGACCGCTTTTGAACGCTTTGAACCACTCATAAGCACGAGTTTTTGATAAAGTCGATTCACCGTAAGCCTTCTGTAACATTTTCAGTGACTCCGAACACGAAATTCCATTGGCGATGCAAAATTTAAGACAAACTCTTTGTTCGATATTTTTGTCCATTATGAAATTCGCAATACAAACTATATATGATATTACTAAAACCAGCACTGTATTTAATATAAATAACAGATGCAACTCAAACTCCGCGCCAAAATGGAAAACAGTTGTGCCAATCTAACAACTACAAAAAAAACAAAAATTTTAATTTGGAACCATAAACAAATCATCCATTCCCGATACTTTTTTGACAGAATGTATGTTAGGAGAGGCGAATCAAACGAATGTGTCGTTTGATTCGCCGTCAACTAACGTATCGTAAGTAACGTAGCTATTATTGGGTTCCATACTTCAAAAAGTTTTAACGAAACCCTGATTGGATCACTTTGTTGTCGGTCTGTCAAGACCTGTCTGTCTGTCAAGACCTGTCTGTCTGTCAAGACATGTGTGTCTGTCAAGACCTGTCTGTCTGTCAAGACATGTCTGTCTGTCAAGACCTGTCTGTCTGTCAAGACATGTGTGTCTGTCAAGACCTGTCTGTCTGTCAAGACATGTGTGTCTGTCAAGACCTGTCTGTCTGTCAAGACCTGTCTGTCTGTCAAGACCTGTCTGTCTGTCAAGACCTGTCTGTCTGTCAAGACATGTGTGTCTGTCAAGACCTGTCTGTCTGTCAAGACCTGTCTGTCTGTCAAGACCTGTCTGTCTGTCAAGACCTGTCTGTCTGTCAAGACATGTGTGTCTGTCAAGACCTGTCTGTCTGTCAAGACCTGTCTGTCTGTCAAGACCTGTCTGTCTGTCAAGACATGTGTGTCTGTCAAGACCTGTCTGTCTGTCAAGACCTGTCTGTCTGTCAAGACCTGTCTGTCTGTCAAGACATGTGTGTCTGTCAAGACCTGTCTGTCTGTCAAGACCTGTCTGTCTGTCAAGACCTGTCTGTCTGTCAAGACCTGTCTGTCTGTCAAGACCTGTCTGTCTGTCAAGACATGTGTGTCTGTCAAGACCTGTCTGTCTGTCAAGACCTGTCTGTCTGTCAAGACCTGTCTGTCTGTCAAGACATGTGTGTCTGTCAAGACCTGTCTGTCTGTCAAGACATGTGTGTCTGTCAAGACCTGTCTGTCTGTCAAGACCTGTCTGTCTGTCAAGACATGTGTGTCTGTCAAGACCTGTCTGTCTGTCAAGACATGTGTGTCTGTCAAGACCTGTCTGTCTGTCAAGACCTGTCTGTCTGTCAAGACCTGTCTGTCTGTCAAGACATGTGTGTCTGTCAAGACCTGTCTGTCTGTCAAGACCTGTCTGTCTGTCAAGACCTGTCTGTCTGTCAAGACATGTGTGTCTGTCAAGACCTGTCTGTCTGTCAAGACCTGTCTGTCTGTCAAGACCTGTCTGTCTGTCAAGACATGTGTGTCTGTCAAGACCTGTCTGTCTGTCAAGACATGTGTGTCTGTCAAGACCTGTCTGTCTGTCAAGACATGTGTGTCTGTCAAGACCTGTCTGTCTGTCAAGACATGTGTGTCTGTCAAGACCTGTCTGTCTGTCAAGACATGTGTGTCTGTCAAGACCTGTCTGTCTGTCAAGACATGTGTGTCTGTCAAGACCTGTCTGTCTGTCAAGACATGTGTGTCTGTCAAGACCTGTCTGTCTGTCAAGACCTGTCTGTCTGTCAAGACCTGTCTGTCTGTCAAGACATGTGTGTCTGTCAAGACCTGTCTGTCTGTCAAGACCTGTCTGTCTGTCAAGACCTGTCTGTCTGTCAAGACATGTGTGTCTGTCAAGACCTGTCTGTCTGTCAAGACCTGTCTGTCTTTCAAGTTGAAATTAAAACCATGAACTCAAGTCTGTGGTCCCTTTGTGCTGTGAAATTAACCATCAAGTCTACGCAGTATGGCCGTTTATGTTGCAAGTTTGTACGGAACGCTCGGTGCGCGACTCTAACTTGCTCTTGGCCAGTTTGTACAGACTTTTTAAACTTATAAGAAGTCCGTCAAACAAAAAGTATAAGATTTTAGGCTACAGGTCGACCGCTTACCTCAGACGGTTCCGCTATAGGCAACGGTCAAAGTAGTAAGTCGTAAAAGTAACTGCAACGTGTTACTGATACAATCATATCTACACGAACTAACTTCGAGCAGATATACATACGCAAGCGTCAGTTTAGGAGACAATTAACTATCTATAATAACTGTTAAAGATCTACAAATGACCGCTGGGACCAACAGTTTATGTGCTTTCCGAGGCATGGAGGAAGCTTGGTATGTACGGAAATTCACCTATCCACAGTCCAACCTAGGCAAGCGGGGCTTGACCTAAACATCGACCAGAGCGGCTGTTATTATTTAGCATTACAGCACCTAACATGGTATTGTGCAAAATATTCTTATTACTAAAGTACGAAATGCTCGGATTCACAAAACACAGTTCGACAATCCGCAAAAAAATACACCCCGGAGTGTGTGGTCTTTTTTTTGCGGAAGGGTAATCATCAAATAACTTTCCCCGCTCTGGGCGAAGCGGGGAAAGTTATATGATAATAAGATCCAACACCATAGAAAAAAAAAACATAAAAGTGTACTCACCGGAACTCCCTCATGACTTTCAGGATCATTTGGTCCCGGCAGATTCTTCTTCTGCCTGTTTCCTATGAAGATTTTCACATCACCGACAGCCGGTTGAAAAATGGTCGCCGCCAACAAAAACCTGAAGCTATCCTCGTAGCCATTCAGTTGACTCACTTTCTTCTTTGTCACTAAGTATATGACTCCAGCTTTAACGTCTTCGTGGGTGAAATATGCTACTTCTCTTTCTCTAGCACTGGTTTTCTCTCCAGAACTGCGTATTATCTTCTTTAGAGTCCCGAATCGAGGCTTCCTCAGTAAGGTGTACACTGGATCACTGGCTGTGAGTTTTGCTAATCCACTGGCATCCATGGTATTCAAAGTAATCCTAGCCTTTTCCACTTCGACCCTCAAATCACCTAACGTCATCAATGGCTGTACGATAACTTCGATAGTGAACGGTCTAGTCGCGTTACTGTTGTGGACGTAAGCGATCAAATCGAAGCTGTCGTTCGCAGTCGTCATATCGTTTTGCATGTATATGACCACCTTTTCCATCAAATCTTTGTGAGTGAAGTAAGAAACTGGATTCCTTCCGACATATACCATTCCGTGGAGAGGCTGACGAGTGATATTGTACAACACTTTCGAAGTTCTCGCATTGGTGTCCACGTATATCTGGTCGGTTGTTACAGCGGCTACATTGGAGCCCTGTTGTAAGTATATAGGGTGCAGGGACGTGGCATTAAGAATTACCGGTATTACATCAATTGTGAACACTGTGTACGTCGGCTTGAACTGACCATCCCACACTCTAAAGTAGAACGTCGCAGTCTGCAGCATGCCGGAATGTTCGTATATTACTCTGCCGCTGTTGATGTCGTCTTGAGTGAACTTGTTGATCGAGTGTGCCTCATCAATTGTCTGGTTCTTATCCAACATCACCATTCTGCCTTGTGTCGGCCCACTGATTATATCATAAAGGATACCTGCTGGGCCCGTATCAGCGTCTTCAGTCAGCAGATCATTCTTGGTGATGGTATAGTTTTCGCCTTGCACGACTTGTATTTGTGGCGAGTCCGTTAGCAATCTGAACGGCTGATCGTTTACTGGGACTATGTGAATGATTATACTGACGTTACATAACAGGACATAATCGGGTAGTAAGTACAAGGACATGTCAATCTTGTCCTGCGTGGTATCCGAATCGTCGTGTTCGTAATTGACGACGCCGCTTTCGATTTGCGACTGTGTTAATGACGACATGAAAGGCTTCAACTCTCCGTGAGAAGGCTGCGACCACTGCGCTTCAATCTGAGGCTGCCTTAACCCAGCCTGGGTTTCTAAATACGTGATAACATTACTAACATTAACTTTAATAGGCACTTTGTCCCCTTCCTCTACTTTTATCGGGGGTATATTGACATATTTGGCGAGCCCGCCGGACGACACAGAGATATCTATGTTGAAGATCTGATCTGTGAGCGGTTTAGCAAGTGGCGCTTCGACTGTGAATATGAAAGAATCGTTCGTGTATAGATCTGAGAATGGATGAGTGTGTTCGTAGTATACAACTGTGTTATTTATATCTTGTTGGGTGAACTGTTTTATAGATCTGTGGTGGCTCTCTCCGTTCAGCATGATTAGCCGTCCGAGTGTGGGAGCTCTGTCTATCTTGTATATGATCGTTCGTGTTGGGTCGGAGCACTTCGACATTAACATGTAGTTGTTGAGAGGCTCTCTCATTAGTGGGAACACTCGTAAGTTGTGTTTTCTCGTCAGTTTGAGTGATACAGACTTGGTTGTTATTAGAAACGTGATTTTAGCAAGTTCATGTAACCCATCCGTGACGTTGAAGATCATCTTGCCTTTTGTACCGTCTGTAACAAAAAACATTAAACAAATTCATGTGTGGCATTATGTAGACTAGCAGTAACATATCATATTTTCCCTAGTAACCTATCAAATTTAAGTCCACCATTGTCTAAGGTTCTATACCTAAAATGATGGTGAACTTTTGCATAGTTGAACAAGAGGAAATACAGTACACAGAGTATTAACATTTAAATCTGAATATTATTAATATTCGGCCGTTAAATACAATACAGGAAGTTGTAATTCAGGGAAACCATTTATAACAGATATTGATGAGGACAATTTGATACACATTAAACATATTCCAACAAATTGGAAAACATTGATATTAACTTGGTAATTAATTAAATTATGGTTTTTCCGAACTAAACTCTAACATAAACCTATGGCTTACTTTTGTGCACAAACACGACTCTTGCGTTGTCGATGTCCGCTTGCGTGAAATGATGCACTGCAGTGTCGATGCTCCCTTGTAGTGCGATGTACCCGGACACTATGTCCACCACGCGGACTGTCACGTTCTCGGGAGGCGTGTCGATGTCATTCACATCTAAAAGTTAAGGAATAACCTCAAATAGTTTGATTTCATAAAATGAGCGGTTTCACTACCCACACTTGTTGATGCTATTTTAAAGTGATGCGACTGAACCAAGATTATATCTAGTTTTTAAAAGAGACAGTATGTTTGTTTCGGTTGTTTCCGTTGTTTCGAGATGTCTGGCACGAAACACCTAATTCCTCTGATTTAAAAAAATAACCCAATTTACTAAATAAATCTTTTACTTGATGTCAATTTCCTGCGTAGACGCTTAAACTTGTGCATACAAGATATTGTATTGTTTACAGTTGAGGGCATGAATATATTACTTTTTGTTTTTAAATGTTGCCCCACACTAAGAATTTCTCTTGTATCGTGGGTGCGTTTACAAACATTTAAACTCACATACACAAACAGCCAGACCCGAAACAACTATCTTCAGGTCATACAAATATTTTTTCCGTGCGGGAATCGAACCCCAGCAAGCGCAGCAGTCGATCGTTCAGCCCCTGCGTCAACCGTGTCGTCAATTGAGATGATGTAGAATCGATTAATAAACAACAATTAAACTAATTCTTGATCGACTACTTGTAGGTACTTGTGGTCCGAGGAATCTAGTAACTAAAACTGTGACTCGAGAGTTTTATAAGATGATAAAAAAATTACACGGACAAATCCGCTGGCGGAGGCTTGTACTTACATAGTTCTTTAGTTGTGAAGGTGAAAGTGCCACCCTCCCATACGCACAAACCGGTGTTGGCAGCGACTATGGGCGGCTCATCGTTCACGGCCACAACGTTCACATGCACGCGGAACGGCTCGCTTTCCTTACCGCTCTCGGTCATAGCCACCAACTTGAATGAGTCTGCAGATTCTTCCGAGCCGTCGTTTATGTACTGTGGAACGTATAAAAGGGTTTATATTGTAGTACCTACCTACTTAATAAATACCTTTATCTCATCAGTCTAGGCAAAAAAAAACATTCAGTTTGGAAGAATGCCATTTGAACAAAAGTTTATTTTATACCAAAAATGAAAACAAAAAGGATACTCAAATTCATCCCCCAGAAAGTACTATTCATTCCATTTCATGTAAAATAGATATATTTTAGATTATTATATGTATAATCAAATTGTCAGTTAAGGATGAGTTAGCTTTTTTCTTGGCGAAATCAATATATTCGACGATGTGAAATGAGCACATGAAAAATCACAGTTTTTCCGTCACCGGCGTATGGTAAAAATAAATCCAAATGCAAAGGAGAAAAAGAAATTTTCTGCGTCATGTTAATAGCAAACATACCTGAATATTTCCAGAATTGAGTTTCAAAACTGGTAGCAAGTTGAGCTCCTGGTCTGTCATTACAATCTTGCCATACTTCGGTTTTTCAACCACTTTGTACGCGACGACCTTTCCTCTGTAGTACTCTGTGACTGTTCTGAATAGATCTGGCTTTACGCTGACTGCTTCGCCTTCGACAACAGTCAGGTTGGCGGCATACATGTAGAAATGCTCCGGAATGATGACGACATTGAGTTCTACGTCCCGAAGCCAAACGATCCCATTTGTAACGTCCATTCGTATCCGATCGCGAGTTCGGTTAACTCCGGACTGAACGTAAACAAGTCGGTTTGCGTTAATGATGGATTGGTCAAAGACTTTGATATGGACAGGCTCTTCGTTGTAATTTTCCAGTTCGAGGGTTCCCGGTGTTGTGGTTATTTCGAGCCAGCCGTGGTAAGGCCCGTCTGTTACTTGGTACACTATGTTTGAGGGTTCGATTTGGAGATGCATTACCTGCAACGAGAAATAAACGTTTCACGATGTTCATCATCAGCATCATCTGCCTGGCCGTTTCCCAATGTTGGGGTCCGCTTCCAGTCTAACCGGATGTAGCTGAATATCAGTATTTTGCATGGAGAGAATACCTATCTGACCTCCACAACCCATTTTTTTTTGTTTTGGCTGGAGGGGAAGTCCCCGCGGACACCTCTACTGCCCCACACGTTGTGATGCAGTCGAGGTAGTACCGGACTCGAACCGGCTAAAACCACCGTCCTGCTCTGCTCGTGTCCCTCTGACCTAGTTAGAGACCTTATTAAGATGTTTGTTGATAATACTGCAGTTTTTTAATGTTAAAAGATTAAAAAAGTTCCACAACCCGGTTAGTACTGGGTAATACGATATCTGCTGCTATAATTTAGCCACGAGCTACTTACTCCGTTTCACGATGTTCATTTAGGCTAAATCAGCTGAATACCATATGAGTTTCATGAAACAGTAACTTTGTCATATTGCCTATTGGCACACTTTGTAAGAACAGGACCTCACTTATCAACGCTGATACAGAGGTTCAGCATACAGTAACAAAAACACACACACATTTATATTAAATAAATACCTCCAAGATATCCTTAGTAACATTGACACTTGTAGACTCTTCGACGACCAGAGGTAAGTTCGTGTTCACCCGGAGCGGTTCCCAGTAACTGGACGGGAATATCCTTATAACGTACACACCTTCGCCCCAAGTGTCTAGGCACATCACTTTGAACCTAGAAACAAAATTATTATTTAACTACTCATCTGTCTTACTCATCAACAAAGCAAATATGCTGCTTTATTTTGGTTATAATACAATCTTCAATGCAGTTACAATCCTCAATGCCGTCATCAAGTTATTTGGGATCAGCTCAACATATTATCTTTTTTTCATACTCCTGTATAAATTCGTCATCTATTTTCTAGCTACAGTGCCCATGTCTGAAGTAGAAATCCTCGAATTCTTTCGCAAACACAGCACCGTCAAGATGAAATTCAAAAGAGAACTAATTATTTAATCCTATAACTGTCGTCTCACAGAACCACAAACATCTAACATTGTCGTATTCCATTCATAAACAATTTATAAACTGAGATATAAATCCTACCTGAACTGATCAGTAGGAGTCTTGGGTTCTCTATGCCTATACGCCACTCTCCCCGCCGCCACGTCTAGCTGAGTGAACGTGTACGCTCCCTGACCTTCGCCGACCTCGATAGACCCATGTTTCGGTTCCAAATTCACTTCGTAACGAATATCTTCTTCTAAACAGTTCATATTTGTGTCAACCTGTTAAAAGAGGAAAATTAGATATTATCAAAATGAAACTATTTATTACAATTGCCATTAAATGCTGTTTTGAATTTTAAGCTTTTAATAAATTTCGAAAATCAAAGATCTTTAAAGTCACTTTAGTAAAAAAAATAAAAGCTTCTGTTCGTTTGAATTTATAATAGCATTGCCTCGCTCACTCTTACTGAAAATCGTATCCATCGTTCCAAACGAGGTGTACGATTTACGAATGAGTGACCGAATAAGAAGGATGAATAATATTTTACCTGCAAATCTCTTGAAGTAATTACTACAGCTTTCCCATTCTCCACAATGGATCCATTAGTAGGATACATCCTTATGAACGGCGGGGAAGCCTGTATCTCTAGGTTACCGTTGACGTCAAAAAGCCCGTCAGATATCCAGAAAGCCATCTTTCCGTACTCCTTACCTTGGTGCTTGAATAACACCAAGTTTTTATTGATATCGTCCTGAGAAAACTGCGCTATCTGCTCAGAAGGATTGTCAGCCCGAAATATTCCACCATTTGGAGGATCTTTTATGTATCGTTGAACTGTGTAGATTATATCGGACGGTTTTGTATCCAAGTCTGCATCGGTATAACTCAAGTCGCGCGCTGTGATGAGTCTCGCTCCTCCATGCACGATGTGGAATACGTTATCGTTCGCCCGCACTGGACTATTATCGTTCTTCAATATTATGTCGATGTGAAACACTCCCACGTATTGAAAGTCTTCTGGCTCTGGACTCAAAGCCATGAAATGAAACGAATCGTGTCGACTTTCAGAGTCGTCGTGTGCATAATACACCCTATCAGAATTCAGTTCTTCTAGAGTGAAGTAAGTCGTATTATCTCGCATTATTTTCAAGATATCGTTGATCACTTCGATTTTTCCGTGTTTAGGCAAATGTGTGATGTTGAATATTAGATTCGTGACTGTATCTGTGCGGAAGTTGAGATGTGTGGCTGGGATGACCATTCTGGAACCTTCGGTAACTTGAAGGCGTTCCAGAGTGGTGTGAACTCGTCCTTCTGTCCTGTCCGACGTGAGCGTGCCAGGGGAGTGACGTATGGTCATGACTCCGGTGATGTTCTCGCACTCTGTTGCGCCTACGACGAAGGTGAACTCGTCTTGAATGTGAGAATACGCTCTCCTGTGCAACCGGTACCACAGTTGATCCGTGTCGATATGTTGTTGGGTGAAGGTGCTATGCATTTGTAAATGATGTTTCCCTGAAGATATGTGCAGTATTCCATACTTAGGAGGTCTCAATATCGTGTATATGACGCGGTCGCTTGGCAACGTAAGAGGGTTAGTTTTAAAGGTGAGGTGTTGAGACGATATGAAGGCCTCTCTCGTGTTGTTCAGTACCAGTTCTTCGTTTACTGATTGGTACAGTTCGAGTTTTATAAACGTTAATCGAAAGTCGTAGAGTGTGTTCGTTCGTATTGAGCCGACTGATGCTTTGAACTGTAAATAAAGTACGCTGTGATTAGGACAATTGTTAACTCATATGTAGTTTAACGATGGTTTATTTTACTTTATTGCTTACTAATTACCGTTATATTAATCTTCAGTGGACGATCTGTTAAGTTTTTTATTTTTAAGATATGCTATTTAGAGCACAAGTGGCTAAAAGATGTTAGTTTCAACAAAAAAATCCATCGCAATCGGGGGACCAATCTGTAGAATACTTTCTTGTATTAAAAGTCCCCCGACTGCGATGAATTTTTTTGTTGAAATTAACATCTCGTATCATCTTTTTCAATAGCCTATGTTACTCGGGACGATGCAAGGATTCTAACGATACCCCATACATACAGTTCAGGCATTTAGAAGTTATGATGGAATAAAGAAACTCACATACATACAAACATACATGAACCCCAAAAACATAACACTCCTTTTTTGGGGCAGTCGTGTAATAATAACAGCCACTCGGGTCTTTAGGTTAATTCGAGCTTTCCTAGATAGTCTATGGATGGGTGACCGATCATTACAGACCGAGTATCCTCTGTGCCTAGAAAAGCGCATTAAGTCGTGGCTGTCATTTGAAAATCTTTACCAGTAGTACCAAAGACAGTGGAGTAAATGCCTGGCCATCATATGTTTTACCAAGGAGTATCCATCTGGATCTTTACATAGTGCCAACTGGATGGATAGACAGTCGCTCCATATAATGTTTTCAGCTGCATCCGGTTATTTGTAGTTTTGACGACACGGTTGGCGCAGTGGCTGAGCGATCGACTGCTCCGCTGCGTGACGCGGGTTCGATTCCCGCACGGAACAAATATTTGTATGGCCAACAGACAGTTGTTCCGGGTCTGGCTGTTTGTGTATGTGAGTTTAAAATGTTTGTAAACGCACCCACGATACAGGAGAAATTTCTAGTGTGGGGCGGGCAAGGCAAAGTTTGTTTATTTTTTTAAATATATAAACAATATATTTAATAATTTACCCACAGAATCATAATGTACGGAGATTTAACCAGTTAACCGGTAGCGACTGGAAGGCGATCCCAACATAGTAAAAGGCTAAGCTAAGATGATGAGTAAATCCAGTTACCTTGAACTCGTCATGCGAAGGGTTTCCAAGTAGATGCATGTAGCGCACGCGGCCGAAGGTCAGCATCTCGCTGGTAAACGAGTCCGCGGTCTGCCACGTGCCGTCCAGGACTCGGAGACGTTCCACCACACCGAACTGAGGGGGCTTTATTATGTCATACCTGAGGAAAATATAATATCTTCACTGTAATCTAGAACGGATACGCTACCAGATATAATAGCTATTGTAATATTTTATTTTGCTAGGTTTAATATGGATTTCAAGAAAAGGTGAAACAAGTGTTTGTCGTTGCCGGGGTTGTGGGTTGTTCGAGATACCGCGGCCCCGGAACATAAAGGGCAAAAGAAGGAACATGGGTGGGTTTTAGTCATTTAAAGTCCGAGGCTCCGCCCCAGCGAGGGAAAAAATATTTGATCACATCTGCAAAAAAAGTGTTGGTCGTTTGGCAGCTGGATGGGCAGACGACATTGTTGCCATCGCGGGAAAAACTTGATTGAAACTGGCACAGAAGCGTGGAAATGTTAATGTATCCCAAATACGTCCGGGAGACAAACTCCCTCGCAGATCTCTTCTGCCGCTGGAGTCAGGGGACCTCACGCCACCGTGATGCCACGTTAACAAGAAACAGGGGGTGGCACACCGGTGTATCTACCATCCGCATTGCATGAGCTTTAGTAAAACGAGTGATGTGCCATCGGTCCCGGACATCAGTAAAGAGAAGCAAGCGAAAATCATCGCTAAGGGGTCGCGAACGAGAACCTCAAACCAACCCAGCCGGCGCGGGACGCCCCGGCCACCATAGATGCGGGCCTGTGGACGGTGAGCAATGGGTAGCTCACCGTCCGTCCGTCTATTGACGACAGGCCGTGTCGACGGCGCGTTCGTGTTTCACGCGCGCCTCAAAGAGAGTCAGCAAAGCAGAGGGGCTTGCCAAAGCCTCCGCCTGCCGGGGTTGCGGGTTGTTCGAAAGAGATACCGCGGCCCCGGAACGTAAAGGGCAATAGAAGGAACATGGGTGGGTTTTAGTCAGTAAAAGTCTGACAGTCCGCCCAGAGCGGGTAAGTTATTTGATGACTTCCCAATCCAAAAAAAAGGGGTCGCGAACGTCAAGAAACGCAGTATGAGCCCCTCTAAGAAAACAAGGAAAGACTACGGTGTGTTTAATGGGTGTGAGCCCAAAATCACACTATCCCTGATCGGTGTGGTACACGGTAGGCAAAAAGGAGTGAGGAGATAGACACAAACTAAGAGAGCTATACGCAAAATACGCGCCTCAGACGTGGAGTTGCAGACACCAGCCCGTTATACAATACAATACAAAGAGAGCTCAATACCAAGCAGTGTGTGAAGTTGGACTGACTGTTGTGACTGTAGACCAGGTTCTTAGATACTTACTTGACTTGCACATTAGTCTCATCAGCGTTGGTAGTGAAGGTCAGGTTATCGGCAGAGATTATAGCGAAGGAGTTGTGAACTAACTGAAGCCCCGTGTTGTTGACGAGTCGCACTTGTAAGGGCACTACTGATATTCGTAGAATTCCGGGACCACTCGTTTCTATGCCGTCTGATACCTGAAAATTATTAACAAATCTTATTAAAAGGTGAGTGAGAAAGAAGTTTTTAAAATTGGAATAAGAATGGGCAAAACATGATGATGAAACAAATCTTATTAAAATATGATAATTGTGTGCATATTGGGGCAGGCCGTACCACATTGTCAAAAGTACTCCATCATTACAATTTTAGAAATATATATCTAATATATAAAATTCTCGTGTCACAGTTTTCGTTCCCATACTCCTCCGAAACGGCTCGACCGATTCTTATGAAATTTTATATGCATATTCAGTAGGTCTGAGAATCGGCCAACATCTATTTTTCATACCCCTAAGTGAGCAGCGGGTGAAACTGCTGGGCACAGCTAGTAATAATATATAAAATGTCTGTCAATTCAAAGAATCTTATTTGCTGACCCTACCCATGGTCAGCAAAAAAGATATGTTTAGTATTTTTTGCTATTATCTGAATGTGAATTGCAAATAAAAATATGGATAACGTTGGATATTAAATACCATATTGAAAATATAAAAACGAGTTTTTTTCTAAACATACTTTCATATAAAGACCGATAGACGTGATAAGATGGTTCGAACAGAACGCTTTTCTATTTGTAATCGGACTATTAGTTCCGAATAGAAAAGAAGGGAGGATATTATACCGTAGAAGATGATTGCCCTTGGCAAAAACCGACAATTACTGACAATGACGTCATTGCTGACATGCTGTCTGCGGTCGTCACTCAGGCGGCAACATGGTCAGCTACGGAAGTCAGCCATACAGATTGGAACAACATTGCCGTAGTTTGCGGTCGGCCTTCGGAATTGCACCTTTATTGTTATGGTAATAAGGTTACATGTAATGAAGTTGTAACTCACTTGTAAAGTCAGCCTGAGCGAAGTTTTGTTGAGCTGCTTGTCACTTGTAGAGCCGTGTACGTACGATATCACTCCTGAGTCGATGTCCTGCTGCGTAAACGAATCTACCGGCTGACCGGACATTTCAATATGGCCGCTGTTGAAAAGACAAGATGTTTAGTCGAGTATATGAATCATACAAGTATTTCAAGCTACTTATAGACGATGGGGTAGCTCGGGAAAATATAGAAGAGTAGATTACCTTACCTTACTAATATTATAAAAGCGAAAGTGAGTTTGTTTGTTTGTTACGTCTTCACGCCTAAATGGCTAAACCGATTTTGTTGAATTTAGGTACAGGGATAGTTGGGCTAGTTGAGACGGACATATTTTTTAAGTGAGAAAGGGGGAGAAATGGAGAGGAAGATATTTTTTTCGATCAAAGTAACTATGCCACGCGAACGAAGTCGCGGGCGGAAGTTAGCAAAACATAAATCCGACCGAGGAATAAATTCGGTGTGGAAAAAAAAGAACATGTTGATCTAAAAATATGGACTATGTCAACTGTTGATGATGCAACCACCGTCTTTATATACCCATCGACAAGCTAAGAACCTAGTTAAATTTCGTTGCCACAGAACTGCTCACCTATTCGCTTCAGTCTTGCCATGCAGCACAGTATACAGCAGATCTTCCGGAGCTGTATCGGGGTCTTCAGCTTTCAATATTTCAGATGTGATCACCTTGCGAGTTCCCTGTAATAAATGTGTGTTGAAAACCAACATTTAGGCGTTAATATATGTCCAGAGTTCGGAATGGGTGGAGTTCATTTGGAAGAATTTCGAGGAAGTAAGTAACATGTGGATAAACCAATACCAATAGGGAATATGATAGCAGTGTAAAATTTGTTTTTATTTTATATGCTTTGTCCGGTACCATTTAACAATGTGGTACACTTATTGTATTTTCTATTCTAATACGTGATGTGTTTTTTGGTGTAACATAACTAAACTCGTACTTTGCATGGAGCGGCTGCCTATCTGATCTTTACAACCCAGTTAGTACTGGAAAATACGGTATCCGCTTGGTAAGACTGGTTGGCATAATCGTACCACTGACTACCTGTAACGATAGATCTACAAATGACGGGTGGTACCGATGGCTTAACGTGCTTTTAGAGGCACAGAGGGATATAAAATTCGATTTTAAAAATGACGTCACTTCATGGCCTTAACAGTCACAGGCGTTTGAACTGTAATAGGAAATAGGCATGACGACAGTATAAAAAAATCGCTGATTCAGTCATATTAAAAAAAAAAAAAAACACAGGTTTAGTTTTATTTAAAAATAACAGATTATTAAGATTTTCAATAAAATAAAACATTAAAATACTGCAATCGGCCATTTTGACTGAAACACCGATCACAGCGTATGACGTCACGGTTATGTGATTTATGGGACGTTGTTATAGAAACAATGTCATTTTTATTTAACTGTGACGTCATGCCGACGCCATGACACATGCGAGCTGTTTTCGGGCACTATTGAAAATTTATGAGAAAAATGGCTTCAAACTTTGTTAAACTTAAGTTTATTACCGAAATAAAGGCTTTTTTGTAAATAGTAAAAGTGTACCCACATTATGGAAGAGGATTTTAAAATCTTTCGTCACGCCTATTGTAGGAGTTTGTTTTTTTGGGACAAGTATCAGTTGAAATTAACTTTTATTGAGATACTTTTATACTTTTCTTGGGTTGTTAGTAGTTTTTGTTGATTAAACTAAAGACAAACTTACATGCTTATTCCATATTGTGTTACGATCGTTACAGTGCAAGAGTGATTCAATTATTTCATATAATTTGTTTTTAAGTAAGTAAAAATGACATGCATGTTTCCTATTCATAACAATCAATAAATTTAACTTATAATACTCATCTTTAACATCAGACCTTAAAATAATTCTGGGCTACTACCATGGACAAGGAGTAACATAATTAGCATGAGACCTCCTAGTAGGCTCTCGGACTATAAACTGAAATTCGAAAATAAAAATTGGACTTTGTATACTCTTCGCAATCAGCTGATCAACATCTGAGAGATAACCAGGGAGCTCTTAAGCTTATTATGGTACACTTAGTATAAGGAGATATTATCCACGTGTAACATACTTCCTGTTACATGTTTTATCACTGCTCTCAAACAGTTAAAAAACCAGTGTGTCCAAAGATCAAAGACGTGGATTACAAAGTGGATTACCGCCTATCCCTCACGCAGGGTGGAACTCTGTGTCCAAGCAGTACCCACTGCATATAATATGCTGAATAAGAATCGAGTTTCATAGAGAATGTCAGACGGGTGATTACTGAGAGGGATACTACTACACGATGGTAGGTAAGTTTTTGCTGATAGATCTAGAATTATTTGCTGAGTTAATGTCAGTCTACGTGTCCATATCTACTGTACACACTGTCAAATATGTAAAACTCGATTTGCCTTTATAATGCTTTGAGTCTGGTGCTAAAGGAACACATTTATGAGGCATTGTTCCTTGTTCGTAGGTACCTAATGAGCGAAAAATAAAAAAAGTTTTAAAAAGTAAAATAAGTAACCCCCGAATACTGAAACGTCACTCAAAATTTGAGGGCTGCTTAACATTTGAGCAGCTCTTAAACTTTAGATTTTGTATTGTCAAACGTCACTTTTGAGTATCTGTTAAATTTAAGTGGTACTTAAATTTTGAGTGACGTTTTCAGTATTCGAGGGTACTTATTTGTGTTAAATTAGTAAACTAAAAATACTTACACAATTAAATTAAAGGTTAATCTGCTGTGTTTTCGGCATTTGTGGGGCAAACAATGCATGCAACTACGCAAAAGCAAATAATAAAAATTATTTGAAGCTCTGGACACATTCTGAAAATAATAAAAACAACAAATAATAAACAAAAAGCTAACAATTATTAGAATAGCATTTGTTATTCTTAAAAAAAATATGTCTGTATGTATGTCTTGTTTCCGAAAGATAATTTTACACGATCATGTCATACTGCTTGGTATAATAATTAATAATATATTCGCTTGCACTGCGTTAACTTGTCATTAAAATAATAGATGCGCACAAGCCGATTAGGCCGATCTAGCCTCTCTATCGCTTGTTAAACGCTCTCGCTCGCAAACTTGTCTTAGGCGGAACGTGACAATGTCTCATACTTTATCCTGCGTTCATCGATTTATAAAACTTTATCACAAAAATATATTTTTTTAACAAATAATTGTAAAGTAGCAACTACAGGGCGACTGCTTAACTGAGACCATGCCTGAGTTAGCTGCGCGGTGCGGGAGGGATGTTGACGCACGCCATCGACAATGACTGAGCCTTCTTTTCAGATATATAGATCACAGCCTTTTTTGCGAAAGGGCAATCATTAAATAACTTCCCCCGCTCTGGGCGGAGCGGGGGGGAGTGGTAGACTACGGACTAAAACCCTCCCGGACCCGGGGTCCCGTGTTTCTTCTTTTACCCTTTAAGTTCCGGGGCCGCGGTATCTCTTTCGAACAACCCGCAACCCCGGCAGATAGCAGATGACGTTTTGAATATGCGGCTTATTTTGGCAAAATAATTTCTAAACGGCATCTTTAGAGAACTCAATTATTGAATCTGATTTTATTTTAGTTACGATTAAATCATGCCGCAGTATAACCAAAATCATGCAATGGTCACTAAAATACTATTAACGTAGGGAAAGCCAAACATTAGTTTTCCTCATTTTAATGTAATTCTGAATTGAGGTGAGTTGATAACTTGTCAAATTTTACTTTAGTAGTATAATTACGATATGAGCAGCTTTGGTGATTCTTTCGAAATGAAAAATCATGTGCTTATTTGAAATTTTGCAATCGACGTAAGGACTAAGTTTTCAAGTGTAATAACATCAACTGATTGTTGTTACTGTTAAACTGTATGATCACACTGCTGGGCAAATGCCTCTCCCCATGTCTTCGAGTTCTTTCGTCCCAGGGTTAAATAAAGTGTTTTTTTTTTTTATAGGAATTTAATAGGGCAACTGGTATTGTATTTGGGCAAGTGGTCAAAGAAGTGTCGACTAGTTACACCTAGGGTATATATAACGTGTGTGGTTCTATTCCAAGTGTTTTGTTCAAACTTGGTAAAAGTTGAGAACAATAAAATCTGACGCAGTTTTGTACGCCCACGTCATTACACTCTTCAGGAGAGCCATAGCGTACCTTTTTATTTTAAATTCAATGCGTTGCGGCTCAAAGCCAAATGTCCGCTAAACCAAATCAGAATCTGACAACTAATATTGATTTTCATTAGTAAAACAAACTGTAAAAAATGTTTAGAGCAACATAAATTTCAAAACAAAAACAATCATTAAAGGCAACTACGCAATCACAAAATCTTTATCAACTAAATGTGTACCTGAGTAAGTCTCAAAACTTTCCCGGGCAGAAGATTCAGTACGGGCGGGTCATTGACCGGGGTCACGTTGACGTGTAGAACGAACGTGTTTCTTCCTTGAAGGTAGCTTGGTAGCGTGAACTTTGTCTCTGGTATCAGTTCCATGTCTAAGACAATGGCATCTTGGTGGTTTTCAGACCCGTCGTGGACGTAGCGGACCTGTGTGTAGAAAATTTTACTTAATTGTAGAACAGTTTTTCTATTTTTTTTTTACAGAAATCCATACTAATATTATAAAAGCGAAAGTGAGTTTGTTTGTTGGTTACGTCTTCACGCCTACATGGCTATACCGATTTTGATGAATTTTGGTACAGAGATAGTTGGGACCCTGGAGACGGACATAGGCTTACTTTTTTTTAAGTAAGAAATGATTAAAAAGAGGGAAGAAAAGGGAAAACTTAGCTTTGCTATTACAATAAATAAGGCGCTAGGGCAAAAACTACAAGTACCTGCAAATCAGGAAAGGGGTGTGAATTAAACGCGAGCGAAGCCGCGGGCAAAAGCTAGTAAGATTATAAAGGCATACTTTGGAAGGCGAGTGACCTTATGCGACAATGCCGCAGCGGTTTTAATTAAACGACATCACGACATTGAAGGCAGCGGCATTTTTATTTCAGTTTCGCGAAAGTCATACGTCCTGTAAGATAAAATCTTATAGGACGTATGACGATTTTATCTTAGATGTGATGTGTCCGTTTGCTGGACAAACATGGCCAGAGATCGTACAAGTAAGAGAGGGTTGGAAGGAAAAAGGAAAGGCCTTTGCCCAGCAGTCACGATACTTGACAGGCCAGCAAAAAACCCATAGAAACCAGTCATATTGCTGGGCTAAGGGGGTGACATCACTTACAAAAATAAACGAGGCTCTAACGAAAAACTCGCCAAGACGCATTGGCAAGTGTGGCGTTTTAAGGCCCTGATTTTTAATTGAACGTCGATGAACTATGGCTTTCAATTACCAGCTTCGCTATTCCGTTATTTATTATTTTATTTTATTTTGAATGGTGATTCGCACTTCGCTCCTAGTATAATACGCGTCCGCGACTAGTCTCGCGATACGCAAAACGGCTTGGGGAGCAGCTTTCTTATTTATTTCTGTTAATATTGGGCTGTTTGCATACACTTATAGAAAAAATATGAATTAGATACAGGTCTTATTGAACGTTATAAGAATCCCATTGCAAAGTAAATTAATTCCAAGTAATTATTAAGATATCACAACATTTTCAGAGACTCAACGACTCAACACTCTGACAGAGGTCAGTCTTATTCTCATTTGGAACGCATTATAATATAATGAACTGTGAGTGGTGTTAAGAAACTGGGAAAGGATTTGTGGGTCGTCCGGCAGTGTGATGGGTAGACGATATAGACGACATTTGCCACAAATTCCGAATGAGGCCGGTACACCAACGTGGATTGGCGAACGAAAACAGAGACCTACCCACCGCTAGGTGAATTTAAACCGTGGATGCTGATTCTTGTCGCTACGGTCTATCATAGCTATTAAAACGAATTTCACGTTGACGCTTAAGTTCGTCGTCGCCTTAGAAAGTTTACCTAACATTTAGTTCAGTGTCCAGAAATATATTCTTACCTTATCTCTAGACAAGTCAAGCAGCGTAAAGAACTGTTTGGACTTGCTCTCTCCTTCTATAAAGTTGTACTGTTGCGAGTTCCGTTGCAACGAGAGGTCAATAGCTATCC